>CM060911.1:54120000-55320000 GCA_030737875.1 Allium sativum | reverse complement strand
CAGCTCTCTGTGAAAATCCTAATAAGTATTAAGGGAACGATAATATAGGAACTAAGTTTGTCATATTTGAAAATGTTAATAAGTTAGAACTTCATACTCCAAAGATTGCAAATTTATTTTCATAGGTTAGTAATTATATGTTGCTGTCAATAACGCAACTCTATTCCTATCCCTTATCAGAGTGACCCTGTCACCATCCTGGTTCATATATAGGTTGTACAGATTCATTGGATACTTTTTATGTTAACTTCCTTTTCCGAAATGATTACACACACCGTAGTATGCATGGTTATTATTTTCTGTGTTAAAATAAAATAAAATAAACTAATGAACTTCCTATACGCCAGCAGCACCAGAACAGAATTATTATTTTTTATAAAATAAAAACTTTTTGGATGATTTACAGTATCGTGATATTTTTTTGCCAAATAAGCTGTAGCCTTTACATGGACTAGCTAGGTGAATATGTAATAATGAGCAAATCACTAGCTAGCTGTGATATACCAGGCGTGCAAAATGAACTTGATGATTATGAACAACCTGAAGTTGATGATTATGAACAAACAATTACTACCATATAACACATGTTATAAAGCATACAGTAAGTTGTGTGGCTGCATTGGTGGTGTTTTTTCCGTCAACCAACTAACTATTCTTTGTAGGTAAGTCAATTGTCATTTGGTACCCTACTTCACTATTTTTTTCAAGTTTACCTTTTTTGGCCAGCTATAGTGAATTATAATGCATATGATTAACAGTTACTACATGCAGTCAGTATGCTTAATTTAATTTTCATCACTAAGCTTCATTTGTAATAAAATAATTTCGATCACTAAGCCTAATTTAAAAAAAAGATATGATAAACAAATTACACCATTTTATGCTAATTTCTTTCATAAAGTCAATGTTTCATTGTCTGTTCTACTTTTAGTTATAAATATATTTCACTAATTCATTCGAAGTTACATTTTCCTTCTCACATGCAGTCATTATTTTCCATGATGGCAATCTCCATCGTATTTGTTAACTGATTTGTTTTTTTTTTCTTCTGCAGGTTAACGGACTGCACAAACATTTACTTTAGTTCATGAATATAAATGGCAATGTTTAATGCTGAACCCTTTCTTCACGTTCGCCGATGTCGCCTTTCGGTACGTCATAACCATTTACTGAACTGACTTCTTACCCTACGTTCATTCACTCTTCCACCGCTACTTAATTACATCTATCTACTATTTTATAGTTTTTGTGGTAACTATCCCTTTTGACCCGTGCTCACATTAGTCACATTATCCAAAATAAGTCATATTAACCAAACATGCTTCATTTCTTGTATGCTGTCAGATGTCAAAACACGCACGAATGAGGCAAAGATTGATATTACGACGAAAACAACTAACAAAAAAATATTGGCACAAATGGTTATCTTGCAAAGCTTGCAGTACGAACTCCCCAAATTTTTTTACCTCAAATTTCACCTCTTTGGTGTGCGATCAACATAGACAAGATGCAACGATATTGCTGCTATTCTTCAATGACCAAAGAAAAGCAAGTAATACATCATTTCTTACTTTTTTTTTACATTTATATACCACAGTTTATGATTACCTTATACTACAACTGAATGCCACTGTTTTATATTTCTCGACATCACAGTTTGCAGACTTAATCGCCAGCAACGACACCAGTATTTACGACATAAACGTGTATACAAATTAACCAAAGGTTTGAAAAACAATTATTACAATACTAATGTACCCTTCCATATATAAACCTACTACTTCTAATTTTAAGTTATGTTTTTAAAATATTATGCATCAACTTATTAATACTTATTTTTCCAGGTCACGGTCCGATATACGATTGTCCCAAAACGACCTTTTCGTTCTTCGACTACCACTCTGTTCTTGCGCCCGTGCAATTCCCACCAGCCGTGGCTGAAAAAGATGACTCTCCTGAACAGCGTAAACCATTCAGTCGTACGTACCTACCCAACGTTATCACTTTTTCAACTCGATTTCCTTTATCAATTTATTTTTTTCCATGGTAATCAGGTAGATTCTTCAGTGCTCATGACATAGGTTGTCCATCCACATCATGCTCAAACTGTGGAGCAGTATTATGGCATGCTGAACGAGTAGTAAAGGGAAGTACAATAGCACGTCCTCTGTTTTCGTTGTGCTGCAAGAAAGGAAAAATACAACTACCAAGGTACAAACGATGCCCCGACTATTTGCTTTCATTGCTTAATTACCATGGCAGTCGCGAATCATGTAAATTTAGAGAAAATATTCGTGCATACAACTCCATTTTTGCTTTTACATCCATGGGCGGTCACATTGATAGCTCAGTAAATAATGGTCGAGGCCCGTATGTTTTTCGTATTAATGGTCAAAATCATCATCGTATCGGGTCAATTCTACCTACAGATGATAAACCAAAGTTCGCTCAACTCTACTTCTACGACACAAATAATGAAGTACATAACAGAAAAAAGGCTCTCTCTTCTACTACAAGTTCCACACTTGACGATGACATTGTTAAAAATTTAATTGCCATGTTTAACGAATGCAACGAGCTTGCCAAATTTTTCCGAATGGCAAGAGACAGATTCCATGCTACTGAGTACAAGCCAATATCTATTACTTTGCACGAGAGACGTTTTTCGGGACGGTAGATGTTATAACCTACCTACTACGTCGGAAGTTGCGGCATTAACTGACACATCAAATGTTGACTCTTGTGGTCTACGGGATATCATTATTGAAGAAATGAGTGGTGTTCTAAAAAGGGTGAATGAAAAACATCCATCAATCATGTCCATGCAATACCCTGTGTTATTTCCATACGGTGAAGATGGGTATCGACCTAATATCTTATACCGAGACACTTATGTTCGAACCTCACGCAAGCGAACTACCGTAACAATGAGAGAATACTACGCGTACTTGCTTCAATATAGACCGTCGGATAATTGTATCTTACTCAAGGGGGGTAAACTATTCCAACAATTTGTCGTCGACGCATACACTTGCATTGAGGAGGAAAGACTTTCTTTCATTAGAAATAATCAAAATACCCTTAGATGTGAGTTGTATAGTGGGTTGCATGATGCAGTAAACGCCGGTGATAATTCTGCATTCTCAGTTGGAAGAAAAATAATATTACCTTCGTCTTTCACTGGTGGTCCTAGGTACATGGTTCATAATTACCAAGATGCAATGGCTATCTGCAGATGGGCCGGATCTCCAGATTATTTTATTACATTCACATGCAATCCTAAATGGCCTGAAATTGAATACGCACTTGATCTTATTCCCGGTCAAAAAGCTGAGGACAGACCTGATATTGTCTCTAGAGTTTTCAAGCTAAAGCTACAGGAACTTATACATGTCATCAAGGATGAATCCCATTTTGGTAAAGTGAAAGCATGTGAGTTTGCATACAACTTTTTATATTTTTTTATGTTCTCAATTTTTTTTATGCTTCCGTACTCACAATAACGAATCTGATGCTTTTAACTTCCAGTGATCTACACTATTGAATTTCAAAAACGAGGACTTCCACACGCCCACATGCTGGTTTTTGTTCACAGCAAAGACAGACCTAAAACTACGTCAGAGGTGGATGATGTTGTTAGCGCTGAGATACCTGATGCCCTTTCAGACACATTTGCACATCAGCCAGTTTGCCAATATATGATTCATGGACCATGTGGTGAAGCAAACACTCATTGCCCTTGTATGGTTGACGGTTTATGTTCTAAGCATTATCCAAAAAAATTGTGCGAAGAGACAACGTTTGACAAAAAAGGTTTTCCAATTTACAGAAGACGAAGAAGTGAAAATTCGACAGTAGCATCCAATGGTTTTCTCCAGGACAATGGTTGGGTGATACCACATAATGTAGACTTGGTTGTCAAATTTCAAGCTCATATAAATGTTGAAATATGCAACAAGGCAAGAACTATTAAGTATTTATTCAAATACATTAACAAAGGTCATGACAGGGCCAGTGTTGTCATTGAAGACTGCGCACATACGGATCAAGCATTTGTTGCCGAAGTAGATGAGGTTAAAACTTATCTCGATTGCAGGTATGTCTCCGCATCCGAGGCAAGTTGGAGAATTTTCAAATTTGACATTCAATACCGCTCCCCATCTGTAGAGAGGCTGATGTTTCACCTGCCAGGTGAACAGACAGTATTTTTCGATGATACCGATTCATTGTCGCAAATAAACAGTAGACCTAACATTGGTAAAACAATGTTCAACCAATGGCTAGATACAAACAGGACCTGTCCAGAGGCAAGGCAGTTGACATATGTGGATTTCCCAACAAAGTGGGTATGGGATACGACCTATAAATGTTGGAAACTGCGACAAAAGGGGGAGAGTATAGGCAGAATATATTATGCTCATCCTACTTCCGGCGAAAGGTTTTATCTTCGTATGTTGCTAATTGTTGTAAAGGGACCTACATCTTTTGAAGACATCAAAACCGTTGACGGTGTTGTTCTTGACAATTACAAGTCAGCTTGTATAAAAAGAGGGTTGTTAGAAGATGATAACGAATGGAGTTCAGCGCTGACTGAAGCTGCTGTTTGGGCTTCTGCTTCTTCCATGAGAGAATTGTTTGCAACAATACTCCTTTTTTGCGAGGTCTCCAATCCATATGACCTTTGGGAAAATAACTGGCCTTCATTTTCTGATGATATTTCTCGACGGCTGCAAACACGCACGCTATATGAGTGCCATGAACCATCAGAACATGAAGTTAAAGCACAATGTATGATAGAAGTTGAAAAAATAATGAATAGAAGTAATAGGTCGTTGAAGGAATTTTGGTCTTCGTGCTTCGATGACATACGTGATTATCAACTTGGATCTAATTCTTTGCTTATGGAAGAAGGAAATTATGACTGCGACGAAATACGGGAACAAACTAATAGAATGATACCTGATTTAACCATTGAGCAGAGAACTGTTTTTTATGCTGTTTCTGAAGCTGTGTACTCCAACTTTGGTGGTTTTTTCTTTGTCTATGATAGTGGTGGCACCGGAAAGACTTTCCTGTGGAAGGCACTCATAAATAGGTTACGATCAGAAGGTAAGATTGTTCTAGCTGTAGCATCTTCGGGTATAGCTTCATTACTATTGCCAGGTGGACGTACTGCTCATTCAAAATTTAAAATTCCAATTACTTTGGATGACGCTTCTACGTGTGACATATCTAAACAATCCTGCTTGGCAGAATTACTTAGAAAAAACGATTTAATCAATTGGGACGAAGCACCAATGATACACAGGAATGCGCTAGAAGCTTTTGAAATTTTTTTGACTGATATTGTGTCCTTAGATCCAAATATTCATTGTACGAAAATTTTTGGTGGAAAAGTTGTGCTTTTGGGCGGGGATTTTCGCCAAACACTTCCTGTTGTTCCTAAAGGAACTCGAGCTGAGATTGTACGGGCGGCTATTAATCAATCTTCCTTGTGGGAATACTACACCGTTTTCACACTTACAATCAATATGAGATTGCGCCTCTCTTCTACAAACAGCGAGGAGGTTTCTAAATTTTGTTCTTTTTCCAATTGGATTCTAGATGTCGGTGAGGGAAAGTTGCCAACAGTTACAATCGATGACACTGAACAGTCAAGTTGGATAAAAATTCCAGACGACTACCTCATTTCTCCTTCGTCAAATCCTGTTCATCAAATTGTTTCAGAAATTTACCCCGACTTGGAAGATTATATTCATAACACACAATATTTGAGAGAACGTTATATACTGGCTCCAACTAACGAGTGTGTAGAAGAAATTAACTCTCACGTGGTAGGTCTTCTTGCTGCTTCTTTGAAAACCTATTTAAGCGCTGATTCTATTAGTCCGATTTCAGAAACTATTGAAGATCAACATATATTATATCCAGTTGAGTTTCTAAACACGCTTAAATTTTCTGGTATTCCAAACCATGTTTTAGAACTTAAAGTAGGAGTCCCCATCATGTTACTTCGCAACTTGAATCAAAGTTTGGGACTATGTAACGACACCAGGTTAATTGTTACTCAGTTAGCTGAAAGAGTAATTGAAGCAGAAATTGTAACCGGGAATAATGTAGGCAGAAAAGTATTAATTCCACGAATTGTGCTGACGACAAATGAAACCAAATGGCTTTTTATTCTTCGCAGACGGCAATATCCAATTAAGGTATGTTTTGCAATGACGATAAATAAGAGTCAAGGTCAAACTTTGGAGCATGTGGGAATATACTTACCCAGACCTGTTTTCACTCATGGTCAACTCTATGTCGGGGTTTCAAGAACGACTTCACATTACGGATTAAAAATTTTACTTGGCGACGACTGCAACGGCACTCAAAATTATACTTAGAACATTGTTTACAAAGAAGTATTCAATAATCTTACTGGTATGTTCTTATCACTCACGTTTACCTCCTCATACCAACCTCATTCAGTTTTGTTTCACCCTTTGTTTTCCAATAATTTTTGCTTAAATTTTCGCAGATGAACGGAGACACTGAGCTTTTGCACTGCTTATACATTCTGTCGCTTTATTCGCCTCTCATCTTACAACCTGCATTTCAGCTGCTTCACTTTACCAGTTTCATTTTGTATTTACTACCAAACATCTGCTTTATGCATATACTCCAACTGATTTTTACTCAGGTACCACTGTTGGTTATATTTGTCAATACTAGCACTACGCTAACAACACTGTCAGTCATCTGTTTCATTATGCCTCCTCACAACGTAATTGCTTACATTTCTCCCGTGAATATTTCATCCTAAATCTGCAATTGTTTAGAAAGAATAATGTGTAAATAGTTGTAATTTTTTCCGCAAATATCTACCAATTAAGTGCAGATTTTAGTTGGACAGAAAACGAAAATAATTTGAGGATTGCACCTCCTCTGAATTTAATAATTGTCTACCTATTTTATGTCTTCTCTTCCTGTATATACACGGTGCTTTCCTCAATCAAAACGAGAGAAGTAGAGGAAACTACACAAATGAATATCGCTTTTGACATGAGATAACAACCACATATTTTAGTTTTCGATTTCTACATTTCTTTTCTATTCGATGACTTTTTTTAATTTATTTCTCAACAAATTAAGGATTTTGATATAATCTGCTATTGTCACTACGATATGTGGTCCCATAGGATTTAGATCAACAGTGATTCAATCTTTACATAGTTTTCAGTTCTGGCATATAGTTTTTAACACTGATCATATTCACATTACTAAGTTAAACTACATTTACTACATTATGATTTTTCATATATCCTACTTTAAATTTCACAAGGTGAAACCTTATATATTGTGTTTTGGATTGCAGATGGATATGTTGGCATAGCAAATGATGAGATCCTATGCCCTATACAAGTCAGTCACACTGTTTCAGTAATTGCAATCAGGTATGAATATCCATACTTGAACATGTTACGTTTTTTAGTTTTTGCATAGTTCTTGATCAATACATTGCCCTGTAACTATGCTAATGGATAACATCTTTCCTATATTATAATTAATGCCACACAACCATTGTCTCATAATGCAAACTGCCTGGAATGGTAGCCGCGTTTACGTAATATTTATTGTTATTTTTTTCCATTGCTCCATTTTTTTTGTTTGATTTTTCAAGATCTTCAAGAATTAAAATGACTTTTCTTTGTTACGAAGCTCCATGCTTATCCCGGTTTATAGATGGAAAATATCTAGGTTTTCCCGCGTATTTTGTTCATAAGTCCAGAATTGACTGGATTTGGAGATGCCATCTCCTTTTGTTTTGATGTGTTCATATTTTTCAAAAGGGCGATAAACGAAAAGATATCCCCACTTTGTTCAATAGGCCTTCACATTTTTTTTTAAACATATGATGGATTTCTGGCATTGAATAAATTTGATATAATACTTGAATTCTCCAATTTATTTCTGAACAGCATATCAACATTTTAATCTTAATTATATGCTTTGGTACAATATCTACTTTTACACAAATAAGTTGAAATATTTTGTACAGATTTAGAGATTCCATAATTTTATATGCATAAATTCGTGCCACCATTTATGATGATATTTCTACAGAAAATTGGTGTATGTTCTATATATCCAGATAACTTTAGCAAGTTTTGTGCAAATTTGCAGTTTATGTTACTCATTTTTTATGCTATAATAGTGGTGAATTTGCATTTTTTGGTCGTATATCAGATAATTTGTTGCTACTTGACTGACAATAGCTCCTATGGTTTACTGATTCATTGTAATATGGTATAATTTACTGCTTTTACTATCTAGCAGAATTTAATATTGACATGTACTGCTATGAATGAAAATTTTGGGAAGAATAAATGATAATTCATTGACGAAGCCGTTATGCATTTCAATGTTTTTTTCTTATTTGATACCTTTTTGTTAAGTAATGTTTGCAGGCATATTTTTCTTTTTTAAACTAATTCCGGATTTGGTTATAGTTAACCGCTTCAGCGCTATTTTTCACCTTTAGGATGAAGCTTGATTTCTCTTTCCTCCTTTCCACCACGGCTATGTTTCATTATTTGCATTCATCAGTGTTCAGATTGGACTTACAAGACAGTTAAACATAAAAACACAAAATAACATTCCACGTTATCAATGACTGTCCAATTTTACAGTTGTTGCAAATATTACTTTTCCATTTTGTTTGCCTTGCCATGCTTAATGCATCAATAAATGGTTGATTTTCAATGATTCTGGTAGTGGTTTTCTTATTAACAGCAATCAAGGTGCTCCTTCAACCACCTCCACTCTACTTGCCGGTTTTCACCTTATTTTTCTTTCATCAACATTGGTCTTTCTCATGAACAAGATTCTCCACACTAAATTAATTATTATTCACATTATTTTGCTTTAATCAAGATTGGTCGTTTTCGTCAAAGGCAATCATAAATAGGAACGCAACAATCACATATTCAATATATTTAAATACTTTTAACCATGATTGATTTGCCTCACTATTTGTCTAAAATATTAAACGTTCATGGACGGGGAATGATACATGCCTTCGTACTCCATTCAACAAGTGAGTGGAGCAGGAAACAAACACTTATGCCTATTATTATTATTTTCTTTCTTTTTAACACGTTTTTTCTCTCTATTTGATTATACTCCTAATCATTATTTCCATTCTTGCTATGCAGGCTTTCTTCCAATTAGACTTTCACTGCAGTATGCATTCATGTTCTGTACAAGACCTCAAGCCAAAGATTGACTGCCATTGTTAACATACTTATATTTGTTTGCAAATACTGCCTGAATTTAATTTCTGTTGTGTATAATGTAATCTCTTCCATTCGTCCACTGTTTAACATACTCCTTAATTAACAAGCATAACTTTTTTCTTCCATGATAACTGAATTTTTTTTTCTTCCCCTTTTACTAAGATGTGTCATTTCATTTCCCGTACTCCCCACATAACTACAATTGCATTTACCTGTTTATCTGCAAAATAAAAAGAAACCACACTGCGGACTTAAATAACATGAACACTACTACTATTCAGCACTAAATAATAACAGCTTATTCTAATCAACCATACCGTATGGATATAACATGTACTTCAACGTCCCAAAAAAAAAAAAAAAAATCATCACCGTTTACTCAAATAATAATCTCTGCATGCAACAGTGTTTGTGAAACCTTTTATCTATGTTTTTTAATGCAACTCCAATTGTCTATGTTTTTTAATGCAACTCCAAATTATGAAGAACTGTTTCGTTGATTGCTTGCTTCCTTAACTGTTCCGTCCTGTTCATGTTTTTTTAATATCCTAAATTTAATACTTTGACTAACTTGCCGTAACCCTATCTTATATAAATAAATAAATACACAGTTAAAGGGCGGAAATGATTTCGAATTAATGGGCATGCAAATGGTGATATGAACGAAACAAACCAAACTGTACTTCCTTTTGTCATTCACCAGCTGTATGCATGGAATTTGCTCATTTTTACGTCCTGCATGCACCCACCTTCTTCTTACCGCCCTAATCGATTAATCCAACTCCCCTTGAAATCCGTCCTACATCAGCACGATTACCCACTGAATTGGTCCAACTGACATATATTTGTTGCTGTTCTCTACAAACCCACGATGCCATTTTCACCCATACTCCTCTATTTCAGCTTTCATCTCCAACCTGCATCGTTATATAAACTGCTAGCTTCCTCATTTACAACTCCACTCCCCTAACAGTCTACCTCTCTTCCCAAATACAGTACGAAATTATTCATATTCTTCCTTTTTTTAACCTATTTTCTCAACCATCATGCTTATTTTATTCTGCAACTTTTATTTTCCTACTTGCTAATGTCTTTGCTACTTGCAGACACAATGAGCAACTTCTGTCAACCATTGTCTTCGCTTAACTACGGAACTAACTGGACAACAATACAAGTCCGTGTCATCCGACTTTGGTTGATGATCAATCAACGTACTGCTGAACCATACGCACTACACATGCAGTTTCTTGACGAGCAGGTATGTTTCAAATTATTACTGTTACTGCATTCTTTCTAATATAATCAAAAATTTTTTGCCCTCCCATCTTCCGCTCTACATGAACTACTATATATCCTCCTACACTTTTTCTTAGGCAAATCAGAAGCTAGCAATTGTCCGAAAGCACGTACTGCATTTATTTCAACATGTTTTCAAAGAAGATTCCGTTTACTCCATTACACGATTTAACATCATCGACTCTGAACAAAGCTACAAACCCATAGACGAAGACTGGACCATTATTCTTCGTAGTGATACTCGAGTCGAATTAGTTCCCAACTGTGCAACACCTATTCCACGATTCAAATTTGCATTTGTAGACGCCAGTATACTTCCATCTAGGCTCAACAAAAAGGGACAGCTAACTGGTATCCCATATTTTAATACCCTACCTTTACAACATATAATTTCATTTAACATTTTCCTGCATTGTACACATAATGATTAATTACTTAATGCAGATATTGTAGGAGTGCTTCGTGCTATAACACACGTCTTTCCAGTTACACGACAAGATGGAACACAAACTACTAAAAGAGAACTGCATATTCAGACTCATAAGTAAATATTTTCAGCCTGCTTATTTCTTACATTACTTCCCTAACTAACTCCATTATATTATCCAACAGTGGCAAAACATCTGTTATATCGTTATGGGGGCATAAACAAGATCTTTTGACTGAAGACATAGTTACCTGTGACACAATCCCACTGTCTATTGTTGTAACTTCAACAACTGTAGGAATATACGAACGTAAGTCCTCAATCATTGCATTATTTATTACTTCTTCAACTAATTTAAAATTTTCCAACAGGGGCTTTCACCTTCGATTCGTCAAAGGCAACCGTTATTTACACTAACATCAATATTCCAGAGGTTGAAAGCTGTGTTCAACGGTTAGCTATACCTCTTTTACTCTTCTACATTGTTGCTTTTCTCACCTTGACATTGTACTTTTTTTTATATGCTGCAACAGTGCGTCATCAGAGGGTTCTACAAAAATAATTCTTCTCCACAATAACAGAGAACCATCAGCTTTTACCACTGTTCAGAATGTCCAGTCCACGATTCGTCAACTGACTGAAGACAGAAGAAATGCTGACTGTTGGGTACATACTGCAACATTTTTTTAACATGCACGTAACACCGTTTTACCTACAAATAAACCGAATAATTGGTTTTTTTCTGCCAAGTCCTCTTCTCATTTGTTGCATATTAACATTACAGGATAAGAAGTACTCCGTCATAGCTACAATTGTTAAACTACGATCCGACAAGGCTTGGAGTTATATGTCATGCGCTGCATGCAAACGGGCTGTGCATTTTGCTGACTCTACGTATGTTTGCGATAAATGTGTGGAAGGCACAGTGATTCCCATAAATAGGCAATTCAACTTATACCTACCCGGTATTTTTTTCCCAAGTTCATAATCTACCAATCTTTAAATTTCAGATATCGCTTAAACTTCGAAATCATGGATGCTACCATGTCATTGACCGTCACCGCTTTTGATAGAGAAGCAGAAGCAATAATTGGGTTAAACGTTGACGATCTTACTCAAATCTATAAATCGGTAAAAATCCATACATGAACTATAATATAGAATATTACCAGTAACTATTGATCGTCAAACATAACCGTATTAAACAAATACTTCAAATCTCCAATTTTTCAGGAAGACGGACCATCCAAAATTGATAGTATATTTCAAAAGCTACTTGGATCTGATGCTGCGTTTGTATTTCAACTAAGCAATTATGAAATCAACAATACAGATGCTTTCTTCACAGTACGAAAGATAACAAAACAGAACAATACAAAAAAACAACCTGGTGTCACTCCTACTGTACGTACACATACCACCTCCTTTTCTTCTAATTCAATTACTACTACGTATTTGTCCACAATTACTTACACTATAACGTAATCTTACAGAACTCACAAACGGAAAATAGCACAATCGCCGATGTTACATCCACCGACAGCAACCAGCTGAAAGAGCCTTCTATCGATAGGAAAGGAAAAAATAAAGTATATTTTTATTTTTCCTTCCTTTTTTACTTCAAAATTTCAGTTATACAATGCTTGATCCTACTGCTCATACCTTTACCTCTTCTCACAGATGTACACTGATACTGAAGAAGGTTCGGCTGCTGTTACACCTTCCCTAATCAGTAACAATACACGTTCCAACGGCATCTTTATTCGTGTAAGATACATTCACCCCTTATTCAATTCGTTTTTCCTCACACCCATATGCTTCCTCTTTCATCATTTCACACTTTCCATATTCATTATGTACCACACACGTTCTTCTTAACAAATCTACAATTTTTTACCCTATGTATACTACTACTTCAACCGTTCACTGTATTTTTTCCCATTTGCAGGACAACGAAGATGCAGAACCAAACGCCCACGCTGCTTCAACTGCACGTAAAAATAAGAAGACCAAACGAACTGCATGAAATATGTGGTTAAACTTTATTACAGCTTACATGCACTTCCTCCATGTGTTGCAATCATTGTATTTCCGTTTTTTTCCTTTGTTGTGTTCTGTTTTTTGTTTATTTTGTTCCTTCCCATGTACTTAAAACTGTAAGCTGACAGTTATTTGTTTCCATCATCTTTAATTGTCTGCTTCATTAAAATGTTTTCTTCGTTTTTAACTCCTACTAAATTTCCATATTTGTCCTACATTATGTATACCAACTACACCTTTCAAACTTTAACTAAACAGCACAACGCAATGCAATTGTAACACCACCTATATATATTTACAAACTAACCTAATCAATATCTTCCTACTTCCTGCCTATGCTTCCCCCACTATGCATTCAACATTATACAACTTCTATAACTACATTAAATCTTTCATGTTACCGTGCTTTTAATACTTTTCCTTACATTCTTCTTTTTTAATTCGCTACATATCCTACTTCTCAATTACTCCACCTTTTCCAAATTCCACCTACCTTTCACTTTTTCCATCTACGTGATACGACACCTATCCTACTTACTCCACCTTCATTTTCTCTCAAACTACATTACACTTTCACCAACCTATGCAAATTTATATCAAAAACAAAATTACCTTCTACACCATCCCGATTCTTCCCTTAATGTTTCATCGACCCCAAATAATTTACATCCACAAACCCGTATGCGAAGCACGGACCACCTACTAGTTATTTATTAAAAACAAGTAATAAATTAATTAATCATAAATTAGTTAAACAAGAAAATACGGCGCTAAAAATAGTCTATGGAAATACTCGCTTTAATAAGCCGCTTTCCGAACACTCAGTGACTCAAACGCACACTCGGTTGGCCACTGCTGCTTCTTGCTAGAGGTTCCCGTTTATAATAGGAAACTCAGAAATCAGAGAAGGGTGAAAATTAAAAAGTAGAAGAGAAAAATAAGTCAACTTGCCCTGAAATATCAGATTTCTCAGTTCAGGTTTGCTGCTGCTGCTTCTTCTTATTAATTATTTTTCTCCTCTTCGTTTATTTTCTTTTTCCTTTCCCCTTTTCTGATTCGAGATCGCGATGCTGAACTAAATCTCTTTTGATTTTGTTTCAATTTGACCTCTAAATTGAAATCGCGATTCGGTGTTGGACTCAGTATACTCGTTTTGAAGTAGATCATACATTTTACACGGGTTGCGATCCAGTTCAACTCTTAACTCGAGAAGGCTGTGATTCCTTCCAAATCGCATTTTGGAAAGTACGGCCTCGCGATTTTTACAATCGATGAACTGTTGTGAAGACAAGGAATAATTACAGAAATTTGATTGCTTTTATACAAATGTTAATGTGATTGTGAAGTGGAATACCTACTGCTATATATGTAAAGTTCAATGTTTTTCAGTAACACTTGATTTCACAGCATATCTTGAAACTGTTGCATTACTTTGAATTTGTATGGAAAGGGTGGCACCAAATAAGGTTTTACATTGGAGATTTCTGAAGATGACGTAACTATCATATGTGAATTTGATCTGAGTCTAAATTTTGCAGTGCTGATGCTATTTTTACATGTTAGTGATTTGACTAAAATCTAAGATGGGAAATTATTTTTTTAAGAATCCATGACTTCGTCTGCTAATAAGTTTTATTCGAATCATGATGTTTTAAAAGTGTTGATTGAGCATTTCTTTATATAGATACCTTTTTGGCTGATAATAGCTATATTTTTTTTTTTAAAAAAAAAAACCATTTTCTTCGGTTTACTCTAAACTAGAGTGGAAAAAGTAAAAAATAAACTTTCATACATTTATGCTAGGTTTTCCTGATATTTTTGTTGATTTTTATGCTTAATAGCTTTTTCGAACAAATCGTAGTGGAAATGGTGAAGGCAGTTACTGTACTTAATAGCGCCGCAGGAGTCACGGGCCATGTATTCTTCACTCAGGAGGGAGATGGTAATTTATGATTTATCATTGACTAGTTGAATTATATTGTACAGTATAAGATTGTGGTGTATGCAACAAGAATTATTCATAAATGTAACTTTATTTTATGCAATTTCAGGTCCAACTACTGTAACCGGAACCATCTCCGGTCTCAAACCTGGTCTTCATGGTTTCCATGTTCATGCTCTTGGTGACACAACAAATGGATGCATGTCTACTGGTAACAATTTTCTTAGATCTGTATATATTTATAAGTAGAGGTATGTTTTCAAAGAAGTTCCGAAATAAAGTCAATGGCAATATAGGTCCTCACTTCAATCCTGTTGGAAAGGAACATGGGGCACCTGAGGATGAGAACCGCCATGCTGGTGACCTTGGAAATGTGACTGCTGCTGAGGATGGTAAAAATATTTCCTTCAATTTTCTTTCAAATATATAATTTCCTTGTTCTAAGTGTAATGAAAATTTCGTGTCATATCTTTTCTTCCTTTCATCATAATTTTGTGGTTGGAATGTTATCTCCTGACCGTCCTGTGTAAAACCTGGTTTAGAATTCTTTGGTTTGGGTATGAACAAATAACAAAGAAAAATAATAATAATACTTTCGAGTCTTTAAATCCATCCACAACTTGCTAGAAATGAAGAAAGCTAGCCAATACTTCGGATTTCAGGAAGGAAGACAGCATCTATAGAGTATAGACCACTCGTTTATCCATTATTTAGTTAAGTTCAATGTAATTAGTTTTTTTTTTTTTTTAACATCCATTTTTATTGAACTATCTAAGTTTTAAAATGCTTGGATTTCGGCCTTGTTTGATTTTAAGACATTTTCCACATGATATCTCTTGTCAAATGAAATTTTGGGGAGTGAACAAGTGTAATTTGGGTACATCTCGGACTGACATCAATGTGTTCCAAAATATTAAAATGGTAGGATACTTGATTGGCATAGAAAGCGGTTGTTAGTGCTAAAAATATAATATTGAGTTTTCTTTTCTTAATGAGAGCAGTAGCTTGGTTGGTTTGGTAGTGACATTTTTATTTGAAGATTAAAATATAATGTGAAGTTTTGTTTAATATTCTTTGTGACTTGATTAAAAATAAAAAACGGGTTAGTTAACAGTAGTAAGTGATTGAACAGTTTGTCGTGGACTATGTGAAAAGTATAATAATTATCCAAAATGTAACCATATAAACATATGATTCCGTGAGATCGCATTTTGGTCGAGATTTTATGTCCCCGAGACATTAGTGTCAGGCAAGATATGAACAAATTTTCATATTTTGCCACATTAATCTCAAATCAGATTTTAGATGAGTTAAAAGATTTGAAACTTTGGAATTATGGATCTTTGTCAAAGGCGCTTTAAATCAAATTTTTAGGTGGCGATGACACACTGTGTGTCATTTTGCAGGTCATATTTTTATCTACTTTCATCCTTGGTTGGATCTCGTGATTTGTGCTGTTGTTGATACATTTCTAATGTGTATTTCCTTATGTTGTTCCAGGGACTGTTACTCTTTCTCTTTCTGATTCTCAGGTAATTAATTGTATGGTACATATATGCACATATTTGTATACACACAACACACACAGAGGTCGTATGTTGCTAGTGATTATATAAACCATGCAGTCAAAGCACCGCTATAGCTCATAGCATTCTTTGACCGCTACGCTATTGAAGACTCGCTAAATTAGCTTTAGCGGTACTAATATACAAAGATTAATTTGACTAATTCTCGTTTAAACAAATTAACAAAGTTACGGTAAAGACCTAATTTTAAGACATAAGTGATCAGTGTAAGTCACAAATCCTATTGTAGTCACCAAATTGAGCCTGCATAAATCATGCTATTATTCAGTTTTGTTATGGAAGATCAAATAATATTTCCTTTTCCTATACAAATGATGTGAGAATAAGAACAAACTTACTTTAAAATATTTTGTTTTATACATAGTGAAGCCTTTTATACCTCCGCTGTTTTCCACTACGACCCTGCTTTTTCTACGCCATAACCTTCTGCATTTAAACCGTTATAGAACCGCTGAGCGTTCTAGCTGCAAAGAATATAAAGGAAAATATTTTGAATATTATGGACATAGGATATGTGCCTTCAACTATAAATTAAGAAACTGAATGTGTGAACATAATGAAGAAAGAACAATCCCAAACTTAAGACCACCCTGCACAAAATACCAATTCCAACCATCTCATCCTCTATTCAGCTGGTTATGTGGACATTGAACACACATGTAATATTTACAAATATGCATGTACATAAATAGACCTGTGTGTGTGTGCGTGCACGTGTGCATAGTTATGTTGTCTATGTACACATATGATTATCAATACATGTATATACACATATACACCCCCTTCCACCATCACACACACACACACACATGTATGTATGTGAGTGTTTGCTCCAAATTTGGAATCAACACCAAATGTGCAAACGATGCACTTCACCGATTCGGTAAGATTAGAATGTGAAATCGCATAATTACAAAATAAAAAGCATAAAATGAAGACAAAGGAGTTTTTATAGTGGTTCGATTCACAATGAATCTACATCTACTTTTTAATCAATTCTCATTATGATATTCGAGCTTACAAAATATGAGTTTTAACTCATTACATTCATTTCTCTCTTTTTACTCATTTTTCACTCTCTTTAAGATCTAATCTCACTTGAATTTGGCGAAGAAAATGAAGACATTTTTAGCTTTGTGATGATAGATGTATCAATCCTTGATCACTTGGACGCTTTGAATGATCTTCATAGACTTCATAGTGAATTAGCATTCAATCTAGACTTCGGAGAGGATTGGAGAGAATTAGAGATCATTTGAATTGTATTGGAGAGATTTATCATGTAGCTTCAATGAGATTCAAGGAGCTTTGATTCAATTGGAGTGAGCTTTAATAATCATTGAAATAGATTTGATCCTCATGAAGTTGGAGAAGAGTTGTTAGATCCATGGATGCCATTAGTGAAGTTGTAGACAAGCTTTGAATTCGGCGGCACATCCTTGTAGGAATGAAATTCGGTCCCCCCTGAAAGTGGATTATGAGGGGTATTTATAGTTGGTGCTTAGATGGAGTAGCATTAGCGTAAATAAGTGTGTAGAGTTGGCGCTCCAAAGTCTTGAACGACCTAAGGCTCTCTCAAGCACGTTTCACGCTATCTAGCGCATTGCTTCTGTATACACGACCAAACTTTTCAGACCAAGGCCACGTGTCAGTGTGTGAACAAGCTGAACATACGGAAGCAATCCAAATACCATCCAACGACCTATCATGAACACGGGCTAAAAAATTGGAGCGGGTCAAACAAACACGCTGGAACGAGCTAATAGCTTGGTTACGTAAGGACCTAAAAACTTTTCAATATCATTTGCCACGTAGGCTTCTTGCATTTGTGCTTTACACGGTATGAATCAGTGTTTTGTCCTGAAGTGTAAAACTGACCCAAGCTCTTCCGAATGCAAATGAATAGCTGGCAACATGCTTGCATCCAGAATGATCTAGAACGTGCTTTAAGCCTTTATGCAGCCTTATATACTATGAACGACCTAAATGGGCTCTCACCGTCTAAAATGAGCCTTACGATCTAAAGAATGAAACGACCTTACTTTGCCTGAGCGAACCAAAAATTGTGCCAACTTTCCTTAAGCAATTTGGTACGTTCTTTATACTATCTTATACCATGTGGCACCTTGGTAAAGCATGGAACGAGCTATACATCTGGCCTCATGCAAGGGAGCTAAACATAGTGACCTTAAATTGTTTTGGCGTCCCAAAGTGGTAGTCCACTCCACTGTATACGTGTTTGCTTTGTGGTGTGATGGTAACGGTCTAAGTGGTCTCAATGACCTAAAGCTGAGGCGACGACCTAAATGTTGGTGCGAGTCCAGTCCGTGTTGTAGCCACCGTGCTTGCGAGCTGTACATCTTTGTTTCTCGCCATAGCGCATGGAAACATGATGATTCATTCCCCTTCTAATGTGAGCGGCCTTACTTTGTATAATGTGGATTATGCATATGATCTCATCACATGTGGCACTCGTATGGGCTGAATGCACTTCATAATTTAAACACATTCAATGCCACGTGTACTTGTTTTCTACCATCCCATGTTTTCTTCTTACATGTGTGAACAACTTGATTCACGTTCACTGCCATGTGTGCTCCAAAATGGGATGATTCAAGCATAAATACTTTCATGTGAGCCGCCACCTTCAACTAACGATCTAAAGTATAGGTGACGGTCTAAAGCATGCCACACGACCCAAATAGTGGACGAGCTAAAGCTCTGGAACGCGACCCAACTGAAGGCGCGAGCTAAATGGAGCGCGGGCTAAATGAAATCACGGGCTACATGAAGCCGCGTGTCAACTTTCGTATGTATTTCATAATTTTGAACCGCGTTTTCACAACGGGGTTAACAGTGAGTATGTATGCATACGCAGATGCAAACATGTGTCCAGTTAGCATAAATGAAGTAGTATGAATGCATACACAGATACAAGCAAGTCTAATTAGTGTAAATGAAGTACAATTTTATAGATTCGTCTACAGTTTAATCTTTCCATCTAATCATATTGATTTCAACAGATCCCACTCACTGGCCCAAATTCAATTATTGGACGTGCTGTTGTTGTCCATGCTGATCCCGATGATCTCGGAAAGGGTACGTCAATAACTACTAATGTTATCTAATTCTATCATACTGTTTATTAATGTATGCGATATGCTTTTAGGAAATATGTTTTGGCTTTCACCACTGATCATAAAAGTACAACAGAAAGTACCAATGTTACCTTTAAAATGATATTTCTTTCACATCTCAATCAGAGTTGAATACCTTGGGTTTGGAGCGCTCTTTTTTGAATATAATGAAAGATATTTGATTTGAGTCATGATCAGTTGAATCAGACCGAAGTAAATCTTCGTTTTTTAACTATGTAATGTTGAAGATAGCATTTTCTTGGTCACTATTTGGGTTTTTAAGCTTTCCATTTTATATTTTCACCTTACATTTCATGTTTTCTGCTATCAGTAACTTAAGAAATTTCTGCGTATAAGTTGTTGCTGAGATTAAGGGGGAGAGTTCATGTGCAATATAAGAGGTGTAGCGGAGCCTTCCTCATATATATATATATATATATATATATATATATATATATATATATATATATATATATATATATATATATATCAATTATCAATGATTTATGAAATCGGTGCAAAATTTCCTGGCTATGGCATGCAGTGGGCAGGTCTGGACTCTTTCTGCATACATAGCAAATGATAGCCCTGGTTTCTTTGTTACTACTTGAAAACAAATTAAGTGTAGTCAAATTCCTAAGACCTTGTCTGGTTTGACGATTTCAGTTTTGTCTTCTGAAACGGTAAGTTGAAAAATAGTTTAAACATATAGTGTTGAAAACAAAATTTCCTTGTTTTCATCCTTTTGGAAAATAGAGAAAATTATCCTCTTCCTTCTTCCATGCCTCGTTATTGTTATGATTCTTTTCACCCTTGTCTTCACTTCTACGCTTTTTGACATACCTGTAGAAAACATTAAACATGAAATCCAAAATTCAAACCAAGCCAACCAAAACTCTTTGGGATTTACTAGCATATATATTACCATGAATTTTTCTCTGCAAGTGTTTAGCTATATAGCATGCTTGTTGTTTCATAGACATTAATTTTTAAACAGGAACGCAGGTGGGTCTTTTTTTTTTGGACATCTAGCTATAGTATGCTCGTAGCTCAATCATTGTTTAATTTGGGACAACACAATTTGTTATGCTACTAAATCTCAACTCGGATTCGTTTACTAACCAGGAATATTAGTGGATTGGATTATTCCATTGTTATTCTGATGGGTTCATCTCTGTATTTTTATTTTTATTTTTTATTTTTTTTAAAAGAAAACTTCTCATATTTGTTATTGTAACGGTACTGTTTTTGAATGGTCTGCTGTTTTATAAAATTGAAAATGAAACCTAATCAGTTCCATTTGATTGAAGGTGGACACGAGCTTAGCAAAACAACTGGAAACGCAGGAGGAAGAATTGCATGCGGTAAGCTCTTTCTCAAAGAGAGATAAATGCATGATTATTACCGTCTCAAAAATCAACAGTCGTATGTATAGCCTACCAAACATAAGCAATGAACAATTATGTTAATTGCTCAGACTCTCAGCTAAAACACACTTCCTCTTCTGGCATTTGGTCTTTGTAATTTTTGCTCATTCATATACACAGAAATACAATATAATTTATACTTTTTTTGATTGTTCCCAGGTATCATTGGACTCCAGGGCTAAATAAGGAGTTTAAACATTGATATTTAGTGTCAGATCAAATAAAAGATGAAACTGAATTGAAAAATACTATCAGCGTGTGTACCTGGGCATCTTTGTGAACTGCTTTGGCATTATCTTGGATGACAGGTTGTTGTCTCCGCAGGGCCAATTTGTTTATGTGACTGTTAAATTGCAGTTTCCAACTTTATTGAACTTTTCAATAAGCCCCCCCAACCCCCACAAAGACACACCCACACACCACCCCCCTATTCTTTTATTTTCTGCTGTAGCATCTGAGATTTACCTAATGATCTGAAACTGAAATGTGATACTGGAGGAAGGGGTTTCACAAATATCAAAGTAGCTAGTTCCCCGTGTTTTCATTGCATTCAGATTTCTGAGGCTGTTCCTCTACTTATATCTCTGTAAACTCATATTCCGAGTTGTTCCTGTTAAATACTGTTTTTTTCTTTAATATAATTTTATACTGTTTTTGAATAAGTAGCTTCTCAGTGAATCAGAGCCATCAAATGCTTATGAGATGAATTAGAAGTCAAGAATGTAAGTTACTGCCTTTGCGCTAGAAGTCTCAAAAGTAGGCGATCCTTTCTACTTGGAAGTTCAAGTTGTTTCACGTAATGGAAGGCAAATGATCAGTTATAATTTAAACCCACAACTTGGGTAAAGACCTGTCTTGTCGACCTTTAAAAAGTTGCATTCTCGATATTTATGTATCAAACATTTAAATGTTGGAAAATCAGCTTGCTAGGAGGAAAAAAAAAGGATGGAACATGATCTTCTAACGCATTGGATAATAATCTACAAGAGAACAAACAATGGAATAATAAAGGAAAATACGGAAGTACTGCTTCAGGCTTCCAGTTCGTCTCCCTTCGAAGCTTTTAAAGCTAACCTTGTAAATATGCTCGGTCTGACCCGTCATAAATATCCTTTGTTTTTTTTCGAAAATGCTTTCATATTTTATAAACTACGTTCAATTGGAACGTTGTTTGTTCACGAATCAAGCTCGGATTGAACTTAGTTATTTTATAAATCTCTCTAGCTGAACTAGGTTGTTGTACGAACCTCATTTAGTCTGAACTAGGTTATTACATCAGCCTCACTTTGACTCAACTAGATTTTTATAAAAACATTGTTTCATTAAAGATATATACGTGATTTTTTTTTTTTTTTAAACATAATTTGTTGTGTTGAAAGTAGAGGTGTCAAATGGGCTGGGTTGGGTATAAATGAGTTGGTTGAAAACTAACCCAACCCATTTAACATAAAAAAATAACCAATTCATATAACCATTTTTTAAATGGATAAACCCAACCCAACCCAACCCACCAATATAATGAGTCAAACCAACCCAACTCACCTAACTCATTATGATTGAAATGTTATAAAAAACAATATTGAACTAGTAACACAAAAATGCCAATAATCTGATAACAGTGTCATATGAATGTACCCATTTTCAAAACAATAACCAGCTTACATTTTCATCATATATTACAGTGTTTTAGCTAAACCTGATCCAAGTTCGTTTGCCAACAACAATTAATCATATCCAAGTTTAATGTATATCATCATAACATCTCAGCAGCAAGTTCTGAAACTATTAAGATATAGCACAACATTCTTTTACTCCAAAACGAAAAGCTTCAGAATTGCTACATATTACTCTCCTATACGCATTTGAGAACTTAAATTGAATTCATCAGAGAAGGTGAGAATTACTCAGGTAAGAATCATTCAACAGCGAAATCTTGGATCTGCAAGCAAATAAAGGAAAACACATTACGTTATGAATGCTTCTGACAAGAAGCCACATTAAACTGATATGATGTAAAACCCTGGTAAAAAAAACATACTATGTATATATGCATGTGTGTATGTACATGTGGGAGATAAAACCTGATAAAATGAACTAAATCAAACTTGCAGTAACACCTCCTGATCTCTACAACATCATATGGCCACAAATCAGCAGCCTTGTAAAGGAAATTATTAACTGATTAACACCTGCAACTTATCTCAGATCTAAACAAACGATTCTACGACAAAAAGGTAGCTAGACAGCATCAAAATCATTAAGCCAAAAAAAAAAAAAATTATCGGTTGTAATTTATGTAAGACGCTTCCAGTCCGAGCATACATTAACCTCAGTTTATATCATGTACTAAAAAATATTCTTGTGTGACAAATTATATGTTAGGCAACTTTATAACAACATCAGTACTTTATTTTAAAAATATCCAACTTAAAAACATAAATACAAAAAGGGTATACATAAAAGGATACAACTAAAATCCAATAGTATAGTTCCTAATAGTGAATTTCATCTTTTATCAGGCATAGACAAAAGCAGATACGGTCTTGGCTTAGCTATGGAAGCTTCCCCGTTAAAATATAGCAGATTACCTTAAAATTGATATAGAACATAATCCCAGTGATACCTCAATCAAAACTTAGGCAACAAAAGAATATAATAATTCTAGCAGACCTTAATAACTTATAGCCCCCCCCCCCCCCCCCCCACCCCCTCGTTGCCATTTATTGCCATTGATCTGTAGGCAATTTTTCTTCACCTTCTTTATAATTGCCTACGTTGAATACAAATTGTGAATTAAGATGTTGACTATAAAACATAGCACTAAAAAATAAAAATTGGGATGCTGAATTTTTAAATAGAACATGCCATATACATGAAAGGTTACTCTATCCTGTATGTAAAATCAAATACTCCACCAACAATGATAATTTACAATCTGCTCATCAAACAAGATAAATTTATAACTTACCTTTTAAAGCAATAATGCCAAAGACCTTGAATGATTCTAGGATCACCACTCTAAATAAAACTCTCGGTTCTCTACCAAAAAAAGGTGAAAGAACACAAACTTAAAAATTACCAGTACGAGGCCCATGCTTCACATATGAGAAGGTTTAGATAGTTACCTGTATTTACAAACGAATTCACTACTTTGCCCAAAGGACAACACCGCCAAAACATCTAAAACATGAATATTCAATTGGATATGGGGATTATTCTTTTTCATGACTCGGACAGTTCCCACTTTAAACGACATCCATTTTTTATATTCAAACAGAATTATTGGTTTATAAATGTTGAATGAGTATGAACTCTTTTTTTCTTTGCCATGTCTATAATGTTATATATAAAGTAAGATGTAATTACTTATTTACTCAGAAATAGACTGAAATAACAGTGTTTTAAAATTAATATTGGACCTCTAACATGTGTAGGAAATTAGTTAACTTGGTCTGTGTTGTAAACAACCACATAGTATATTTAGAATACTAAGCATGTATGTATATTACTTGAGCTTGCAAATCTTTATATTCAATTTTACTGATAGATGAGTCCTGATCATTCTTTTGCTGGCATAAAACGCTAAACTGCTGAAACTTGTTAAATTTTGTAACATCCATATGGAAAAATATATTTATGTTTAAATCACATTAATTTTCATATGCATACTTTTGACCATAGAGTTTGTCATCAACATAATCTACTATCCTGACCATTATTAGAAAACAATATTGAGTCTGCTGCTCTATACAGAGTAGTGGCAATGATTTTCTCTCAAAAATATGTGACATGTTTCAAAATAAAGTTACCTGTTCATATTTTCTCAAAAATGTGTGACATATCTCCAAATCAATATTCCAAATAAGAGGAGAAGTTTTGTGAATCAAGTATAGAAGCTGCTTCAGTTTTGTGATGCCATCAATTTTAAGCAATCAACCTGAGGATAACAAATGTATGTGAATACTACGCTTGAAAAAAGGGCGATTCTACCTAAATGGGGATTAATCAAGTGAACCAATATAAAAAATTTAATCTAAAACCGAATTAAACTCAAATATCTACTTCACCAAATTTAGCTGCTTTTACGAACAACGGTAGATCGAAGAACGAAAAAAGAATTCAACTCATTTGTGGCTAAGACTTTACGAACACCGGTTTCTTCAAGTAGACCCTTCATCGACAAACGAGAGTTGAAGAGACGATTGGAATTAAGCGATGACTTGAAAGGAAGATGGTTGATTTTCGAATCGAGTGAACCCTGAATCGCCAGATTTTCCGAGTGATAGGAAAGAGAAATAACAACAGATATTCTATGAGGCCCGAATATACCGTCAGAAAAAGGGCCCGAACATATATCTGCCGCACAACAGCAATACTCCTTCCTGAAATTCACTGTTGAAATCAAATTCGCACAACCCACACTCCTCATTTTCGGGCCCTGTAGCACATCTCAAATAACAATGGGTTAACTGGTTACACGTGGTTAAACGGGCTCAACCCATCTAAACCGATTTTATAAACGGGTTAAATGGTTTTACCCAATCAAACCATTTATTTTGTTGGATCTGACCCAATCCGTCTAAGATCTGGTTAAATGAGCTGGGTGTATGAGTTGGTTTTCATTTTGACGACCCTAATTGTAAGATAGGGATAATCTTGAAAAATTAAAAAGAAATCAAAAGCGGTGGGGTGTGAAAAGAGGAAAGTAGGGTGTAAATAGAATTGGCCCACGAATTATTAGAGAAATAATAATGATTTGGATTCTTCGGCTAGTATTATTATGTATGGTAACCGGTGAGAGTGGCAAAAATATTAGTACGTATGCTAGGAATGATAATCCTAGGAAGAAGAATTGGCATTTGGCCGGAAGAAGCAAGACAATAAGAAACATCCGAAGTAATATATGATCCAGAGACTACACTTCATTAGACAACTTTATTAAAAATAAACAGGGAATTATGTAGAGCCGAACCGGAAAGAGGCAACAGAGAAAGGCATGGGAAAGCACCGTCACTTTTACCAAACACGCGGACACGGTACCAATTAATGAAGACAATGGAGTCGTTAGTGTGTGGATACGTTTTATCATATTTAATGAAGACAATAGAGCCGTTAGCGTGTGAACACGTTTTATCATATTTAATGAAGGCAATAGAGCCGTTAGCGTGTGAACACGTTTTATCATATTTAGTATGTATTGTAATTATCTATTAGCCGTTACAATGTTTCTCTATATAAGCATACCTTTGTTACATTACTCCTTGTACAAGAAATAATAGTCATCAATAAAATCTTCTGTTTTCTCAATATTCTTCTTATTTTCTTCAATCTTATTCTTCAATTTGGTACCAGAGCAAATTGCCGAAAGGCTTTTCTATCAACCAAGAGTTGTTTTATTTTATTCTTTCTCCTCAGTTTTATTCTTTCTCCTCATTTTTTTTTCCTGATCAACTATGGCGAATAGTAATGAAGCCACGTCTACATCAATGGTCAACATTAGCACTAATCCGCCACCAAATAGCCATAACCTGATAAAACCCAAAAGTTAAATTATTACCACATCACTTGATGAAGACAATTATATATTATGGAAGTACCAAGTGGAATTTGCCTTAAAGGTTATGGACTGCTGGAATACATCAATGGAACCATAAATATACCACCAGTCATGACTTTAAGTCAAGATGGTAGTACTGTTTCAAATCCAGATTATGTTAGATATCAAAAGCAGGATAATCTATTATCATCATGGCTTATGTCTTCTTCAAATTTGTTATCATAGATAGTAGGATGTAACAATTGTCATGAAATTTGGTCATCTATTGAGCATATTTTTAGTTCTTAGTCTGTAGCTAGGATAATGCAGTATAGAAGGAATTTACAAAACTCCAGAAAAGGAGGCATGAGTATGAAAGAATATTTAGGCAAAATTAAAAATACTTGTGATAGATTAAATGTTATTGGTCATAAAATAAGTGATAGCGAACAAATATTGTTTATCATTGGTGGACTTGATGAAGAATATGATTCATTAATAACTGTTATTGCTACTCAGCAAACATTACCTGACTTGTAGTTTGTTCGATCCGCTCTACTTGCTCATGAAGGAAGGATTGAACTAAGAAAAACCATACAAGGTGATTTTTCTGTCAACTATGCAGCAGCTAGAAGTAATCAACAAAAAAACAACTACAACAATGATTCAAACAGACAAGAAAATCAATATTCAAGAGGTTTTCAATTACAAAGAGGAGGTTTTTAAGCACAAAGAGGGGGTTTCCAGTCTCAGAGAGGTCGTGAATGAGGCCGATGGAATAATAACAATCGTATAAAGTGTCAAATTTGTCAAAAATTTGGTCATATGGAAAATAAATTGTCAAATTTGTCAAAAATTTGGTCATATGGCAAATAAATGTTACTTCAGGTACAATCCAGATAATAGTTCTCAAAGCAGTCAAGGCAGTTTTTCTCAGAAAGGAGCACACGCAAATTTTGCTACAATAAACTCAAGCATAGGCAACAATGACAGTCAAAGCAGTAATAATGCTGATAAGGGTGATGAAGGTAACTTTGAGAAATGATATCCAAACTCAGGTGCAACCCATCATATTACAATAATCTTCAGAATTTAAACATTGGTAGCAAAGATTACACAAGTATGAAATATTTATATATTGGCAATGGTGAGACTGCAAATATAACACATACTGGCAAAGGAACTATTTTTGGTAAAAGACAACTTCAACTAAATAACATGCTAAGGGTTCCTACTATAAATAAAAATCTCTTAACTGTATCAAAATTTTCGGGTGATAATTTTGTATATTTTGAATTTCATCCAAAATTTTGCTTAGTCAAAGATATTCTAAGTCATGAAATATTACTACAAGGTAGTCTATATAATAGACTTTACAGATTTAACAACTTGAAGACTGGAAATTCAAGTGGTGAATTATGGTGCAACAATGTGGATACATGTAGTAATAATGATTGTAGTAGTAATAAGCATTGTAATAGAAATAATGTTCTATATAATATTATTTTATGGCATATGAAACTTGGTCATCTAAATTTTGAAAGTGTCAGAACTTTTCTATCTATTAATAATGTTGCTTTTAAAAATGCATCTGTTAAACGCACATGTACACATTGTCAGCTTGGCAAGAGCCACAAGCTTCCTTTTAGTAATTCTGAAATCAGGTATAACAAGCCATTGAGCTTATAGCTGCAGATTTATGGGGGCCAGCACTTCTAAATTCATATCAGGGGCATATATACTTTGATATATATGCTAAAAAATAAATCTGAAACTTTTAACACAGTTTTACAATTTATAACTCATGTTGAAAAGCAACTTAATTGTAATGTCAAAATTTTACAAATAGATGGTGGGGTAGAATTCAAACCTTTGGCTGATTATTTTGCTAAAAGAGGAATTAAACACAGATTAACATGTCCTCACACATCTGAGCAGAATGGTTTGGTTGAAAGAAAACACAGGCACATTGTAGAAACTGGTTTAACATTGTTATCACAAAGCTCATTACCCATGAAGTATTGGAATGAAGCCTTTTTTTACTTCAGTTTTCTTATTAATATGTTACTCACTAAGATCCTAGATAATAAAACTCCATATGAGATGATATACAATGTTACACCAGACTGTAAGTTTCTAAAAATATATGGTTGTCTGTGTTTTCCATGTCTGAGATATTATAATAAACATAAATTAAGTATGAGGTCAAGTCCATGCACATTTATTGGCTATGCGCAAAATCAAAAAGGTTATAAATGTCTTGACAAGAATGGTAGAATTTATGTCTCAAGACATGTGATATTTTATGAAAATAAATTTCCTTATGCAGATAGACATAATTCCAAAGAAGACAATAGAGTGGAATCTATCAAGACTGCCAGTTACTTTTGAAACAATTAAAGACAATGAACATTGAGGCACACAAGCTGAGGATATAAGAGAAACAAATATGCACATCAGTGGATCAGAAGAAAAAAATACATATAACACATAAATAAGTCAAGATGATAATAACATGCACAACACTGATGATGATGGTAGCAGACAAAACAACAGCAGTACAAGGATATCACAACAGGAACAACAATCTTAACAGGCACAACAACATCAAAGCAGGCATCACATGACCACTAGATCAAAAAGCGGTATTTTTAAAACAAAAGTCTATAATGTGGCCATCACAGAAACTGAACCACTTAACTTCACTAAAGTCAAGAAATTGAAAAAAGGCCATGGACACAGAATACGAAGCTCTTATAAAAAAACAAAACTTGGGAACTTGTTGTACCAGTAGCACACAAGAATGTAATTGGTTGTAGATGGGTATATAAGATAAAAAAGAAAGGCTTATGGATCTATTGACAAATACAAAGCCAGACTGGTAGCTAAAGGTTATGCATAACAATTTGGTTTTGATTTCAATGAAACCTTTTCTCCAGTTATAAAACCACTGCTATTAGGATAATTTTAACTGTTGCCTTAAGTAAGGGGTGGAATATAAAACAATTTGATGTGAACAATGCTTTTTTGAATGGAGAATTAACTGAAGAAGTCTACATGCAACAACCTGAAGGATACAATTCTGATGATAAAAGGGTTTGCAGGCTTTATAAAGAAATCTATGGACTCAAGCAAGCTTCAAGGACTTGGTATGAAAAACTCAAGATGACATTATTAAATTTAGGTTTTATTCAAGTCAAGTCTGACAACTCATTATACATGAAAAGGAGTAGGCAAGGAGCTATCTTTATTTTATGTGGATGATATGTTAATCACATGAGATAATGATCAAGAGATAAGCAAAGTCATACAATTATTGGATCAACATTTTTCTATTAAAGATTTAGGAGATTTAAAATATTTTCTTGGGATTCAAATTATCAAACACGGTGAAGGAAAATTGATTTTATCTCAGGAAAATTATATTTCTGAAATTTTGCACAGGGCCAATATGCAATATGCCAAACATCTACCAACACCAATGATAAGTAATATACGCTTATCTAAACATAAAGGGGAGACCATCACAAATGCAAAACAGTACAGAAGTTTAATAGGAGCACTGCAATATGCAACAATCACTCGCCCAGATATTTGTTATAGTGTTAACAAGCTTAGCCAGTTTATGCAAAATCCATTATCAGAACATTGTATTGCTTTAAAAAGGGTTCTAAGATATTTGCAAGGCAAAAAGCATTTAGGGATAATTATAAAATCAGAGAAACATTTTTCTTTACAGTGCTTTAGCGATGCTGATTGGGATAATGATGTTGATGATAGATGATCTGTATCAGGATACTGCATTTACCTTGGGGACAACATAATTTCCTGATGCACTAAGAAGCAACAGACTACATGCAGATCCAGTACAGAAGCCGAGTATAGTGCTCTCGCAAGTGCAACTGCAGAAGTATCTTAGATTGAAATCATGATGGAGGAATTAGGGATGAGTTTAACACAAAAATTTGTCATATGGTGCGACAACAAGAGTACGGTTTCTCTTTCCCTCAATCCAATTCAACATTCAAGGACAAAGCATTTTGAAATCGATCTTCATTTCGTCAAAGAAAGAATGCAGAATGGAAAGCTTGTCATCTGTCATATTCCTGCTTATTATCAGCGAGCTGACGTTCTTACAAAAGCATTATCAACCAAGAATTTTGTGAGATTGAGAGAGGAGCTGAAGGTAGTTGGTGGAGACGGAAATGAAAAAGGAAACCCTAGTTCGAACTAAAGAGGCGTAACGAAGACAATGGAGCCGTTAGCGTGTGAACACGTTTTATCATATTTAATGAAGACAATAAAGTCGTTAGCATGTGAACACGTTTTATCATATTTAATGAAGACAATAGAGCCATTAGCGTGTGAACACGTTTTATCATATTTAATGAAGACAATAGAGTCGTGAGTGTGTGAACACGTTTTATCATATTTAATATGTTTTGTAATTATCTATTAGCCGTTACAATGCCTCTCTATATAAGCATACCTTTGTTACATTACTCTTTGTACAAGGAATAATATTCATCAATAAAATCTTCCGCTTCCCCAATATTCTTCTTATTTTCTTCAATCTTATTCTTCAATTCCAATGAACGTCAATTTTTGAGAGATATGACTAGTATAACCGCACAACGGTGAGAAAACCGACCGTTAGAGAGAAATATAAATGATATAAGCTTAAAATATATCATTATATCAGTGAATATTTAATTGTTACAAGAAAAATGCAAGAGTTGATGTAATAAATAAATCACAAATTATTGAATTAATTTATTGTAGAATATCATTTAAAAGTATCATTTTAATTTAAAAATAGAAACTGGTAAAATAAAAAAAACGGAGATTAAACTAAATGTTAGACTCCGTCAGTGTTGATGTTTGTTCCAACAAGAAAACTTGATTCATCTGAACAGTCGATGTCTAGCTGCGACGTAATGATAATCTTTTATTTATTTTTGTTCATGTGTTTAATCTAGGCAACACCAATTCTAAAAAGACGAGGTATTCATAGTAATTCCTTTATCGTTTATGGGTACATGTCTTCACATTCGTCGTTCTTAATCTTACAGAGGTCATTGACACTGCAATTTATAATTTCCTTTGTTGGTTCATTGAAAGCAGTAATCGAGCTTCAGCGGTTTGATCGGAAATCTTTATTACCATAAATATCTGCATTTTTGAAAAATATAATTATAAACAGTAACGTTAAATAAAAATGTTTGCTCCAATTTTATTTTACACCTATTGTCTCAACATGTGTGCTTTGCATTACCACATGATAAACGTCAGCTGTTAGAGATCAATATTTGAATCCTTACTAAGCATTTCTTTGTTGCATATCAGGCTTATGCCATAAATTTCATCTTTCCCTGCTTACTACTTGGTTCTCTTATCTATTGGAACATAAAGTAAGCGTGCCATTAAATATTAATAACTGCATTTAGTATCATACAGAAGTACTCTGATTTTCAAGTACATACCAAGTTATTTTGTTTCTCTTGACATCAGCTTACATGCATATATAATTAGGCATAAAAAGAACTGTAAGCAACACAACAGAGAATAGATAACTGCTACTTCCTAAAACATGGCAGGTGAAAAAAAAAATCTGATCTCCCCTTAGATCCTACCCACATTATTCAAAGAACAGCCAATAATTTTATTACATCCTTTTATATATCTCCAATCACACCCAATAACATATATGTTTGTACAATAGCATATCCAATAAGCTGGCAGCCTTCTAAAAAGTTCAATCTAGTCAAAGGCATCACATCCCTGAACTTCAGATGCAATAAAAAGTAAAATCTTAATGCCACCGCCACATGACATACAACAGTATTGCCACTATCACACACACTCCCATAAAAGCCCAGTCGTCCTAGGGTTTCGCCACATCACCGATGTCTTACTCTTTACCCTTCCCCCATCACTACAATCATGATAAAACTTAAATTGAATATGTGACTTAAAAGAAAAAAATTGTTGCATTTTAAAATTAAGTAACGGTAATATGATTGATTTAAAAATTTATTGCATTTTAAAATTAATCTATTTAATTCTATCGAACTATATTGCAGTAGAAATAAGATACTACCTGCAAAAAAAAAAAAAAAAAAAAAAAAAAAAAAAAAAAAAAAAAGACTGCTTGAGTTTTCATAACTTATGTAATATATTTTTTCTACGTGTAAAACAACAGCATCAAAATACCTTTTAACTGGTTTTTTTTTTTTTTTTTTTTTTTAAAAAAAAAGGTCAAAAGGCATGATTTGTCATACAATCATTTGAATCAGAATATTTGCATGTCCCGCTTATTCATTCTGAATTCCATGTGTAGGTTAACTGTTCTGCAAATATGCACTTAGAAAGTTCCGCAATGCTGCTTTTTTTAAGGGCATCTTCTTGAATCCAAAGTTAGATTCAGACCAATAGCTTCTGTCATAATGCCGGAAGGGTCAGGATATTAACAGATAAAACTAAGAGTTGCAAGCAATGTTGATAATCAATATCTAAGGCTTGAATGTTCACCTTTACAACTCTTTTATTTCAAATTAATTTAGAGTAAGTAATGTCACAGGTAAAGTTATAAAACCATGTTGAAAGTGATACAGGGATCTTAGTAGAATTAATAATAGTTAAAATAATAAATTGTAAGTAATTGACTTAACTTCATTCACACACTGAATGACTGATTCTCCTTTCAATATATTTGCTTTCAAAATCCTATGAAAGTATGCATTAAAGACGTATTGGTAGAAACCTTGGTCCAAAGCCAATTGCAGATACTGCGGATGAATTTATTTATAAGGATTGTAGAGATTGTTTGCTTCGTTTAATTTTCATAAAATATCTAAATTCTTATTTCAGCAGTTGCATAAAACTTACCTGATTTTATCAATCGTCACTTACAATTTAATCTGCATGGTTGAATTTTATATAAGCCTTTCTTCATCAATTGCAATACATAAAAATAGGAATAGGAATAATAAATATTATCATGACCATGCCGTATTAGTACTAATTACACATTCCGTTGACGAATTTTAACAGCAAAACGCAGGAACAAAATAGTTAATCGAGACGAAGAAAATGATTGCCCAACATAATTTTCTATGATCCTCTTCATATTTAATGAGTCAACTTCTACATTATGAAAATTGATTATAATATTGTATCAAATTACTGAAAAACAAAAGGGAAAAAAATGATAAACGGCCACCTAAAAACTAAAAATGTACAAAATCACGAACAAGGAGCGTAAATGTAAAAACAGAGGAAAAGAAAAGACAAGGAAGAAACAAAAAAGAAATTGAAAGGAAAACCAAAGGAATACCTCATGTTCGAATTTAAGGAAGTCGAGGATGGACGAAAACCGGGAATCTGGTATCTTCCGAATAGAACAACTTAAAATATATTTTATTTCTGAAAGAAAAGAAGATCCATGAAAATTCTTTCTTAAAAAATCCACAAGAGGAAATAAATACATAAAGATAAATCAACAAATTTGCTAACTGAAAAGGCATGTAAAGACCCGTAAATCCCACCCTTTGGATCGACCATAAACCACACAGGTCTGACCCAAAAAGTGGAAACCTACGAATACTTTAACTTTGGGCATACAACACATTACAACAGATAACAGAAGACTTTTATAACACTATAATAAATGTTACATCAGAGTACAGAATATACATATCAGAGTACATTGGAATATAATTACAGCGGAAGAATAAATTACAATAAATGAATACATTGCAGCGGAACTAATCTCAGTGGAAGGCTATCAACATTATGGCCACAGCTTCAGTCTTCAATCCAGGATTCTGTTTTATATATCTGTCAAAAAGCTACTCGACTGCCCGTGTGGAAAGATGGCACCCGAGTTTGCAAAGTGAAACAAACTACAGGTCAGTCGTGGGACTGGTGTGAGAATTCTACTTAACCTATATAATATAATAAGGCTAATCACAGGACCACGCCACTTTCGCGGAACGGGTTTTCTCCTATGGATTGCCAGTGCATGACTAAAGTAAATCGTCAAAATAACGCAATGCTTTTTAGAAAAATGAAACCATTATAAGACCCAAGTCCCATCACACAATGCAACGCAAACTGGAGGATAGGGTTTTACCTTATAATGATCAAAAGATGCTTGATACGAGAAACACGGTATTACATAATAATAGTGTGCAACCAATTTGAAATACATCAAAGTAAATATATCAATCCTAGACGGCATGAGTGCCCCATCCCACTATGTCGCCATATATAGGTATACAATCAAAATCGCGTGATGTCGTATTGGAAATTTGGGTTTCCATCTGAGTCAAGGCTAAGGAGGAGATCCTTACCGATTCGAGACACTCTAGCAATGCCCCAGGATTGGTACTCTATCCAACCCTTGGATCCTGCAGGGCCGGTCCATACGTTAACGCTTAATGGATTGGCAATTCTTGAACACACGCTCCCCGGTCCTTTTGGACCTATAATACGGCCAGTGGCGACCGCATAAACCGAGGCCTCGAAAAATCCAACAACCACAATGAATAAATGCCAGCGCTGGTAGGTCCCTGGCACCACTCTAGCTAGAGAGAAACGTGTGCACTCCCTGCGTTCCCTTCTCCCGTTTTAGACTCTACCGGGCTGTGAGGCTCGCGAAGTCACGATATACACAAAGCTATGCCTAAATAGACCGTGCTTTGATCATCAACCACAAGGCCTGCTTTTCAACAAAGCCTTGATCAATTGCATCTTAACATGCCACATTGTCAGACTCTACCATATCATTGATCATCTACCAATATATATATAACCTCCAAGCTCATACGTCTTAGAGAAGGGTGTTAAACACCAAACAGAAATATATAATTAGTAGCGTTCAACAAATACAGTAGAAAAGAATACAATGTCAGACACGCAATCCATTTACAAGTCCGCTCTGGGTCTGAGTGAAACATCGTGTCCGTCGATCTCCAAATGCGTTTGGACGATCATTACCAAATACCTTGCCTTGGAAGGCCAATCCCAATTCAAGATACCAGTCATCATCATCCCAACGATGTGAAAACTTCGGTCTTCAATCACCGTCTTCGTCTTCGACTCTTGATCGTCGTGTTGATTATTCAGAATGGGTTAAACCCGGTCTTTCTAAATAACTTGCGTAATTTGGGATTAAAAACAAATATTGGAAAATCACACATTTCGTCACATCCCAACTCAGAATATTCTTTTTAATAAGATATTCAATTAAAAAGATTCTCATTAATTTTATCAAAGATAAATATTTAAAATAAAATCTATAAATCAATTTCTAAAAATATGGAATTCCACAGAAATCCAATCAGTACATAATCGATATAAATTTCTGTATCAGACTAATAGTATAAATGGAATAACGGCAAAGCCTCTTAAATTCCATATATAATATCGGTCTTCTTTTACAGAAGCCCATCTCAATTATTACCAATAGAATTTCCACTTAATTCCTATTTAATATATTAGTTGAAAAACTTGATTTATAGAAAATGTCTTTTTAATTCTATAAAATAGATTTATAAGTTCCAAATAATAATTTCAATGCAAATTGGATTAAAGGATAGATGTCGTTTAAAACATCGTCCACGGTAAACCCACTTCACATCTCAATTTATTACATATCACAAAATATGATTGCAAATGCTAGTAATCTTTTAAAAACATATTTTAAAATAATCATAAAAATATTCTTTATATAAAAGATTCTAAATGAGAAGTATTCTTTATTTTACAAATCTTTATCTTTTACAAATATTCTTTGTTTAACATATAGTTGATTAAAAATATATTACGAAAAATATATGCACTTAATATAAAAAGGATTTCTAATGTAAAAATAGTCTTATTTAAAAGAACACTTGAATCGAAATGCGACTCAAACATTTACCATATAATTTGGATTATAAGGATTTCACACACATCATATATATGACAATAACAGTATAATCATCAAGTCATCCATTACATCCAAAGTGTAATTTCCACTGTGTAAGCGTTAAAATTAAATAATAATGCTCATCACAGCCTGTCGATCTAACGATCAACATACAACTAAATATTGGGATTAGTGTATGTAAATTTTCATCCCAACACCCGTGTGGGGTTTTCATCCAATCAAGCAAATGATAAACTAATTTGTGCACTTGGGCGATGTGTGAAAATTATCGTCCCAATCACATACACAAGTCGGGTAACTTGTCTATGGAAGTGTATTACACAATATATAACACGACGATAAAAATGTCTCTTTTATTTATATTCCTTTTATTGCCTATAAACGGTCAATAAAAATGTGATCTTTATTTCTATACTTTTTATTGTAATTTACATTTTTACTTAACAAAATGTCCTTTTTATTTTAACTTACATTTTGAATGTAATTTTTCTTTTTATTGTTTATTTACATCAAAATGTAAATGTTCCCTTTTTCATTGTTTATTATTAACAGCAAAAATCTCGTCTTCTATATTTATTCTTTTCAATGAAAGCAATTTTACATAAAATTGTAATTCTTTAATTTTATGCTTTTTATTGTCTCTAGAAAGACAATAAAATGTAACACAAAAATATATTCTTTTTATCGCATCTAAAATGATGATAAAAATGTAACATTAACATTGCTATTTTTATCGCATCAAAAATGCCGATAAAAATGAACCACTAACATTGTCTATTTTTATCGCACCAAAAATGTCGATAAAATGAATCACTAACATTGTCTATTTTTATCGCACCAAAAATGTCGATAAAATGAATCACTAACATTGTCTATTTTTATCGCACCAAAAATGTCGATAAAAATGAATCACTAACATTGTCTATTTTTATCGCACCAAAAATGTCGATAAAAATGACAACATTAACTATTCTATTTTCACCGCATTCAAAATGACGATAAAATATTCAACATTAACAATTCTATTTTAACGCATTCAAAATGACGATAAAATATTCAACATTAACAATTCTAATTTTACCGCATTCAAAATGACGATAAAATATTCAACATTAACAATTCTATTTTTACCGCATTCAAAATGACGATAAAATATTATCATAAGAAATGAAAGCAAAATGTTCTTTTTATTACTAAAAGGAAAAACAACAAAGATGCTTCTTTTGTAATGCTAAAAAGAAACATGACATAAAAAATGTTCTTTTAATGTTAAAAAGAAGAAGCGACAAAATGACCTTTTTTATGTTAAAAAGAAAAGGGTGACAAAATATGTTTTTTTTTTATTCTAAAAAGCAAAAGCGACAAAAATTATCTTTTTATTCTAATGCGATATCTTTACAAAAGTGTTATTTTAATATCAATGCGAATTTTCAATTTTTTACTACATATAGAAATGTAAACTTTATTTTACAATTATATATCCCATCATAAATTACATATAAAAATGTAAGTTTATTTTTTTATCGCAAATCCCCTTTCTAATTACATATAAAAATGTACTTTTTATTTTACATTGTAAATTGCATATAAAAGGTAGGTTCTATCCTTATGTTGTATTTGCATTATAAAATGCAAATGAAAAGGTAAGTTTTATTTTCAATGTTATATTCGTATTATAAAGTGCAAATAAAAATGTAAATTTTATTTTCAAGTTCTATTTTCATTATAGTATGCAAATAATAAAAATAGCTTTATCATCAAGTTATATTCACATCATGAAATGTTAACAAAAATGTAAGTTTTGTATTCAAGTCTCATTTGCATTATAATATGCAAATAATAAAACAAGTTTTAGTTTTCAGGTCATATTTACATTATAAAATATAAATAAAAAGGTAAGTTTTATTTTCAAGTGATATTTACATTATGAAATGTAAATAAATAAAATAAAAATAAAAAGTAAGTTTCAAGTTCATTTGTGTCTTGAAAACACAAATAAAAATATAAATTTTAATGTAAATCTTTATTTCAATACTTTGTTCGCGTCAAGGGATGCAAACAAAATATAATTCTCTTTTTATTTAAACATTTTGTTTGCATTGAGAAATGGAAGAAAAATATAACTCTTTTTATTTTAAATGTAAATCTATATTTTGTCATTTTGTTCGCATCAAGGGATGCAAACAAAATACAATCTTTTTATTCCTTCGTACATTTCTGTTTGAGAAATGCAAACAAAACACAATCCTTTTTTTTTCAATATTGAATTGATATTTCACATCAATTCAAATAAAAGGAAAATTTCCCTTTTTTTCTTTCATTTTCTTTTTCTTTTTTTTTTTCCTTTTTTTTTTCCAATGACAAAAGTATGGATTTTTGTTTCATCTTTATTCAATGACAAAAATATGAATTCTTGTTTCATTTTTTTTTCGGTGACAAAAATATGAATTTTTGTTTGTTAACTTTTAATGCAACAAAATTAAGAGTTTTTGTTTTCTTTTTATGCAACCAAAAATGAGAACTTTGTTAGTTAACCTTTAAGGCAAACAAAAAGAAATATATTTTATTCGTTGTTCATAGTCTATTGTAAACTAACAAATAAAAATAATATTCTATTTGTCGTTCAAATTTCATTGTAACATCAACAAATAAAAATAAAGTTTTATTTGTCGTTCCATTTCTTTGTTCATTTCAGAAGAATGAAAATGACATTAAAATAAAATAAATTAGAACGTCTAGATTTGAATAAAATATGTTTTAAATCTAAATTTAGATTTAATTTTCCAACTGCAATTTAAACTCAATAACATATACAATTTAAAGACGGATTTAAGCATAACATGAACAATAAGCACACCACAAGCAACAATCGATAATTCATACACACAAAACATTTCAGAACTAAATCATCATCATCATACAATTATTTTCATGTGGGAAAATAAATTAATAATTAATTAAATAATAGAATTCGAATTCTCACCTCAAATTTTGGCTAAAAATCAACTGTCTCCGTTTCAGCCGCGGTCTGTGCCATCGCGAAGAGCTCGGAAAGACGAGTCCAGCGCAATTTACGGTTTGTCAAACGGACCTCGTATGAGAGAGTTATGAATTTTTAAAGATCGGACAAATTAAATATTAAAATAAAATAAAATAATAAAATAATAGTTCGGACCTTTCTTTCTCCACGAGATGTTTCGGCCGAAACCCATCCTTCACCGTCCAAAGCTTCTAGTCGCACCCCCCCACGGACCACCAACCGCCGATCAGACACCGCCACACGAACAACCATGCCAAGAGCCGCCTACACCACCCACCGCCTGAAGCTCGGCCTCCCCTAGGACCCGCAAATCACTGAAAACCGCAGCCCCTTCTCGGCCAAAATTCGCGAAATCCATGCACCAAAATCCGATCTTAGCCGTATAGATTTGTAGCTCTCTGAATTCTCTTCGATTTGGTAGGTCATACGTCAAATTTCGTCGAACGGATTGGGAGATATTAGCGTTTGAAGTTAGAGAAATTCTGGCCATCAATTTCTGGGCGGCGGCTGGCCATTAGAGAATTAGGGTTAGGGTTTTCGGATTTTTTATATTATTTTAATATTAAATTCCGAATTTCGTGAAATAAAGTGGATTTTTGGACTTTCTCGGATTTGGGCCTGCTTACTGTCGATCTTAACGTTTTGAGGCCTTCTGAACGCGATGGGCTATGTCCTAATGTCCAATTCTGATGTCTACTCGTTTTATTTTCGGTTTTAATTGAAAATACAATATTAAATTAATTATTTAATTCCTACCGTACATTTAAATGTGCCGGGGTCACATACGACCTAAGAAAATTCTAAAAAAAATATTTTTAGCTTTTTTATGACGATACGAATCCAACAAAATTATTTTCGTCGAATTCTGAGACTGTTTGAAAAATGGCTATTTTTAAGGCGTTCAAATTTAACTGTAAATAGTCAAAACACATTTTATTTCGCCACGCTCACATATTAATTCGAAAAATTCTGAAAATTGAAACCTAGCAATAATTTGACATTCCGGTTCCAAAAAAAGTGGTTTCGTCGAAAATGGTGGTCGTTTGAAAAATGACTATTTTTAAGGCCAATATATTTAATATTAAAAATACATTTTTAAACAAATAATTTTCGAAACTCAAAATATATAAGTGTTTACTGTTTTTCAATGTAGAAACGTCATTCCGAACTCAATGGAAGTGGTTTCGAGTTCAAATTCCTATATATGTGAAAAGTAGCCTTTCGGGCCCTATATATTCTACAACGACCTTTCTAAAAATTGAATTGGCCATAACTTTTGATTTCCGTTATGAAATTTCGATTTTTCAGATTCGTTAGAAAGATATTTTTAAATAGATTCTAATATTTTTGGTTTCACTAAAATCCGTTAAATTTTGCATCCTGTACGGTCAGTCAAAGTTCAAGTTTGACTTTTCAAACTACCGCGCTATTTCTAACTCTTTTGTTAATTAAAATTAAATCATTCATTCTAACTTCGATTTAAATCAAATTTGTGATCATTATTATTTAAATAAATTATTTTATATTGTCAAAACTCATTAAAATTTTCTAAAATAAAATATTTAAATTGGTTCTGATTTTGCGGGTTGTTACAATCGCCCCCACTTAAAAACTTTTCGTCCTCGAAAAGGAACGTAGCTAAAAATTGTAAAATTAACTATCTCAATTTTAATTTTTAATGGTTGATTATCTTTTCAAAATATATATAACTTTATATTTATAAAAATCATATTTCAAAGAATAGATTATATATATCGAAAATACGTTAATTATAAATTCGTAACTCTTAACTCGTTCTAGGGCATTACTAACCCCATCTCTAACGAGCTCACTCATTCTAGGATACTGCTGATCCTATCTCTAATGAGTATTCTTATTGGATATTACTAATCCAATCTCTGATGAGTCTTCCGTTCAGTTCTAACTAGTTGTACCCCAAAGATTTGAGCTAACCTAAGCTCTGATACCAACTGTAAAGACCCGTAAATCCCACCCTTTGGATCGACCATAAACCACACAGGTCTGACCCAAAAAGTGGAAACCTACGAATACTTTCACTTTGGGCATACAACACATTACAACAGATAACAGAAGACTTTTATAACACTATAATAAATGTTACATCAGAGTACAAAATATACATATCAGAGTACATTGGAATATAATTACAGCGGAAGAATAAATTACAATAAATGAATACATTGCAGCGGAACTAATCTCAGTGGAAGGCTATCAACATTATGGCCACAGCTTCAGTCTTCAATCCAGGATTCTGTTTTATATATCTGTCAAAAAGCTACTCGACTGCCCGTGTGGAAAGATGGCACCCGAGTTTGCAAAGTGAAACAAACTACAGGTCAGTCGTGGGACTGGTGTGAGAATTCTACTTAACCTATATAATATAATAAGGCTAATCACAGGACCACGCCACTTTCGCGGAACGGGTTTTCTCCTATGGATTGCCAGTGCATGACTAAAGTAAATCGTCAAAATAACGCAATGCTTTTTAGAAAAATGAAACCATTATAAGACCCAAGTCCCATCACACAATGCAACGCAAACTGGAGGATAGGGTTTTACCTTATAATGATCAAAAGATGCTTGATACGAGAAACACGGTATTACATAATAATAGTGTGCAACCAATTTGAAATACATCAAGGTAAATATATCAATCCTAGACGGCATGAGTGCCCCATCCCACTATGTCGCCATATATAGGTATACAATCAAAATCGCGTGATGTCGTATTGGAAATTTGGGTTTCCATCTGAGTCAAGGCTAGGGAGGAGATCCTTACCGATTCGAGACACTCTAGCAATGCCCCAGGATTGGTACTCTATCCAACCCTTGGATCCTGCAGGGCCGGTCCATACGTTAACGCTTAATGGATTGGCAATTCTTGAACACACGCTCCCCGGTCCTTTTGGACCTATAATACGGCCAGTGGCGACCGCATAAACCGAGGCCTCGAAAAATCCAACAACCACAATGAATAAATGCCAGCGCTGGTAGGTCCCTGGCACCACTCTAGCTAGAGAGAAACGTGTGCACTCCCTGCGTTCCCTTCTCCCGTTTTAGACTCTACCGGGCTGTGAGGCTCGCGAAGTCACGATATACACAAAGCTATGCCTAAATAGACCGTGCTTTGATCATCAACCACAAGGCCTGCTTTTCAACAAAGCCTTGATCAATTGCATCTTAACATGCCACATTGTCAGACTCTACCATATCATTGATCATCTACCAATATATATATATAACCTCCAAGCTCATACGTCTTAGAGAAGGGTGTTAAACACCAAACAGAAATATATAATTAGTAGCGTTCAACAAATACAGTAGAAAAGAATACAATGTCAGACACGCAATCCATTTACAAGTCCGCTCTGGGTCTGAGTGAAACATCGTGTCCGTCGATCTCCAAATGCGTTTGGACGATCATTACCAAATACCTTGCCTTGGAAGGCCAATCCCAATTCAAGATACCAGTCATCATCATCCCAACGATGTGAAAACTTCGGTCTTCAATCACCGTCTTCGTCTTCGACTCTTGATCGTCGTGTTGATTATTCAGAATGGGTTAAACCCGGTCTTTCTAAATAACTTGCGTAATTTGGGATTAAAAACAAATATTGGAAAATCACACATTTCATCACATCCCAACTCAGAATATTCTTTTTAATAAGATATTCAATTAAAAAGATTCTCATTAATTTTATCAAAGATAAATATTTAAAATAAAATCTATAAATCAATTTCTAAAAATATGGAATTCCACATAAATCCAATCAGTACATAATCGATATAAATTTCTGTATCAGACTAATAGTATAAATGGAATAACGGCAAAGCCTCTTAAATTCCATATATAATATCGGTCTTCTTTTACAGAAGCCCATCTCAATTATTACCAATAGAATTTCCACTTAATTCCTATTTAATATATTAGTTGAAAAACTTGATTTATAGAAAATGTCTTTTTAATTCTATAAAATAGATTTATAAGTTCCAAATAATAATTTCAATGCAAATTGGATTAAAGGATAGATGTCGTTTAAAACATCGTCCACGGTAAACCCACTTCACATCTCAATTTATTACATATCACAAAATATGATTGCAAATGCTAGTAATCTTTTAAAAACATATTTTAAAATAATCATAAAAATATTCTTTATATAAAAGATTCTAAATGAGAAGTATTCTTTATTTTACAAATCTTTATCTTTTACAAATATTCTTTGTTTAACATATAGTTGATTAAAAATATATTACGAAAAATATATGCACTTAATATAAAAAGGATTTCTAATGTAAAAATAGTCTTATTTAAAAGAACACTTGAATCGAAATGCGACTCAAACATTTACCATATAATTTGGATTATAAGGATTTCACACACATCATATATATGACAATAACAGTATAATCATCAAGTCATCCATTACATCCAAAGTGTAATTTCCACTGTGTAAGCGTTAAAATTAAATAATAATGCTCATCACAGCCTGTCGATCTAACGATCAACATACAACTAAATATTGGGATTAGTGTATGTAAATTTTCATCCCAACACCCGTGTGGGGTTTTCAACCAATCAAGCAAATGATAAACTAATTTGTGCACTTGGGCGATGTGTGAAAATTATCGTCCCAATCACATACACAAGTCGGGTAACTTGTCTATGGAAGTGTATTACACAATATATAACACGACGATAAAAATGTCTCTTTTATTTATATTCCTTTTATTGCCTATAAACGGTCAATAAAAATGTGATCTTTATTTCTATACTTTTTATTGTAATTTACATTTTTACTTAACAAAATGTCTTTTTTATTTTAACTTACATTTTGAATGTAATTTTTCTTTTTATTGTTTATTTACATCAAAATGTAAATGTTCCCTTTTTCATTGTTTATTATTAACAGCAAAAATCTCGTCTTCTATATTTATTCTTTTCAATGAAAGCAATTTTACATAAAATTGTAATTCTTTAATTTTATGCTTTTTATTGTCTCTAGAAAGACAATAAAATGTAACACAAAAATATATTCTTTTTATCGCATCTAAAATGATGATAAAAATGTAACATTAACATTGCTATTTTTATCGCATCAAAAATGCCGATAAAAATGAACCACTAACATTGTCTATTTTTATCGCACCAAAAATGTCGATAAAATGAATCACTAACATTGTCTATTTTTATCGCACCTAAAATGTCGATAAAATGAATCACTAACATTGTCTATTTTTATCGCACCAAAAATGTCGATAAAAATGAATCACTAACATTGTCTATTTTTATCGCACCAAAAATGTCGATAAAAATGACAACATTAACTATTCTATTTTCACCGCATTCAAAATGACGATAAAATATTCAACATTAACAATTCTATTTTTACCGCATTCAAAATGACGATAAAATATTCAACATTAACAATTCTAATTTTACCGCATTCAAAATGACGATAAAATATTCAACATTAACAATTCTATTTTTACCGCATTCAAAATGACGATAAAATATTATCATAAGAAATGAAAGCAAAATGTTCTTTTTATTACTAAAAGGAAAAACAACAAAGATGCTTCTTTTGTAATGCTAAAAAGAAACATGACATAAAAATGTTCTTTTAATGTTAAAAAGAAGAAGCGACAAAATGACCTTTTTTTATGTTAAAAAGAAAAGGGTGACAAAATATGTTTTTTTTTATTCTAAAAAGCAAAAGCGACAAAAATTATCTTTTTATTCTAATGCGATATCTTTACAAAAGTGTTATTTTAATATCAATGCGAATTTTCAATTTTTTACTACATATAGAAATGTAAACTTTATTTTACAATTATATATCCCATCATAAATTACATATAAAAATGTAAGTTTATTTTTTTATCGCAAATCCCCTTTCTAATTACATATAAAAATGTACTTTTTATTTTACATTGTAAATTGCATATAAAAGGTAGGTTCTATCCTTATGTTGTATTTGCATTATAAAATGCAAATGAAAAGGTAAGTTTTATTTTCAATGTTATATTCGTATTATAAAGTGCAAATAAAAATGTAAATTTTATTTTCAAGTTCTATTTTCATTATAGTATGCAAATAATAAAAATAGCTTTATCATCAAGTTATATTCACATTATGAAATGTTAACAAAAATGTAAGTTTTGTATTCAAGTCTCATTTGCATTATAATATGCAAATAATAAAACAAGTTTTAGTTTTCAGGTCATATTTACATTATAAAATATAAATAAAAAGGTAAGTTTTATTTTCAAGTGATATTTACATTATGAAATGTAAATAAATAAAATAAAAATAAAAAGTAAGTTTCAAGTTCATTTGTGTCTTGAAAACACAAATAAAAATATAAATTTTAATGTAAATCTTTATTTCAATACTTTGTTCGCGTCAAGGGATGCAAACAAAATATAATTCTCTTTTTATTTAAACATTTTGTTTGCATTGAGAAATGCAAGAAAAATATAACTCTTTTTATTTTAAATGTAAATCTATATTTTGTCATTTTGTTCGCATCAAGGGATGCAAACAAAATACAATCTTTTTATTCCTTCGTACATTTCTGTTTGAGAAATGCAAACAAAACACAATCCTTTTTTTTCAATATTGAATTGATATTTCACATCAATTCAAATAAAAGGAAAATTTCCCTTTTTTTCTTTCATTTTCTTTTTCTTTTTTTTTTCCTTTTTTTTTTTCCAATGACAAAAGTATGGATTTTTGTTTCATCTTTATTCAATGACAAAAATATGAATTCTTGTTTCATTTTTTTTTCGGTGACAAAAATATGAATTTTTGTTTGTTAACTTTTAATGCAACAAAATTAAGAGTTTTTGTTTTCTTTTTATGCAACCAAAAATGAGAACTTTGTTAGTTAACCATTAAGGCAAACAAAAAGAAATATATTTTATTCGTTGTTCGTAGTCTATTGTAAACTAATAAATAAAAATAATATTCTATTTGTCGTTCAAATTTCATTGTAACATCAACAAATAAAAATAAAGTTTTATTTGTCGTTCCATTTCTTTGTTCATTTCAGAAGAATGAAAATGACATTAAAATAAAATAAATTAGAACGTCTAGATTTGAATAAAATATGTTTTAAATCTAAATTTAAATTTAATTTTCCAACTGCAATTTAAACTCAATAACATATACAATTTAAAGACGGATTTAAGCATAACATGAACAATAAGCACACCACAAGCAACAATCGATAATTCATACACACAAAACATTTCAGAACTAAATCATCATCATCATACAATTATTTTCATGTGGGAAAATAAATTAATAATTAATTAAATAATAGAATTCGAATTCTCACCTCAAATTTTGGCTAAAAATCAACTGTCTCCGTTTCAGCCGCGGTCTGTGCCATCGCGAAGAGCTCGGAAAGACGAGTCCAACGCAATTTACGGTTTGTCAAATGGACCTCGTATGAGAGAGTTATGAATTTTTAAAGATCGGACAAATTAAATATTAAAATAAAATAAAATAATAAAATAATAGTTCGGACCTTTCTTCCTCCACGAGATGTTTCGGCCGAAACTCATCCTTCACCGTCCAAAGCTTCTAGTCGCACCCCCCCACGGACCACCAACCGCCGATCAGACACCGCCACACGAACCACCATGCCAAGAGCCGCCTACACCACCCACCGCCTGAAGCTCGGCCTCCCCTAGGACCCGCAAATCACTGAAAACCGCAGCCCCTTCTCGGCCAAAATTCGCGAAATCCGTGCACCAAAATCCGATCTTAGCCGTATAGATTTGTAGCTCTCTGAATTCTCTTCGATTTGGTAGGTCATACGTCAAATTTCGTCGAACGGATTGGGAGATATTAGCGTTTGAAGTTAGAGAAATTCTGGCCATCAATTTCTGGGCGGCGGCTGGCCATTAGAGAATTAGGGTTAGGGTTTTCGGATTTTTTATATTATTTTAATATTAAATTCCGAATTTCGTGAAATAAAGTGGATTTTTGGACTTTCTCGGATTTGGGCCTGCTTACTGTCGATCTTAACGTTTTGAGGCCTTCTGAACGCGATGGGCTATGTCCCAATGTCCAATTCTGATGTCTACTCGTTTTATTTTCGGTTTTAATTGAAAATACAATATTAAATTAATTATTTAATTCCTACCGTACATTTAAATGTGCCGGGGTCACATACGACCTAAGAAAATTCTAAAAAAAATATTTTTAGCTTTTTTATGACGATACGAATCCAACAAAATTATTTTCGTCGAATTCTGAGACTGTTTGAAAAATGGCTATTTTTAAGGCGTTCAAATTTAACTGTAAATAGTCAAAACACATTTTATTTCGCCACGCTCACATATTAATTCGAAAAATTCTGAAAATTGAAACCTAGCAATAATTTGACATTCCGGTTCCAACAAAAGTGGTTTCGTCGAAAACGGTGGTCGTTTCAAAAATGACTATTTTTAAGGCCAATATATTTAATATTAAAAATACATTTTTAAACAAATAATTTTCGAAACTCAAAATATATAAGTGTTTACTGTTTTTCAATGTAGAAACGTCATTCCGAACTCAATGGAAGTGGTTTCGAGTTCAAATTCCTATATATGTGAAAAGTAGCCTTTCGGGCCCTATATATTCTACAACGACCTTTCTAAAAATTGAATTGGCCATAACTTTTGATTTCCGTTATGAAATTTTGATTTTTCAGATTCGTTAGAAAGATATTTATAAATAGATTCTAATATTTTTGGTTTCACTAAAATCCGTTAAATTTTGCATCCTGTACGGTCAGTCAAAGTTCAAGTTTGACTTTTCAAACTACCGCGCTATTTCTAACTCTTTTGTTAATAAAAATTTAATCATTCATTATAACTTCGATTTAAATCAAATTTGTGATCATTATTATTTAAATAAATTATTTTATATTGTCAAAACTCATTAAAATTTTCTAAAATAAAATATTTAAATTGGTTCTGATTTTGCGGGTTGTTACAAGGCGCCAATCAATAAAAGAGGTATGTTAAGAAATAACTAATCAAATTGAAATTGACATAATGGACAGAGATTTCACCTAACTAAAACATTGGTCTATCTTGACTAATATTCCATACTAATTAATTGTTTCATGAAAACATATTACTATTATGAAATGGATCAACACCACATTTATTCTAATAAGAAACTAATTCATTAAATGTGCAGCCCCCAAAGGCAAAAACAGAAAACATGCTCTGATACCTGCCACAATGTCTCTCATTGGCATGCGGTAGCAACAATAGAAATTCCCATATTATCAAAAAGGTTTGCTATGCAGTTTTTTTATTAATTCAAACTGTGCTAATTTAATTACTTCACAATTTTTAATTTTGCATGTTGCGCCTAAAACTATTGCTACAACCAATATTAGGAGCAGCATGCAGACTTACTTTTAGGAAAGTGTGTAGCATATTTTTTTATTATCAAAACATGATTGCAATTACTAATTGCTATAACTTAGGATAGTCTAGGAAAATTAATAAGCAATTAATACGTCAATGTGATCATAAATAGTGAAACCAATTTTCGAAGTTGAAGCTAGAGACTGCCATCGATTAAGGCTCAAAGATTCCCCCCATAAATATTATTTTCTTCACTCACATTTTGTCAGAAAAACTTGACCATCAGACCGGCATTTAGAGTGTCCCGTGTTCTTCTAAATATTGGATATAACATTTCTCAATAATCAGATTCTAATCTTGATGTAGTTTGAACCATAAAAAACATCCTATATGTTGAACAATGTGAATAATATGCTATATGCTATTACAAACACCAATAATATGTGCTATTTTTTAGCTAAACATTTAATTAGAGAATGAATATAAGTAGAAAACAAAAATAAAAAGGAAAAATAAAACCTGGGAAGCTTACAACCACTAGGCTTCCATTGTACTCAAGCTCACAGCCTTACTTTGTAGTTATACTAAAAAATATGGTTGTGTTAAAATTATATTTATCGTACACAAATATGGTTGTGAGAAGTGATAACACTTCAATTGAAGACAGAGCCGCATAAGTATTTAATTCTAAGAGGTACACATATTTTTGTAGAAAACAATTTTCAGTTCTGCAAGCATGATTCCAGGAAAATGATACAAAACCCTTCAAAATGCAAACATAAACACGGCTTGATATTTGGACCTGCTTTCAATATGTGTATGTCTCTACTTTATATTACTACAAATTTTTTATTTTAAAAAGCTACATGAATCAATTTGCAAAAAATACTATGAATTAGTCTATCATTTTCTTCAACCAAAAAAAATTACAATATTAATGTTAATCAGACCAAAATTTACTTCATAATTTTTTATTTTAGAAACCAATAGTCTTACTTTTTTGAAGATTATACCAACCCTACTTTTGTTTTATTTTTTTCCTTTCAAAAAGCAAATAGTTAACTTGTAAACCTCAATTCGTTGATGAATCCAAACCATTAGATTATCAACTGGTCACCATCTTAAAAAATTGCTTGCCATTGCTATGATCCAAACAGTCAAAACTAAAAATGAATTCCTTCCTGATTCTTTTACCATATAACAAAATCCAACCAAAATCAGTGCATGTAAATTTTGCAGTTATAAATAAAAAAAAATAGCACCCTTTCTGAGGAACAACTCCAAGAAGTGAAGTCATAGTCATGATGCTTCTCTCCTCATCAACATCACTGTATATCTTACACCTGCATCAATCATTTCAACAACACGATTCTGATTGAAGCCTAGCTGATGTAAACGATGACGGTGAACGAACACGCAACTACGAGCGATGCACGATAGATGTCAAATCAAAATCAACTCAATTCCGTGGATAATCGGCAGTCGTCGTCGCCGATGAATAAGGGAGGAAACAGATTTTTTTTTCTTTCAACTGTGAAAGGGGAATTAGGGTTGTTTGGGAAAGGGCAATCGGTAATTTGGAATAGAAATGTTGGAAGACAGATTTTTGGTACATATAATAATAGGGAGAAATTACTGATTTAAGGAAGAAACGGACCAAAGAGAAAGAACAGGAAGAAAGAGAAATTACTGATTTGAGCCAGAAACGGAACCGAGAGAGAGAACACTTGCAGTCGTATATGATCGGCTACAATTTGATTTTGGGTCAGTTGCAGTAGAAAAAACCCCCCAATAGTCGATTTGATGATTTTGGCTCATTTGGAATAGAGAAACCTCCCTAACGGTCGGTTTGATTAAATACTTATCAAAACAAAAATTATTGTAATATATGTGAGATGCACATATTGATGGGTCAACTTACCATACATCCCATTGGTGGATGACTCGATAAGAATAGGCATGACCTAGTGGAGAAGGATCCAAGCAGCTTGAAACAAGACGCTGACGTGGCAGAGTGCCAACGCTTGAACCCTTGGTGATAACGGTCATCATTGAGCTTAAAAACTGTGCACCGTGTAATGACTTGCCCTTCCGATCCTCAAAATTCGACATTAATACATTTTCAGTATTCATGTTCCAACGTTCCAATGTTGAAAATATTAGATTGTTTGAGAAAAAAGAAACAAGTGATAGAGCATAACATCACAAAGGAACAATTAATCTATAATACAAACGCGAAACAGTAAGTCCTCTATATACGTAGCAAATTAGAGTAATTAAACTACAAATCTGCTAGAACAGTTTTAACGGTCTGCCCTTCAAAATGCCAATGAATACAACAAACAAACATGGAGGAAAAAAGTATAAGAGTATGACTTGGAGCTCCATCTCCTCTCTTAAAGCCCCAAAACCATCCAAATATAATACAGAAATATACTTGGTCCGATCTGAGCATTATAATAAAATAACACTAGGATCAGTCTGATAAACGAGCATGAGAAAATACACCACAAATAGTTTTTTTGTATCCTAAAATTATTTCGAAGAAAGGTACCGTAAGACTAAGCCATGCAAAAACGTGGATGGATTTTACCTAATGACATTGAGGTCGTTTATATCAGGAATTTTAGTGATATTATAATGAGGTCCAAGGCAAAAATATCAACAATCAAATAGGTTTGATGCTTGTAAGTATACATCACAACAATACTTGATGTATAATCAAAAACTTATATGGCGCGTTATTTAATTGTATAGGATTTCCATGTAACTGCCCTCAACAGTACGTCGAGAGCCATCCTCTTGCACAAGGATTAGAGTTATCCTTCTGAAGCATTTGTACACGTCTAACCCGGGTACTATAAGAAAAATATAACTGGTCTTTCTAACAACGAGTGCATCATTCCCACCGTGCATAAAACCAAAAGCATCGTTGAAAAAGGGAGTTACTAGTTGTGTTTCATATCTACGGTTTTAGTCAATACCGCTTATGATGCTATGTTCAATATTCAAGATCACACACCGCATTCAAAATAGATCATAGAATCCTACACGAATTCTGATACCCCATGGGTATTGAAATCACATGTGGATTCTTTCGTCCAACAAAGAAGTTTGGAATCGTCCATAGTTTACTTCCACAACAGGTTTCGAAATCACGCTTGGATTCCAACAACTAAATCTCAGTTCTCCTCTTATAACACACATATGATTTTCGTAGTGGCTTTGCTTTGATTTATCTCTTACGAGTATATACCCTCGCTTATCTAGTGCTCCACAAACCAACAATCAATTTTTCTATGAGCTAAATTTTGGTTATTTTGGAAATAATCAAATAATACACAAGAGTGGGGATCACCACCTAATCGTTTAAGTGGACATAATTCCTTATCATTTTCTCTAAAAGAGCAACGAGATTATACGCATTGTATAGTAGATAACTATAACATATATTCCCCGTGTTTCGCCTAGACATGTCCATAGTTTGATCCTTTGGTGTTAAGTATTTAAATTGTTCCATACTGTCAGTTTAAAAGGATGCTAAGATTTGATATTGACTATTAAACTATCAAAAAAAAATATAGCAATCAATCAACCATAGACTTAATTTTCAATGGCAACTACTAAGCTTCATTTAATTAATTTCTTATGAATTAAATCTCTTCGTATATTTGAAAAACATTGCCATATACTTATGTCAACGGTATATGTATACTGAAAAAATATTATATTTTCAATACTAAAAAATGTATACATATGTTTATCTCAGTGGTATAGGTATATTATAAAGCATGAAGGAATTCTTCCTTATTTCCAAATCATATTAAACGGGTCTAAATATATTAATATTCAAAACACTAGTTTGCTACAGCCTTAAATAAAAACATCGTTTATAAATTTTCTTAATAAAATGTTGTTTACAGAGCTCCTTTACAAAATATTATTTATAAAATAAGTTTCTATGTAAAACAACTTATTAGTTAAAAAAATTATAAATAAAATATTATTTAACTACAATATTATTTACTTATTGTCTTATTAACCAAATAATTTAATAACCTTTACAAACATCATAAATAAATAATCATAACCTTTTTGAACGTTCATTAATTGGATTATAATTAATTATCCTTTAAACATTATTAATAAATTAAATACTTTATATAAACAATTATAAATCTTTGAACCTTATTAATAAAATAAAATACTAGATTCTAAAAACATTAAATAAGTAATTAACTTTACTTCAAAACATCATTGAGTAATGACTGATTAATTTTAAAATTTTATTAATAAAATAATTAATGACTCGGAAATATATATTCAAATAAGGCTTAATGACTGCAGTTACGCGATGATTACATCTCTATCTCAGATAACCATAAGTAGTGGTAGACATAATTTATGACTTGAAAATATTTATTTAAATAAGATTAGCGATCACAATGGTACTTAAAAAATTACCATTAAGTCAATTCAATTTCTACACTTTGTCACTTGTGTTTACATGAGCATGCATATATGTAAATAAATCAATAATTAACAATTTATAACTAATATATCACATATCTTTATTAATACTGGAAATCCAAATCAATATTATAGTATAAGGGGATTTATTACGCTAAAAAAACGTCGATCAAGTTAAACTCTTCCATTTATCAAATGGTATTTATTTGGCCAAATAGATAATGCCAAAACTACGATTAATTTAACCACATTATGATTAAACAACGTGAATATTCAATATTATTTTATCACTTAATATTGGATTCATTACCCGAAATAAGTTTGGATACAAATTTGAAACTTAAATATGTAATAGCATTTTAAGATGCTATATCATTACCCTAGATCTAATTCAAACAATCTAATAACATTTCAAGATACTACATCATGGTCTTAGATCTAATTAAAATACCCAACAAAAGCAACCATTCAAGTAGACACAAAATAATTTTAATCTATAATATTATATAGCTGATAAACAAAAAAGCAAGTTTAACTCATCATAATTCCAAATGATGCTTTCATATTCTGGTTCCATCACTTCTCTTACGTATAACTCTACCCTCACTCATCGAAATAAGATCTAACAACGTCATCGACTTTCACGTCACCTGCTCTCCATAAAGCACCCAAAATCCTAACATTTGATCACGAATATTGAATGCGACCCGACATGATTGAATGTGACAATAGAAAAAGCGAAACACTTGAAGCCATCGCACCACTTCAACTCATGGTCATTGATGCTGCTCTTTACCATGATCCTAATTCCATCTTTGCCTTGGTCTAAATCCTTCTAAAAATTCGACCGATGCTAATACTAAATCACCCAAAATTGTTGAACGCCACTGTTAAATTATTTAGCTCTCTAAGTATGATCCCCCCGAAGCGTAATAGCATAAAGAACTTTACCACTGGGAGGTCAAAGAATCAATTTTATTATTTTTATGATTTTATTTAATTATATTTGGATTTTTTATACAGGGATCATATAAAAGAAATTTTCTAAAGTTTTCCGACTTTATGGAAAGAAGTAAGGAAAATACAATAGTGTTTTAGAAGCTCCTAATATTTTTCTAATTTGTGTTTGTATAAAGTTTTCCCTATATTCCACCATGTAGATTTTATTCATGTATGAAATTAACATGATAAAATAAAATAAGGTCGCTCTCAGAACTGTGGACGAGAGCAATAATAATAAACTAGTTTTGGATTCTAAAAAAATCACAAGTTCTCCTTTTTAGTGTAAAAATCATCAAATTAATTTCAATACTTTCTGAATAAAAAATTATGGAAAACCCAAATAACTTAAATTAGAAATATGTCAATAGAAATAGATTTGTTATATTAATAATGGATTTTCTAGTTATTTATTCGAATTGTTTATAATGGTAAACAAATTTATAAATGGATTCACTGTTATTATTTATTAATTTAAAAGAGATTAAATAAATCTATTCAATCCGATTAATTAATATTTAATTAAAAACTCAAATTCTAAATTCATATATTAAATTCACAAATTACCTATTTAAACATATTAAATAACCCCTATATTTGGAATTTAGTTCAGTTTATTTCTAAAACCAATATTTAATAATTACAATTAACTAACTATTTATGCATAAAAATCCAAAGCATCAGAAATAAAGTCTTAACAGATTATGGTGACTCGGTTAACATATTATTTAAGAAATTCTTTAGTAGATGAGGACTATTGGGTATGATCTGAAGCTTTATAAGTTTTATTTCAAGACATTATCAAAGAGGAAAAAGAATCAATTAATTGTATTGGTTTGTCTGTTAAGCAGAGTGAAAGAGACCGCAAGATTGGTAAAACCTAGAATTTATGGTGATCAACACATATTGAGCTTACAGTGCTTTCTTTGGGCACCTATCCCTCATCAATTTAAGAGTAGCCTAGGCACTATGATACTTAATGATGAAGTTTCCCACTAAGAAGATATTTTTGAGGTCGGAGTCCTGGTTATGAATGTTATATCATCAAACTCGAAAAGGATAAGTGACGTGAGAAGTGAAATTGTGCAGAGAAAGCTTTTTACCTTAAAATCGTTTATGCATAAAAACCACTGTCCAACCCCTGCTCAAATATCATAGTTAGTTTCATAGGTCTACTGGTATACAAAGAGAGCTAACGTAACAACATTGCTTTCTACACCGTGATAATTAATAGATTTAATTGAAATTAAAATATTTTTAAGTCAATTTTAATGATTATTATTTTGGATATAAAATGTTTATTAAATTATATTTAATAAAATATTTTGTTAATGAATTGAACTAAATTAATAAATTCTTATCGAGTAATATACCAAAATTGATAAGATATTTTAATCAATGTAAATTATGTCCATGAGGAAATAATTTTTGTATCATTAGAGTAACCGGTAAATAGATTTATTTTATATGGTAATAACGGGTAGAATAATTATACATAAGTAAAAAGTACTGAATTAAAAGTTATTTTTAATTATAGAAGCATATTATGTAAAAGAAAATTCAAGTCAATTTAAACTAGATCAAAAATATTCGTAGATAAATAATTGTTTGATATAAAAGAAAGAAAAGAAAAAGACAATTCTAGCTAATTAAATCAAACCCCAAAATCAGTTAGCCCAAGCTCATCACCAAATTCATACCTTTCTCATTTATTTATTAAGCGAACCTGACTATACAATTCCAAAATTAGACCATTCATGCTCCAATATCTTAGTCTAATAGAATCACAACTTTCAATTATACAGAAAAATGGTAGTGGTCTCTTTAAGCCCAAAGCAAGATTAGACATGGTGAGCTCAACGTTGGGGAGCATTGCAACTTTAGAGGTAAGGGAGAATGCAGGCTTGAAGGCACGACCTGGGACTGTTGCGATTTGGGAATGGAGTATAGTTCGAAATGGAACACACATGCGGAATAGATGACAAAATGTTGGGATTAAGTAGGAATTTGGCATGGTGGAGATGCTTGACTCTAGCATTGAAACAACACATGATGGTAACTGATGTCAGAGGTTAATTGACCATTAGAAAAATTTCGAGCATGAAATCAGTGAGCATTTTTTATACTTATAAATACGGTTAAATGTCAATACATGTTCAACTCGTTTAAGCTATTATATATATATATATGTATGTATGTATGTATGTATGTATGTATGGCTAGTGTATAATGGATTTTCAGTCTTAGATAGGCGGGCTATCATATCCTATTATATATATTGATGTTCTCGTTTATTTACTAAGATTGAGAATTATATAAAGAAAATATCCTTGCTAGCCTGATTATACTAGGCTATATCTCTTATAATGATATTTTTGGATTTGATCAGGATTTCCGGATATGTATGATTCACCCATTTGTAATGATTCCATGATTTTAATTTGATGTATTTATATGGGTGGTGACGTCTTTTGCTATCAGAGTTGATTAGCTCTGTATGCATTTCGTATAGATTTGAATTATTTATAAGACGTGATGTATTGATGACTGTTTATGTTAATAGGTTTATATTTTAGCATACGTTTCTTTATTTTTACATATTCGACCTATCACTTAATAGTTTAAGTATTCTAGTAGTTTAATCATATCATCATCTCTTGTTTATTTTATGTTACCCATATTATGGTTCTAAATTAGGAATAGTCTGACCCATATGTTATTTTAGTATACTCGGGCCAGTTTAAGATATTACGGTTACACATACGATATGAACGACATTTGTATATTGGTTTTAGGAGTTTTATATGTTCAAATTGTTATATAGTATTTATACATCATTAATTCATCGCATATGTTATACTGAGTTATCATATTGTATAGGGAGATTTAATATTTGAGATACCTATACATATATTATATGTAGCGACCTAACTTTTTGACTCTAAAAAAATCAACGCTAATACATCCTCCATATTCATGTATCTCAAATCAAGTGCCAGAAAGACTGATTATTAGGGGAAAAAGAAGGGAGATAGAAGAATATAAGAATGAAAATACAAAATAAAATCTCACAACAAAATGAATAATCTATAATATAAAAATGATGTTTACATAAAGAGAAAAACCGTAATATACATTCACCAATCAGAGTGCAAGAAAAACAATGAATCAGTCTGGACAATTATAACAACCTATCCTTACAATTGCAGATACATACAACAACATATACATCATAATAAATAAAAGGATACGAGCATACATCTTGGCACCAAATCCTCTTCTGAAACTCCAAAGCAATCCTAGTTCAAATCTAGAGAATATACCCGGTCTGACCCGAGCATTATAATAAAATAACATCCTGATCTGGCTAAAAAACCGTGTGAGATAACTCAATATATTTGTGACATATATCAATACAATATAAGGCTGTACATATATCCATAATGGTTATTCCCTCAATAATATCCAACCATTATTAGGTAAAGTAAACTTATATAATAGATAATGTTTAAGGTGTAGAATATAAATAAATCAAATAGCTGGAATAGTTACACTTGTTACATTCAACAACAATTAAGGTACAAATAAAAACGCTAATGTACGTTTGCATACTATATTTTCCATTAGAGACATACATATATAAATTGGATCCAGCCTCCTGACAAGGGTCAAGAAGTACCTCAGAGCATCATATATCTCTAGATAGAATATACCAATAAGTTAAGACAACTAGCCCATGCACGAAAGCACCGAAGTGCACCACATGGAACTAAGTATATCCAACTCCCACGTGCAACTTTAAGGAACTCCAGCACGTACCGATAATATACATGAACTAGATATAGAGTCAATATACCTTATCGTGGGTTAGCTAAACCCCAGGTTGTGGTCCTAATATGTTTTCTATCGGATGTCGAGGCTATGTTTGGCATCTTTACATGAATCTTCCTAACTTGAGCATAATAAGAATTCGCAGTTGGAATCCACAACTCAATAGATCTTGTAATCACACATAGATTGCTTAATGTATATCAGAATCACACATGTATTCCAACACATCAATAGATCTCAGAATCACACATAGATTCCTCAATAGATCTCAGAATCACACATAGATTCCTCAAAAAATCTTAGAATCACTACATGTATTTTAGTACCTCAATAGATCTTGAATCTCCACATAGCCTTCACTTCACAACCACTTCCAAAACATAGAACCCGTATACTAGTTTTGAAGTGGTTTTCGATAAGTAGAACACTTACCAATCCTGGTGTCCTCAAAACTAGTCGTTAGACTTAAGGTCAAGTTTTATAGTAGTTTAATCGACTATCAAGTCACACAATAGACGATTGTATAAGGAAAACAACCTCGCTTAATTTCCATTATAGCTGAATAAGCATCCAAACTATTAAGTCACAAAGCATGATAAATGCACAAAGTACGATTAAGTCATATAAACGGCTTTTGATCTCCTTCCCATTCAATTAATCTTTCATTAATTAAAACTTCTCTTATTAGTAACTTCTTTTTTCTAATTATACTTCATTAGTCCAATAAGACATCATTTATTAATCAATAACTCCTACTTGATCAATATTTCTTTATGTACTTGTGTATTAGTTCAATTTATACATATAAAAGATATATGTATTTATTCTACTATTTCCCTATTCCTTTACAACCTTTAATAATTCAAAAGGTATTTATATACTTATCCCTACGGTATAATTATATTCACAATCATATGTAAGATTTACTTTCTTTAAAATACAATCAAAGAGATTAAAACCATTGTTCGTTAAGAACCTCTTCTCTTTTATAAGTTAAAACATCTTCTTCAATATCTTTATCCTGAAAGATTCAATACTTGTTTCTATCTTTAAAATCTCATTATTGAAGATCTAAGTATATTCAAAATCGTTAAACACTATATTTCCAGTTTAACTATATTCTAGGATCTAAAAAATAAGTGTTGTTAAAACATTGCTTACAACAAACCCCAAACAAACCCTTTTATAATTATTTTAAACGTTTAAATATCCAATTATATATACTTACTTCAGTGATATAATCTGAGGCGTTAAAGATGAATGTAATTAATACATTGTCAAACAACCCAAAACCATTTCTATACTTATTCTTATCTTTAAAATATTCCTTTAAAGATTTAACTATTGATAAATATTCAACAAGGTAAAATACTTGGAACGATCTAGAATTTTTGACTAATTTCAAAATGAGATTCCGAATATAAAATTAGAATTTAATTTGGTTTAAATATGGATTTAGGATAATTATAAAATAAAGTTTTAATATAAATATATTTTAAGTAATGAAATGGATATTTAATTTTGTCAAAATATGACGATATAATTTTAGTAAAAATTTATAAGGTTTTGTTAAAATAAATTTTCTGAATACGATCTTATAAAACTATTTTAAACGTGATCATTTCTAGCTAAATATATTTTAAATATAAATAATAATAATAAATAAATATTTTGAATTAGTAAATTTGTTCACAAATACCATCAGGATTTGATAACATTGATCGTCGGTTTATAAGATAACTAAATGGTAACCTAGAATTGAAAAATTTGTAACATATATAAGTGTAGCTAAATTTAAACACTTCAAAGGTGTTGCAAATGTGTTAGGAAACAAAACCATGTTCAAGTCCATGGTATTTTTCTTACCACTTTCCTTAGCTCCCTCCTTCCCCTCTCCTCTCTTCTTGCTTTCGTCCCTAGGCCTCTCCCTCCACCTAGCCACCTCCGGCAAACTCCCCCACCACTCATCTCCACCAAACCCCGCACCTCCACCCATTCCCCCTTAGCCTCAACCTCCTCACTCAAGCATCAAACACCACCACACCAGAGCCAAACTCCACCTTCGTCATCCCTAAGACACCCTACGCCGCCTACCTAGGTCCGATCGTGGAAAACACTCCATCGCCACCTTGCCTCGGTCCCTCCTCTATTTTATAAAAAAATAAATACAAACATATATATTATAATAATGAAATAATATTTTATCGAAAAGTCGGTGTAGGGAAATACCATCTGTTCGGAATCGTTGGCGGATAGCTAGGCTCTCTACCGTGAAGATTTAAGGAGCAATTATGTCGATGAGAAACTCTACAAATTTTTATTTATATACAATTAATAATGGATAATAAATATATGTATGTAATGTTGGATGAATGATTGTGTAGTTAGTAACACTTTTTTTTTAACAAAAAGTATAATATAATATAACAAAAGAGAGAAGTTAGCCATTCTCCAACGACTCACAAAAATAGTTTCTGTAGATATGGCTACAGAAACTTCGCACACACACAAACAATATAAATGAAATAAAAAATAGCTCAAGAATAGAAGACCGCCAACAACAAGAATAAAACTAGAGTAAACCAAGAACACGGGCAGAAAGAAGAATCCGCTGAAGACACATGCCAAAAATATGGGTGATGCTGAATGCTCTGCAGCTCCATAAAAGTTTGCCAAAGACCTAGAAAAAGCAAACGATCCCTTCTTAGTAGACCACAGGATGAGGCTGGAAATCCCTACCCATCACTTTAGACGCTCCGAAAGCTCCAGCTCCACTAGCTCCAATAAATTCAACTGAAAGGCAGGATCTCCCACACAAGCGCAACCTAAATCCAGTCCGAATAAAGCATTGTACCTAAATAGCCATGCCCTGCAGAACTAGAAAACATCATGAGATAAAAAGAGGGAAGTGTAGAGCATGAGTAGACAACTAGGATGAGCCCGCCAATAAAGGAATCATCTGATTCCCGCCCTCGGAGTAGTCAATGCCATGGTAACACCAAAGGTACCAACCAATATCCTCGAGCAGGAACGAATAACCTCCCTGAAAGTCCTACCTCGAAACGCTAGGAAAACATGATTCCTAACCCTTCGGATAATGGTAAGAGGATCCATCGGCACTTCGTGAAATATTGCATTATCCCGCGGGCACCAGATGTGTTAGCAGATAAGACAAGGGATCAAACGAAAGAGGATCGAGTGAATAGATTTACTTGAGATTCCAGACCACTAGATTCTTGGTAAATCCATAAGTAAAGTGGCATTACCTCGGCAACTAACCATATTCCCGAAGTAATTCCAGACAAAATCGCCACAACAGCTTAGGAAAAACAAACAAACAATGGATTCCAAAGAACCGAAACTACAACATCTGCAACAAGAAAAAATTGGGATGCCAATCCTCTGTAGGTTCTCATCTATTGGTAACCCTTCATGCAAGGTTTTCTACATAAACAGAGAGACCTTCGGGGGAAGTCAAACATCCTAGATGAAGGAGAAAAGAGGCAGGCGTGGAGCCGGTGTCCTCACCTAGTTCCATGCCTCCTCAACTAAGAAGGGACTACAATCCCATTTGGTTCCACCACCATGTGAATTCGATAAGGACTTAATAGATTGTATCCATTTCCACGTCTCACTAACATAGGATGGGACACCGGTGTAATTCACGGTCGATAGTCTGTGGTACTTAGCATGGAGGAATGTTGCCCAAACCAAGTTGTTTGCTCCAAACCTTTCCCACAAGTTGAAAGTGAAAGCAGTTCAAATTTCCTTAAGGTTACGGAGGCCCGAACCTCCCTCACTGTTAGGACAACAAATGATACTCCATGAAATCCTGTGGTGACGATTCGCGTTGTCCTTGTTCCCTAAGAAAAAGGACGACGCCAAAGATCGGTAAGACCAGAAGTAGGAAGAAGTGGGAGTCGTAGCAGTAAAGACATGAGATCCTTTAGAGTGTAGAACATACTTTATGAGAACAAATCTAACTACCTGAGAAAGAAGAGTCGCATTCCAACAAATGATCTTACCCTTAGCTTTTTCAGCCAGGGGATCGAAAATGGCGTTAAGCTTCCTTCCTCGGCATAGTACAATACCGAGATAAGGTAAACGAAGGGTGTTTTCCTTAAAACCAGTAAAGGTATCAATCCAAGAAGATCTAATCGAAGACAAATTTTTAGCGGAGATAAAATAGCTTTTAGCAGTGTTAACGAGTTACCTCGAGCATCTCTCGTACTGCTGAACAAGGTAAATAAGGCGACAAGTAGAGCGACAACTTCCATTAATGAAAATGATGATGTCGCCAGTGAAAGATAAGGAGGAAATCAAAGGGCATCTCCTACGAATGCAAAATATGTGAATCTTCCTACCTATCGTGAGTGAACACAGACCACGAACAAAAGACTTAACAGCGATCACGAATAGAGAAAGGGAGAGGAGGTCTCCCTGACGCAGACCCTTGTCCGCCTTGAAAAAACCGTTGGTCGATCCGTTAATGAGAATGGAAAACCAGAAGTTGGAGATTAATCACCGAATCTGTGCAGTTAAAGCGCTCAACAGATGCAAAAAGTTGTAGCGGAGATAAAGCGAGGAAATAACGGGATACAGGGGGGCCTAAAATAGCATATAAAACTTGTAATTAACGCATTTACAAATATATAAATGATAAATAAATGGAAATTTAGCATTTAACTTAATTATAATTAGTACATTCTTAATTTTAAATGAAAGCACAAGCAAATATATGTAAATAAGTGTAAACTTTTATTTAGCTTGACTAAATTTAATATAATATTATAGTATTTATATCCAGAAAAATATATGATAAAAATTTATATTAAAAAAATAATTTTGTAATGCATAAATATCATTTTTAGTTCAATTTTCTTATGTAAGATATAGCGGAATATAGCTGAAATAATGGGATATATCGGGAATACTGGAATATAGCGGGGCTTAAAGCGGAAAGGCTATTTCAGAGGCTATTTGGAAATAGTGTAGCATTAGAAACACGCTACAGGATATAGCGGGGATATGGAGGGGTAATAGCGGGGCATAAACTGCACAGCTACGAATAATATCAATAAGGGGTTCCGGAAAATCAAAAGCCCTTATAACCTTGATGGCGAAAAACCAAGAAATACGATCATATGCCTTTGCCATATCCATCATAATGACCACATTTGAGCCTTTGACCTTCCTGTCGATCTGAGAAACCAGCTTATGGAGTAAAAGGACGTTATCAGTGATCAAATGAACTTTTACATACCCAACGCAAAAGGAAGAAATAATACGCTCGAGAAACGGTGCTTGTCTCGAGGAAGCCATCTTAGAGATAACCTTATTAGAGAAGTTGCACAAGCTAATCGGGTGAAAATCCACGCAAGTGTGAGGATTTGCGCACTTGGGAATAAGAACCAAGTTGGTGGAAGTCCAACCCATTGGGAGATCTCAATCGAAAAAGAAAAACTGAATGGAAAGACAAAAGTCTGCCTAAATAATCGGTCAGACAACCCGGAAAAAGACACCATCGAAAATGTCAGGCCCACTCGCACTGTCCTTACTTAGATCAAACACACAAGCACGCATTTCCTCCGAGGTAGGAGGTACAGCAAGATCGGGGATATCCAAAGGAATGGCCAGTCTAGTAATGAAAGCCAACAAGGTCCGATCAGTCCAATACAGAAGGAGAACCTAGAAAGGCATTGAAAGGGACAAAATAGTTTCTTTGACTTCACACGGCGTGGAAGCCATAGAAAGATCAGGGAGACGTATTTAATGAACTATGAGAAGACTATTCTTCTTACGGCTAAAGGAGTGGAAAAATTTGGAGTTCGTATCACCTTCAACAACCCACTTGATTTGGCTTTCTGGCGAAGATAGTCATGCTCATACAAAGCTTCGACGAGAAGGACAGTTGGGCAACCTCCCAAGCCTTCTTATTAGCAGTAGATGGAATCCCATCATAAGAAGACTCTATTAGGACTATATTTTATCCATGGGCCCTAACGCGGTCGAAGATACTCTTGAAAACAAAGACGTTCCACACCTTAAGATAAGCCTTTAAGCGCTTCAGCTTACGAGAAAACACAACACATGGGGAATCTAGGACAAAGGAGTTCCATGAATCTGGCACAACGCTATGGAAATTGTGGTGTTATCTCTACATAATATGGAACTGAAAAGAAGATGGGCTAGAAAGGGAAAGGGGAGAGCAGTGAAGAGTCATCGGAGCATGATCTGAAAAGGTATGATGCAAATGAGAACCGGGGAATGGGAACGAAAGGTTGAACCAGCCTTCTGATCCAAAGACTCTGTTAAGTCGAGATAGGATCTAATTTGGCCCGTCTTGGTTATTACACCAAGTAAAAGCCGAACCGACGAAAGAGACTTCGAAAAATCCCGAACTGGCGATGAAGGCATTGAAATCCACTACTGCCACACGGTTCATGGCATTTCCACCCCGTTTCTCAGCTTGGCAAGTGACAACATTGAAGTCACCTCCCAAAGCCGAAACCAAAACCGAAAAAGTAAACACATATACATCAATAAGCGTTGATTACAGTAACGCTAGCCTGTAGTTGATAGCATTTAATTGATGATATTTTTTATAATCGTTTTGGATGTGCATGTGAATGTTAATATTGCTTGTATATCCTCACATATCCATGACACCGTAATTATGACATTGTAGAAGTGATTGATTAAGTCTCCATTTCGTTTGAAAAAATAAATAGGATTTATATTATTTTAATATGGAAATAGTGCTCGAAAATGAAATTTAGAATTTGACATCTGAAATAGTTTGGAAATCAAATTAAAGTATATACGAATAACTTTTGTAAAGGCGAAAACGTGTTTGAAAACAGTTTTGACTATAAATGGCATGTACAAGTTAGAAATCGATTTTGGATAGCGAATTTCAAAATTGAAGTTGAGTTAGGTATGTAAGCAACGGTTTAAACTCAAACTGCTTAATATAAAAGTCTTATATAATGTTCAATTTGATTTCTACAAAGTTTATAGTTCATCGGATTAATTTTTGAAAAATAACAATATTTTATTAATACAATAATATTCGACCTTAGTTTAAAATTGAAATGAAATTTTTGAAAACATTGTTTTCAAAGAGTTTATATATGTTTATAAAGGTTTATAATCATATTAGAAGTAAATCGGATGAATTTCTATTTTAAATCGTAAATTGGTCTAAATAGGACTAGTTGCACTGCGGTAGTTCGCGATTTTTGACCATAAACTTTAGCCGTTTATAACTAATACAATTTAAATCGGATTGACGTAAAATGAAAAACATTTGCTTTCTAATAATAATAGTTTTCAAATAGAAAAAGTAATTTTGAATTTCAATGTAAGTTTAAATCTATTTTCAAATAGAATCACGGTTTTTGCAGTTCGATGACCATAATTGGAAATCGAATAAAAACGACTTTACAAAAATTATAAAAATATGAAAAAATTATGATAAATAATAATTTATTATTAAAAAGTGACTTGAATTAGAAGTATTAATTTTTGAATAATATAAAAATTAGTTTGATTAAACTAGCTATTTAGTAATGCTTTTATAACACTTTCAAAACACTTTTATGAAAATAATATATTTTGAAGTTTTAGACTCACTAACTTTTATTCGAATCTTAAATAATCATTTTAAATGATTTATACATTATATTTGAAAGATTCTAGTACTTAGAAATACCAATTTTAAATAAATTCTAGTTTGCTTTAAGATAAAAGGTTTTCCAATTATTAACAAAAGAAATGGTTGAAAGTGGTCTTTAAATGTTGATATTAATTACATAAATAAACTTATGTTATTTGGAGAAATTAAAAGGTATATTTACCGTTATTTTGCTGGTAGTATTTGTTAAATATGGGAATTGATATCGAACATGAGTTGATATAATTTCTATCCAGTTCTTATATTAAATGGTTTCAGTTGTTCAAAACAAAGGTTTTCAAACTAGGTTTGGATAGAAATAATCTTTGGGTATTTGATATGGAATTTCATTATTAGACGTATATTATCTAAGGAATTTGAAAGATGTTATATCATTATTCCGCTTATAGTATTCATTGATTTCGAGAATTGGTATTAAATATAAGTTGGCCAATCTCTATAAAAATCACATATTTGATATCAATCGGTTCGCACTAAATTGAAAATCAAGTTAATCAATAAAGGTTTTGGGAACATTGTTTTTAAAGTAAGTAAAGCTATAAACACATACAAGTCTTAATCACCCTCGATTTTAAGGAAAGGATTTAAAATGAAAACATAAGAAATAAATCCTCAAAGAAAGGATTTAATTTAAATTAGGATTAAAAGAACGAAACCTTGATTAAATTTTGATTTATGAAATGTTGGATTTTAAAAGAATGAATTATTGGTTAAAGATTATAAATATGGAATTTGTTAAAAGATAAGAAACTAAGAATGATTTTAAAGATGAGTTTGATAAGCCAACTTAATTAAAGGGATACTTGATAAAGATCCGATATAATCCACAATTATTTTTAAATTGCGTTGATTTTTCAAAAAGATCGGGATCAGATCTGTCTTAAAACCATTTCAAATAATCATACGACGTGATGAAGCAATTGAAGATGATGTTGAAGAACGGAAATCTTCACATCGAAGGGACTGCTTATTGACGCTTCTGTTGGGAGGCATCCCATAACAAGATTATTTGTAGCAATGGTTCCAATGTACTTGGGGATTTTCCGGATTTACAAGGGATTCTCTCCTTCTTTGGACGAGGAATAAAGCGCCTTCGGTTTCGTTCAGACCAATAATAGAATTGTATGGATGTATATCTGACAGTTTATTTTTTAATGTATTGACTGGTATTTAGCAAACATATTTTTGCTGGTGGGAGAGAATATGTTCTCTTAGCTTCACCCTTCTTTGAGACGTACAAGCTCAAAGGTTATATGGTTAGCGATTATCGATTATATATTATAAAATGACTGTGTGTCATACCAAGTGATGAGCTCTTGATGATCAGAGCATGGCTTAGTTAAGCGTAGTTTTGTGTAAAGAGACTTCAGAAAGCTTCAATCCCCGGAAATGGCCAAAACAGGAAAAATGCAGTAAGTAATAGGTATGTCGTTTCCTCCAAGATAAAAAATGTACCATGGTATGGAGCCCAAGTGTAACAACCAGTATTTTATATTAATATTAAATGGAAATATCGATAATTTATGATTTCAGGATTTGGCCCTGAAACATATACCATTGTGTTCGTGGAAATTTTATGATTCGTTTTAGTATATGACATATCTAAAATAGAGCTTGCATGAGAAAGTTATTAACAAATTAATAATTAAAATATTGTATGCATATATATGCACGCATATTCGTCTAGAAGATTATAATTCTAATGAGTTAATTGTATGAAGAAAGAAATTAAACGTTATTAATAAACATTAATAAAAAAATTAAGCAGTAGAAATACACGTACAGACCCAGATGGGTTGACCCAGTTTTCACATGGGTCGACCCATGTGTTGACCTTAGGGTCGACCTACTCGGGGTCAGATATGCGTGGTTGGTGATGTGTTTTTCTAATTTATATGGATCAGGTTTTATGTTATCAAATCAAATGGACCAGGATTTCCTGTACACCTATAAATAGACTAGCAGGGCCTGGCTTTAAACTCATATTTTATGAGATACTGCCAAGGCTCTGCCATTTTCTTTCTTCTCTAAATCTTTTAGGAATTAGTTATTAGGGGTTCTGATTCAAGATTTGAAGACAAAGAATGTAAATCTACAACATAGGTGTTTAGATTTCTGATCAACGTAAGGTAAGTTTTTGAATATGATTTATTCAGGTTTCTCTCTCTCTCTCTCCCTCTTCTTTTAGCATCAGATTTGTGAATCCGTGGTTATTTTAATAATAGATTCAGTTAGGAAGGCCATGTAATACCAGATCTAGATCAGATTCAAGGATTAAAAGCTGTCAGGTGAGTGGATTTAGAATTATACTTTTTGAGTAACGATATATTTGTCATTTGCCTTCCCTATAATTCTTAACATGTTAAATAACTGTAATTTGTGATAATTGCATTGTATCTTATTTAAAATTAGTTGAGAAAATTGTTGTTGTATAAAATCTATTTCCATCAGATCTTCTATTTGAATTGGGAAATTACTGTAAATACTGAATTTGTGAAAATTACAATAAACATGGAATTGTCCTTAAGACTATTACTAAGTGCCGAAATTTTAAAGTAAAATTTGGGAATAATGGATATGCCTAACTGGCTAAATTTACAGTAATTACAAATAACAAGAATTCAATGTCTAACTCAAAAAAAAAAAGAAAAATTTATAGTGGACTGAGTTCGTTGGATATGGGGAAAAATGATATATTCCTATAACAACGAAATTACTGAGAATGTACTTGCAAGAAGAAAAAAAGAAAAATGGAGATCCAATATTTCATTGAAGATAGAATCAATCATCAGTTCCCAACAACAGGTTTTTATGCCCAATAATGCTGCAAAAAAGAAATGTAAACCCTAAGAATTACTTCTTTCTGGGCCAGATACAACTTCCAAGAGAACAACCGGTCTGACCCCCTACTAGGCTGGGTCCAGTCCAAACAGTGATGAACCCATTCCGATTTTTGCTTCCGTTACAATCAGAGGTCTTTCGCTTTAGTTGTGTCCTGGTTCACTCCATGAAAGTCACTCGTCTTCCCAATTCTTTCTCCCCAGGATCGACATTCGGACAAAGCAAGAGAGATTGTTGCTTCTGGATCCTCCCAAGTTTCAATCTAGCGCTTCTTGGAATAGATATTCTTTTACCGTATTGCACACTAATCAAGTTAAACATGTATGTATGTCCACATTAGAAATAAAAGAAATAACATGCAACTACAGATATAAATTCGTATGCATTGTGGAAAAAAAATCATTATATCTTTCTGTTGACCAAACTAATGAGGTGCTTGAAATGTTTTTTTGAAATAATGAAATGTACATGACAGTAATTAAAAGAAAGATTACAATAGTAAAGGTTGGTTCATATTAAGGAACCTAAATAGAATAACGATGAACGGGGAATGTAACCTAGTATAGTTAATTATATGAATGAGAATGTAATATAATAGGTAGGCTTGTCTTAGGGACAAGTGGAAATTATAACATGGGTTATAATAAATGAAAAAGGGAACTTATTAATAAACTTTAGTTAAGAGAACTAAGTCAATAAGTAAACAACAACAACAAGTTGTGACACCAGTGTAAGAATAAGTTATGATTAAAATAAGAAAGATTTAAGTAGGTTTATTTGATTTAACAATTTGCTACTGTCGATTTATTCCCTTAGCACATTAATACAAAAGAACAAAATTGAACAGTTTATCATCAAAATCATGGAAAACTCAAAACATGAAACTTTTAGAACATGTTTTAAACTTTTCAGAACATCCATGATAATTGAATTCGGATAAGAAACGAATAAGTTATGCACAATTTTGTTTCAGATTTAATAATATTTGCAACTCAGAAACACATAAAAGTAAGCTTACATATTTATAAATTACTTATTTGTGATGGAATGTAACACCTCTACTTCTAGTGAAATATAAGCCTCACATCGTGGAAGTCAGTGTGAAAGTGCGGACTTATATAGTAGAGCTCATCTCCTACTAACGCCGAGGCCTTTTGAGGAACAAGACCCCACACCTATACGGTGGCTAAGTTGGGGACAATATCTTGCATAAACGGAGGTGCGGGCTATTACAGTGTATCAAAGCGAATACCCCCCTCCCCGGGATTGTGGCTGTTGTGTGTCCCACAGCGCCTAGGTGAGGCGTTCGTGACCCAACAGTGACGTTGGGCTCTGTAGGGGGGAGAATGTAACACCACTACTTCTAGTGAAATATAAGTCCCACATTGTGAAAGCATGTGTGAAAGTGCAGACTTATATAGTAGAGCTCATCCCCTGTTAGCATCGAGGCCTTTTGCGGAACAAAATTCCACACCTATAAGGTAGCTAAGTTGGGGACAATAACTTGCGTGAACGGATGTGCGGGCTGTTACAGTTGTATCAGAGCCAATACCTAGTCGGAATTTTAGCTCATGTATGGTCCACAATGCCTGGGTGAGGTGTTCGTGAGCAAACGGAGACGTTAGGCTCTGTAGGAAGGAAAATGTAACATCCGTACTTCTAATGAAATATAAGTCTCACACCGTGGAAGCCTGTGTGAAAGTGCAAACTTATATAGTAGATCTCATCTTCTGCTAACGCCAAGGCCTTTTGAGGAAAGAAAAACTGCATATAGCAGCGGCAGAATCTGCTTCTAATCCGTCGCTAAATTGGCTTTAGCGACTGATTTCCTACACAACATGGTGGTTGGTAAAAACCATGATGGTAATTGTATCAGATTTTGTGATGGAATTTAGCATGAGTTTTCCGACAGTTTTCCATCATTTTACTAATTATATAATAAAAATAAAATTCTATTTATTAATTTTATTTTAATTTATATACCGACCATTTACCGACGGATAATTAATTTATAATAAAATATTTTTTGAAAAAGGAGTGGTTAAATCCTTACTAATTGCCAAGGGATTAGCGACAAAAAGTTTTGACAAAAAAAATCTAGTTCTATTTTTTGTTAGAAAACCCTCACAATTCCCTTTCTGATATGGCAATAACTGTTTTTACCATCCTCTTTTTTCAGCTTTACGAATTAATATTATTCAATTATAGATACCGATATACAAACTAGCCAAAAAAACAATATAAATGTCATACATATACAAATAACATTATATAATAAGCAACGACACAACAATGATAAAATTAATATATCACATAAAAAATACATCAACAATCCTTCATTTTGTGCACCAAGTTGAATACATCTACAATCCATAAAAATACATCCACAATCCTTTGATATATGGCTCAACACCCAAAAAACGCTGTAATAGGAATGTTGAGATTTGTCGTCCCTCTTTTGGAGTTCCTTCTCAAATAACGTAAAAGTAAATAATGATAAGTTTTCTAAAGAAAACTGAATCTTTCCTTGCTCTAACATCCACATTGCTAAGCAAATAGGCAATTCCCAACTCTTTTGCCTTGTTCACCAACAAGAGTTATTTCTCTAGATTTACATCTTCTTGGGTTCTTTGATAAGAAGTACTTGCCTCAGAACAATCATGTACGTGCAATAAGAAATGTGAGAGAACAGTGAGAGAGTAAGCATGATTGCTCTGAGCCATAACAAAAGAAATTCTACTATCATGTAAGTTTGAGTTTGTATCTTTTGAGAGGAGAGGAACATGAGAGAGTACGTGCTGCCATTGGAAGATACAACATTCGACTGTGGTTCATCATGGATGTCAATATCAATCTCCTCGTCATCACTTGCTAAGGAGAGCTCCTGAGCTTCTCTACGCATGAAATTCTCCAGGCTTTTGGTTAGAAGCTTCTCAAATATCTTGTGGTTCTCTTTGTGAACATCCTTGTACTCGTACCTATAATCAAAGGCAAGAATATTTCTGTAGGCTATCAAAAAGAGAATATGAAAAGGTATGCATACAAGAATGTAGTTGATAGTACAAGGATAAGTCCTGCATATCCTAACATTCTTCTAAGGCCTCGACAAAAAGATTGAACGAAGTGCCTAACCAAGTCATATATTTAAGACTTGCCATATAACAATGCAGATGTCATGTACAAAAACAATTGCTTGTATGTTTGATGCATTAATTTTATTCAGAAGTAAAACATATATATAATAGATGGCCAAGAAACGGCTATGCCCCATTTGGCAATCAATAGTAAAATTGCTTTTGCTTTCTTCAAATAACATTCGCAAGATACATATGTGTGTGCGCATAAGCTCGCACACACGTATGTATACGTGTATATGTATGTGACATCAATTAAGAAAATTACCATCTTTACATATTTTTAGTATGGACATATAAAGGATACTTACTGTGAGAACAAACTGAAGTTCTCTCAAAATGAGATATGTGAAGTCGAATATACCAAGAAATGCATCGGAACACGTAATAGCTCTATGGGCAAACACGTCAGACAAGAAATCTCTCATTCTGAGGAACAACTGGAACTGGAACATATTTTATGCTCACAATCACAATCATATAGTGAATAGCAGGAAGTGTGGTTAAGAATGACCAAAGATTGCAGGAACACCTTTGACTAATTCATTATAAACCAATCCTTATCCAGGAGCCCATCGATAAAAAGAATAACTTGTCCGTATGAATCAGTCACACCCATGTCAAGGGAGATCAACTGCATAACATAAAGAAGTCAGAATCTGCCATCATCATTAATGGTTGATATTGAACCTATGAAGTAAACAACAAACTAATTAATAAATATTGAAATCAATGAATTATAACTAATTGATACCGATTTACAGTTTTATGTTCAGATGCATTCTTTTAATTGTTGACATTGGCATAGTGTACAGAGACTCGGCAACTGCCAAATACATCTTCCTTAGACACTTGAAGATGTAGTGCCACCTAACAATGTATTATTGTAAACAAATAAATTAGAAAATAAAAAACCAAGGTAATGCAACTTTGGACTTGTATGTGTTATGTTAATTATGCAGAGGACCCCAACATTAGAAATAGGATCTAAAATAAAATTATAAGATAAGAAAAACATATAGAGAAACTTTACAAATAACTTATGTGCATTCTAAATTTATGGAATTATATTTGATAATAACCCGAGCAGAGATAGGTAAAAAGAAAATTGCAACTTACAGCACAGCCATATGTTCATTTTTTTTATTTTCCCATTTGCAATCTCCGCCCATCTGAGAAGAATAACTGAATGAGAATGAAAAACAACACAATAAATTCATTAAATAAGTAAATTTGCAATCATTGATAAAAACTTAAACAACACTTTTGAGGATCACATTTAAAGGAGGCTGCCACTCATGCAACGATTGGAAAATCCAGTAATTCAAGTCGGTCTCCATGGCAAATCCAGTCAAACAATTACCTTATCGAAACATTAGGTTATCTTCTAAAGCTAGCAATTAACTAATATAATTATAGAGTATCAGTAGCCTTTGTCTGGAAGAGGGACCATGAGAACAAAAAAATTCGAGATCGAAATTAATTAACTCATTTTCCTTAAATTACGTTTTGCGATCGATTCCAAATATGCCATCTTCTATTCTCAAGAACCCATATATTGTAGTTTACATTAAACAAAAATAAAGCTTAAATTAATAGACAAACAAACAGCTTACCATTGATTCATTGATTTTTATCAGGAAACCATGGCGTAGAGAGCTGATTTCATTGTCGAATGGGAACAGGAGAATAAAACTAAGGGAAAGCCCTCTTCTCCATTTGTTTAACTCAGCCGTGCTTACGCTATCACTCGTTTTCACAACCTAACTTCTTTCCTTTATTCAAGATTCGTGACGAAGATCTGGGCAACATAGTTTGAGGTAGTGTGACCCGATGTAGAGGGTAAACAGGAGGCGGCGGTGGAGTTACTATTGGTGGATCTGGGGAGTGAGCGAGCTAATTTGAGAAACGCAATTTTTTTTCTGTTTTGGAAGAAATGAAGGAGGCGGCGGAAGAATGGATTGGTAGTTGGGATGAAATTAAGTTAGGGTTAGGGATACGACATAAGCGAGAAATGAAAATTAGGACGAAACAAGGGAGGGAAGCCTGTGATCACAACACGCAATAATTATTAAAAGGTCTAACTTTTGACTTTTAGGAAAATTGAAATTTTGTTTCTAAATATTGTGATTTACTTTTAAAAAAACCATTTTTTGATAATATTAAATTTTAAATATAATTCTTATATATCAAGTTCTGAAGAATAAATATTATTATTTTAATTCCTAAATACTGTTTATTAAATACCAGCCTTAATCATTAGTTACTTATTATTTAATAATAATTATTAATTATTGGATGTCACTTCTTATTTATTAATTGATACTTGTTGCTTCTTAGTTGTAATTGATATAACTTATTAAATGTTAATTATTAATTATAGTTTATCAATAACTAATTATTAATGGTCGATATTAATTACGAACTATTATATATTTAATATCAACGATTACATGTTGATTATTAATAATTTAATATTACTCTAATTAGTAAATAATAATTTTTAAGTATATTTATTTAAAAATTATAAAAACTTCATAAGTTTGTATTCAAACTTGATAAATAATTTTAAATTTATTTTAGAAATACCATAATTTTCATTTTTTGAAATAACACATATTAAGTATAACTGCCAACTGTAATCATTAATTTTTGGATATTAGATTATAAATCATTAATTTAAAGTATAATTGCCAATTATAAATCATTATATTATACTATTAATGCTAATTATTGAACTTTATTTAATTATTAGTAGTAAAAAAAAATAGTACATTATTATCAACATTAATTATTTAAAATTTATTTAATTTTATTAAATACTTATTAAAAACATAAAATTAAAACATTTTATGAAGAATAAGCATTGCAAATCCCTTGAAAATCTGCTACAAAATAGCTTCAAAACATATAAGACGGTAAACTCTCTCAAACTACAACGGAATTCAGCGACGAAAAAACGATGACGTTAAACTGCTGCAATTTGCTATGATTTAGCGATGGAAATCAAAACTCGATGGTAATATTTTGAAACAAGTCAAATATAAAATTCTAGAAAATATCCCTTACAGATTCCACGAAAATCCGTCGCTAATTTGCGATGGAATTTTCCGCTGCTAAAAATCTACCGCTATTTGCGGTTTTTCTTGTAGTGCCCACACCTATACTGTGGCTAAGTTGGGGACAATATCTTGCATGAATGGAGTTGCGAGCTATTATAGTAAAGTAGGTTTATTATCAGTAAACCTATGAAAAGAAATAAGTTGTATTTATTTACGTAATAAGTAGACATGTCATAAGAAAATAAGGGAATTGGGGAAGGATATACTTAATTATACATTAAGTAAAACATTTCATTGTAACTTGTAAACATGTAACTGGACAATAAATGACATTATGATCAAAAAGGGTTGTAGATTACTTTCGTTAATTACAATCTAAGAGATAACATGACATGTCACCGGCTTATTAATGAATTAAAACGGTTTAAGTCAAATCACTGAATTAATAAGCGAGAGGGGTCCATTCCTTTGAGATACAAGGAGCTCAGAGAAAACCTGGGAACTTGAATAAAAAGAAAAAGTGTAGATAATCAAGTTAATGGCAATCCGATAAGATAAGACAAGAGCACGATTAAAAGATTAGACATAAGATCTAATAACACGTTAGTGTGATGCGCTTGACAAGTCCGCATGTTCTAGGGTGAAGAATCCAAGATCATCATGGTATCTGGAGGCACGGGAGGAGCACGTCCATCTGATTATTCTGCTTGGTAATTCTGCTTTCTTGCTCTGCGGAGCTGGAGGGAAGAACGTGGCTTTCGAGGGACGTGGTAGGGTACTCCGTGGTGGTCCTCTGTTGCAGTACGCGCTCAGGATGTAGTCATAGAGGTTTGATATGCGTGGTACCACTTGGTGAGTATACCATGATTGCAACTATAGTTTGGCAGTCAGAAGGATGTTGGCGGATGGCGTTGGGTGATTCGACGGTTTGCCTCGGGAGTGTTTGGTCAGGGCCAAATTAAGGATAGTAATCATCGGGTACCTATCATCGTCAGTTAGTGGGATGCAGAAAGAATAGAGCTAAACTAAGAGAGCATCGATCTTTCACTATCAAGACGTTGGTTGAGGGACACACCAAATCAGATGATATAATGTTTGCTAGGGGCACGTCACTTAGCTCTTGACGTAGTCTTTCACTAATTGAATAAGGGGTCAGGGTGGGATCATAGCCATCATGAAAAGCAGATCATACTCTAGATATCTGTACTATAGGTCCTTTGAGCTGATCTATACAGATATGGAAAGCTCCCGACCGAGTTCTGTGCATTGGATGCAGCCTTATTACGGGACTCGAGGTACAGTGGATAGTACGTACGTGTGAGGGTCTAGATACACACACCGAGTGGTGTATCGTAGATGTTAGGGTATTACTCCGTGTTGAGGCTCAATTAAACCGAGGAGTTCAGATATGGCAATCCATACACTTGCATGGCATAGCGATGGAGGTTCTGTGTGGTAAAGTGACATAGTAATATAAATTTCTGTACGTCATTTGACGTAGGATGAGAGTTTCATATGCTTTTATAACATGATGGCAGAGACCGTGCGGGAAGGGTACTGTGGAGAGTGCCTTTAAATGTTGGGAGTGGTTACATATATATTATATTAGGTTAACTTACTAGGGGTAGATGGGTACGGCGTGAGTATAAATCCTTGAGTGCTATTAACCCAGGTAACCTAATAAATAAGAGAACATAACTGATAGGTATATGTAGGGTTATTTTAGAATGTATAATTTGTCTAGTCACTAGAACTTTGTGTTTTAACCCCCTCCTCATAGCACACCTTTAAGTTATGTTTATGGAAGAGATATGATAGCTTTGGATACTGATTAGGGAATATTATTACCTTAGTAATGCTATATTTATTATATTATATTATATCCATTTCATTGTGAGATGTTTATCACTACAAGAAAATATCCCAAATCGCTTTCACCTCCCGTACTCTGATTTTGCCTATAGCATTGCCTGCCTGCTAGCTATCCACTCACCGCCGACCATACCGACAACCAAAATGAATGAAGAGACATGATAGTCATTTTTTATCCCCATGGGCTTCTGCTCACCCGCTAGAACATTCTGACGGTCCACGTATGACATTTAGTTTCCCTAACCAAGTAACCTTCAATTCTTTATTTCACCGGACTACCGGTACGTTTTAATTCTTTTTGTTACATGAATTTGTCAGTTGTTAGTGTTCCATTAGAGGAGTTATCACATTGTTCAAATTTTCATTTGCTTTATTACCAAAAAGAAGTTAAGGCAGATTGCATATTATTGAAATTCAACTATACTTAGGTTAGCACTGTGCGGGTGAATGATGGACAGGCTGCCAACAATTTCTAATAATAGAGTCTACTATTTTAAGTATACATGGTTGAACTCTCATGTTCATGTTTTCGGTTTCCCATGCAGAACATAGATCACATTTATCTTTGTAAGATTGCTTTGTCATATTTCACTTAAATATATCCGAATTTTTTTAAAATTAATTTCTTCTGTGATTACTTTATTGTCCTTATGAGGGGACGTTATGACATTCCCATAAGCAGTTTTTGTTTGCACACAATTTACATTGTTTTAGGACTGCCCTTATCGTGTCCAAACCACAATTGATTTCTCACTTCAAAACTGTTATACCCAGCCTGCACTTAACTTTGACACACTGTACTTAAAATGCTATTTGGTATATATACGATGTGTATCTCATCTTCCAAAAGACTATTCAACCACATGCAGTGCAATGCTTGGTTAACACTGATGTTTTGAGAACCAGACCATAAGTCGAACCACAACATTTAAAGGTTCAAGGTTCAAGAGGTTGAACCGGACGAGCTGTGAGAACTGTGCACACTTACTTTTTAATAGTTTGCAAGTTTGAAATGTAAATCACCAAGTATTTCCTTACAAAAGCAACAAAATCATCTATAATTACTACACACATTGTCCAGTAATGTAATATATTAATACTAAAGAAAATGGACTTGTTTCACTGTAGTTTGAGTATCTAGTGTCAACAGCCAATCTATTATCTGTTACTTAATATAGAATATAGGAAGCCTTCTTTTCGTTATATATCATTGTCAACACCTTGATTTCGTTTGATGACAGTTTTCTTTGCAAAGCTGTTGTGCATTGCTCGTGTTAGCCTACTGTTACGGTGTTGACTTTTTAATCGTCAGCCCAGAATATGGAATAAAGTTCCCGTTTGCTAAATGTAGAAGTTGTTCAAATAATTCATGATGTAGAAGGTGTTATATTTAACTTTTTTTATTACGTATCATTGTCAACATCCATACTAGGTTTGATCTATATTCTACTTTTCCTATTTATTTTATGTTACTTCCGACCTATTATTTCTGTGTCGATTTGTTTACCATTATCCAACAAATTATATTGATTGCCTATTTATTGAAGCATATAGGCTATTCAAATAATAAGCAATTTATGTTAAAATAACCATATGATAACATCTACCTGCTGTCGATATATAATCTTGTACTTTGACTGGTGTACGTATATAACCATAAAGTATTAACTCTGGATTTTAATTCATATATCATTGGTTTTGCTACCTTAGTGATTAACATGTTGTTTAGTATTTTTGTAAGTACAAACAAATTTTAAACTGTTTAATAAGTCTTAAGACTTTCATAATACTATATTTTTGAGTATTTCTTTCTGTCTGTTTAAATTATTGTATATGTATGCTATCACCTACTAGATATATAAAGACCAAAAATGCAAGTACAAGCACTAAAATCCATGTTGGGGTTTATTTGAAAAGCACTGAGTACAAAATTTCGTTCTTTACATACTACTATGAAGATAATAATCCTAACATGCATGAGTGGTTAGATTCGATTACTGTTCAAAAACTTATTCTGTTTGTACTTTATTTCCTTCAACCCCATAAAATTTATTTCTGTTTTGCCATGTCGTACTTATGAGCTAGAAGAGAGCACAGTGGAGTTAATTGGCCATGCAGTGGTAGGGATGATAAAAATATCGGATCAACCTACAGCTGACACTACCGGCAAAATGAAGGTAATCACCAAACCTTTCACTGAAAATTTCTGAATTAACTTTTATATATTACGCGATATGTTTTTCAGTTGTTTGTGTATTATGCAAGATCCTTGACACATTTCCAAAAATCCCACCCTTTATTTACCCTCTTCATGGATTAGGAAAACTTCCTCAGATCTGTCTGTTTATCCCACTGTTTCATTTTTATTTAATCACATTTATATGATAGGCTAAAATCTTGTAATTTGTCCATCATTTCTTCATTCTATGTTATCCTAGTGTTCACTTGACATTTCTCTAGGTTGCAAGGCTTTATATTACAGAAATGAATGAAGCCTTTTAACTCCAATATTGATAAAACTAATGAAAGGCCTAACGAAACTCATACTGTTTTAGCTGTTTTTCTTGCACTTGCAAAAAGAACATGAGTTGCAAGATATTGGATTTTCATTTATATATAATAATACACCTGATGCATGTAATGGAGCTCAATAAAAATTGTTTATGTATTGTAACGACCCGGAAAATCTGAACCAATTTAAAAACTTTAAATTGGCTAAAATAGAGAATTTTAAGTATTTAAAATAAATATTTTAAATAATAATGATGAAAAGTAAGTTTGAATCGAAGTTGAAAATAAATATAATTACTTTGAAATATAAACAAGGCCTGAAATGGCGCGGTAGTTTCAAATTTTCATTTCAAACTTTGACTGACTGTACCGGGTGCAAAACAAAACGGATTTGAGTGAAACCAAAAATATTTAAATCTGTTAGTGAATATCTTTCTAACAAATCTGGAAATAGCCTAGTACTCCCACAGAAGTCCGAAGTTTTCTTGGATTGGCTAGTTATTACCTGAAGTTCGTTAAAGATTTTTCGAAGATATCTAGTCACATAACAAAGCTAACAAAGAAGCACTCGAAATTCAAGTGTACTCCCGAATGTGAGGAGGCTTTTCAGAAGCTAAAGGTCAGATTAACAACGGCTCCAGTGTTAACGATAATTGACGGCAATCAGGACTTGAAAGTCTGGACAGAGGCGTCTAGAGAAGGCCTTGGTGCAGTGTTAATGCAAAGAGGTCAAATGATTGCTTATGCTAGCCGTCAGCTGAAGCCACATGAAAAGAACTACGTCACTCATGATCTTGAGTTGTTGGCTATCGTATTTGCTTTGAAAATCTGGAGGCACTATCTTCTGGGTGAGAAATTCGATCTGTTTATAGATCATTAGTCGTTAAAGTATCTGTTCACCCAGAAAGACTTGAATCTGAGGCAGCAACGTTGGTTAGAGTTCCTTGCAGCATACATTTTGAGATTCTATACACTCCCGGGAAAGCCAACGTCGTGGTCGATGCGTTAAGCCGAAAGAATGTAATGATCACCAGTTTTATCATTACAACTTCATTGATTGATAAAATATTTGCTCTTCAAAAGGATGATCACTTCATTCAGAAGATCAGAGAGATAATTCAAAAGGGCAAGCCCTCAAGTTTTCATGTTGATAATGAAGGGATTCTAAGGCTAAAGGGTCGAATCTGTGTTCCTAACATTTCTGAGCTCCGAAAGGAAGTCCTGGATGAATGTCACAAGTCAAAACTTAGTATCCATCCAGGAGTAAGAAAAATGTATAACGACATCAAACGCACTTTCTGGTGGAGATCGATGAAGAGAGACATTTCTTTATATGTTAGTCGATGCCCTACTTGCCAACTAGTCAAAAGCGACCAACAGAAACTTGCTGGATTGTTGCAACCGCTGGATGTTCCAGGTTGGAAGTGGGAACATATTTCCATGGACTTCATAGATGGTTTGCCCAGAACCAGAAAAGGAAATGACAGTATTTGGGTGATCGTAGATCGCTTCACGAAGACCGCCCATTTCATACCTGTCAGATCAAACAGAACTGCTCAGAGTCTGGCGAAGATATATTTCAAGAAAATTGTTAGGCTACACGGAGTGCCGATCAGTATAGTTAGTGATAGAGATCCGATATTTACTAGAAAATTCTGGGAGGCATTTCAAGTAGAGATGGGAATGAAGATGAACTTGAGCACCGCTTATCATCCTCAGACAGATAGTCAGACTGAGAGGGTGAATCGTATACTAGAAGATTTATTGCGGGCTTGTGTTCTAGATTTCGGTGGATCATGGGAAGACCATTTACATTTGGCTGAATTCTCATATAACAACAGCTACCAAGCGAGCCTACAATGTCGCCATTCGAAGCATTGTATGGTAGACCGTGCCGATCCCCTGCTTGTTGGGTCGAACCCGGTAATAGACTTGTATTGGGACCTGATATGATCCGAGAGGCTGCCGACCAAGTCGATTTCGTTAAGAAACGATTACTCGCCGCTCAAAGCCGACAAAAGAGCTATGCCGATAAGAGAAGAAGAGATATATCATTTGCGGTAGGCGACTATGTATATTTGAAAGTATCGCCGATGAGAGGAGTTATCCAGTTCGGTAAAACAGGGAAATTGGCGCCCAAATTCATTGGTCCGTTTCCTATTCTTGAACGGATTGGAACTCTCGCTTATAGAATTCAATTGCCGGATTGGTTGCCTGGAGTGCAAGATGTATTTCACATATCTCAAATTCTAAAGCATGTTCATGACCCAGGCTTGGTTGTGGAAGAGGCCGCACAACAAGATATTGAAATTACTCCAGAGTTGGCTGTGAGAAGAGAGCCGCTAAAGATCATTGGCAAAGAAACCAAGGAACGGAGAAACAAGAAAGTTCACTTAGTCAAAGTGCAATGAAGTGGAGATCCGCGAGATTGTACTTGGGAAACTGAGGAGAGCATTCAGAAAGCCTATCCTAAGTGTCGAGTGGATATCTCTGATTGACTCCGGTGCAAGGTACATTTTCCATACTTTGCATTACCATTTGGTTCTCTACTTTGTTGTTATTCTCTTTCCATGGATGTGCACTTTTAATTCTATAGTCGGATTAATTTAAAAAGAGTGTATGAATTAATTTGTATGATTTTGAAAAGTTAAAAACAAATTGATTGTTGTTTGTGTTGTGTGATAGTAGATTTGATTAATTAAATTATTAAAACGATAGTTAATTTAATCAATAAGAGAATAATGGTAGAATTTATTCGATTAAATCACATAACGAACTGATTTAAAAATAGATAGAAATATATACATGTGCATCATATATGTTTGAACATGTATATGGATTAGCTGTTGAGTAAAGATTTTAATTGCGTGCCCGACAAATAGGTAAACCTTAATGAGTTGGATGCGCAATTTTATTATTATATCAACTCCTGTGAACGCCATTGGATGTGGAGTGCTAGTTGTTCTGTGTGTAATAATAAACGTCGCTATAGGATAGTAACAATTGATTTTGAACTGCAATACATGGCATATTTCTTGAAGATAGGCATACTTCATCATATACCACATAAGCATTTGGAGCTTGTGTGACGAGGTGGAAGATTTACCATACGAGCGAGAGGCTTGTATGGCGATGACTATATATTACAGGTTGAATTGATGACTGATATGGACCATATAAAATTATAACGATAAATTGCCAGAATAATAAAAACCCCACACGGGTCTGGAGTTGACAATAATCACATCTCTCTAGTCATTAGATATGGCACATGGATTATTTATTTCCTACACGGGACGAGGTGACGAGAATTTATTCTCTGGAGCAATTAAAAATACACACTCCCTCAGGCTTTGACAGGGTGACGAGAATTTATTCTCTGGAGTTATTATCTATACATGCTCCCCTGTAAACACCAGAATATATCACTATAAATATGTGTATGCTTTATAGGATTTATTGGGTACCTAATACGACCCAATAAATTTCCAAACTCCTCCCCATACAAAGGAGGTTATGGCGAAATTTTTCGAAAATTCCGGGCGTTAGCCAAATTTTTGAAAAATTTGAAAATTCTCAGAAACTGAAAAGTCGGAGAATGGAAGCCAGATTGAACGTAGAGTTGATTAATCAAACCACTTTCGACTTTGTTCCTTTTCGAGGACGAAAAGATTTAAGTGGAGGAGATTGTAACGACACGGAAAATCTGAACCAATTTAAATTTTTCTAATTGGCTAAAATAGAGAATTTTAAGTATTTAAAATAAATATTTTAAATAACAATGATGAAAAGTAAGTTTGAATCGAAGTTGAAAATAAATATAATTACTTTGAATTATAAACAAGGCCTGAAATGGCGCGGTAGTTTCAAATTTTCATTTCAAACTTTGACTGACTGTACCAGGTGCAAAACAAAACGGATTTGAGTGAGACCAAAAATATTTAAATATGTTAGTGAATATCTTTCTAACGAATCTGAAAAATCGAAGTTTCATAGCGGGAAGCAAAAGTTATGGCCAAATGAATCTTCAGAAAGGTCGCTATAGAGTTTATATAGCCCGTGAAAATGGCCATTCTGTAAACGACATCGGAATTCATCGAAACCACTTTTGTTGGATCCGAGATGTTAAATTATTGATAGGTTTCAAATTTCATAATTTTTGAAGCTAGTATGTGAGCGTGGCAAAGGAAAATGTATTTGGTCGATTTCTATTAAATTGGATCGACCAGAAAAAGGCCGTTTTTCAAACGGTCTCAGAATTCGTCAAAACTAGTTTTGTTGGGACCGTATCATCAAAACATAGCTAGATTTATTTTTCAGGAATTTTTAGAATCAATATGTGGCCCCGGCAAATTGAAATGTACGTTCAAATCAAATATTGAATGTTTTATCTTTTATTTGAAGAAAAACTGGCTGTAACAGTTGAATGGGCTTACGAAACATATCCCATTGTGTTCGGAAGGGGGGTATTTAGCTAGGGGCGACAGTCGTTGGGTTTGAATTGGTGTTTGTGTAGAGAAACACTATTTTAAAATTTAATAAAACCTCGACCAATAGAATTTTTTCTTCATAAAAAATAAAATAAAATAAAAATATCAGGAACCACCCCCCCTTAAAAGCGCTCAACGGCGGTTGTTCATCGTCGTTTTCCCCCTTGATTTCTCGTCATCCACGCACTAAAACCCTAGGCCCCTTTGGAAATCTTTGTAGATCTTCTCCATAGCTTCAAATCCGTATAGGTTACTGTTTTTGCGCCGTCAGTGAGAATCACCCCCAAGAACTGTCGACGCGAAGCTCCAGCGATCTGAGCTCGAGTTGGACACGAGGGGGGTCCTCTGGAAGCTCGTGCGAAGCTCTACGAAATGGAAGCAGCCGATCTTCGTTTGCTGCCTTGGTTCGCACGCCAAAGGGAACCCTAGTTTCGAACTTGGAGGTGATGACGGCCTGACATAAGCAGGTGATTATTTAAATAAATTTCAACATATAAAAGTGTTGCAAATCATGTTTTTAGAATAAAAATCGTATCATTTTCGTTAGTGGTTGAAATTCAGTGAAACAAGAGAGAGTGGACTCGTGTGGACGTCTTCTACATTCTAGAAGAGACCGCATATTTTTCTGAGCCTTCTGCTATTTTTGGTGGAGTGGAACCCATTGTGAGATTTCTAAATTATAAACGATATGGAAAACGACGATGTATAAATTATATAGTCGATGTATGAGTTATATAAGCGTTGTACACCTCATGTATAAGCGTTGTATAAGTTGTACGTTCGATGTATAAGTTATATATGCATTGTAAAAATTATATATCTGTTGAATGGAAGTGAAATATACTTATATATATATCGCCCCTCATTCACAAACCATGGACGATATTTATTGGTTGTGATTGGTGTGAAAATTGGTTGATAGCGAATGGTTGATTTGAATTGTTTGTGGTTGAAATTGATTGATTGTGGTTGAAAAATACCCGTTTGTGGTTGAGAATTATTTGGTTGAAACCACATAGGATTAGTTTGTGGAAACGAGGAAAAAAAATATACATGTCGCCTGCATGCGAACTAGATGCATGAAATCCCCATTGTCAAAAGCTGCGAGGCTTTAAGGTAGAGCGAGGAGCGGTACTAGGGACGGTCCCGGTTTTAACTACCCTGCCGTTATGCTGTCGAAATTTTGAATAATATTCATGTGTTAGAATTATTTTCATGTACTGAAACTATATTCGCGTGTTGAATAGAAATTCATTCGTTGAATAGAAATTTATGTGTTGAATGGTATTCGTGTTTTAAAATTAATTGTTTTATAATAAAAATCATATTTTTATCATCTATATGAACTATATAAAATATTCGTGTTTTAAAATAAATTGTTTTATAATAAAAATCATATTTTTATCATCTATATGAACTATATAAAATAGTCGTGTTTTGAAATAAATTGTTTTATAATAAAAATCTTATTTTTATCATCTATATGAACTATATAAAATAGTCGTGTTTTGAAATAAATCGTTTTACAATAAAAATCACATTTTTACTATAAACATGAATTGTTAAAAATAGTGAACTGACGAAGTGAATGTCGGTTGGATAAAAATATCATTTTTATCCAATGTATGAAAAGAAAATAGTTTTGAAATCGAAGAATCGATTATATTTATATTCATATATATAAATATAATTAAAATATATCGAATAACGAAGCTGCAGTTCGTGTTTTGAAACCGTGATTTCAAACGATTAGTGCAGGAGATCCGACCATCGGATTTTCCCAAAACCGAAACCGTTGGGTTCGCTCTGGAAATATCTTTCCAACGACACCAACTTTGTAAAGATCCAACGGTTTGATTGTCTGGAATGTTTAATTCAAATTTGAAGAAAAACAGTGCCAGGATCGATTATATTTATATATATATATATATATATATATATATATATATATATATATATATATATAATTAAATTAAATCGAATAACGACGCTGCAGTTCGTATTTTGAAATCGAAACTTCAAACAATTGTACCGGGAGATCCAACCGTCGGATTTTCCCAAAACTGGAACCGTTGGATTCGTTTTGAAAAGATCTTTCTAATGATATAAATTTTGTGAAGATCCAACGGTTAGATTTTCAGATATGTGTTAATCAAATCTAAAGAAAAACAGCGCCACTGCCGCGGTATGGCCTGAAGCGTCGTTTGAATAAATTGGCTATATTTAAATAAATAAAAATAGCGATAAATCGTTATAAAATATTATAAACGATACGGAATGTGAAATTTAGAAATTAACCGGAGGTTGGCTAAGTCGAATGGTTTCCTGGGTTTTGATCTGATGTTGGTTTCGGCCTTCGGGATTAATATTTGGGGAATCGTTCTCTTACCGATTTACGGTTAGTGATTGATGAACTGGAGTGAAGCGTGTGTTGTGTTTGTGTAGCACTTTTTAATTACATACGCGAGTTGCTCAGAAAGACCAGGTTTATCCCATTCTGAATAACTGAATCGACGATAAGAAATCGAAGATGAAGACGGTGGTTGAAGACCAGAGATCTTCACCTCGTTTGGATGGTAACTGATGTCCTGATTGGGAGGCATCCCGAAATATGTATAATGAGTGGTGATCGTCCAGACGTACGTGGAGATCGATGGGTTTGCGAGGTATATAGTGCCTCCGGTTTCGATCAGACCCAGAACGGACTTGCAAATGGACTGTGTGTCTGACATTGGAATTCATTCTGTGTGATTGATAGACATCAGTTGCATGGTGTGAATTGCCTGTGTAGCATGCTAAGATGCAGTGGTCAGGGCTTCTGTTGAAAAGCAAAGTCTTGTGGTGATGATCAAAGCACTGCTTGTGTGGCGTGGCTTTGTGTATAACGTGAATTCGCGAGCCTCACACCCCGGTATGAACCAGAAACGGGAGAGGACCTCAGGGAGGGCATGCGTTTCCTTCTAGCTAGAGGTGGTGTCGGTGCTTGAACTGGCTGACATTTATATTACTTTCACCTATGTGCTTGTTGCTGTTGCGAGGCGCCTCGGTTATATCGGTCGATCCGGGACCGATGGAGTCATTCGTTGGCTCATTTACGCCACAAAGGGCGGGGAAACGTAGTGTTTAGGAACTTTAATCCACATCGGTGGACCGGCCCTAACGATCCAAGGGTCACTCGAGTTCTGATCCTGAGACATGGGCTAGATTGTCTCGAAGTCGGTAATGACTATCTTTTGCCTTGGTTCATGACGGAAATCCAATTTCCAAATACGACACCATGCGGTTTTTATTGTATATATATATATATATATATATATATATATATATATGGCGACATGATATATGGTACCCATGCCGTCTATGATTGATAGTTATGATTGAAATTGTTTTGAAACCTATAAACACTAGTAATAATATCAAATTCTTTTGTTTTGTTCGTATCAAGCATATTTTGGCCATTATAAGGTAAAACTCTATCCTCTGGTTTGCGTTGCATTGTGTAATGGGAACTGAGTCTTATAATGGCTTCATTTTTATAAAAAGCATTGCGATGTTTAAAAGATTTACTTGTTGTAAAGCACTGGCAATCCAATGGAGTAAACCCGTTCCGCGAAAGTGGTGTGGTCCTGTGATTAGCCATATTATAAAGGTGTTAAGTAGATTTCTCATACCAGTCCCATGACTGACTCGTAGTTTGTTTCACTTGCAAACTCGGGTGCCCCTTTTTCTACACGGGCAGCCTTGTATTCAGGTTTTAGCAGGCTCTTTCTGGATAGCTGGAGCTGAAGATGGATTCTATCATTTATCTCTTTTTATGCTGTTCAGCTCCTATTGTACATATTATGTTTGTTTTCTGCTGTAGACATTTATGTATAGCTGAACTGTATTTGTACTAAGTATGATCCTGTATACTGTGTAACTTTGATGATTACGTTTATCCAGTGTATTATTTGTACATTATCTAGTGTATTTATTTAACTCTGCCCTGCTATTATCTGTTTATGTGTTATATTCCAAAGATTATCCTTGCCACCGTCAGTACGGGGTTTGGGGTCGTCACAGTTTGGTATCAGAGCTTTGTTTAAGCTTAGTGCTGGAATATAACATATCAACGAACTCGTCAGAAATAGAACCAGTAGTGTTCTAGGACGAATAACTCATTACGGATAGGTTCAGTAATATCCTAGTATGAGTATAGCAGAATGAAATAACACCTTGATAGACACATTTACATTCAAGTATTTGTCTCTATGTTTTGAAATATCTTTTCTGTTGACCTGACATTTGATCTGCTATTTGCAGAAGTACTAGAAAATGAGTGTCAAAATCAGATGGAATGCAGGACCAGATATTGAGGCCCTACTGATTAAGTATCGAAATATGGGTGGAATACCGTTCTTGGGCGAAGAATCTATTATGAAAAAACAAGCTTGGATTCGTTCTACTGAGAAGATCTTTAATGGTTTAAAGCTGAGGGATGACCAGAAAAGATTACTGGCATCCTGGGCACTCAAAGACGTAGCCTTGTTCTGGTGGGATTCAATTATTAAGGATAATCCAGAAGGTGATATCACCTGGGATAGATTCAAAGTGATTTTCCTAGAAAGATTTACTCCTCCTGAAGCAACTGAGCGGCTATGTGATGAATTTTCTTATATGATACAAGGAGATATGACCATTCCAGAATATCAAAAGAAATTCAACGAACTCTCTCATTTTGCCCCTCATCTGATTCAAGACCCGAAGAGGAAGAATATGAGGTTTATTCATGGCCTGCAAAGAAGATATCAGAATAGTGTGATGAGGAATGTGAAGCTTCCTTTTTTTGAAATGATATACATGGCTTACCAGTATGAGGATCTCGACAAGAAAGGTATGTTGCGTTACGAAGAGGAAGTCAGTTCTAGTAATAAAAATGAGTCTGAAACTGATCGTCCAGAGGCCAGAACGATGTCTGAGATCAGTAAGAAGCCTAAAGTCAATCGGAAAAGGGCCAGATCTGAGAAAGAACCAGTAATGACTGCCATATGCAGTAACTGCCATAAGCAAGGGCATTTTCAGGGGAATTGCAAACCCTCGAAGAAGCGAATAAAGAGTGGATCTAAATCCAAGGAGAAATTTTAAGAGAATAGGAAATGTGGTGGATGTCATCAGACTGGTCATCTTTTAAAGGCCTGCCCACTATTCAGAAACCTGAAGCAGTATATATAAATGAAGTGGCATAAGTTCCTGCATCTTCGTCTGCTCAGGAAAGGCTGGATGTTTTGGAAGGCACGCTTACTGTCAAAGATATCCCAGTTAAAGTACTATTTGACACCGGGGCATCACGAAGCTTTGGTGCAAAGAATGTGGTTAAGAAACTGGATTTGAATTTGAAGAAGCTCAAAGAACCAATGACTGTCCATAATCTGGTTGGGGATTCCCTCGATCTCAGTTGGGTTTGTGGGCTGCAGGTTTCTTTTTCTCGTTATCAGTTCCCTACCATCGCGGTCGTCATGAATTTTACAGAGTTTGATCTTATCATGGGGTTAGACTGGTTGACAAAATATGAAGCTGAGATCAAATGCGCCGACAGAATAGTTAAGGCGAAGATTAAATCAGGTGATTATATAACCATTCCCTGTGAAGGTCAAAATTCTAATAGGAAAGATTTCTGGGCAGCGTTGGATGTTTCTCCTGCTCAAATAGAAAATATCCCTGTAGTCACAGAGAATATTCCCGACCTCGTAAAAGATATTCCTATCGTCAAGGATTATGCAGATGTGTTCGAAGAAGTGGTCAGCTTACCTCCGTAGAGGGAAATTGATTTCAAGATCGCTTTAATTCCGAATGCAAGGCCAGTAGTGCACGCCATTCGGAGGATGACCCTAAAGGAGAAAGAAGAACTAGACAATCAAACTCGAAAGCTAGTATGGAAGGGTCTGATCAGGCCTAGTTTCTCTGATTGGGGAGCAGCAGTGGTGTTTGTCCCAAAGTCTGACGGTACTCTGCGACTATGTATGGATTATCGTGATTTGAACAAGCAAACAATAAAGAATAAATATCCATTGCCGCGAATCGATGATTTATTGGATCGTCTGAATGGAGCACAAGTATTTTCAAGGATGGACCTAGCTACAGGCTTCCATCAGCTTCGTATTGCCGAAGAGTGTGTTCCTATGACAACATTCAGAGGATCCAGACTTATTCTATGAGTGGTTAGTAATGCCGTTCGGCTTATGTAACGCTCCAGCTTACTTCGTCGATTTGATGAATCAAGTATTCAAAGGAGTCTTGAATAAGTTTGTTCTGGTCTTTATTAACGATATTCTAATCTTCTCTAAATCAAAGGCCGAACATGAAACACATTTGGAGTAGGTTCTAGAAATTCTGAGAAAGAATATATTGAAAGCTAAACTATCCAAATGTATATTCTGGCAAGATGAAGTAAAGTTTCTGGGCCACGTCGTATCAAAAGAAGGAATTGTTGTGGATCCAAGTAAAATCACAGCTATTCAAAACTGGAAACAGCCTAGTACTACCATGGAAGTCCGAAGTTTTCTTGGATTGGCTAGTTATTACCGGAAGTTCGTTAAAGATTTTTCGAAGATATCTAGTCACTTAACGAAGCTAACAAATAAGCACTCGAAATTCAAGTGGACTCCCGAATGTGAGGAGGCTTTATAGAAGCTAAAGGTCAGATTAACAACGTCTCCAGTGTTAATGATAATCGACGACAATCAAGACTTGAAAGTTTGGACAGATGCGTTTAGAGAAGGCCTTGGTGCAGTGTTAATGCAAAGAGATCAAGTGATTGCTTATGCTAGCTGTCAGCTGAAGCCACATGAAAAGAACTACGTCACTCATGATCTTGAGTTGTTGGCTATCGTATTTGCTTTGAAAATCTGCAGGCACTATCTTCTAGGTGAGAAATTCGAATTGTTTATAGATCATTAGTCGTTAAAGTATCTGTTCACCCAGAAAGACTTGAATCTGAGGCAGCAACGTTGGTTAGAGTTCCTTGCAGCATACGATTTTGAGATTCTATACACTCCCGGGAAAGCCAATGTCGTGGCCGATGCGTTAAGCCGAAAGAATGTAATGATCACCAGTTTTATCATAACAACTTCATTGATTGATAAAATATCTACTCTTCAGATGGATGATCACTTCATTCAGAAGATCAGAGAGATAATTCAAAAGGGAGAGCCCTCGAGTTTTCAGGTTGATAATGAAGGGATTCTAAGGCTAAAGGGTCGAATCTGTGTTCCTAACATTTCTGAGCTCCGAAAGGAAGTCCTGGATGAATGTCACAAGTCAAAACTTAGTATTCATCCAGGAGTAAGCAAAATGTATAATGACATCAAACGTACTTTCTGGTAGAGATTGAAGAAGAGAGACATTTCTTTATATGTTAGTCGATGCCCTACTTGCCAACTAATCAAAAGCGACCACAAGAAACTTGCTAGATTGTTGCAACCGCTAGACGTTCCAGGTTGGAAGTGGGAACATATTTCCATGGATTTCATAGATGGTTTGCCCAGAACCAGAAAAGGAAATGACAGTATTTGGGTAATCGTAGATCGCTTCACGAAGACCGCCCATTTCATACCTGTCAGATCAAACAGAAACTGCTCAGAGTCTGGTGAAGATATATTTCAAGGAAATTGTTAGGCTACACGGAGTGTCGATCAGTATAGTTAGTGATAGAGATCCATTATTTACCAGCAAATTTTAGGAGGCATTTCAAGTAGAGATGGGAACGAAGCTAAACTTGAGCACCGCTTATCATCCTCAGACAGATGGTCAGACTGAGAGGGTGAATCATATACTAGAAGATTTATTGCGGGCTTGTGTTCTAGATTTTGGTGGATCATGGGAAGACCATTTACATTTGGCTGAATTCTCATATAACAACAGCTACCAAGCGAGCCTGACAATGTCGCCATTCGAAGCATTGTATGGTAGACCGTGCCGATCCCCTGCTTATTGGGTCGAACCCGGTAATAGACTCGTATTGGGACCTGATATGATCCGAGAGGCTGCCGACAAAGTCGATTTCATTAAGAAACGATTACTCGTTACTCAAAGCTGACAAAAGAGCTATGCCGATAAGAGAAGAAGAGATATATCATTTGCAGTTGGCGACTATGTATATTTGAAAGTATCGTCGATGAGAGGAGTTATCCGCTTCGGTAAAACAGGGAAATTGGCGCCCAAATTCATTGGTCCGTTTCCTATTCTTAAACGGATTGGAACTCTCGCTTATAGAATTCAATTGCCGGATTGGTTGCCTGGAGTGCATGATGTATTTCACATATCTCAACTTCGAAAGCATGTTCATGACCCAAACTTGGTTGTGGAAGAGGCCGCACAGCAAGATATTGAAATTACTCCAGAGTTGGTTGTGAGAAGAGAGCCGCTAAAGATCATTGGCAAAGAAACCAAGGAACCGAGGAACAAGAAAGTTCACTTAGTCAAAGTGCAATGGAGTGGAGATCCGCGAGATTGTACTTGGGAAACTGAGGAGAGCATTCAGAAAGCCTATCCTAAGTGTCGAGTGGATATCTCTGATTGACTCCGGTGCAAGGTACATTTTCCATACTTTGCATTACCATTTGGTTCTCTACTTTGTTGTTATTCTCTTTCCATGGATGTGCACTTTTAATTCTATAGTCTGATTAATTTAAAAAGAGTGTATGAATTAATTTGTATGATTTTGAAAAGTTAAAAACAAATTGATTGTTGTTTGTGTTGTGTGATAGTAGATTTGATTAATTAAATTATTAAAACGATAGTTAATTTAATCAATAAGAGAATAATGGTAGAATTTATTCGATTAAATCACATAACGAATTGATTTAAAAATAGATAGAAATATATACATGTGCATCATATATGTTTGAACATGTATATGGATTAGCTGTTGAGTAAAGATTTTAATTGCGTGCCCGACAAATAGGTAAACCTTAATGAGTTGGATGCGCAATTTTATTATTGTATCAACTCATGTGAACGCCATTGGATGTGGAGTGCTAGTTGTTCTGTGTGTAATAATAAACGTCGCTATAGGATAGTAACAATTGATTTTGAACTGCAATACATGGCATATTTCTTGAAGATAGGCATACTTCATCATATACCACATAAGCATTTGGAGCTTGTGTGACGAGGTGGAAGATTTACCATACGAGCGAGAGGCTTGTATGGCGATGACTATATATTACAGGTTGAACTGATGACTGATATGGACCATATAAAATTGTAACGATAAATTGCTAGAATAATAAAAAGCCCACACGGGTCTGGAGTTGACAATAATCACGTCTCTCTAGTTATTAGATACGGCACATGGATTATTTATTTCCTACATGGGACGAGGTGACGAGAATTTATTCTCTGGAGCAATTAAAAAAACACACTCCTTCTGGCTTTGACAGGGTGACGAGAATTTATTCTATGGAGTTATTATCTATACGCGCTCCTCTATAAACACCATAATATATCACTATAAATATGCATATGATTTATAGGATTTATTGGGTACCTAATACGGCCCAATAAATTTCCAAACCCCTCCGCATACAAAGGAGGTTATGGCGAAATTTTTCGAAAATTCCGGGTGTTAGCCAAAATTTTGAAGAATTTGAAAATTCTCAGAAACTGAAAAGTTGGAGAATGGAAGCCAGATTGAACGTAGAGTTGATTAATCAAACCACTTTCGACTTAGTTCCTTTTCGGGGACGAAAAGTTTTAAGTGAGGGAGATTGTAACGACCCGGAAAATCTGAACCAATTTAAAAAATTTAAATTTGCTAAAATAGAGAATTTTAAGTATTTAACATAAATATTTTAAATAATAATGATGAAAAGTAAGTTTGAATCGATTTTGAAAATAAATATAATTACTTTGAATTATAAACAAGGCCTGAAATGGCGCGGTAGTTTCAAATTTTCATTTCAAACTTTGACTGACTATACCGAGTGCAAAACAAAACGGATTTGAGTGAAACCAAAAATATTTAAATCTGTTAGTGAATATCTTTCTAACGAATCTGAAAAATCGAAGTTTCATAGCGGGAAGCAAAAGTTATGGCCAAATGAATTTTCAGTAAGGTCGCTATAGAGTTTATATAGCCCGTGAAAATGGTCATTTTGCAAACGACATTGGAATTCGACGAAACCACTTTTATTGGATCCGAGATGTTAAATTATTGCTAGGTTTCAAATTTCATAATTTTTGAAGATAGTATGTGAGCGTGGCAAAGGAAAATGTGTTTGGTCTATTTCTATTAAATTGGATCGACCAGAAAAAGGCCATTTTTCAAACGGTCTCAAAATTCATCGAAACTAGTTTTGTTGGGACCATATCGTCAAAACATAGCTAGATTTATTTTTCAGGAATTTTTAGAATCAATATGTGGCCCTGGCAAATTGAAATGTACGTTCAAATACAATATTGAATGTTTTATCTTTTAATTTGAAGAAAAACTGACTGTAACAGTTGAATGGGCCTACGAAACATATCTCATTGTGTTCAGAAGGGGGGTATTTAGCTAGGGGCGACAGTCGTTGGGTTTGAATTGGTGTCTGTGTGGAGAAACACTATTTTAAAATTTAATAAAACCTCGACCAATAGAATCTTTTCTTCATAAAAAATATAATAAAATAAAAATATCATGAACCCCCCCCCCCCCCCGTAAAAGCACTCAACGGCGGCTGTTCATCATCGTTTTCCCCCTTGATTTCTCGTCATCCACGCACTAAAACCCTAGGCCCCTTTGGAAATCTTTGTAGATCTTCTCCATAGCTTCAAATCCGTGTAGGTTACACCCCCTGTTGTTGTGCCGTCAGTGAGAATCACCCCCAAGAACTGTCGTCGTTCGTCGATGCGAAGCTCCAGCGATCTGAGCTCGAGTTGGACGCGAGGGGGTCCTTTGGAAGCACGTGCGAAGCTCTATGACATGGAAGCACCCGATCGTCGTCTGTGAGATGACCCGAACTCCCCCTGCCTCCGAAGAGAAGAGAAAGAACGAATTGTTTTGAGAACACGACAAAACAGAGCGCACACGGAAGAACATTTCACTGTATATCACAACAATGCATCAGATTACAAGAATATACAGAGTATAAATGAATATTACACAGAAATATCAGAGATTTAAATTACATTTAAATACATAGCAGCGTAAAATAATACAATACACAACTAGAATGAGATATTCGGATACAAAGCTTTCCGGATATCGTTCCAGCTGTAAACCAGGATCCTGTAAATATAAATCTGCAAAACCAAAACTACTAGCTGCCCATGTCAAGATAGGGGCACCCAGAGTTTAGGTTAAAACAATAAACTCCAGGTCAGTCATGTGACTGGTGTGAGAACTAAAACAGTTACTAATCTTTATTTTTAAAGTCAGGCAAATCAAGGGACCACGCCGTATAACACGGAACGGGTTTCCTCCCAAGAATACAGTGCATAAAACAAACAGCGCAATGCTAAATAAAGAAAAATGAAGCTGTTATAAGACCCAGGTCCTATCACACAATGCAACGCAAGCCGGGGGATAGGGTTTTCCCTTATAACAGCCAAAGGATGCTTGATACGTTTAAAACAAATCATTTGATACTATTATAAGTGCATAGTGTATAAAACAACTTCAAATCATAAGTATCAATCATAGGCGGCATGGGTACCATATATCATGTCACCATATATAGGTTTACAAATAAAACCGCAAATGTCACGTATTTGGAAATTGGATTTCCATCTATGAACCGAGGCGAAAGATAGTCCTCAACCGATTCGAGACTGTCTAGCCCGAGCCTCAGGACCCAGACTCAGGTGGGCCCTTGGATCCTCAGGGCCAGTCCACCGATGTGGATTAAACTTAAACCCTGAACATGTGTTTCCCCGCCCTATGGGGCGTAGGTGAGCCAACTAAATGACTCCATCGGACCCGGATCATCCGATCAAACCGAGGCGCCTCGCAACAGCAACAACCACATAAGTCAAACTCGTCAGGGCGTGTAAAACCACTGACGCCACTTCTAGCTAGAAAGAAACGCATGCCCTCCCTGACGTCCTCTCCCGTTTTTGGTTCATACCGGGTGTGAAACTCGCGAAGTAAACGTTACACAAAGCTACGCCACAAAGGCCGTGCTTCGATCATCAACCACAAGACTTTGCTTTTCAAAAGAAGCCATGATCACTCGCCACTTAGGCATGCCACACAGGCAATTCACTCTATGCGTTTGATATCCATCAGTATATAACCCCTGAGCTCGTACGTCTCAGAGAAGGGCGTTAAGCAAGAGAATAAATTCTCCGCCGCCAAACAGATATATATTTAAAAGAAATCAATCACACAGACTAAAATCCAATGTCAGACACACAATCCATTTACAAGTCCGTTCTGGGTCTGAACGAAACCGGAGGCACCTAGTACCCTGCATATCCATCGATCTCCAAGTACGTCTGGACGATCACCAACTGTTTCCATCTTCTTGGGTGTACAGCCCAATCAAGATCATCAGTAATCACCCAAACGACATGAAGACCTCCGGTCTTCGACCATCGTCTTCATCTTCGACTTATCGTCGTATCAGTTATTCAGAATGGGATAAACCCGGTCTTTCCGAATAACTCGCGTATATTTTAAATAAGTGTTACACAAACACAACATACGCCCCATTCCAATTCATCAGTCACTAACCGTAGATTAATCAAGAGAATAATTCCCCAAATATTAACCCCGAAGGCCGAAACCAACATCAGATCAATATCCAGAAAACCATTCTGCTTGGCTAACCGACAGTTAGTTTCTAAATTTCACATTCATAGGGAGAGGTTCCCATTAATTTTATCAAAGATAAATTCTTTAAAATTTATTCTTTAATCTATTTTTGAATACCAATTCAAACTAGTCGGGATTAGCGAACCTTACCGAAGTAATCATTTATTTTAATTTCCCAATCCCAACCTATTCATCCCATGAAGTAAAACTGGTAATACTTCATATCTAACACCACAGTGTTATCGGTAAATTCAATTACCATTTCACGTTTAAATCTAATTAAAAATTTAACTATCGCCTGGAGTAAAACTGGTGATACTCCATTCTCGATCTTTTCAATCTAATTAAAGATTCATTAAAACTCCACTTAGTTTTAATCGTTAACTGGGTTAAAGAATCAGTGTCATTTAAAACACGGTTCACGATAAACCCAAAGTCACATTCCATTAATTATCGGGTTAAAGAACGAGTGTTATTTAAAACATTGTTCACGATAAACCCAAAAATCAATATCAATTCAATTTCAATTAAATATCATTTAATTGGTACACTTCATTAAATCTAAATAAAAAGATTTAATCTTTTCTCAACTGGGTTCAAGAACAGTGTTAGTGAAGACACCATTCACGACAAACCCAAATCACATTTGATATTCAATACAAGGCTCTGAATAGAAAATATATCGGGTTATATTCAATATCAAATTCTACGATTAACAAATGCCGTATTGGAAATAACGATATAAATATATATCTTTCAAATATCCATAAGAACATCTGTATAATCACGAATTCCAACATCGAAATATTCCGAAGGCAATTTCGATTCAAATCCACTCCAATGCAATCATTGGAAATTCTGGTTATTTTTAAAACCCTTTTCAAATTCAATTTATTTATTTAAAAAAAATCGAATTATAATTCTAGTTCAAAACTAGTTTATTTCGATAAAAATCTATTTTTATCTTTTCAAACATGGAGTTTTTCATCCCAATTCTTTCTAAATCATTTCTTATGATTTTACACAGATTATTACTATTTTTAATAATTTTATCAAGGCCTGTACAGTCGATTTCCATCAATGGCCATCGAACTGCACTTACGGCGACCTTTTTCAAATTTGATTTGGACATAATTCCAAATCCAACCGTTAGATTTCAAATTTCTAATATTCGTTAGAAATCTCTTTTCGATACGAACCCAACGGTTCCGGTTTTAGGAGAATCCGACGGTCGGATCTCCCGCAATGTCCGTTCGAAGTCAATGGTCGAAATTCGCGAACTGCCGCGGCGCGGCGCGTTCTATTCAGGCCATTATATTATATATATAATATATATAATATATATTTCGTCGATTGCTATTTAAAACGAATTATATAAATAGTTTTAAATTCGTTTCAAAAACAATTTCGACTTCCATTTCAATTCAAATCAAAATTGAATTTATCTTTATAAATTCGTTTTAAAATTCATTTATATTCAATTCAAATTTCAATTCAATTTGAATTCAATTCAATTCGCTTTCAATTCAATTTGAATTCGTTTTCCATTCAATTTGAATTCGTTTTCAATTCAATTCATTTCGAAATCGTTTTCAATTCAATTCATTTCGAAATCGTTTTCAATTCAATTCATTTCGAAATCGTTTTCAATTCAATTCATTTCGAAATCGTTTTCAATTTAATTCATTTCAAAATGAATAAAATCGATATAAATATCGTTCACGTCAAAAATGGCGTCAATCTAATCAACACGGCTTCATATATTTCTATTTTCAAATATTCTATTTCAAATATTTCTTTTTCAAAATAGTTGTTATTATCAAAATATTTCGTTCAACTCATGACTAATCTCAACGGGTGAGTACTGTCAACACATGAACCTTTATTTTATAATATTCTTTATTTTCTAAATTGGAATAAGGCCCAATCAATCACCATATAATATTAATTATATGGATTTTCATACATCACACGTATATAATAGCATTGAAAAATAATCAACCATCAACCAAGGTGCACTACACTGTATAAGCATCAAATATAGATATCTAACGCTTATAACAGCCTGTCAATCAATCGATCGACATATTTAATCAATCAGGATGAGTGAACTTCAAATTTCATCCTAACACCCGTGTGGGGTTTCAAACAATCAAACACATATTTTATTTGTGCAGTTGGGCGATGTGTAAAATTTATCGTCCCAATCAATGTCCTTCAAATAGGTGTACATAAACAAACCGTCTGGTTTGTGAATGAATATTTTATTTTATTCACTTCCACGTTAAAAATTATATTTTTAACGATCAAATATTTTATTTTAACACATGAAATTTTATTCAGTTCATTCTCAAAATAAAAATGATATTTTTATTTTTAGAAAATTTCGGCGGCATAACGGCACGATACTAAAAACGGGACAAGGCCTAGCCTTATCCCCGGTCTAATGAAGGCCCACGCCATTCACACATCAATCAAATTCATTCCATTCAATCAAATATTCTAACTAACTATTCAACCAAACAATTTAACAAACAAGCCATCCATGGTCTGTGGATGACGGGTGTCGGGTGCTACTAAACACCGTCTGCATCCTAGTATATATATAACTAGAATAATTAAATTGAAAGGTGAGAAGTTCTCACCGATAGCTATCCAACTTGACGACACTTCTTTTATAGAAATCTTCGTCGTTCTTGCATCTTTGTCAACTTCGTTGCCCGTAGCCACTACATATATAAAAAAATCGAATTTTTACTTCGTTATTCAATATATAAAAATCGAATTTTTACTTCGTTATTCAATATAGAAAAATCTAATTTTTACTATGCTATTCAATATAGAAAAAAAAACTAATTTTTACTATGCTATTCAATATAGAAAAATCTAATTTTTTACTATGCTATTCAATATTGAAAAAAAAAAACTAATTTTTACTATGCTATTCAATATAGAAAAATCTAATTTTTACTATGCTATTCAATATAGAAAAATCTAATTATTACTATGCTATTCAATATAGAAAAATCTAATTTTTACTATGCTATTCAATATAGAAAAAAATTATATTTTCACATCGATGTTCATATAGTAAAGATTATATTTTTATCACGCTATCCTTCATATAATGATTTCGCCTATTCAAAAAAAAAGTTTTCGCCTTTTCAAAAATAAAGTTTTCGCCTTTTCAAAAATAAAGTTTTTATTTTTCTCGAAGTAAAAATCATATTTTTACTTCACTACTCATATCAAAATATCGTCTTTTCTATTTAAAAATATCGTCTTTTCTATTTTAAAAATATCGTCTTTTCTATTTTAAAAATATCGTCTTTTCTATTTTAAAAATATCGTCTTTTCTTTTCTATTTTAAATCTAACCTTTACATAAAAATCAGCAAGTAAAAATAAAAATAAACAAATTGAAAACTCACATGAACGTTGAAGGGGGCTGCTCGCAGATGGATGCGTTGGTCGAAGGTGGCGTCGCTCGCTGATGGCGAGGCTGCAGGTGGTTGCGCGGGCGGAGCCAGGGAGGCTGGGGGGGGTCGCGTCAGGTCGGACGGGTGGCCAGCGTCGGGGTTGGGTGGTTTTGGGGAACTAGGGCACAGGTTTTGAGAGGGGCGGTGGTCTCGGGTTCCAGACGAAGGAAAGGGGGGTGTTCGAGATTGGGGCTCCGATCAGGTGAGGCGGCGCCGTAGGGGGGTGGTGGTGGCGAACGAGGGCGGTGGGTGCTTCGAACGAGAGGCGCGATCGATTTTTGCTTTCTCTTTTTTTTTCTCCTGGATTGGATCGAACTGAAGTAAAGAGGGGGGGGGGGGCAGAAGCTAAAGGAGGAGGGTGAGGAGAGAGAGGATTTTAATTTAATTAATTTAATTGCAAAAAGTTGACTTTTACATACGACCTCTAAACGAGGCCCACCGCCTGTCGTCCATAGCGTTTTACCCCCATTCCGAACACAATGGGATAAGTATTGTAAGCTGATTCGACTGTTACAATCAGTTTCCGTTAAAATCAACATATAACTCTATATATTGAATTTGAACGTGCATTTCAATTTACCGGGGTCACATACTAACTAGAAAAATTCCTGAAAAATATTTTCTAGCTTCGTATTGACGATACGGTCCTAACAAAACTAGTTTCGTCAAATTCTGAGACCGTTTGAAAAATGGCCAATTTCCAGTCGATTAAAATTAACTGAAACTGGTCAAACGCGTTTTCCTTTGCAACGCTCACATATTGATTCGAAAAATTATGAAATTTGAAACCTAGCAATAACTTTACACTGCGGACCCAACAAAAGTGGTTTCGTCGAAATCCGAGGTCATTTGCAAAATTTCCATTTTTAAGGGCCTGAATTCCATAGCGACTATTCAGAATTTTCAAATGGACCTATCTTTTGATTCCCACTATGAAATTTTGATTTTTCGGATTCATTGGAAAGATAGTCACAATTAGATCCATTATTTTGGTTTCACTAAAATCCGGTTTATTTTGCACCCGGTACATTCATTTGAAGTTTGAAATCGAATTATCGAACTACCGCGCCATTTTCAATTCTATTTATAATTATATATAATTATTTATATTCTAACGACGACGTATATAATATATACGTTCGAATTCCATTCAAAATAAATTTCTCGTCGATATTATTTAAAATAATTCATTTTAAATAATCAAAATTCGCTAAAATTGCCAAAATAAAAAATTTAAACTGGCCCAGATTTTCGGGTTGTTACAATCTCCCCCACTTAAAACTTTTCGTCCCCGAAAAGGAACAAAGTCGAAAGTGGTTTGATCATTCAACTCTACGTTCAATCTGGCTTCCATTCTCCAACTTTTCAGTTTCTGAGAATTTTCAAAAATTTGGCTAACACCCTAAATTTTCGAAAAATTTCGCCATAACCTCCCCTGCACCGGGAGCCACGGGAAAATCCCGAAATTGCCATATAGGCCTTCTGATCTCAAAAGGAAAAAGAAAAAGCCAAGCGGCTAGCCAATAGGCTCATAAAATCATCATCACCCAAACAAAACAGTAAATTATGTAGTAAACATGTACCTATTTGTCGGGCAAACAAATTTTATTCTCTGCTCTAGCCTCCTTGCTATGACCTGTTCAATGTAAGTACAAGTATATGCAAGCAAATGCGACCAATTTTCAATATCGTTCAATATTTGATATAATTAGGCTAAATGGTTCAAAATTAGTAAACAAATAAACAAACATCAATCAATTAGTGAATTAGAGTTTCAAATTCATAATTTTGATACATATACAAAAATCAGATTTTTGATGCCAAATCACAACAATAAGCCCTATCTAGTTTCGGTTCTCACACCAGTCTAATGGAAACTTATAGAAATCTCACTTTCGTTACTCGAAGATACGTACTGGCGACGGTGCCCCGTTACCAGAATTATCCCCGGGCACTAGAGTATGATCCTATAACCATCCAGTATATTAAAACTTCGAATACACGTTTGCAAGACATATATGCAAAATCTTTATATATCGGATTTGTCCCGATCAATATAGAATAAATAATCAAATACGAATAGTTGATTTAAATTTCAAAACAAACTTGTTTTTACTTTAAAAATATACTCTTCACACTCGTTCTAGGATATTACTGATCCCATCTCTAACGAGTCACTCTCATTGGATATTGCTAATCCAATATCTGATGAATTCTTTCGTACGGTTCTAATGTGCCTTGTTCTCTGCTTTGTAAACCAAAGCTCTGATACCACGATGAGACGACCCGAACTCCCCCCCGCCTCCGAAGAGAAGAGAAAGAACGAATTGTTTTGAGAACACGACAAAATAGAGCGCACACGGAAGAACATTTCACTGTATATCACAACAATGCATCAGATTACAGGAATATACAGAGTATAAATGAATATTACACAGAAATATCAGAGATTTAAATTACATTTAAATACATAGCAGCGGAAAATAATACAATACACAACTAGAATGAGATATTCGGATACAAAGCTTTCCGGATATCGTTCCAGCTGTAAACCAGGATCCTGTAAATATAAATCTGCAAAACCAAAACTACTAGCTGCCTGTGTCAAAATAGGGGCACCCAGAGTTTAGGTTAAAACAATAAACTCCAGGTCAGTCATGGGACCGGTGTGAGAACTAAAACAATTATTAATCTTTATTTTTAAAGTTAGGCAAATCAAGGGACCACGCCGTATAACACGGAACGGGTTTCCTCCCAAGAATACCAGTGCATAAAACAAACAGTGCAATGCTAAATAAAGAAAAATGAAGCTGTTATAAGACCAAGGTCCTATCACACAATGCAACGCAAGCCGGGGGATAGGGTTTTCCCTTATAACAGCCAAAGGATGCTTGATACGTTTAAAACAAATCATTTGATACTATTATAAGTGCATAGTGTATAAAACAACTTCAAATCATAAGTATCAATCATAGACGGCATGGGTACCATATATCATGTCACCATATATAGGTTTACAAATAAAACCGCAAATGTCACGTATTTGGAAATTGGATTTCCATATATGAACCGAGGCAAAAGATAGTCCTCAACCGATTCGAGACTGTCTAGCCCGAGCCTCAGGACCCAGACTCAGGTGGGCCCTTGGATCCTCAGGGCCAGTCCACCGATGTGGATTAAACTTAAACCCTGAACATGCGTTTCCCCGCCCTATGGGGCGTAGGTGAGCCAACTAAATGACTCCATCGGACCCGGATCGTCCGATCAAACCGAGGCGCCTCGCAACAGCAACAACCACATAAGTCAAACTCGTCAGGGCGTGTAAAACCACTGACGCCACTTCTAGCTAGAAAGAAACGCATGCCCTCCCTGACATCCTCTCCCGTTTTTGGTTCATACCGGGTGTGAAACTTGCGAAGTAAACGTTACACAAAGCTACGCCACAAAGGCCGTGCTTCGATCATCAACCACAAGACTTTGCTTTTCAGCAGAAGCCTTGATCACTCGCCACTTAGGCATGCCATACAGGCAATTCACTCTATGCGTTTGATATCCATCAGTATATAACCCCTGAGCTCGTACGTCTTAGAGAAAGGCGTTAAGCAAGAGAATAAATTCTCCGCCGCCAAACAGATATATATTTAATAGAAATCAATCACACAGACTAAAATCCAATGTCAGACACACAGTCCATTTACAAGTCCGTTCTGGGTCTGAACGAAACCGGAGGCACCTAGTACCCTGCATATCCATCGATCTCCAAGTACGTCTGGACGATCACCAACTGTTTCCATCTTCTTGGGTGTACAGCCCAATCAAGATCATCAGTAATCACCCAAACGACGTGAAGACCTCCGGTCTTCGACCATCGTCTTCATCTTCGACTTATCGTCGTATCAGTTATTCAGAATGGGATAAACCCGGTCTTTCCGAATAACTCGCGTATATTTTAAATAAGTGTTACACAAACACAACATACGCCCCATTCCAATTCATCAGTCACTAACCGTAGATTAATCAAGAGAATAATTCCCCAAATATTAACCCCGAAGGCCGAAACCAACATCAGATCAATATCCAGAAAACCATTCTGCTTGGCTAACCGACAGTTAGTTTCTAAATTTCACATTCATAGGGAGAGGTTCCCATTAATTTTATCAAAGATAAATTCTTTAAAATTTATTCTTTAATCTATTTTTGAATACCAATTCAAACTAGTCGGGATTAGCGAACCTTACCGAAGTAATCATTTATTTTAATTTCCCAATCCCAACCTATTCATCCCATGAAGTAAAACTGGTAATACTTCATATCTAACACCACAGTGTTATCGGTAAATTCAATTACCATTTCACGTTTAAATCTAATTAAAGATTTAACTATCGCCTGGAGTAAAACTGGTGATACTCCATTCTCGATCTTTTCAATCTAATTAAAGATTCATTAAAACTCCACTTAGTTTTAATCGTTAACTGGGTTAAAGAATCAGTGTCATTTAAAACACGGTTCACGATAAACCCAAAGTCACATTCCATTAATTATCGGGTTAAAGAACGAGTGTTATTTAAAACACTGTTCACGATAAACCCAAAAATCAATATCAATTCAATTTCAATTAAATATCATTTAATTGGTACACTTCATTAAATCTAAATAAAAAGATTTAATCTTTTCTCAACTGGGTTCAAGAACAGTGTTAGTGAAGACACCATTCACGACAAACCCAAATCACATTTGATATTCAATACAAGGCTCCGAATAGAAAATATATCAGGTTATATTCAATATCAAATTCTACGATTAACAAATGCCGTATTGGAAATAACGATATAAATATATATCTTTCAAATTTCCATAAGAACATCTGTATAATCACGAATTCCAACATCGAAATATTCCGAAGGCAATTTCGATTCAAATCCACTCCAATGCAATCATTGGAAATTCTGGTTATTTTTAAAACCCTTTTCAAATTCAATTTATTTATTTAAAAAAAAAATAGAATTATAATTCTAGTTCAAAACTAGTTTATTTCGATAAAAATCTATTTTTATCTTTTCAAACATGGAGTTTTTCATCCCAATTCTTTCTAAATCATTTCTTATGATTTTACACAGATTATTACTATTTTTAATAATTTTATCAAGGCCTGTACAGTCGATTTCCATCAATGGCCATCGAACTGCACTTACGGCGACCTTTTTCAAATTTGATTTGGACATAATTCCAAATCCAACCATTAGATTTCAAATTTCTAATATTCGTTAGAAATCTCTTTTCGATACGAACCCAACGGTTCCGGTTTCAGGAGAATCCGACGGTCGGATCTCCCGCAATGTCCGTTCGAAGTCAATGGTCGAAATTCGCGAACTACCGCGGCGCGGCGCGTTCTATTCAGGCCATTATATTATATATATAATATATATAATATATATTTCGTCGATTGCTATTTAAAACGAATTATATAAATAGTTTTAAATTCGTTTCAAAAACAATTTCGACTTCCATTTCAATTCAAATCAAAATTGAATTTTTCTTTATAAATTCGTTTTAAAATTCATTTATATTCAATTCAAATTTCAATTCAATTTGAATTCAATTCAATTCGCTTTCAATTCAATTTGAATTCGTTTTCCATTCAATTTGAATTCGTTTTCAATTCATTTCATTTCGAAATCGTTTTCAATTCAATTCATTTCGAAATCGTTTTCAATTCAATTCATTTCGAAATCGTTTTCAATTCAATTCATTTCGAAATCGTTTTCAATTCAATTCATTTCAAAATGAATAAAATCGATATAAATATCGTTCACGTCAAAAATGGCGTCAATCTAATCAACACGGCTTCATATATTTCTATTTTCAAATATTCTATTTCAAATATTTCTTTTTCAAAATAGTTGTTATTATCAAAATATTTCGTTCAACTCATGACTAATCTCAACGGGTGAGTACTGTCAACACATGAACCTTTATTTTATAATATTCTTTATTTTCTAAATTGGAATGAGGCCCAATCAATCACCATATAATATTAATTATATGGATTTTCATACATCACACGTATATAATAGCATTGAAAAATAATCAACCATCAACCAAGGTGCACTACACTGTATAAGCATCAAATATAGATATCTAACGCTTATAACAGCCTGCCAATCAATCGATCGACATATTTAATCAATCAGGATGAGTGAACTTCAAATTTCATCCTAACACCCGTGTGGGGTTTCAAACAATCAAACACATATTTTATTTGTGCAGTTGGGCGATGTGTAAAATTTATCGTCCCAATCAATGTCCTTCAAATAGGTGTACATAAACAAACCGTCTGGTTTGTGAATGAATATTTTATTTTATTCACTTCCACGTTAAAAATTATATTTTTAACGATCAAATATTTTATTTTAACACATGAAATTTTATTCAGTTCATAAATAAAAATGATATTTTTATTTTTAGAAAATTTCGGCGGCATAACGGCACGATACTAAAAACGGGACAAGGCCTAGCCTTATCCCCGGTCTAATGAAGGCCCACGCCATTCACACATCAATCAAATTCATTCCATTCAATCAAATATTCTAACTAACTATTCAACCAAACAATTTAACAAACAAGCCATCCATGGTCTGTGGATGACGGGTGTCAGGTGCTACTAAACACCTTCTGCATCCTAGTATATATATAACTAGAATAATTAAATTGAAAGGTGAGAAGTTCTCACCGATAGCTATCCAACTTGACGACACTTCTTTTATAGAAATCTTCGTCGTTCTTGCATCTTTGTCAACTTCGTTGCCCGTAGCCACTACATATATAAAAAAATCGAATTTTTACTTCGTTATTCAATATATAAAAATCGAATTTTTACTTCGTTATTCAATATAGAAAAATCTAATTTTTACTATGCTATTCAATATAGAAAAAAAACTAATTTTTACTATGCTATTCAATATAGAAAAATCTAATTTTTACTATGCTATTCAATATTGAAAAAAAAAAACTAATTTTTACTATGCTATTCAATATAGAAAAATCTAATTTTCACTATGCTATTCAATATAGAAAAATCTAATTTTTACTATGCTATTCAATATAGAAAAATCTAATTTTTACTATGCTATTCAACATAGAAAAATCTAATTTTTACTATGCTATTCAATATAGAAAAATCTAATTTTTACTATGCTATTCAATATAGAAAAAAATTATATTTTCACATCGATGTTCATATAGTAAAGATTATATTTTTATCACGCTAGCCTTCATATAAAGATTTCGCCTTTTCAAAAAAAAAGTTTTCGCCTTTTCAAAAATAAAGTTTTCGCCTTTTCAAAAATAAAGTTTTTATTTTTCTCGAAGTAAAAATCATATTTTTACTTCACTACTCATATCAAAATATCGTCTTTTCTATTTAAAAATATCGTCTTTTCTATTTTAAAAATATTGTCTTTTCTATTTTAAAAATATCGTCTTTTCTATTTTAAGAATATCGTCTTTTCTTTTCTATTTTAAATCTAACCTTTACATAAAAATCAGCAAATAAATATAAAAATAAACAAATTGAAAACTCACATGAACGTTGAAGGGGGCTGCTCGCAGATGGATGCGTTGGTCGAAGGTGGCGTCGCTCGCTGATGGCGAGGCTGCAGGTGGTTGCGCGGGCGGAGCCAGGGAGGCTGGGGGGGTCGCGTCAGGTCGGACGGGTGGCCAGCGTCGGGGTTGGGTGGTTTTGGGGAACTAGGGCACAGGTTTTGAGAGGGGCGGTGGTCTCGGGTTCCAGACGAAGGAAAGGGGGGTGTTCGAGATTGGGGCTCCGATCAGGTGAGGCGGCGCCGTAGGGGGGTGGTGGTGGCGAACGAGGGCGGTGGGTGCTTCGAACGAGAGGCGCGATCGATTTTTGCTTTCTCTTTTTTTTTTCTCCTGGATTGGATCGAACTGAAGTAAAGAGGGGGGGGGGGCAGAAGCTAAAGGAGGAGGGTGAGGAGAGAGAGGATTTTAATTTAATTAATTTAATTGCAAAAAGTTGACTTTTACATACGACCTCTAAACGAGGCCCACCGCCTGTCGTCCATAGCGTTTTACCCCCATTCCGAACACAATGGGATAAGTATTGTAAGCTGATTCGACTGTTACAATCAGTTTCCGTTAAAATCAACATATAACTCTATATATTGAATTTGAACGCGCATTTCAATTTACCGGGGTCACATACTAACTAGAAAAATTCCTGAAAAATATTTTCTAGCTTCGTATTGACGATACGGTCCTAACAAAACTAGTTTCGTCAAATTCTGAGACCGTTTGAAAAATGGCCAATTTCCAGTCGATTAAAATCAACTGAAACTGGTCAAACGCGTTTTCCTTTGCAACGCTCACATATTGATTCGAAAAATTATGAAATTTGAAACCTAGCAATAACTTTACACTGCGGACCCAACAAAAGTGGTTTCGTCGAAATCCGAGGTCATTTGCAAAATTTCCATTTTTAAGGGCCTGAATTCCATAGCGACTATTCAGAATTTTCAAATGGACCTATCTTTTGATTCCCACTATGAAATTTTGATTTTTCGGATTCATTGGAAAGATAGTCACAATTAGATCCATTATTTTGGTTTCACTAAAATCCGGTTTATTTTGCACCCGGTACATTCATTTGAAGTTTGAAATCGAATTATCGAACTACCGCGCCATTTTCAATTCTATTTATAATTATATATAATTATTTATATTCTAACGACGACGTATATAATATATACGTTCGAATTCCATTCAAAATAAATTTCTCGTCGATATTATTTAAAATAATTCATTTTAAATAATCAAAATTCGCTAAAATTGCCAAAATAAAAAATTTAAACTGGCCCAGATTTTCGGGTTGTTACAATCTCCCCCACTTAAAACTTTTCGTCCCCGAAAAGGAACAAAGTCGAAAGTGGTTTGATCATTCAACTCTACGTTCAATCTGGCTTCCATTCTCCAACTTTTCAGTTTCTGAGAATTTTCAAAAATTTGGCTAACACCCTAAATTTTCGAAAAATTTCGCCATAACCTCCCCTGCACCGGGAGCCACGGGAAAATCCCGAAATTGCCATATAGGCCTTCTGATCTCAAAAGGAAAAAGAAAAAGCCAAGCGGCTAGCCAATAGGCTCATAAAATCATCATCACCCAAACAAAACAGTAAATTATGTAGTAAACATGTACCTATTTGTCGGGCAAACAAATTTTATTCTCTGCTCTAGCCTCCTTGCTATGACCTGTTCAATGTAAGTACAAGTATATGCAAGCAAATGCGACCAATTTTCAATATCGTTCAATATTTGATATAATTAGGCTAAATGGTTCAAAATTAGTAAACAAATAAACAAACATCAATCAATTAGTGAATTAGAGTTTCAAATTCATAATTTTGATACATATACAAAAATCAGATTTTTGATGCCAAATCACAACAATAAGCCCTATCTAGTTTCGGTTCTCACACCAGTCTAATGGAAACTTATAGAAATCTCACTTTCGTTACTCGAAGATACGTACTGGCGACGGTGCCCCGTTACCAGAATTATCCCCGGGCACTAGAGTATGATCCTATAACCATCCAGTATATTAAAACTTCGAATACACGTTTGCAAGACATATATGCAAAATCTTTATATATCGGATTTGTCCCGATCAATATAGAATAAATAATCAAATACGAATAGTTGATTTAAATTTCAAAACAAACTTGTTTTTACTTTAAAAATATACTCTTCACACTCGTTCTAGGATATTACTGATCCCATCTCTAACGAGTCACTCTCATTGGATATTGCTAATCCAATATCTGATGAATTCTTTCGTACGGTTCTAATGTGCCTTGTTCTCTGCTTTGTAAACCAAAGCTCTGATACCACGATGAGACGACCCGAACTCCCCCTGCCTCCGAAGAGAAGAGAAAGAACGAATTGTTTTGAGAACACGACAAAATAGAGCGCACACGGAAGAACATTTCACTGTATATCACAACAATGCATCAGATTACAGGAATATACAGAGTATAAATGAATATTACACAGAAATATCAGAGATTTAAATTACATTTAAATACATAGCAGCGGAAAATAATACAATACACAACTAGAATGAGATATTCGGATACAAAGCTTTCCGGATATCGTTCCAGCTGTAAACCAGGATCCTGTAAATATAAATCTGCAAAACCAAAACTACTAGCTGCCCGTGTCAAAATAGGGGCACCCAGAGTTTAGGTTAAAACAATAAACTCCAGGTCAGTCATGGGACCGGTGTGAGAACTAAAACAATTATTAATCTTTATTTTTAAAGTTAGGCAAATCAAGGGACCACGCCGTATAACACGGAACGGGTTTCCTCCCAAGAATACCAGTGCATAAAACAAACAGTGCAATGCTAAATAAAGAAAAATGAAGCTGTTATAAGACCAAGGTCCTATCACACAATGCAACGCAAGCCGGGGGATAGGGTTTTCCCTTATAACAGCCAAAGGATGCTTGATACGTTTAAAACAAATCATTTGATACTATTATAAGTGCATAGTGTATAAAACAACTTCAAATCATAAGTATCAATCATAGGCGGCATGGGTACCATATATCATGTCACCATATATAGGTTTACAAATAAAACCGCAAATGTCACGTATTTGGAAATTGGATTTCCATATATGAACCGAGGCAAAAGATAGTCCTCAACCGATTCGAGACTGTCTAGCCCGAGCCTCAGGACCCAGACTCAGGTGGGCCCTTGGATCCTCAGGGCCAGTCCACCGATGTGGATTAAACTTAAACCCTGAACATGCGTTTCCCCGCCCTATGGGGCGTAGGTGAGCCAACTAAATGACTCCATCGGACCCGGATCGTCCGATCAAACCGAGGCGCCTCGCAACAGCAACAACCACGTAAGTCAAACTCGTCAGGGCGTGTAAAACCACTGACGCCACTTCTAGCTAGAAAGAAACGCATGCCCTCCCTGACGTCCTCTCCCGTTTTTGGTTCATACCGGGTGTGAAACTCGCGAAGTAAACGTTACACAAAGCTACGCCACAAAGGCCGTGCTTCGATCATCAACCACAAGACTTTGCTTTTCAGCAGAAGCCTTGATCACTCGTCACTTAGGCATGCCATACAGGCAATTCACTCTATGCGTTTGATATCCATCAGTATATAACCCCTGAGCTCGTACGTCTCAGAGAAAGGCGTTAAGCAAGAGAATAAATTCTCCGCCGCCAAACAGATATATATTTAATAGAAATCAATCACACAGACTAAAATCCAATGTCAGACACACAGTCCATTTACAAGTCCGTTCTGGGTCTGAACGAAACCGGAGGCACCTAGTACCCTGCATATCCATCGATCTCCAAGTACGTCTGGACGATCACCAACTGTTTCCATCTTCTTGGGTGTACAGCCCAATCAAGATCATCAGTAATCACCCAAACGACGTGAAGACCTCCGGTCTTCGACCATCGTCTTCATCTTCGACTTATCGTCGTATCAGTTATTCAGAATGGGATAAACCCGGTCTTTCCGAATAACTCGCGTATATTTTAAATAAGTGTTACACAAACACAACATACGCCCCATTCCAATTCATCAGTCACTAACCGTAGATTAATCAAGAGAATAATTCCCCAAATATTAACCCCGAAGGCCGAAACCAACATCAGATCAATATCCAGAAAACCATTCTGCTTGGCTAACCGACAGTTAGTTTCTAAATTTCACATTCATAGGGAGAGGTTCCCATTAATTTTATCAAAGATAAATTCTTTAAAATTTATTCTTTAATCTATTTTTGAATACCAATTCAAACTAGTCGGGATTAGCGAAACTTACCGAAGTAATCATTTATTTTAATTTCCATCCCAACCTATTCATCCCATGAAGTAAAACTGGTAATACTTCATATCTAACACCACAGTGTTATCGGTAAATTCAATTACCATTTCACGTTTAAATCTAATTAAAGATTTAACTATCGCCTGGAGTAAAACTGGTGATACTCCATTCTCGAACTTTTCAATCTAATTAAAGATTCATTAAAACTCTACTTAGTTTTAATCGTTAACTGGTTAAAGAATCAGTGTCATTTAAAACACGGTTCACGATAAACCCAAAGTCACATTCCATTAATTATCGGGTTAAAGAACGAGTGTTATTTAAAACACTGTTCACGATAAACCCAAAAATCAATATCAATTCAATTTCAATTAAATATCATTTAATTGGTACACTTCATTAAATCTAAATAAAAAGATTTAATCTTTTCTCAACTGGGTTCAAGAACAGTGTTAGTGAAGACACCATTCACGACAAACCCAAATCACATTTGATATTCAATACAAGGCTCCGAATAGAAAATATATCAGGTTATATTCAATATCAAATTCTACGATTAACAAATGCCGTATTGGAAATAACGATATAAATATATATCTTTCAAATTTCCATAAGAACATCTGTATAATCACGAATTCCAACATCGAAATATTCCGAAGGCAATTTCGATTCAAATCCACTCCAATGCAATCATTGGAAATTCTGGTTATTTTTAAAACCCTTTTCAAATTCAATTTATTTATTTAAAAAAAATAGAATTATAATTCTAGTTCAAAACTAGTTTATTTCGATAAAAATCTATTTTTATCTTTTCAAACATGGAGTTTTTCATCCCAATTCTTTCTAAATCATTTCTTATGTTTTTACACAGATTATTACTATTTTTAATAATTTTATCAAGGCCTGTACAGTCGATTTCCATCAATGGCCATCGAACTGCACTTACGGCGACCTTTTTCAAATTTGATTTGGACATAATTCCAAATCCAACCGTTAGATTTCAAATTTCTAATATTCGTTAGAAAGCTCTTTTCGATACGAACCCAACGGTTCCGGTTTCAGGAGAATCCGACGGTCGGATCTCCCGCAATGTCCGTTCGAAGTCAATGGTCGAAATTCGCGAACTGCCGCGGCGCGGCGCGTTCTATTCAGGCCATTATATTATATATATAATATATATTTCGTCGATTGCTATTTAAAACGAATTATATAAACAGTTTTAAATTCGTTTCAAAAACAATTTCGACTTCCATTTCAATTCAAATCAAAATTGAATTTTTCTTTATAAATTCGTTTTAAAATTCATTTATATTCAATTCAAATTTCAATTCAATTTGAATTCAATTCAATTCGCTTTCAATTCAATTTGAATTCGTTTTCCATTCAATTTGAATTCATTTTCAATTCAATTCATTTCGAAATCGTTTTCAATTCAATTCATTTCGAAATCGTTTTCAATTCAATTCATTTCGAAATCGTTTTCAATTCAATTCATTTCGAAATCGTTTTCAATTCAATTCATTTCGAAATCGTTTTCAATTCAATTCATTTCAAAATGAATAAAATCGATATAAATATCGTTCACGTCAAAAATGGCGTCAATCTAATCAACACGGCTTCATATATTTCTATTTTCAAATATTCTATTTCAAATATTTCTTTTTCAAAATAGTTGTTATTATCAAAATATTTCGTTCAACTCATGACTAATCTCAACGGGTGAGTACTGTCAACACATGAACCTTTATTTTATAATATTCTTTATTTTCTAAATTGGAATGAGGCCCAATCAATCACCATATAATATTAATTATATGGATTTTCATACATCACACGTATATAATAGCATTGAAAAATAATCAACCATCAACCAAGGTGCAGTACACTGTATAAGCATCAAATATAGATATCTAACGCTTATAACAGTCTGTCAATCAATCGATCGACATATTTAATCAATCAGGATGAGTGAACTTCAAATTTCATCCTAACACCCGTGTGGGGTTTCAAACAATCAAACACATATTTTATTTGTGCAGTTGGGCGATGTGTAAAATTTATCGTCCCAATCAATGTCCTTCAAATAGGTGTACATAAACAAACCGTCTGGTTTGTGAATGAATATTTTATTTTATTCACTTCCACGTTAAAAATTATATTTTTAACGATCAAATATTTTATTTTAACACATGAAATTTTATTCAGTTCATTCTCAAAATAAAAATGATATTTTTATTTTTAGAAAATTTCGGCGGCATAACGGCACGATACTAAAAACGAGACAAGGCCTAGCCTTATCCCCGGTCTAGTGAAGGCCCACGCCATTCACACATCAATCAAATTCATTCCATTCAATCAAATATTCTAACTAACTATTCAACCAAACAATTTAACAAACAAGCCATCCATGGTCTGTGGATGACGGGTGTCGGGTGCTACTAAACACCGTCTGCATCCTAGTATATATATAACTAGAATAATTAAATTGAAAGGTGAGAAGTTCTCACCGATAGCTATCCAACTTGACGACACTTCTTTTATAGAAATCTTCGTCGTTCTTGCATCTTCGTCAACTTCATTGCCCGTAGCCACTACATATATAAAAAAATCGAATTTTTACTTCGTTATTCAATATATAAAAATCGAATTTTTACTTCGTTATTCAATATAGAAAAATCTAATTTTTACTATGCTATTCAATATAGAAAAAAACTAATTTTTACTATGCTATTCAATATAGAAAAATCTAATTTTTACTATGCTATTCAATATAGAAAAAAAACTAATTTTTACTATGCTATTCAATATAGAAAAATCTAATTTTTACTATGCTATTCAATATTGAAAAATCTAATTTTTACTGTGCTATTCAATATAGAAAAATCTAATTTTTACTATGCTATTCAATATAGAAAAATCTAATTTTTACTATGCTATTCAATATAGAAAAAAATTATATTTTCACATTGATGTTCATATAGTAAAGATTATATTTTTATCACGCTATCCTTCATATAAAGATTTCGCCTTTTCAAAAATAAAGTTTTCGCCTTTTCAAAAATAAAGTTTTTATTTTTCTCGAAGTAAAAATCATATTTTTACTTCACTACTCATATCAAAATATCGTCTTTTCTATTTAAAAATATCGTCTTTTCTATTTTAAAAATATCGTCTTTTCTATTTTAAAAATATCGTCTTTTCTATTTTAAAAATATCGTCTTTTCTTTTCTATTTTAAACCTAACCTTTACATAAAAATCAGCAAATAAAAATAAAAATAAACAAATTGAAAACTCACATGAACGTTGAAGTGGGCTGCTCGCAGATGGATGCGTTGGTCGTAGGTGGCGTCGCTCGCTGATGGCGAGGCTGCAGGTGGTTGCGCGGGCGGAGCTAGGGAGGCTAGGGGGGTCGCGTCAGGTCGGAGGGGTGGCCAGCGTCGGGGTTGGGTGGTTTTGGGGAACTAGGGCACGGGTTTCGAGAGGGGCGGTGGTCTCGGGTTCCAGACGAAGGAAAGGGGGGTGTTCGAGATTGGGGCTCGTGAATTGGGGCTCCGATCAGGTGAGGCGGCGCCGTAGGGGGGTGGTGGTGGCGAACGAGGGCAGTGGGTGCTTCGAACGAGAGGCGCGATCGATTTTTGCTTTCTCTTTTTTTTTTCTCCTGGATTGGATCGAACTGAAGTAAAGAGGGGGGCGGGCAGAAGCTAAAGGAAGAGGGTGAGGAGAGAGGATTTTAATTTAATTAATTTAATTGTAAAAAGTTGACTTTTACATACGACCTCTAAACGAGGCCCACCGCCTGTCGTCCATAGCGTTTTACCCCCATTCGGAACACAATGGGATAAGTATCGTAAGCTGATTCGACTGTTACAATCAGTTTCCGTTAAAATCAACATATAACTCTATATATTGAATTTGAACGCGCATTTCAATTTACCGGGGTCACATACTAACTAGAAAAATTCCTGAAAAATATTTTCTAGCTTCGTATTGACGATACGGTCCTAACAAAACTAGTTTCGTCAAATTCTGAGACCGTTTGAAAAATGGCCAATTTCCAGTCGATTAAAATCAACTGAAACTGGTCAAACGCGTTTTCCTTTGCCACGCTCACATATTGATTCGAAAAATTATGAAATTTGAAACCTAGCAATAACTTTACACTGTGGACCCAACAAAAGTGGTTTCGTCGAAATCCGAGGTCATTTGCAAAATTTCCATTTTTAAGGGCCTGAATTCCATAGCGACTATTCAGAATTTTCAAATGGACCTATCTTTTGATTCCCACTATGAAATTTTGATTTTTCAGATTCATTGGAAAGATAGTCACAATTAGATCCCATTATTTTGGTTTCACTAAAATCCGGTTTATTTTTCACCCGGTACATTCATTTGAAGTTTGAAATCGAATTATCGAACTACCGCGCCATTTTCAATTCTATTTATAATTATATATAATTATTTATATTCTAACGACGACGTATATAATATATACGTTCGAATTCCATTCAAAATAAATTTCTCGTCGATATTATTTAAATTAATTCATTTTAAATAATCAAAATTCGCTAAAATTGCCAAAATAGCCCAGATTTTCGGGTTGTTACAGTCTACTGCCTTGGTTCACGCGCCAAAGGGAACCCTAGTTTCGAACTAGGTGGAGATGACGGCCTGACATAAGCAGGTGATTATTTAAATAAATTTCAACATATAAAAGTGTTGCAAATCATGTTTTTAAATAAAAATCGTATCTTTTTCGTTAGTGGTTGAAATTCAGTGAAATAAGAGACAGTGGACTCGTGTGGACGTCTTCTACATTCTAGAAGAGACCGCATATTTTTCTGAGCCTTCTTCTATTTTTGGTGGAGTGGAACCCAATGTGAGATTTCTAAATTATAAACGATATGGAAAACGACGATGTATAAATTATATAGTCGATGCATGAGTTATATAAGCGTTGTACACCTCATGTATAAGCGTTGTATAAGTTGTACGTTCGATGTATAAGTTATATATGCGTTGTAAAAATTATATATGTGTTGAATGGAAGTGAAATATACTTATATATATACATACATACATACATACATATATATATATATATATATATATATATATATATATATATATATATACACGCCCCTCGTTAACAAACCATGGACGATATTTATTGGTTGTGATTGGTGTGAAAATTGGTTTATAGCGAATGGTTGATTTGAATTGTTTGTGGTTGAAATTGATTGATTGTAGTTGAAAAATACCCGTTTGTGGTTGAGAATTATTTGGTTGAAACCACATAGGATTAGTTTGTGGAAATGAGGAAAAAAATATACATGCCGCCTGCGTGCGAACTAGATGCATGAAATCCCCATTGTCAAAAGCTGCGAGGCTTTAAGGTAGAGCGAGAAGCCATACTAGGGACGGTTCCGGTTTTAACTACCCTGCCGTTATGCTACCGAAATTTTGAATAATATTCATGTGTTAGAATTATTTTCATGTGTTGAAACTATATTCATGTGTTGAATAGAAATTCATTCGTTGAATAAAAATTCATGTGTTGAATGGTATTCGTGTTTTAAAATAAATTGTTTTATAATAAAAATCATATTTTTATCATCTATATGAACTATATAAATTATTCATGTTTTAAAATAAATTGTTTTATAATAAAAATCATATTTTTATCATCTATATGAACTGTATAAAATAGTCGTGTTTTGAAATAAATTGTTTTATAATAAAAATCATATTTTTATCATCTATATGAACTATATAAAATAGTCGTGTTTTGAAATAAATCGTTTTACAATAAAAATCACATTTTTACTATAAACATGAATTGTTAAAAATAGTGCAGTGACGAAGTGAATGTCGGTTGGATAAAAATATCATTTTTATCCAATGTATGAAAAGAAAATAGTTTTGAAATCGAAGAATCGATTATATTTATTTTCATATATATAAATATTATTAAAATATATCAAATAACGAAGTTGCAGTTCGTGTTTTGAAACCGTGATTTCAAACGATTAGTGCGGGAGATCCGACCATCGGATTTTCCCGAAAACGAAACCGTTGGGTTCGCTTTGGAAATATCTTTCCAATGACACCAACTTTGTAAAGATCCAACGGTTGAATTGTCTGGAATGTTTAATTCAAATATGAAGAAAAACAGTGCCAGGATCGATTATATATATATATATATACATATATATATATATATATATAAATTAAATCGGGAGATCCGACCGTCGGATTTTCCCAAAACTGGAACCGTTGGATTCAATTTGAAAAGATCTTTCTAATGATATAAATTTTGTGAAGATCCAACGGTTAGATTTTCAGATATGTGCAAATCAAATCTAAAGAAAAACAGCGCTATGACCGCGGTATGGCCTGAAGCGTCGTTTGAATAAATTGGCTATTTTTAAATAAATAAAAATAGCGATAAATCGTTATAAAATATTATAAACGATATGGAATGTGAAATTTAGAAACTAACTGGAGGTTGGCTAAGTTGAATGGTTTCCTGGGTTTTGATCTGATGTTGGTTTCGGCCTTTGGGGTTAATATTTGGGGAATCGTTCTCTTACCGATTTACGGTTAGTGATTGATGAATTGGAGTGAAGCGTGTGTTGTGTTTGTGTAGCACTTTTTAATTACATACGCGAGTTGCTCAGAAAAACCGGGTTTATCCCATTCTGAATAACTGAATCGACGATAAGAAATCGAAGATGAAGACGGTGGTTGAAGACCGGAGATCTTCACCTCGTTTGGATGGTAACTGATGTCCTGATTGGGAGGCATCCCGAAATATGGATAATGAGTGGTGATCGTCCAGACGTACGTGGAGATCGATGGGTTTGCGAGGTATATAGTGCCTCCGGTTTCGTTCAGACCCAGAACGGACTTGCAAATGGACCGTGTGTCTGACATTGGAATTCATTCTGTGTGATTGATAGACACCAGTTGCATGGTGTGAATTGCCTGTGTGGCATGGTAAGATGCAGTGATCAGGGCTTCTGTTGAAAAGCAAAGTATTGTGGTGATGATCAAAGCACCGCCTGTGTGGTGTAGCTTTGTGTATAACGTGAATTCGCGAGCCTCACACCCCGGTATGAACCAAAAACGGGAGAGGACCCCAGGGAGGGCATGCGTTTCCTTCTAGCTAGAGGTGGTGTCGGTGCTTGAACTGGCTGACATTTATATTACTTTCACCTATGTGCTTGTTGCTGTTGCGAGGAGCCTCGGTTATATCGGTCGATCCGGGACCGATGGAGTCATTCGTTGGCTCATTTACGCCCCAAAGGGCGGGGAAACGTTGTGTTCAGGAACTTTAATCCACATCGGTGGACCAGCCCTGACGATCCAAGGGTCACTCGAGCTCTGATCCTGAGACATTGGCTAGATTGTCTCGAAGTCGATAAGGACTATCTTTTTCCTTGGTTTTTGACGGAAATCCAATTTCCAAATACGACACCGTGCGGTTTTGATTGTATATATATATATATATATATATATATATATATATATATATGGCGACATGATATATGGTACTCATGCCGTCTATGATTGATAGTTGTGATTGAAATTGTTTTGAAACCTATAAACACTAGTAATAATATCAAATTCTTTTGTTTTATTCGTATCAAGCATATTTTGGCCGTTATAAGGTAAAACTCTATCCTCTGGTTTGCGTTGCATTGTGTGATGAGAACTGAGTCTTATAATAGCTTCATTTTTATAAAAAGCATTGCGATGTTTAAAAGATTTACTTATTGTAAAGCACTGGCAATCCAATGGAGTAAACCCGTTCCGCGAAAGTGGCGTGGTCCTGTGATTAGCCATATTATAAAGGTGTTAAGTAGATTTCTCATACCAGTCCCATGACTGACTCGTAGTTTGTTTCACTTGCAAACTCGGGTGCCCCTTTTTCTACACGGGCAGCCTTGTATTCAGGTTTTAGCAGGCACTTTCTGGATAGCTGGAGCTGAAGATGGATTCTATCATTTATCTCTTTTTATGTTGTTCAGCTCCTATTGTAATATTATGTTTGTTTTCCGCTGTAGACATTTATGTATAGCTGAACTGTATTTGTACTAAGTATGATCATGTATATTGTGTAACTCTGATGATTATGTTTATCCAGTGTATTATTTGTACATTATCTGGTGTATTTTTTTAACTCTGCCCTGCAATTATCTGTTTATGTGTCATATTCCAAAGATTACCCTTGCCACCGTCAGTACGGGGTTTGGGGTCGTCACATGTATCTTAAATGTTCACCATTTCATAACATAGGAAAGATAAACAAACCATATACCACATTGGAGGAAATTTTCTGTGTACATCCTTCAAACATGCATTATATGCTCGTTTTATATGTATATTTTCTCTTAAGTATGAACTGCATGGCTGACGCATTTATTTAGCTTTGGCTATGAATTTGCAAACTCAAAAAAGTGTGAAGTTACAAAGATTCAATGTGGCATAATACAAAAAATGTTTACTTCTGCAGAAAATTATATTAGAAATACCTGAGAATAGGATTCCATTTGACTTTAGCAGGGACATAATGCAAGGCTTGAATACTGGATAACTTCGTAACACACGGTGATAAGATGCAGAACTCAACCTAATGATGTACGGTTGGCTACTCATATTATATTAATGGAGCTTAATCTAACTCAAATTAGCATATGTTGAAAAATTTATGGATAGAAAAGAAAAAGAAAAAAAGAAGTGAAAACATTTAGTAAACCTAAAGATTACTTCTTTGATTGCTTTTAATTGAAAATTTTATCTTATTTTAAGTGTTCTTCTATTTTCAGTTTTTAAAAAAAAAACCAATTGTAGCTAGAAAAATGTATATGATATTGTATTATGTTTGCAACGATGACTAAATATCTTATTTTTCAGACTTGAGGGCGTGAATCAATCACAACCAAGCTTGTTGCAAATTGGATAACAGAAGCAGGTGCACATCCCTGTACTTGATTGCGACCTTCACTCTGGTCAATATGTGGGATATTTTGACATTTCAGTTGATCAAGTCTACAGTCAGGTACTCATTCTCATTTTAATCTTTTATTTTATGGACAACTAGTTTTTGGAATTGATTATGAACATAATTCTCAATTAGCATTCAACTTAACACTAAGTTTTAAGCTTGCCAGCTCACTTAAAATGTACTTGTACTCTTGCAACCCTTTGGTTTTGACCCATTATTGTTTTGTTTTTCTACAAGTGAATGTTTCTTGAGACTTATAATCATGTAGTGCTGATGTGTTTGTTAATTTTGGAACATGTCATATATAGAGAAGGGGTAAACCCTGGCAACTACTAAAATGCTCAACGTATAAACATAGCTTATTACGAGATCACCCCGAGGACGTCTTCGGCATCCAGGGGTCACGTACCGACCATAGACCATGTTCAATAAGTGGAACGCATTAGCTGTCCGCTCTCCGGTTGGACATTAAGGGTCGGAGAAGTGCAATCACGCGTTCTTAAAATAAAACCAGCATTCTTTAAACCAAAGAGTCGGACGGAAAAAGGGAGAGAGAGCTCTCTGTTCCTTGTTCTCTTGTAGCTGGATTCTCTGGAACCACAAGAATCCTTAGAATGGATGCTCAGCACCTTTTGAGATTTTAAGAAGATTTGTGGCACCCATCCCATAGAGATCAAAGCCCGGTCATTGGCACGAGTCAACTATTAGATACTGCTTAGGCTGAGTTAGCTATTGGAACAAGGAGTGTTGCTTTGTTCTGTCAGTAGTGATGGAATATACGGGTCTTTTGCCAGTTTTTTAATGGTAAAATTAGTTAGCTTGATCTTGAGAAATGATTGAGTGGATATGTTTGCAAGTTGAATCATTGTAATGATCAATATCTAAAGAAGGGGTAGAGCCTAGCAACAAAATTCTGAAAAAAAGAAAAACTGAAACCTATAATGAAATCACCTACTCTCTGTTTATACATAACTTGTTCCTCCCTTGTTTCTAAAATCGATAACTTCAATTCTAATTAATTTTAGATAAAACTGGCAACTACAACTTTTTTGAAATCATCTGTAGTTTATTTTAAAAAGGCTTGCTGATTTTTAATGAAGTAAACAAAGAGAAATATGGATTTTACAGGAAATAACTTAAATATAGTCACCAACCAATCATTAGAAATCACATAAAATTTACATCTGCCAACATTTTCTCATTTGAAAGTACAACTTCTTTATATATTCAAATTTCTATTCGTTACCTTACCAAATCATTGCATCACATCATGTAAAGCATGTGTCATAATGGATGATGAATTCAACATATTACCAATATCTTCTCACATACGCGATCTTGAACCTATACCTATCAGTGAGGATCCGATGGGTCTATTGGCAAAGGAAAAAAAGCTAAAAGATTTGAAATATGAATTTCATAATCAATTCCCTATTGGCCACTTGAGTAAGAAGTGTTGTACAGTTGATTAGGCAAAAGCTGTAATTGCATTCTTTGAATCAATTCTGGATAAAACGTTAAGAAGTACAATTTCTTTAACTGCTTCTAGAGGACGTGGAAAATCGGCTCTGTTAGGTCTAGTAGCTGCTGAGGCTGTTGCTATTGGGTAATCAAACATATTTGTTACCACACGCTGCCTAGAAAATCTTAGAACGCTATTTGATTTCATCATTGAAGGATTCAGATTAATAGAATATGAGGAACATTTACACTATGATCTAGCGACAAGCACCGATCAGGGATCCAATAAAGCAATAATTCAGATTAATATCTACAAAGAACACAGGCAAACAATTCAATATTTAAAGCCAAGTGACTATGATAAGGTTTCTCAAGCTGAGCTTTTAGTCGTCGATGAGGCTGCTGCAATTTCACTATCTATCATGAATTCTTTACTTGGCCCTTATTTGGTTTTCCTCTCATCTACCATTAAAATCTACGAAGGCACTGGACATTCATTATTATCGTTGAAGTTTCTTGATCAATTACAGTCACAAACTCAAATAACTACTCAGAACGGGAAGGGACATCAATCTGGTCGGCATTTCCGAAAAAATAAATTGAATGAATATATAAAATATGCACATGGCGATCATGTTGAATCATGTCTTAATTTATTGCTTTGCTTGGATGTTGCAAGCTACATTCCAATTCTTAACAAATTTCTTGGCCCTGATGAGCGTGACATATACTATGTCAACCATGATACACTTTTTTCCTATCACAAAGAAAGTGAAGTATTTTTACAGCGGATGATGGCCCTTTACGTTGCATCATATTACAAAAATTCTTTACAATTGATGGCTGATGCTCCATCTCATCACTTGTTTGTACTGCTTGGCCCGGTGGATGAATCGAAAAACCAGCTTCCAGATATTCTCTGTTTTATTCAGGTTTGTCTTGAAGGCCACATTTCATGTAAATCGTATTGAGAAGTTTAAGCCAGGGTCGTCAACATTATGGTGTTCGGATACCATGGAAATTTTGCTAGCAAGCCAGGATGATGTATTTCCAAATTTTCCGGGTTCACGAATTATTCGCGTAGCAATTCACCCAAATGCAATGAGGCTTGGATACGGTTCTAAGGCAGTGGAACTTCTATCGAGGTACTATGAAGGGAAGTTGGCGGATTTCAATGAAGAAGACAATAAGGAGACCAGAGAGTCTGAAGCCAGGGTCACAGAGGTTGCAGAGAAGGTCTCGTTGTTAACTGAGAGAATAGTTCCAAAAGCAAACCTTCCCCCTCATCTTGCTCATCTTCATGAGAGACGTCATGAGAAGCTACATTATATAGGTGTCTCATTTGGGCTGACCAGAAAACCTTTCTGCTTTTGGGCTAGACGTGGTTTTGTTCCATTTTACATTGGATAGGTTCCGATAGTGGAGAAAATGAACATGCTCAAGATGGAAAACATGGATTTCTTGCACCATTTTATCATGAGTTTAAACAAATATTTAGATGGCTTTTGAGCACAGTCTTTCAAACATTTAATTACAAGCTTGCGATGAGCATTCTGGCACCAAAAATGGAGTTTAAGGAGCAAGAACAGATGAACGAAAGTTCCAAATCACTTTTAAACCTGTTCTCTCCTTATGATTTGAAGCGTTTGGATGCATATACTAATAGCTATGTTGACTTCCCAATGATTTTAGATCTTGTACCAATCCTTGCACATGAATATTTTGAAGAAAAAATTCCTGTCACATTATCGCCCGTTCAAACTTCAGTATTAATATGTGTGGGTCTAGATCAGGAATATCGCTTATATGAAGAAAGCAACGAAACTGGAAGGAGAGTAGATAATGTCATAACTTAGGAAAGTGATTACAAAACTGTACAAGTATTTAAACAGCAATGCAGCTGACCAGATTGAATCGTCACTACCATGACTAAGAGAAGTTAATATGACCCCTCACAGCGTATCACTGGACGAGGAGCTGAATCAGGCGGCCAAAGAAGTTAGGGAAAAGGCCAAGGCTGAGAAAGAAGAAGAACTTGACTCAGAATACCTGAAATGATTTGAAATTCATGACAAAGACGGTGAGTTAGATAAGGTACTCCAGAGTGGAGTTAAAGTGTCTGAAAGTGGAGTTAAAGTTTCCTGAAGTGAAACCGATATAATTTGAAATAACCGAAGATTAAAAACTTGTAGGATCAAATTGGTTTCCCTTATTATGATGTCATATTCTTCCTTTTCATTAACGGCCCTGCATTTCAACATAACCGAAGATTAAAAACTTGTAGGATCAATTCTTTTAGTTTCTTAACATTAACGGCCCTGCATTTCAACATAATGTTATGCGAAAATGTAAAATTTTACCAACAATATGTTGGGAAATTACGCAAATTTTCTTATGATTATATTTGTGGAGAAAAGAAATCAAACGTAGAAATGGTAAGAGACACACAAACTTGATAACGGAGTTCGGCCAATTATGCCTACGTCTCCGGGCTGCTGCAGATCTTTTATTTAGAGAATAATACAAAGTGATTACACAAAACACTTTTCACTCAACACTCGTTCTCACTCTAAGCTTGCTCGCTCCTTTACTTCTTGTTGGATATGAGATTAGGATGTAAGTTGTGAAGAAGAAGGAGGTATATATAGAGAGGAGATGGTTGGTGGGGGGTTGGTGGCGCGGTTGGTGAGGCGGTAGGTGGCGGTTGGTGGCAGTCCTTATGTTTCACATGGGCTGCATGAAAGCCTTGGCTGCTGCTGCAGCTGCATGTTCCAACAATCTCCCACTTGAAGACTGATTTCAATCCGTCTTCACACCTTGATCGATACAACAGCCATTCTGCTCTTTTTACTCTAGCAGACCAACTGAAGTTGAACACAACTTCAGTTTATCAATAGTCACCGTCTTTGTCAACATATCTGCTGGATTCTTGCTTCCTTCGATCTTCTCCAGTATTAACACATCATCTTCTAGTAGAGATCTGATGAAGTGATAACGAAGTCCGATATGTTTGGTTCTGGAATGAAATGCTGAATTCTTCGCCAAGTGTATTGCACTTTGACTATCACTGTATAAAACATTCATTTCCTGCTTGAATTCCAACTCAGTTAACAAACCTTGAAGCCATATCATCTCTTTACTAGCTTCGGTGATTGCTACATACTCAGCTTCTGTAGTGGATAAAGTGACAATCTTCTGTACCTGTGACATCCAACTAACAGCTGTAGTTCCAACCGTGAATACATAACCTGTAGTACTTCTTCGATGATCGACTTCGCCTCCAAAGTCTGCATCTACATAGCCTTGAGCTTTAACCTGCCCTTTACCAAAGTACAAAGCGTTATGTATGGTACCTTGTAGATATCTCAAAATCCACTTGACTGCTTCCCAATGAGCTTTCCCTGGATTTGACATGAACCTGCTAACAACTCCCACTGCATGGCCAATGTCTGGTCTCGTACAGACCATGGCATACATCAAGCTTCCAATAGCCGAGGAATAAGGAACACCATTCATGAAATTTCTTTCTTCCTCAGTTTGCGGGGACTGATCCTTGGATAGGCGAAAGTGACTGGCCAATGGTGTACTGACTGGCTTAGCATCGTCCATGTTGAATCTCTGCAAAACACGATTGATGTAATCTGCCTGAGATAGCTGCAAGAGTCCTTTCTGCTTATCTCTAGTGATTTGCATTCCGAGAATCTTCTTTGCTGGGCCTAAGTCTTTCATGTCAAACTTCTTTGACAGTTGCTGCTTCAACCTTCTGATATCATCCATATTTGATCCTGCTACTAACATGTCATCAACATAAAGTAGTAAAATGATATAACTAGACTTATATCGCTTGAAGTAGCAACAATGATCAGCATTGCACTTCTGGAACTCTTCCTTGTGCATGAATCCATCAAACTTCTTGTACCATTGCCTTGGGGCTTGTTTCAGACCATACAAGCTTTTCTTTAGTCTACACACCATGTTCTTCTTCCCTTTCTCGAAGAAACCTTCTGGTTGGTGCATGTATATCTCCTCATCCAGATCTCCATGAAGAAATGCGGTCTTCACATCTAACTGTTCAAGATGAAGGTCTTCAATAGCAACAATACTTAACACTGACCTGATAGTATTGAGCTTCACAACGGGAGAGAAAATGTCAGTGTAGTCCACTCCTTCCTTCTGTTGGAATCCTTTGACAACTAGTCGAGCTTTGTATCTCTTGGAACCATCATGCTCCTCTTTCACGCGATACACCCATTTGTTGTGAAGTGTCTTCTTTCCTATGGGTAACTCAGTTAGTTCCCATGTCTGGTTGGAGATGAGAGACTTCATCTCATCTTTCATGGCAAGCTCCCACTTGCTAGCATCATCAACCTGAGAAGCTTCATCATAGCTTTCTGGTTCACCTGCATCAGTTAGCAACAAATAGTTCATGTATCTTTTGTTAGGTACATGAGGTCGAGAAGACCTTCTCAATTCAGGAGCTGGAGTAGGATGTTGTGGTGTGTTAGACTGGTCCACACCGCTCAAATCAACGATTTCATCAGGTTGAGGATTTGCTATAGTCGGTTCTGTTACGAGACTATCCGGTGTATCATTTGAATCTACAAATACTGAGTCGTTGACTTCTGTTTTGTGTCTGTCTTTGTACATTACTCTTTCGTTAAAGATCACATCTCGGCTACGGATCACCTTCTTGTTTTCATCATCCCAAATGCGGTAGCCAAACTCATTTTCGCCATAGCCGATGAGAGTGCATTTCTTGGATTTGGGATCAAGTTTATTCCTGCCTTGATCACTAATATGCACATATGCTATGCAACCGAAAACTTTTAAATGTGATAATTTTACCTCTTTTCCACTCCATAACTCCTCTGGGATTTTGTGCTCTAATGGAACTGAAGGACCTCTGTTGATCAAATAAGCTGCTGTGTTGACTGCTTCTGCCCAGAACTACTTTGGTAGACCTGACTGTATACGAATGCTTCTGGCTCTTTCTGTCAACGTTCGATTCATACGCTCAGCTACACCATTGTGTTGAGGCGTACCCGGCACGGTTCTCTGCATTTTGATCCCGTGCTCATAACATAACTGCTTGAATCTGGTGTCTTCATATTCACCTCCATTGTCAGTTCTAAGCTTTTTGATCTTTAGATTTGTCTCATTTTCAACCATAGCTTTCCATATCCTGAAAGCCTCGAACACTTCAGATTTATGCCTTAAAAAATAAACCCATACCTTTCGCGAGTGGTCATCGATGAAAGTAACAAAGTAATGTTTTCCACCAATGGATGAGATGGTTGTTGGTCCCCAAACATCGGAATGAACAAGCTCCAGTCTTTCCTTCTTTGGGGTTTTACCATTTATTTGAAAGCTGACTCTCTTCTGCTTTCCAAGTATGCAATCTTCGCACATGTCTATGTCCACTGACTGTAGACCTGAAAGTTTCCCCTTCGAGTGCATAATCTTCATTCCTTTTTCACTCATATGGCCCAGCCTCTGGTGCCATATGTTGGAATTACCATTGCTAGCTGCAACAGTGATCGAACATCGTGCTCCTGCTGTCATGTAAAGAGTACCACTCTTTTTGCCTTGAGCAATCGTCATTGCACCCTTCGAAATTTTCCAATCATCACCATGGAAAGTCGTAGTATAGCCTTCACTGGCTAATTGTCCTACGGAGATCAAATTCTTTCTCAAGTCTGGTATGTGCCTGACATCTTTTAGCTCCCAAACCGACGCATTTAGCTTAATCTTTACAGTACCTTTACCAACGATATCACAAGGTTGATCGTCACCAAGATATACCTTTCCAAGATTTCCAGAGGCGTACCTTTCGAAGAATTCCTTCTGCGAAGTGGCATGAAACGATGCTCCAGAGTCTAGCACCCAAGACTCTTCCTTGCTCTCCAAAGAGCATATTAACGCTTCGTCTCCTCCTGAGGTAGAGGTAACATTTGCCTCTGCCTTCGCCTTCTGGTCCTTTGGTGCACTTCTGCATTGATTTTTGTAGTGCCCGGTCTTTCCACAGTTCCAACACTCAACGGTCTTTGAGCTGTGGGAATTGTTGGGATTTCTGGATTTAGATCTCCAATCCTTCGACCTACCTTGGTAGTTCGATTTGCTACATCCATTTCCTCGTGTTGAATTTCTTCCTCTTGATTGTGTATGCAAAATTGAAAAATTTGACGACTCACCAGAGTCTCTTCGTCGGATCTCTTCACTGAGAACCATATCACGAATATCGTCAAATTTTAGCTTATTGCTTCCCGACGAGCTACTCACTGCTGTGACAGTAGCATTCCAACTTTCTGGCAGGGAAGACAAAAGTATCAACGCGCGTACTTCTTCATCAAACTCAATTTCAACTGAACTTAGCTGAGAAGTAACTGTATTCAGTTCATTGAGATGTTGAGCTACCGATGCACCTTCTGTCATCCGCAAATTGAACAATCGCCTCATCAAATGAACTTTGTTAGAGGCCGATGGCTTCTCGTACATACTGGAGAGAGCCGCCATAAGACCCGCCGTGGTCTTTTCTTTTGCTATGTTGAAAGCAACATTACGAGATAACGTCAATCGAATAACTCCAAGGGCTTGTCTATCAAGAAGTGCCCAATCTTCATCCTTCATATTCTCTGGCTTCTTTTCTGAGAGAGGTTGATAAATCTTTTTCTGATACAGATAATCTTCAATTTGCATTTTCCAAAAGCCAAAGTAGGCTCCGTCAAACTTCTCGATTTTCACCTTTCCTTCATCTGCCGCCATCGCTCCCTTTCGAATTTGATTTCCTTTCTAACAAATTATGGCTCTGATACCAGTTGTTGGGAAATTACGCAAATTTCCTTATGATTATATTTGTGGAGAAAAGAAATCAAACGTAGAAATGGTAAGAGACACACAAACTTGATAACGGAGTTCGGCCAATTATGCCTACGTCTCCGGGCTGCTGCAGATCTTTTATTTAGAGAATAATACAAAGTGATTACACAAAACACTTTTCACTCAACACTCGTTCTCACTCTAAGCTTGCTCGCTCCTTTACTTCTTGTTGGATATGAGATTAGGATGTAAGTTGTGAAGAAGAAGGAGGTATATATAGAGAGGAGATGGTTGGTGGGGGGTTGGTGGCGCGGTTGGTGAGGCGGTAGGTGGCGGTTGGTGGCAGTCCTTATGTTTCACATGGGCTGCATGAAAGCCTTGGCTGCTGCTGCAGCTGCATGTTCCAACACAATATTAATAGTGGTCCTTCATTCTTTGGGCCAGAATCTTGGAATACATTTTGTGTTGTAATACTGATTATATAATTCTACCTATTCAATGATTTGAGGAACTGCATTTATTTAGCCTGGGGGAACCTGTTGGTATATACTCATATGCAAGCATCTCATACAAGCACAAAGACCCTAACTAACATAGTGAATATGTCTGAGAATTACAGGACTTATTGTTGTCACTCATTAATAAGTTTTCATGTAAGATGTATTTAACTACCTTGTACATCTGATGTAATACATCTCGGAGTTGATGTGAACTTAGGTAAGGTTTAGTATTTAGGGAGGACTACTAATTAGGGGTTGTCCAATTAACAAGCAGTTTTTTTTGCCTTAATGCCCATTAATGATGATTGGTGTATATGATGGTAGTAGAAGAGTTCATAGGAACTTTTATACTTCTATTCATGGGATGTGGGTCTGCCTTCATCGAGCAAAAGTATAACATAACAATACTAGACATTGCATTTGCTCGAAGTATAACTCTAATAGCAATGATACACTTTGGGTCACATTTTAGGAGCTCGTTTTAATCCTGCAGCGACTCTTGCTTTTGCAAATGTTGGTAGATTTCCTTCGAAACAAGTAAAATATAAAAAACCAATAGGAGAGAACAAGTGCATATGAGTGATGATTTGATTTTAATCGGCTAGCCTTTTTGTTTATGTGTGCATCCATCCAATTAGGTGCTATTTTATTTGCTGGCTCAAGTTGGAGGAGCAAGTCTTGGATGCCTCGCCCTGAGATGGCTTTTTTAGGGCAACCAGCTAAACATGATGCTAACATTTCATGCAGTTGATACCGATAATTTCACAGTTGTCGGTTGGGAGATTACAATGTCATTTGTATAGATGTGGGTCATATGTGAAGCTGCATCTGATCATAGAGCAGTCAGATTAAATTAAAAATATGATAAGTAGATTAAGTGAAGTGGTTTGCAGTTATACTCAGATAATAGGCTTTTAGTTACAGGTGGAGTTTTCTGGAGCAACCCTGTTTCTTGACGTACTCGTCTGTGGGTAAGTAAGCTCTGATTAATTTTTATCTTGTTTTGTTTATCAGGTTAACATTGAGCAACAACTAACATGAAGAAAATTTTTTGTTTAGTAAAATAACAGGAGCATCAAAAAACCCTGCAAGGAGTGTTAATTTGTGATCCGAAATTCTCATTAGGATTGGTTTAGCCGATGTGTCATCTAAAGGATATTATTTAGTTCCTTAATTTAGTCTCTTGATTGAGGATTGGTCCAGCTGATGTGTCACCTAAAGAATATTATTTAGTTCCTTAATTTACTCCCTTGATTGAGGTATTTTCAGCAACCTCATTTAAAGGATAAAGAAGATTCTCTCTTGATTGAGACATTTATAGCAACCTCATCAAAAGGATAAAGGAGATTTTAATTTACTCTCTTGATTGAGATAAATGCAGCAACCTCATTGAAGGATAAAGAATATTCTTATTTTTATTCTTTCTCTCCTTATCTGAATGCATGAAAGTAGAATATAAATTTACTGCTATGGCTGATTTGTTGAATAAGCTTGTAACAACTCCATCAATTAAATCAATAAAGTTTGCCTTTCTCCCGTGGTTTTTTCCCGCAAAGGGTTTTTCTACGTTAAATCTTGTGTGTGATTTTATTCTTTACTTGTTTCTTTGATCATTTATTTATTCTTCTTAAGTGGTATCGGAGCGCTGGTTTATTCAACATGGCGTCGTTAAAGTATGATCTTCCGCTATTGGATCGAAACACTCGATTCTCATTGTGGCAAGTGAAGATGCGGGCGTTGCTCGCACAAGCTGATTATGATGATGCATTGGATGGATTCGGGAACAAGAGATTTGATCTATGGACCGATGATGAGAAGAGAAAGGATCGGAAGGCTTTGTCGCAAATTCAGCTCCATCTACACAATAATATTTTACAAGAAGTTTTGAACGAGAAGACAGCTGCTTCTCTTTGGTTGAAACTGGAGTCAATTTGCATGACCAAGGATCTCACAAGTAAGATGCATCTCAAACAAAAGCTGTTTCTGCACAAATTGCAAGAGGGAGGTAATTTGCTTGACCATATTTCTGATTTTAAAGAGATTGTTTCTGACTTGACTGCAATGGAAGTCAAATATGATGATGAAGATTTGGGTTTAATCCTATTATGTTCTTTGCCCAGTTCTTACTCAAATTTCAGAGATACCATATTATATAGTCATGATACTCTCACTCTAAATGACGTTTATGAAGCCTTGCACGCCAAGGAGAAAATGAAACAACTGGTGTCTTCAACTGGATCAAGCTCTCAAGCCGAAAGCTTGTCCGTTCGTGGCAGGACAAAGGAGAAAAATTCAAATAATGGATCTCGAGGCAAAAGTTCCAATGCCTATAAAGGTCGATCTAAATCTAGAGGCAAATACAAGTCTTGCAAATATTGTAAGAGGGATGGACATGAAATATCCGAATGTTATAAGCTGCAGAACAAGGAAAAGAGAAATGGCACATACAAACCAAAAGATAACAAAGAAGATGAAGTTAATGCCAATTGTGCTCGTAATGATAGTTCTGACAATGAGATGCTTGTTGTTACCGTGTTTGCTGGATGTGCTGAGATTAAAGATGAATGGATACTTGACACTGCTTGCACTTTCCATATGTGTCATATTAAAGATTGGTTTACAACCTTAGAACCCATAAAAGATGCTGGCTCAGTTTTGATGGGTGATGATTCGGCATGTAAAGTAGCAGGAATTGGTTCTATATAGATCAAGATGTTTGATGGCGCAATCAAAACTTTAACAGATGTTCGGTTCATTCCCAACATGAAGAGAAATCTGATTTCTTTAAGTGCTCTTGATGACAAAGGGTACAAATATTCAGGTGGAGGTGGTGCCTTGAAAGTGACAAATGGTTCTCTTATTGTAATGAAGGGAAATCTTAGGCAAACAAATGGCCTTTATTATCTTCAAGGCACTACTGTTTTAGGTAATGCTTCCCCTGTTATCTCAAATAATATTTCTGATTGTGATACTGCTAATCTTTGGCATATGCGTCTTGGACATATGAGTGAATTAGGTCTGTCGGAGTTGAACAAGAGAGGACTTCTTGATGGGTACAACGCAGGCAAGCTGAAGTTCTGTAAGCATTGCATTTTTGGCAAGCATAAGAGAGTGAAGTTCAACACTGCAGTTCATACAACAGAAGGCATTCTAGATTATGTGCATTCAGACTTATGGGGACCGTCTAGGAAAGCATCCATGGGCGGTGCTTGTTACATGATGACAATTATTGATGATTATTCCAGAAGAGTTTGGCCTTATTTTTTGAAACATAAATCTGAATCTTTTCAGCTTTCAAAGAGTGGAAGACTATGGTTGAGAGACAAACTGAAAGGAAGGTAAAGAAGCTTCGGACTGATAATGGGATGGAGTTTTGTTCAGATGAATTTAATTCATTTTGCAAGGCTGAAGGCATTGTTAGGCACTACACCATACCTCACACTCCTCAGCAAAACGGGGTTGCCGAGCGTATGAACAGGACTATCATTTCTAAGGCTCGCTGCATGTTGTCAAACGCAGGTTTGGATAGATGTTTTTGGGCTGAAGCTGCTTCCACAGCCTGTTATCTCATCAACCGCTCTCCCTCTGTTGCTATTGGTAAGAAAACTCCGATTGAGGTATGGTCTGGTTCTCCAGCAAATTATTCTGAATTGAAAGTTTTTGGATGTATTGCTTATGCTCATGTTGACAATGGAAAGTTAGAGCCAAGAGCTGTTAAGTGCATTTTTCTTGGTTATAAGTCTGGTGTTAAAGGCTATAAATTATGGAATCCTGAAACAAGTAAGGTTGTAATTAGCAGAAATGTTGTGTTTAATGAATCTGCTATGTTACATGATATTCCATCTACTAATGATCTTGTTGAGAGTAAGCAGAAATCAAATGTCCAGGTGGAGCATATTATTGATACAGATGCTACATCAAACGCAGAAATTGAGGGACAAGATGAAGCACCCATTGTTGAGGATCCTCCAGCAGTTATGCAACCACCGCAACAATCTATTGCAACAAACAGAACTAGAAGGAATCCAAAACCAGTAAGAAGGTTTATTGAGGAAGCAAATGTTGTTGCTTATGCGTGCGCTGTAGCAGAAGAAATAGAAGGTATTGTCGAGCCTTCTTCATATTCTGAGGCTGTTATCTCTAGTGATTCTGATAAGTGGATGACTGCTATGCATGATGAGATGAAGTCACTTGAAAGAAATGACACTTGGGACTTAATCAAATTGCCTAAAGAGAAGAAACCTATTCATTGCAAATGGGTTTTCAAGAGAAAAGAAGGTGTTTCTCCAAACGATAAGACAAGGTACAAAGCAATATTAGTTGCAAAAGGTTACAGTCAGATTCCAGGTATTGACTATAATGAAGTTTTTTCCCCTGTTGTGAAACATAGCTCAATTCGCATGTTACTCAGTATTGTTGCTATGCATGATTATGAGCTTCAACAGTTAGATGTAAAAACTGCATTTTTACATGGAGAATTAGAAGAGGATATTTATATTCATCAACCTGAGGGTTTTATCTTCCCTGGAAAAGAAAATCTTGTCTGTAAATTAAAGAAATCTCTTTATGGATTGAAACAGTCACCTAGGCAGTGGTATAAAAGATTTGACACTTTTATGCTATCTCAAGATTTTAAAAGGTCCAATTATGATCGTTGTGTCTATTTGAAAATTACTACTCATTCAGCCATTTATTTGTTACTTTATGTTGATGATATGTTGATTGCTTCAAAAGACAAGGTGGAAATTGAAAATTTGAAAAGGCAGTTAAGTAGAGAGTTTGAAATGAAAGATTTGGGAGATGCTAAGAAGATTCTTGGCATGGAGATATCAAGAGATAGAACTTCTGGAAAATTATACCTAAGTCAGAGTGGGTATGTTAGAAAAGTGCTTCGCCGTTTTAATATGCTTGATGTCAAACCTGTAAGTACTCCTCTTGCTGCACATTTTAAATTGTCATCAGCCATGTGTCCACAATCAAATGAAGATATTGAGTACATGTCTAGAGTTCCCTATTCTAGTGCAGTTGGTTCACTTATGTATGCCATGGTTTGTTCGCATCCTGATTTATCACATGCTTTAAGTGTTGTCAGTAGATTCATGGCCAATCCTGGAAGAGAGCATTGGAAAGCAGTTCAATGGATTTTTAGATATCTTCATGGCACTGCAAATGCTTGTTTGCAGTTTGGTAAATCTAAAGAAGAACTTGTTGGTTATGTGGATTCTGATTTTGCAGGTGATTTGGATAAAAGGAGATCATTATTAGGTTATGTTTTCACCATTGGTGGCTGTGCTGTAAGTTGGAAAGCAACCTTGCAAACTACAGTAGCATTATCAACTACTGAGGCCGAGTATATGGCTATTTCTGAAGCATGTAAAGAAGCTATTTGGCTTAGAGGTTTATATTTTGAGTTTTGTGGAGATACATCTTGCATTACTATATTTTCTGATAGCCAGAGTGCTATATGCCTTACAAAGGATCAAATGTTCCATGAGAGAACTAAACATATAGATGTGAGGTATCACAACATTCGAGATGTTATTGCTAAAGGTGGTGTTAAAATTTGCAAGATAAGTACTCATGACAATCCCGCTGAAATGATGACAAAGCCAGTTCCAATTACTAAGTTTGAGCTTTGCTCAAGCTTGGTTGGTGTTACAGTATAGTCTTTAGGGACTATTGGAGCAAGGCAGATATTTACTTGTTGAAGGAGTTCGTTTTTTACTTCAAGATGAGAATTCGTCTCAAGGTGGAGATTGTTAATTTGTGATCCGAAATTCTCATTAGGATTGGTTCAGCTGATGTGTCATCTAAAGGATATTATTTAGTTCCTTAATTTACTCTCTTGATTGAGGATTGGTCCAGCTGATGTGTCACCTAAAGAATATTATTTAGTTCCTTAATTTACTCCCTTGATTGAGGTATTTTCAGCAACCTCATTTAAAGGATAAAGAAGATTCTCTCTTGATTGAGACATTTATAGCAACCTCATCAAAAGGATAAAGGAGATTTTAATTTACTCTCTTGATTGAGATAAATGCAGCAACCTCATTGAAGGATAAAGAATATTCTTATTTTTATTCTTTCTCTCCTTATCTGAATGCATGAAAGTAGAATATAAATTTACTGCTATGGTTGATATGTTGAATAAGCTTGTAACAACTCCATCAATTAAATCAATAAAGTTTGCCTTTCTCCCGTGGTTTTTTCCCGCAAAGGGTTTTTCCACGTTAAATCTTGTGTGTGATTTTATTCTTTACTTGTTTCTTTGATCATTTATTTATTCTCAAGGAGTACAGGACTAGCTATAATAACAAATAACTAGAATAAGATATGGATATATATTATAGCTCCATTCATAGAATAGTTAATACAAAGTGCGGCATGCTTTGATTATCCTGTTCAAGCTTATATTGTTTGCACCGCTTGACCTATTCTTTCTTGTGATATCTTCAAATGTTGTGTATTCCAATATTACTCATTATCCCTCATTCTAGTTTTTCAAGGAATAGATAAAAATAGCTTAGGTGTATAAGATTGTATTTACAAAGTATCTTAGCACTCAAACCTTTTTATATAGTGTTTCCTATTATTTTTCATTAGCTGCATAATTTTCTTTATTCATTTAAAATTTTGACACTTAAACTGTGTCCTTTAGATAATTGGACGTTAGTATCATCTTACATTTTTTTTGCTCCATAGTTTCTTCGGTGGTATACGACCTATGTTTATGCAGTTTTGCACACTTAACATGTGTGGAAAGAAGAATTAAAAGTGAGAAGAAGGTTAACTAATAACATTTAAAAAAAATGTTATAAAATTTTTGAAATATTTATAAAAATTTAAATAATTCATCGAAAATAAATTTATAAAAAAATAAAAAGTTATAATAATTTAAAATATTTTTATCTAAGTTTTATAAAAATTAAATAGTTTTATAAAAATTAACAAATTTTTATAGAAGTTAAATGAGTTTTATAAATATTAAGTAAATTTATAAAAAAATAACAAATTTTATATAAATTAATAAAAGTTTGAAAATAAACCATGTTTATGAAAATGAAGTAGTTAATAAAGTTTAACTAATTTTTATAAAAGTTAATCTAGTTTCATAGAAGTTAAATAATTTTCTAACTTTGACTATGTTTTAGAAAATTTAAATAAATTTAAAGAAATCAACTAAGTTGCATAAAATTTTAAATAAGACAAATAGTTTTATGTAAATTAAACAATTATCTAAATACTGACAAATTTTAGAAATAGTTAATAAATTACAAAAAAATAATTTATGAAAATCTAACAAAGTTATTTAAGTTTTATAAAAATTAAACAATTTCATAAAAAGTAACTTAATTTATAACAATTTACTAATTTTTGTACATATTAACTAAGTTTTATAGAAACTAAGTAAGTTTATAAAAAAATAACAAAGTTTTTAAAATGTAATTAATGTTTAAAAATAAATTAGATTTATAAAAATAACAAAATTTATTAAGTTTAACTAACTTTTATGAAAATTACCAAATTTAATAAATAACTAGCAAGATTATTTAGGTTTGTAAATTTTTTATAAAAATTAGCTTAGTTGTATAAAATTTTAATTGAATTAACAAAGTTTCTATGGAATTTATTAAGTATTATAAACATCTTGCTAAGTTAATTAAGTTTAAAAAAATTAAACAAGTTTTATAAAATATGTTAAGTTTCATAAAATTAAATTTTGTTTAAGGGTTTAAGAACCTAAACTACATGAGTTTGCAGTGCAACTAATCATCAAATATCACCATTCATAGTCAAAATATGTTGTGGTTACAATCTTCTGGTAGCATGCAATCTCCAACAAATATACAAGCATTTATCTTATCGTTTCCTTTGACATAAACTATTGTTTGAATGTTACTCGATAATCAAATTTTTATTGTTGATTATCAACCTTGTCTATAGATAATTAGCTTTCTAGAGTGAACACCATCAGCAACAATGAGCATGACTTCAAATGTTATATGTATTATGATATTTGTTCGTACTTATTGTGTAACTTGTTTCTGAATGCATGTGGTATGTGAATTTGTTGATTTATCAAATAACTATTATCTAAATGGTTATAGGAATATTTTTGTGATTAATGTGTTCTCGGTTATTTGAGTACGATGATTATATGATTGTTGAATTAAATAAGACTTTTATACAATTGTTGTTGATTTTAATATGACTATTATATAATTAGTTGTTGGAAATAATATATGCTATTAAATTTATAAAGTAGTATTTAAAATATGCTACAAAACAATCAACACGATTTAGTAGCATTTAAGAAATGTTACAGAAACAAGTGCATTTAAATTTTTAGCAGCAAGAAATAAATGCATTGAAAAAAAAATTAGTTGCATAAAATAAACGCTACAGAAAAGCTTAAAAGATCCACGTACAAACCTTCAATAGCGTTTGGAAAACTTAACTGTACAAAAGATTTGGTAGCGTTTATCAAAACACAACAAAAAAAAAACAAGACTTTTAGTAGCGAGACCTGTGGTAGCATTCTTTAAAATGCTACCAAAATGTTTTGGTGGCGTTTTTCAAATGCTACTAAAGGTCTTTTCGGGTGTAGTGCTGAGCTCTTATATGTTTATTATCTCTGTTTTTTTGTAGGATACCAGACAAGCCGACTCGAGTTTCGATAGATTAGGATTTTTGAAAAAAAATATCGGTCTGTCGAAATTTGGGTTGTTACATCTGGTATCAGAGCTTATGTTTATGATTCCTGTATAAATAGTGAGTGAACGTATTTGTATTTTCAATAAATAAATAAACATATTATATATATAAACCTAGATGCATAAAGGAACCAACTAAATAGGAAGAGCGGTTTATGTAAAGAGTTAGGATATCAGTTATGTACACTAAAGAAATGGTTATGGAAATTTGAGAATTAGAGACACTTAAGGTGGTTTGGGTGAAAAGTGTACAATGTGTTTTGTAATGAAAAAGATGGATCCCAAATTTTAGTATCTGAAATTAGTGGGTTTGGCAGTTGAGCCTTATAAATTGGGAATGAGTAAAAAGGAAATGGATTAGTAATATATATATTGTTGAGAAAAATGAATTTGGGGGAATATTTAGGGAGGTCTAAATGAGTTAGAAACCCACTTTGAGTCTATCCTTATTGTTAACTTTCAAGACTATGAAATTTTAAAAGCTTTTGGGTAATAGTTTATGGTGTTTTCCAAGTTTTGACCTTAAAATTTACAATTTAAAGAATGTACTGGCTAAATTATAATTTTTATAACAAAAAGGTATTTTTGAAGTTGAAAAAAAATTTGTATATAACATATTTGAAAAGTACATAATGGGTTTTGAAAAAAAGGGGTATATTTTGGAAATGGTGATTTCTTATGAAATTTTTATCAGAAATAAATTCTTTTAGAAAAATGTGTACAATAAAGAGATAGCTCCATAGTTTTAAAGTATGAAAGAATTAAATAACAAAACATAGAAAAGATTGTATTCATGTCACAAAAAAAAAAAAAATCGGTAAGGCAAATTTTGAAAGTCTCTATTCTTTTAACATGAATTTTTGATGATTATTTCTACATAAATTTTTGTTGTGGACAAAATAAGTTGTGAAAATTTAGAATAGAGCAAATGTTTGCACCTAGTTGTGAGTAATTAAACTAGTGTAGTAAAAATGAATGGTTATGAAATTAATTGAGAATTAGTTATCCTTGTTTACTCCAGTTTTTATGATTTGAAAAACAAAGAGCCATGCCTTTATTTTATGAGATGTCATATTAATGGTTTCGCAAAAATTAGTTTTAATGAAGAATAAGAGAAGTTTTGAAGTTTTTAATTTCTAGATGGAAAATTAAATGATAAGGCCAAACCACGTTTTTAAATCACGGAGTAGGTAAGGATTAGTACCTAGGAAGGATTGGGAAAATTTATGAGGCTATAAAGTAAATAACAATAATTATTTTGGAATAATAGTAAATTCCCATAGGGTGGTGCATAAGCAATATAAAGCCTAGGTTGTTTCTTGGAAAAGACTATTGGTACACAGCAAGGACTAGTTGTGACAAGTAGATAATAGAGGGCAAGTGAGCTGTTTAAATCCGGTGGTTTATAATTTTCTTTATCAGCGAGGACATGGTCTAAGGATTCTTAGGACTTTGTATAGCTGTGTAGTGTGCATGTTTTCCTATTTTAGTTTTGAAAGAATTAGAAGGCTTATTTAAAAATTAAACTTAGATTTGTGGATTAAGTTAACTAAGCTAGGGAAAAAGGTGATGACATAACTAAAAGAAAACAAACAATGATGACAATTGCAAAAGCAAAGCAATAAATATGACAATGAAGATAAATGGAAAATTTCGGGAAATAAAAACAAAAATTGATTTTTCCAAAGTAAGTTGGAAACGAAAATTCATGACAAGAAAAATTTTCTTATATAAATTGTGCTTAGGTAGGAAGATAGGAAATCTTTGTATAGTAGTTGCATGAAATCCAAGTACAAATAGAAAAGGTATATAAGAGAAAAAGGTAAGATGTGAAGTTTCCCATTTTCCACCTATTTGTAACATAAGAAATCAAATTCAGAAAATTAGACTTTTCTATAATTCACAAAATTTAAAGTTGGTTGGTAGGGTTTGGATGCAAAAATTGGATAAACTACGCTCTTGCTCTGTAAGAGTGTAGGAAAAAATGGATGAAAAAGTATTTTGATTTTCAATATATTGCATTCATGTAGAAATTGCCAGTATATTTAGGATGTGTGCATCATGTTTTCAAAAAAAATTCAAAAATTTGCATTCATATAGGAGGTACCGGCTAAGCATTCATTGCATTCATGTGTTATTATGTGGTGTTACACTTTTCACAAGTGCACAAATGATTAAAAATTTGGATGTACACAAAATGGTTGTTGTTTACACGTGGGAGAACATCACTCCATCCTTGTCAAATTTCGGCGATGAAATTTCATAAAGAGGGGAGAATGTAACACCCCATATTTTATATTAATATCAAATGAAAATATAGATAATTTATGATTTCAAGATTTGGCCTCGAAACATATACTATTGTGTACGTGGCAATTTTCTGATTCGTTTTGGTATATGATATGTCCAAAATATAGCTAATATGGGAAAGTTATTAACGAATTAATAATGAAAATATTGTATGCGTATATGTGCGTAAATTTGAAATTTAAATCTAAAGATGAGTCATAACCGAAAGATTATAATTCTAATGAGCTATATTAAGAAAGAAATTAAATGTTATTAATAAACGTTAATCAGAAATTTTAAGCAGTAGAATCACATGTACAGACCTAGCGATGGGTCGACCCAGTCTTCACATGGGTCGACCCACCTCTATGGTGGGTCAACACTGGGGTTGACCCACTACGGTCAGATCTGCATTGTTGGTGACGTGTTTTTCTAATTTATGCAGATCATATTTTATGTTATCAAATCCGATGGACAAGGATTTCCTCTACACCTATAAACAGACTAGCAGGGCCTGGCTTTAAACTCATATTTTCTGAGACACTAGCAAGGCTCTGCCATTTTCTTCCTTCTCCAAATCTTTCAAAAATTAATTCTTAGGGGTTCTTATTCAAGATTAGAAAATATAGAATGTAAATCTACAACATAGGTGTTCAGATTTCTGATCAACGTGAGGTAAGTTCTTGAATCTAATTTATTTAGGTTTCTCTCTTTCTCTCCCTCTTCTTTTAGCACAGATTTGTGAATCCATGGTTGTTTTAATAATAGATTCAGTTAGGAAGGCTACGAAATAACAGATCTGGATAAAATTCAAGGATTGGAAAGCTGTCAAGTGAGTGGATTTAGAATTATACTTTGTGAGTAACGGTATATTTGTCATCCGCATTCCCTGTAATTCTTAATATGTTGAATAACGGTAATTTGTGGTAATTGTGTTGTTTCTTATTTAAAATAAGTTGAGAAAAATAATGTTGTATAAAACCTATTTCCATTAGATCTACTATTTGAATTGGGAAATTAGTGTAAATACTGAATTTGTGGAAGTCACAATATACTTGGAATTGTCCTTAAAAATATTACAAAGCGCCGAAATATTCCATTTAAATTTGGTAACAATGGAAAAGAATGGATATGACTAATTAACTAAATTTATAGTAACTGTAAATAACAAGAATTCAATGTCTAACTCAGAAAACAGGAAGGGAAATTTTGTAATGGACAGAGTTACTCGGATATGGGGAAAAATGATATATTTACATAACAACAAAATTACTGAGAACGTAGTTGCAAGAAGAAAAAAAGACAAAAAAGAAAAAATGGATTAGTGTGGAATAGATATTCTTTTATCGTATTGCACACCAATCGAATAAAATATGTATGTATGTCCCCATTAGAAATAAAAGAAATAGCTTGTAACTACAGATCTAAGTTAGTGTGCATTGTGGAAAAAAAATCAGTATATCATTCTGTTGACCAAACTAATAAGGCACATGAAATGTACATTTTAAATAATGAAATGTATATAACAGTAATTAAAAGAAAGATTACAACAGTAAAGGTTGGTTCATATTAAGGAACCTAAATAGAATAACGATGAACGGGAAATGTAACCTATTACAGTTAATTATATGAATGAGAATGTAATATAATTGGTAGGTTCGCCCTAGGAACAAATGGAAATTATAACATAGGTTATAATAAATGAAAAAGGGAACTTATTAATAAACCTTAGTTAAGAGAACTAAGTTAATAAGTAAACAACAACAATATGTTACAAAAGCAGGGTAAGAAGAAGTTATGATTAAAATAAGAAAGAGTATTTAGGTTTATTTGATTTATAAATTTGCCAGTGTCGATTTATTCCCTCAGTACAGCAATACAAATGTGCAAAATTGAACAAGTTATCATCAAAATCATGGAAAACTCAAAATATGAAACTTTTAGATCATGTTTTAAGCTTTCTAGAACATCCAAGATAATTTAATTTGGATAAGAAATGAAGAAGTTATGCACAATTTCTTTTCATATTTAACAATATTTGCAACTCATAAACACACAAAAATAAACATAGATATTTATAAATTACTTATTTGTGATGGAATGTAACACACCCACTTCTAGTGAAATATAAGTCTCACATCGTGGAAGCCTATGCGAAAGTGCGGACTTATATAGTAGAAATCATCTCTTACTAATGCCGAGGCCTTTTGTGGAACAAAATCCCACATCTATACGGTGACTAAGTTGGGGACAATATCTTGCTTGAACGGAGGTGCGGGATGTTATAGCGGAATCAGTGTCGATACCCAACTGAAATTGTGGCTCCTATGTGGTCCACAATGCCCGAGTGAGGTGTCCGTGAGCCAACGAAGAGGTTGGGCTTTGTAGGGGGGAGAATGTAACACCCCTACTTCTAGTGAAATATAGGTCCCACATCGTGGATGCCTGTGTGAAAGTGCAGACTTATATAGTAGAGCTCATCCCTTACTAACGCTGAGGCCTTTTAAGGAAAAAAAACCATACCTATATGGTGTCTAAGTTGTGGGCAATATCTTGCATGAGCAGAGATGTGTGCTGTACAGTTGTATCGGAGTCAATACCTAGCCGGTATTGTTGCTCCTGTGTGGTCCACAATGCTTGGGTGAGGTGTTCATGAGCCAACGGAGATGTTGGGATCTGTAGGGGGAGAATGTAACACCATACTTCTAATGAAATATAAGTCCCACATCGTGGAAGCCTGTGTGAAAGTGCAGACTTATATAGTAGAGCTCATCTCCTACTACACCAAGGCCTTTTGAGGAATAAAAACCCACACCTATACAGTAGCTAAGTTGGGATAATTTCTTGCATGAATAGAGGTGTAGGCACTTACAATAATGTAGGTTTATTATTGGTAAACATATGAAATGAAATAAGTTGTATTTATCTATGTAATGAGTAGACATGTTATAAGAAAACATGGGAACTGGGGAAGGATATACTTAATTATACATTAAGTAAAACATGGCATTGTAACTTATAAACATGTAATTGGACAATAAAAGACATTGTAATAAAAAGGGTTGTTGATTACTTTCATTAATTACAATCTAAGATATAACATGACACGTCACTGGCTTATTAATGAACTCAAAACGGGTTAAGTTAAATCACTTGATTAATAAGCGAAAGGCGTTCATTCCTTTGAGATACAAGGGGCTCAGAGAAAACCTAGTAACTCGAATAAAAAAATAGATAATCAAGTTAATTGTCAATCCGATAAGATAAGACAAGCATGCGATTAAAAATTAGACATGAGATCTAATAATATATTAGTGTGATGCGCTTGGACCAGTCCGCATGTACGAGGGTGAAGAACACAATGGCGTAGATCATCGTGGTGTCCAGAGACACGGGAGGAGCATGTCCATCTGATTATATTGCTTGGTTATTCTATCAGTTATTTTGCTTGCTTGTCTACAGGACTGGAGGGACACGCGGATTCCGAGGAAGGTGGTAGGGTACTCCGTGGTGGTCCTCTATTGTGGTACACGCTCAAGCTGTACTTGCAAAGGTTTGTTCTGCGCGGTAACACCGGGTGAGCATACCTTGATTGCTACTATAGTTTAGCAGTTAGAAGGTTGTGGCATACGACATTGGGTGATTCGTTGGTTTGCCTTAGGAGAGGCTGTCAGGACCAAATTAAGGATAATAATCGTAGGGTACCTCTCATCGGCAGTCAATGGGATGTGGAAAGGCTAGAGCTAAACCAAAATACCATCGATCTTTCACTATTGAGATGTTGGTTGAGGGTCACGCCAAATTGGATGATTGATTGTTTGATAAGGGCATATCACTTAGCTCTTGATGTAGTCTTTCACTAGTTGAGGGAGGGGTTAGGGTGGGATCATAGCCATCGTGAAAATGCATACCATACTCTGGATATCTATATTATAGGTCCTTTGAGCGGACCTATACTATATAGATATGGAAAGCTCCCGATCGAGTTCCGTGCATTGGATGTAGCCCTATTACGAGACTTGAGGTATAGTAGACAGTACGTACATGTGAGGGTCTAGATACACACAGCGGGTGGTGTATCGTAGATGTTAGGGCATTACTCTGTGTTGAGGCTTGATATTCAACCAAGGAGTACAGATGCGGCAATCCATACGCTTGCATGGCATAGCGATGGTGGCTCTGTGCGGTAACGTGGTGCAGTAATATGAATTTCTGTACGCCGTTCGACATAGGATGAGAGTTGCATCTGCTTTTACAGCATGAATGCGGAGACAGTGCGAGAAGGGTACTATGGGAAGTACCTTGACATGTTGGGGGTAGCTACATATGTACTATATTTAGTTAATTTACTAGGGATGGATAGGTACGTTGTGAGTATAAATCCTTGAGTGCTATTAACCCTATTAAACTAATAAATATGAGAACATAACTAACCGATATATGTAGGGTTATTTCAGAATGTATAACTTGTCCAGTTACTGAAACTTTATGTTTTGACTCCCTCCTCATAACACACCCGCAGGTTTGGTTTATGGAAGAGATATGATTGCTTTGGATACTGGTTAGGCAGTATTATTACCTTGTTAAGGCTACATTTGATTATATTATATTTTATCCATTCCGCTGTGAGATGATTATTGATCTTTGATATGTTCATTATCTCTGTCTTTTCAGCAGGATACCAGACAAGCCGACTTGAGTTTTGATAGATTGTTATTTTTGAAAAAAAATCGGCCTGTCAAATTTCGGGTTGTCACATTTGGTATCAAAGCTTAGGTTTAGGATTCTTGTACAAATAGTGAGTGAAGTATTTGTATTTTAAATAAATAAATAAATATTATATATACACACCAAGATCCATAAAGGAACCCGCTAAATAGGAAGAGCGGTTTATGTAAAGAGTTGGGATATTAGTTATGTACACTAAAGAAATGTTATGGAAATTTGAGAATATGAGACCCTAGGTTTGGGTGAAAAGTGTAAATGTTTTTTGTAGTGGAAAAGATGGATCTCATATGTTAGTGTTTCAGATTAGTGGGTTTGGCAGTCGAGCCTTATAAATTGGGAAATGAGTAAAAAGGAAATAATTAGAGATATATATATTGTTGATAAAAATGACTTTAAGGGGAATATTAGGGAAGTCTTAATGAGTTAGGAACCCACTTTGAGTCTAGCCTCATTGTTAACTTTTAAGAACGTGAATTTTTAAAAGCTTTTGGGTAATAGTTTATGGTGTTTTCCAAGTTTAGACCTTAAAAATTTACAATCTAAAGTATGTACAGGCTAAATTATGTAAAAAAAACTTGAAACACAAATAGGTATTGTCGACGTTGAAAAAAAATGTAAGTAACATATTTGAAAAGTACAAAATGGGTTTTGAAAAAAAATAGGGTATATTTTGGGAACGGTGATTTCTTATGAAATTTTTGTCAAAAATAAATTCTTTTAGAAAAATGTGTACATTAAAGAGAGTGTATAGCTCGCTAGTTTTGAAGTATGAAAGAATTAAATAACTAAACATAGGAAAGATTGTATTTTTGTTAAAAAATTAAAATTTTTGGTTAGGAAAAGTTGGAAAGTCTCTATTCTTTTGACATGAATTTTTTATAATTGTTTTGAGATAAACTTTTGTGGGTGGACAAAATAAGTTGTGAAAATTTAATATAGAGTAGATATTTGCACATAGTTGTGAATAATTAAGCCACTGTAGTAAAAAACGTATGGTTATGAAATTAATTTAGAAATAGTTGTCCTTGTCTACTCTAGTTTTTATGATTTGAAAAAAAAAGTGTTTCGTGTTTTTTTATGAGATGTCATATTTATGGTTTGGAAAAAATAAGTTTAGTGAAGAATAAGAAAAGCGTTGAAGCTTTTAGTTTCTAGAAGGAAAATGAAATGATAAGGCCAAACCACATTTTTAAATTATGGAGTAGGCAAGGATTGGTACATAGGAAAGACGGGGAAATTTTATGAGGCTATAAAGTAAGTAGCAAGAAATATTTTGGAATAATAGTAAATTCCCGTAGAGTGCATAAACACTATAGAGCCTAGGTTGTTGCTTGGAAAAGATTGTTGGTACACAACAAGGACTAGTTGTGACAAGTTGATGATAGAGGGCAAGTGAGTTGTTTAAATTCGATGGTTTACTATATTCTTTGTCAGCGCGGACATGATTCTTGGATTCTTAGCCCTTGGTAGTAGCTATGTAGTGTGTTTGTTTTCCTATTTTAGTTTTGAAATAATTAGAAAGCTTCTTTAAAAATTAAACTTAGATTGGTGGATTAAGTTAAATAAGATAGGGGAAAATGTGATGAGATAACTAAAAGAAAACAAACAACAACGACAACTGCAAAGGCAAAGCAACAAATATAACAATGAAGATAAATGGAAAATTTCGAGAAATAGAACAAAAATGGATTTTTCCAAAGTAAGTTAGAAAAGAAAATTCATAACAAAGAAAATTTTCTTATGTAAACCGTGCTTGGGTAGGAAGATAGAAAATCTTTGTATAATAGTTGCATGAAATCCAAGTACAGAGAAAAAAGGTATATAAGAGAAAAAGGGAAGATGTGAAGTTTACCATTTTCCACCTATTTGTAACATAAGAAATCGAATCTAGAAATTAGTCTTTCCTGTAATTTGAAAATTTTAAAATTGGTTTTATTGTTTGAATGTAGAAATTGGATGAACTACGCTCTTGCTTTGTAAGAATATAGGTAAAATTGGATGAAAAAGTACTATGATTTTCAGAATATTGCATTCGTATAGAAATCGCCAGTATATTTAGAATGTGTGCATCATGTTTCCAAAAAGTTTTTTTTTTTTGCATTTATATAGGAGGTACCGCTTAAGCATTCAATACATTCATGTATTATTATGTGGTGTTAAACTTTTCACAAGTGCACAGATGATTGAAAAATTGGATGTACAAATAATGGTTGTAGTCTATACGTGGGAGAACATCACTCCATCCTTATCAAATTTAGAGGACGAAATTCCCTAAGGAGGGGAGAATGTAACACCCCATATTTTATATTAATATTAAATGAAAATATCGATAATTTATGATTTTAGGATTTTTTTTCCCCGAAACATATACCATTGTGTTTATGGCTATTTTCTGATTCGTTTTGCTATATGACATGTCCACAATGGAGATTGTATGGGAAAGTTATTAACGAATTCATAATTAAAATATTGTATGTGTATATATGCGCGCAAATTCGAAATTTAAATCAAAAGATGAGTTATAACTGGAAGATTATAATTCTAATGAATTATATTAAGAAAGAAATTAAACGTTAATTAGAAATTTTAAGCAGTAGAAATAGACATACAGACCCAGGGATGGGTCGATCCAGTCTTCACATAGTCGTGCCATGTGTCGATCCACCTCTAAGGTGGGTCGACATAGGGGTTGACCTACTTGCGGTCAGATCTGCATGGCTGTTGATGTGTTTTTCTGAGTTATACGAATCAGATTTTATTTTATCAAATCCGATGGACCAGGATTTCCTCTACACCTATAAATAGACAAGCATGGCCTGGCTTTAAACTCATATTTTCTGAGCCACTACTTAGGCTTTGTCATTTTCTTTCTTCTCTAAATCTTTCAGAAATTAGTTTTTAGGTTTCTGATTAAAGATTTGAATATAAAGAATTTAAATCTACAACATAGGTGTTCAGATTTTAGATCAACATGAGGTAAGTTCTTGAATCTATTTTATTTAGATTTCTCTCTATCTCTCCCTCTTCTTTTAGCATCAAATTTGTAATTTCGTGGTTGTTTTAATAATAGATTCAGTTAGGAAAGCCATGAAATACCAAATTTGAATTAGATTCAAGGAGTGGAAAGTTGTCAGTCAGTGGATTTAAAATTATACTTTTGAGTAACGTTATATTTGTCGTCTGCATTCCCCGTAATTCTTAATATGTTAAATAACTGTAATTTATGGTAATTGCATTGTATCTTATTTAAAATTAGTTGAGAAAATTACTATTATATAAAACCTATTTCCATTAGATCTTCTATTTGAATTGGGAAATTGCTGTAATTACTGAATTTGTGGAAGTTACAATAAACATTAAATTGTCCTTAAGATTATTACTAAGCGCCGAAATGTTACAGTAAAATTTGAGAACAATGGAAAAGAATGGATATGCCTTATTGGATAAATTTATAGTAATTGTAAATAACAAGAATTCAATGTCTAACTCAAAAAACAAGAAGGGAAAATTTGTAGTGGATTGAGTCAGTTGGATAGGGGAAAATGATATATTTCCATAATAACAAAATTACTGAGAACGTAGTTGTAGGAAGAAAAAGGAAAAATAAAATAAAATAAGGGGATCAGTGTGGAATGGATATTCTTTTACCGTATTGCACACTAATGAATAAAATATGTATATATGTCCACATTAGAAATAAAAGAAAAAGCTGGTAACTATGGGTATAAGTTGGTGTGAGTTGTTGAAAAAAACATTATATCTTTATGTTGAACAAACTAATTAGGTGCATGAAATGTTTTTTTTGAAATAATGAAATGTGCATTACGGTTATCAAAAGAATGATCATAACAGTAAAGGTAGGATCATATTAAGGAACCTAAATAGAATAATGATGAATGGGGAATGTTACCCATTATAATTAATTATATGAATGAGAACGTAATGTAATAGGTAGTCTGGTCTTAGGGACAAGTGGTAATTAAAACATGGTTTATAAAAAATGAAAAATGAAACTTATTAATAAACCTTAGTTAAGAGAACTAAGTTAATAAGTAAACAACAAGTTGTGACAACAATGTAACAAGAAGTTATGACTAAAATAAGAAAGAGTAAAGTAGGTTTATTATTGGTAAACCTACGAAATGAAATAAGTTGTACTCAGTTATGTAATAAGTAGACATGTCATAAGAAAACATGAGAATCGGGGAAGGATATACTTAATTATACATTAAGTAAAACATGTCATCGTAACCTGTAAACATGCAATTGGACAATAAATGATATTGTGATAAAAATGGGTTGTAGATTACTTTCATTAATTATAATCTAAGAGGTAACATGACATTTCATCGTTTTATAATGAACTTAAAATAGGTTAAGTTAAATCACTAGATTAATAAGCGAGAGGGGTCCATTCCTTTGAGATTTAAGGAGCTCAGTGAAAACCTGGTAACTTGAATAAAAAGAAAAAAATGTGGATAATTAAGTTAATGGGCAATCTGATAAGATAAGACAAGCGCGTGATATAAAGATTAGACTTAAGATCTAATAACGTGTTAGTGTGATGCGTTTGGACCAGTTCGTATGTACGGGGGCTAAGAACCTAACAGTGTAGATCATCGTGGTGTCTAGAGACATGGGTGGAGCATGTCCATCTGCTTATTCTACTTGGTTATTCTACTAGTTATTCTGCAAGCTTGCTCTGCATAACTGGAGAGAAGAACACGACTTCTGAGGGACGTGGTAGGGTACTCCGTGGTGGTCTTCTGTTATGGTACACACACAGGCTGTACTCACAGAGGTTTGGTCTGTGGGGTACCACCCGGTGAGTATACCGTGACCGTAACTGTAGTTTTGCAGTCAAAAGGCTATGGCGAATGGCGTTGGGTGATTCGGTTGTTTGCCTCTGTAAAGGTTGGTCAGGACCAAATTAAGGATTGTAATCGTCGGGTACCTGTCATCGGCAGTCAATAAAAATGCAGAAAGGCTAGAGTCAAACCAAGAGATCATCGATCTTTCACTATCGAGACGTTGGTTAAGGGACACGTCCAATTGGATGATAGATTGTTTGCTAGGGGCACGCCACATAGCTCTTAATGTAGTCTTTCACTAGTTGAGGGAGGGGTCAGGGTGGGACCATTGCCACTGTGAAAATACATACCATACTCTGGATATCTATACTGTAGGTCCTTTGAGTGAACCTATACTAATGTGGAAAGCTTCCAATCGAGTTTTGTGCATTGGATGTACCCCTATTAATGGAATAGGGGTACAATACATAGTACGTACACGTGAGGGTCTGGACACATGCATCGGTGGTGTATCGTAGACGTTAGGGCATTACTCCGTGTTGAGGCTCAATTCAACCGAGGAATTCGAATGCGGCAATCAGTACGCTTGCATGGCATACCGATGGTGGTTTTGTGCGGTAACATGGCATAGTAAAATGAATTTCCATATGTTGTTCGATGTAGGATGAGAGTTGCATATGATTTTACAGCATGTTGACGGAGATAGTGCGAGAAGGGTACTATAGGGAGTACGTTGACATGTTGGGGTAGATACATATATACTATATTAGGTTAATCTACTAGGGGTAGATGGGTACGACGTGAGTATAGAGCCTTGAGTGCTATTAACCTAGGTAACCTAATAAATAAGAGAACATAACTGAACAATATATGTAGGGCTATTTCAGAACGTATAATTTGTCCAGTCACCAGAGTTTTGTTTTCTGACCCCTCCTCATAACACGCTCGCATGTTAGGTTTATGTCAGAGATATGATAGATTTGGATATTGGATAGGCAGTATTGTTACCTTGGTAAGGCTATATTTGATTATATTATATTTTATTAATTTAGTTGTAAGATGTGTACTGAGCTCTGATATGTTTATTATCTCTGTCTTTTCTGCAACATACCAGACAAGCTGACTCGATTTTCGATAAATTGGGATTTTTAGAAAAAAATTATTCTGTCAAAATTCGGGTTGTTACACCAAGTATTACTTATGTGGATGTTGATGTTGTGGGAACCCAGTTAAAGGTTCGTAATGACCGGGAGATGGCATACTTAGGCGCGATCTAATCAATCAAGTTAAGGGAGAGACCGATCTTGCGTTACCAAAGTTCCAGTTGGTTCTACGGACAACACTTTAGAGGTGTACCCACCGGATAAGGAAGTTCCTTAGCCTGGTCATTTGTTGGAAATTCATTCTCTACTACGAGCCCTTACGATTTCAGTTATATACTATATGTCAACATAATAGTGTGGGATATTATGCTGGCTAAGATTGATACATTTACTTACGAAATAATTTTTCATGCTACGCACTAATAATAATATTAGAGGATTTTCTGCGTATCAAACATTTTTGGTTATCATAAGGAGAAATCTCGTACAAGTATGCGCTTGCATTGTATGTGTGCCGCAAAACCTTATGGTTGCTTCATTTTACAAATATCATTCCGAATTTCTCGCACTAGTATTCATAAGGGACAAACCTGTTCCGTGTTATAAGGTGTGGTCTTATGATTTACGTCACTTTAAAATAATACTAAATATAACCGTTTTAGTTTCTCACACCAGACCCATGACTGACCTGGAGTTTATTGTTCCTTCACCTAAACTCTGAGTGCCCATAATTTTCCACATGGCCTGCCTAGTAGTTTTGGTTTGCAGAATTATTCTTGGGATATGTTAGAGCAAGATTCAGAATTTGGGCTGGAGCTATATCTTAGATCATTATTTTTCCGCCGAGAGTTTGTTTTTCCGTAGTGTATTTGTTGTACTCTGATGATCATTGTAACCCTGATATAAAATTATTGTGATGATTATGAAAAGTTATTTTTATTTCTGTTCCAATGTGTTAGTACACCTAACAATCCTTATTTATGAATGGTTTGAGTTGGTTTAAATACCGGTTTGAACCGGGAAAAAAGGAAGGTCATTACAGAATTTGTATTAGATCTTTGGTTCATACAAAGCTTTAGGGGTACGACTCATTAGAACAAAAGGGAAGGGCTCATCAGAGATAAGATTAGTAATATCCTATATTGAGTAACCCATTAGAGATAGGGTTATTAATACCCTAGAATGATTTTGGGATTACTATATACAAGAGAGCGTATTTTTGTATTAAAATGGTTTTGGTTTCGAAAAGTAATATGTTTTAAGCATAAAAGGATTTTCTTTGAAATATAAATATGTTATGAATAGGATAATAAATTAAGAGATCTAAACTGTTAAAATATAAGCATTTGTGATCTTCCTTAAACTAATTTAGTTAAGGTAGTTAGGATTTGAATATCCTTAATCAAAATAGGAAATCCTAAATGTTCATATGGAATTGTGATTAGGATAGATAATCCAAATATGAAAAGCTTTGAGAATCTAAGAACTTAGTTAAAAGTATGTTTTGAAAAATTAAACTTAGATTAAAACTTAAGTATCTGAGTTAAAATAGAAATATTTATATGTTCAAATAGGTATTAAAATATGATTACGAAAGATAAACTATAGGTATTAAACTTATTTTTCAGGAGTAGTTTTGACTTTTTTAAATTCCTTTAGTAAATCAAGGATATCATAACATAAGCTAGTTATAATCTTTATAGAAATCCAATCTGAATTCCCAACAATTTCTAGTAGTCAACAAATTCTAGAATATATTTGAATAAGAAATAATACTTGAAGCACAAATACCTTGTGAATTAAGTTTCACAATTTGACTAAATGGTATTTGGTGATTAGAAATAAGAAGTTATCTAAACTAAGGTATTTGGATAAGTTAAGTTATAAGGTAGTGTAGGTTAGATAATGATCTTAGAACTTTAAAATATAAAAAGAGCTAAGTTGTACGATTTTTGGACTCGTTGGTATGTTAAGATCAAAACCTAGAAAACGATTTCAAACTCTAAAATTTCTTTGCTAATTTTAGGGCAGTAGACTGCTTAGCATTAGTTAGACCTTAGCCTAGCTTATCACTGGAGACGATAGTAGCAGCTTAGGATCTGACTCGGAGGGATGGATGTTCGATCTACCAAGCGATGCAGAGACGAGTGGCATGCAGTCTGAGGATTTCCATCCCGAGAACCCGACCCTGTAGAGCTCGAGGATCCAACACCGACCGACGATGTTGTAAGCATGCATCTGATGACGAGAGTTATGAATCAGAGCCTGATGAGCATATTATATGGGAGATGGGTACTCCTATCAGCGATGAAGAGATGAGAGACTAAAGAGAGGATGTGAAGCTTTAGCAAGATGACGATGTCGAGATGTTCCAGGGTGAGGATATACCCCCAAGATGCGATGATAGTAGACCAACATGATGAATTTGTGGAGTAGATGGATGAGCTCGATGGTGTAGCTCAATTTAGTGGACAAATGGATGATCAGGTAGAGACTATCCTTGATGACAATGCTCTAGAGTGGGACCTAGCACCCGAGTTTGATAAGGGCAATGAGGTTTAGTTCATATATGAGGGCAGATACTTAATAGGCGAGGATGATGATAATTTCGCTGATGATGAGCCTGAGGCGTTGAGTATATCAGGACCATCTGACGATGGGTCGGATATGTCAGATAGTTGATAGTTGGAGGTTATTGTTTTGAGGATGGTGTAGATATCATATATATAGTTATCTTAAGTGCTAGTTCGCACTAAGATATTGGTTTAGAGCACTTTTGGGGACTAGTAACTTCTAGACATATATACTTTTTGTTGTTGTATATAGACCACCTCAAGTGCACAGTACGTGTTCAGGTTAGTAGGATGACACCATTTTTACACTTAGACATGGGTGTTACTGTGATATGACATTATTTTAAGTTGACTATAGCATGATATTTTGTTAAGAGTATTCTCCTTGACATTTTCGCTATGAGGATGAGATTTCCTATTTTTCAAAGATAAAGATTCTATTTAAATTTAAGAATAAATAATTTTTAAATCTTGAGCTTGAAAATCAGTAATTTATTTTGAACAAGAACGACTATTTACAACCTCTCCTTTTCGAGGATAATTTTTTTTTAAGAGGGAAGATTGTAATGATCTGGATTTTTTGACTAATTTAAAACTGGGATTTTGAATATAAAATTAATTTTTTTAAATACAAAGCGAATTTAATTTGGTTTAATTTGGTTTAAACCTAGGTCGGATCGTGGACCCCAGTCCATCACACCTTGCCTCGGCCCCTCCTCTCTTTTATAATAAAATAAAATAATATATATATATAATAGTATAATATTTTATTGAAAAGTCACAGAAATACTGTCTGTTCGGGATCGTTCACGGTTAGCTAGGCTCTCTTACCATGAAGATTTAAGGAGCAATTATGCTAGTGAAAAAATCTACATTTTTTTTTATATACGATTAATTATGGATAGTAAATATATGTACGTGGTGTTGGATGAATGATTGTGTAGTTAGTAACATATATACACTGATAAGCGTTGATCACTGTAATTCTTGCACGTAGCTGATATCATTTAATTGATGATATTACTGATGATTGTTATGGATGTGCATGTGTCTGTTAATATTGCTTGTATATCGTCACACACATATGACACCATAATTATGGCATTATAGAAGTGATTGGTTAAGACTCTGTCCCGTTTGAACATATAAACGGGATATTTCAATATGGAAATAATGCCCAAAAATGAAATTTGGGACTCAATATCCGAAATATTTTGGAAATGAAATTAAAGTATATATAAATAACTTTTGTAAAGGTGGAAACATATTTGTAATAACTTAGACTATAAATGGCATGCGTAAGTTTGAAATCGATTTTGAATAGCGAACTTCTAAATTGAAGTTGAGTTAGATATGTAAACAATGGTTTAGACTCAGATAGATTATTCAAATAGTATAATATTCAATTTGATTTTTGCAAAGTTTGAGGTTCATCGGATTATTTTTGAAAGATAATATTATTTTATTAATATAATAATATTATAATATTCAACCTTAATTTAAAATTGAAATTGAAGTGGAATTTTGGAAAATATTGTTCTTAATGAATTTATATATATTTATAAAGGTTTATAATCGTATCGGAAGTAACCAGATGAATTTCTATTTTAAATCATAAATTGTATGAATAAGACTAGTCGCGTTGCGGTAGTTCGTGAATTTCGACCATAAACTTTAATTGCTTATAACTAATACAATATAAATTGGATTGACGTGAAATGAATTTTTTTTGCATTCTAATAAAAGTAGTTTTTAAATAGATTTTTTTTATTTCCAATATATAGATTTCAAGTTACATTTAAATCTATTTTCAAATAGAATCGCGGTTTTGCAGTTCGGTGAGCGTAATTGGAAACGGAATAAAAAAGGATTTATAAAAATATGTAAAAATTATGATAAATTATAATTTATTATTTGAAAGTGATTTGAATTGGAAATATTCAGTTTTGAATAATATAAAGATTATTTTGATTAAACTAGATATTTAGCAACGCGTTTGTAACACTTTCGAAACACTTTTCTGAAAATAATATATTTTGAAGTTTTAAACTCACTAATTTATTCGAATCTTAAATAATCATTTTTAAATGATGTATGAAATATTTTTGGAAGCTTGTAATACTTAAACATGTTAATTTTAAATAAAATGTAGTTTACTTTAAGAAAAAAAAATGTTTTTCAGTTATTAACAAAATTGGAAATGGATGAAAGTGATCTTCGAATGTTGATATTAATTCCATAGACAAACTTATACTATTTATAGAATTAGAGTTAGATTCACTATTGTTTTGCTTATAGTATTGGTTGAACATGTGAATTGATATCGAACATGAGCTGATATAATTTCTATCCAGTTCTTATATTAAATGGTTTCAATTGTTTAAAACAAAGGTTTTCAAATTAGGTTTGGATATAAATAATATTTAGATATTTGATATGGAATTTCGTTGTTAGACATAAACTATATGAGGAATTTGAAAGATGCTATATCATTATTCTGCTTATAGTATTTCATGATTTCGAGAATTGACGTTAAATATAAGTTGGTCCAGTTTCTATACAAATTATATATTTGATATCAATCGGTTCAGACTAAACTAAAATTCAAGTTAATCAAAAAAGGTTTTGGGAACATTGTTTTTGAAGTAAGTAAAGCTATGGATACTTTCAAGTCTTAATCGCCTCAATTTCAAAGAAAGGATTTAAAAGGAAGACTTAAGAAATAAATCTTCAAAGGATTTAAAGATGGAAACCTTGATTATGTTTCGATTTATGAAATATTGGATTTTAAAAGAATGAAGTATTAGTTAGAGAATATAAATATGGATTTTATTAAAATATAAGAAACTAAGAATTATTTTTAAAGATGAGTTTGATAAGCCAATTTAAGTAAATGGAGACTTGATTAAGATCCGACATAATCCATAATTGTTTTAAAATTACGTTGATTACTCAAAAAGTTTGGGATCAGATTTGTATCCAAAAACCATTTCGAATAATCATACGACGTAATGGAGCAATTGAAGATGATGGTTGAAGAGATGAGTTTGATAAGCCAGTTTAAGTAAATGGAGACTTGATTAAGATTCGATATAATCCATAATTGTTTTAAAATTGCGTTGATTACTCAAAAAGTTTGGGGTCAGATTTATATCCAAACACTATTTCGAATAATCATACGTTGCAATGGATCAATTGAAGATGATGGTTGAAGACTAGGAATCTTCACATCGAAGGGACTGCTTGTTAACGCTTTTGTTGGGAGACATCCCATAATAAGGTTATTTGTTGCAGTGGTTGCGACATACTTAGAGACTTTCTACATTTACAAGGGGTTCACTCGTTCATTGGACGATGAATAAAGTGAATTTGTTTTTTTTAAGATCCAGAACGAACTGGTATAGATGTATATGTTGGACAGTGTATTTTGTAGGGTATCGATTGGTTTTTACTAAACATATTTCTTTTGATAGCGGAGAATATGTTCTCTTAGCTTGACCCCCTTCTTTGAGATGTACGAGCTCAAAGTTTGTATGGTTAGTAATTATCGATTTTATGTTATAAAATGACAATGACATACCAAGTGATGAGCTCTTGATGGTCAAATCATGGCTTAGTTAAGCGTAGCTTTGCGTAACAAGACTTCGGCAAGCCTCACTCCCCAGAAATGGCCATAACAGGAAAAATGCAGTAAGGTAATGGGTTTGTCGTTTCCTTCTAGGTAAAAAGTATATCATGTTATGGAGCCTAGGTATTACTTATGTGACAACCTCTACTTATGTAGATGTTGATGTTGAGGGCACTCAGTTAAAGGTTGGTAACGACCAGGAGATGGCATACTTAGGTGTTATTTAATCAACGGACACACCAGCTTGCATTAGCAGAGAGCTTGTTAGTTCTCGGGACATTCCTCTAGAGGTGTACCTTCAGATAAGGAAGTTCCTTAGCCTGACATTTGATGGAAGTTCATTCACCACTACGAGCCGTAACGATTTAAATTGTATACTATATGTCAACATAATAGTATGAGATATTATGCCGGATAAGATTGATACATTTACTTACGAAATAATTTTTCACACTTTGCACTAATAATAATTTCATAGGATTTTCTATGTATCAAGCAAAAGGAGAAACCTTTCCCAATTCTGGTGTGTGCTGCAAGATCTTATGGTAGCTTCAGTTTCAAAAAACATTGCGAATTTCTTACACTGGTATTCATAAGGGAAAAACCCAATACATATTATATGGCGTGGTCTTATGATTTACCTCACTTTAAAATAAACCAAAACATAACGGTTTTAGTTTCTCACACCACTCCCATGACTGAGTTGTAGTTTATTATTCCTTCACCTAGACTATGAGTCCCATAATTTTCCACATGGGCAGCCTAGTAGTTTTGGTTTTCATATTTAGTTTTGGGATTAGTTAGAGCAAGATTCAGAATTTGAGATGGAGCTATACCTTGGATCATTATTCTTCCGTTGAGAGTATATTATTCCATTGTGTATCTATTGTACTATGATGATCATTGTTATTCTGATGTAAAATTATTGTGATGATAACGAAAAGTTCTTTTATTTCTGTTTCAATGTGTAAGTACCCCTAACAATTCATTTTTATGAACGGTTTGAGTTGGTTTAACTACCAGTTTGAACCAGGCAAAAAGATGGGTCATTACAATACTTTTAGTTTCTAAATCATTTATTATAACAAGCGTTATAATCCAAAGTCATTTCTAGATCTTTTAAATAGGCTTAATTTATTTTGGAATATATACAATAAAAATCACTTAAAAAAAGTTTCAAGTAAAAAGAATTAAAAAGCTATTTTATATTTCAAAACCATTCGTTTTCCAAAATTTCCAATTCCCATTCCAATTTGTATAATTTTCCGACACAGTTCTGTTATGCTAAACACACCAAAATATGTGAAATTGATTAACTCGATATATCATATAAAATAATAAATTCACTTCACCATAATTCCATATTTAACAATGTTATATAACCAATGGGTCCATAGTCAGGTTTAATGTCCAATCAGTTCATAAAACATCATAAGAATACATATATTATAATAATCATACCAAGGAACCCTAGTGGACCCCTAACCTATCTGCCTGCATCACAACTCATATATCAACACATATTCATGTAATACTGTTCGAATTATATAAGATGAAATCTTTCGCACAATTTGGTAGTGTCAAGGGTCATCCTCTCCATGGCATGTGTATACAACCACAAATTAACTGATTATTCATCCAAACATCCAATCACACATATAAATATGTAGATAATAGTCAATACTACTATTTGCTACAATAGTATATCAAAAAGCATGAGTTAAACTCAGTATACCATTCCACATGATGATTTCACGTTTTTTTAATCTAATTTCAAATAAGCATGTGAAATTATACAAAATTTAAAACTTCTGATAATTCATCCAATCCACTGCACATACGTAGTATTCGCCGACACATACCCAAGGCAACTGATGGTGTGTTAATCAGACGTTGTATGAACTAGACAGCATGATTACAAGTTAATACAAGATTAAAAGGACATTAAGTTAATTTGATTACATTATTAATCCATCTCACCCCTAACATGTACTTCCATCTTCTTCCTCCCCTGTTCAAAATGCAACCCACTAATGCCCGTACACAAACCCATATACATGCATTTTTAACAAGGATACAGAGCTTCGCTTCGTGAATCTCATATTCAACATTGTCATTGAATTCCATGCTTCGAAATACACTACTCGTCGTCACCACATCAATCCCGACTCCCAATCTTAAAACATGACCTGATGCCTTATGCCTTCGCTGCCAAATGTCGCACTTTACCTCCCTTCACCGGCAATTGTCAAACTATCAATGACTGCATCATCTTTGCGCCAGAAGTACAACCGTTCCATCAACTTCCCCTCTGGGAGTTCAAACTTAACCCTAGCCTCGGCTATGAATAAGTCGAACACCACCAAACTGGTTCGCACCCAATTTTGTGTACCTCCCCACGAAGCTCTTGATCATACAATTTCAACAAATCTAACATCACTCGATTTCATTGAGTATTGAACTAGATTTAATTACTTAAAGGATTCATGAAGAGTCGGCTTATAAATTTTTGGTTACAAAAGAAGATGGATTAGGTTTTAACAAAGTTAAAGGGTTATTTGTAGAGAGATATTTCTAGATACTTTTTACTATGTTCACTTATAATCTCGTGTAGCATTTCACGCTCGCATGACCAAATAAAAATCTCCATTTGTCATGAAATTTGACATTCTACTATAATTCAACATTACGGATCTGATGAAACTGGTTTCATCGAATTCCGAGTTTCATCGAATTGAGACTATTTACAAAAATACTATTTTATTATGTTAATTAAATGGAATTAATAGTTAATCGATTTCCAAACACTTCAATTCTTCGATAATAATTTATTATTTTAGTTTCTATTCAATTAGAATTTTACATATGCTTCAAAATCAATTTAATTTCGAATTAAATTCCATATTCACTTATTTGATTAATTTCAATATTTAAATATTCTATTTTATTAAATAACTTATATATTCTAAATTCAAGTTATTAAGTTTCTAATTTGATCATCTTCTTATTTGAATAACTTAAATATTTTATTATTGAAAAATCTGGGTTATTACATTATAATATATGTTAACTACCCCGATTGACACCATGTTCTCGTTATATTCGATATATTATGTATTGTTCTATCCTAGAAGCATTCATCTTTATTCTTTTGTATTGAGATTATATAAGTATAGATGTGCTATAAATTTGATGTCTCAATGTGTACCAATTTTAGTCTAAGAGAATATTCATGTGTGTACCCATATAGCCTCATTTTTCGTATTACCTAATAGAACTCTACAATATTCTTGGATGGAATGAGTATAGATGCAGGTTGTTTCAATCAGAAGATACGAGGGAGCCACTGATAGAGTCGACGATCAATATCTTGATCAATAAGTATAACCCAACTAGGGTTACAAATTTTGATCTCAACTCGATGTAAAGATGAAGAAGGATTTAGTTTCTTAGGAAAACCAGATGTGTTTATGCAGACACATTCCAATCTGTGTGGAATATTACTAGAGAGAATGTGTTATACATTGAATGTAAAGCCACCGTATCCTTTTTGGAAGCATAAGAGGCACAACATAGGTCATGTATGATCAGTTGTGATAAAAGAAGAAGTGAATAAACCAATATAAAATAGATTTATTTGCGATATAGTTACCTTTAATGGATATATTTCGTGCTAATCAAAATGCCAAATGGTAGATATGTATTGAGTAATCAAATCTAAGTACAACATGCTCAAAGAGAGGTTCCCAGCAGCCCAAATTTGACCACCTTGTGGGTGTAATTACTTAACATGAAGTCCTACTTAATACACGTACATACTCCAACTATAATAAGATAGTGATGCATATCTATAATCAAGTATATGCTAGTTTTATCACTAATTGATGGATGTATTATTATCAAGTTATTTCATATGGTTTAAAGATTGTTAGGTTTATGTACAAGCAATTGGTAAACTTGATGTTTAGAAATCATACCTGTAACACCCCACATTCCTTAATGTCACTCATATGAGGAGCATTGTAGGTATAAAGGCATAAAACATCACAAAGACTAAGATTTCACAGGACATAAGATAATAAATTTATAGCGGAAGAAGGAACTTTCTTTTTATAAATATAAGACCATTTTTGTTGCAATTAACCAAATAGTTACAAAATCTCATGTCTCAAAATCTCAATCAAAAACAATAATAGAGTAAATTAATATTATCCCCCAAATAGTCAAAAAGATACAACCTAACCTTAAAAAGAGAACAAGAAGTAATCTATCCTTTGCAAAAAAAAAAAAATTCAAGGCAAAATCAACAAAGAAATATGAACTACACACTTTCTCCCTATAAGCCTGGGGGAAAAAAAGAGAAAGGAAGAAAGGTAAAAGGGTCAGACATAAAGCCTGGTGAGCTGCTATGATTACCAGCTCGACTACTATATGAACTACACACTATCTCCCTATAAGCCTGGGGGAAAGAAAAGAGAAAGGAAGAAATGTAAAAGGGTCAGACATAAATCTTGGTGAGCTGCTATGATTACCAGCTCGACTACTAAGTTAAGGAAAACAGATAAATAGTGGTTCTAGTGTTATAAAAGGGTAAGTGTCTGTACATATCTAAAGGTGAAAAATAATTGATATGAACTAATAATAAGGATGGGCTATTCTTATCAAAAAGACAATGACAATAATAATAATAATAGTAAGATCAGGCAGATAGGCTGTTTTGTACATCTACATATTTACAAAGATCAGGTAATTAGGAAGGAATTTCCTAATGCTACCCATCGATCGACTCCCTAAAAAGACATGAACAACCTGTACCAACTATGGACCTCGGGAATATCAGTCCCAAACCCATAATCTAAAAAATATAACCTTATTCGCAGGTGTTACAATGTCTTATCTTCCCAGTGCGCAATGATGCACGCTCAACGTTATGCCGGAACGCGCCCGTACCCACCTCAGATTTGAACCTCTTACAATTAAGCATCAATATATCATGCCCTAGACTCTACCTATTGCGAGACTAAGATGATAACATAAGGGTACTAATTGGTATGGGTTCGAGACAGACAAGTAAGCAAGTAGACTGACACAAGACACCCATAGACTTGGTCCCTAGGTTAACTAGGATTTTTATGAGTCCATTTATATTTTACCAGAATGGACTACTTAGCTTATTAATCAGACAGGTTTAACTTAGAAGGTTTAAGTTAATTAATAAGATCAACATAATCTTGTTTTTTTAGATTGTAATTAACAAAAGTTATCTGCAACCTTTTGCCAGTCATAGAGATCCCATGCAGATGATTTTCAGTACAAGTTACTTAATGTACAAATTAAGTGTCATTCATTCCCATTAACATGTTTTCCAAATACAGCTTACTTTATGTCATATTAAGTACAATTCATTCCAATTAACAGGTTTTACAGGTTATTTAATATTAAATTATGTACAATTCATTCCAATTAACATGTTTTCCAAATACATGTTACTTAATATGAAATTAAGTACAATTCATTCCAATTAACATGTTTTCTAGATATAGGTTACTTAATGTTAAATTAAGTACAATTAACATGTTTTCCAATTACAGGTTACCTAATGTCAAATTATGTATAATTAACATGTTTTCCAAATTGATGTCAAATTAACATGTTTTCCAAATTAATGTCAAATTAACATGTTTTCATATTCTTCCATTAGAATTTACCCCAATTTACAGTCTATAATTCACTAATTCTCAATATGCCCAAAAATTCCCTTTTTAACATTCTTTCAGATTATTCCAACGTTTAAGCGAATTAAATGGAAAAAAGCCTAGGCTCAACACAAAAACAAAGGAAAAGGAAAAAATAGATCTAGGGTCAGAAATAAACAAAATGAATAAATAGGCACTATAAGACTATAAATAAAATAACGACAGAGAATGGGATAAAGAAGAAGATTTTACTTGTAAACAATTGAACAAGAATAATAAATAGACAAAAAGTAAAAATGGATAATAACTTGTAAAAGACAAACTTATAAACACTGTAATTGTCAGACTTTCAGATCCAATTTATTTTATTGTCTTAATCCTTTTTGTCTAGATCTCAAACCACTGTAACAACTATTGTATCTATTTTAACATTAACTTAGAATAAATGTAATAATCACAGTAATACTCACAAAAATCTGAGCAAATCCAAAAAGCTTTGGTAGATCCTCTTTATCTATGAATATCTCCCAGAAATATATGTAGAACCAAGCCCTTAATACTCCATTAAAATTATATTTGAGAAGAAGATTATTTGAGAGAGGTAGAGAAATGGAGTAGTAAAAACTACGTTAGGTTTTGGAGATTATTTATAATAGAGTTAGGTTTCCAAGTTCTCGGATTTTATGTCCAGGTTCATTGTATTTTATGTTTATATTTTACGCCATTAGATTTTAGGTTTTAATGTAAACCATAGAAAACACCTCAACATGAGTCAGTAAAAGGAATAATATAGAAACAGGCGTGTTTGGCCGGGTACAGGCTTGTGCCCGACTTGAAGTGGATCGACCCAGCTTTTATGCAGGTCGACACAGGGGTCGGCCCATATAGGGCATGGCTCGTCCATTTACCATTGCTTTACCATGATTTGTTTAATTTAAATATTTAATACAACTTCAAACTTTGATTGATCATAACTTGTTCATTTTTAGTCCGATTTACGCAAATTAAAAGTCTATCTGAATCATAATATCGTAACGGACGCAGTAGTAATTTTTTTCTCAATTCTCAATGTTTTCTGATTAATATTTATTTTATCAGTTTATTCCTTAGTTAGTTAGTCAATTACTTGGTTATTATTCGTTGAAAATTCGGGTTGTTACATTCTCCCTTCCTTAAAGGATTTCGTTCCCAAAATCTCCAAGGTTTGAAGAATTTTATGGATGTTAACACCCATCTAATCAACAATCATTCACTGGCATCTAGTGTCCTTAGAATTTCTAACGCTTTGTATGAGCATATGCAAAGGTGTTGTATGTATGTCCCTAAGCTAATGCGAAAATCAAGCGGTTTATTGATTCAGTTGACCGCCTTATTGCAATTATGTTTGTGCCATGTATCCAATATGTATGAAAAAGAATCTTAATCATAATATAAAATTCTATACGTGTGCAACAACCATTCACCAAAATGTAGCATCCAAGTGATGATTCAACCTTTTTTTCATCCATAGTGAAAATAAATTAAAATGCACACACATCAATATGCAATATTTAAGTGTTCTAGTTGAGCTGATCCCTAATCTAGTGCATGTGTTTATATGCATCCATTGCATCCACTAGCAAACACTTGCAACCACTTGCAACAATCAAACATAACATGTCTCAAACATATGTTTTAACCATTTCCTATAAGTTCATATCCTAAGATTTACACTTCCCAAGTATATTAAAAGGAAGTCCCTAATCAAAGGAAGAAGCTATTGATAGAATATTAAAGAGGAAATACTTGTTAAAAGATTACGGGCAAAAAACTTGAATCGCTCGGTGTAGTTCTCTCATCCAACGTATCTTAGTTACTTTGGGGAGAAACTTTCAAGTGAACTAATGCAAAAGCTTACCTTGATCTCACATGTAAAGTCTCACTTTTCCTCCTTATTGTTCTTCAAATTTCTTGCCTCTATTTTACCCATTTTTATTTCTTGGGTTCATTCCACTTATATTGTCCAACCCCATAAAGACTTACCTACCGCCCCACTTTATATATAATTTTTCAAAAACCTTACTTGAAAAATCTTAACAAGGCAAATCTTTAGTTACAATTCCTTTTGGATTATATATAGTTGCTTTTATGAAATTCCTAAAAATACAAATTTCATATCAAAATACATCAGTCTATTAAAATTCTCGTTTCTTAAAACTTTGCACATATTGGATTTTGACTCAAAGTGGTTCCACAATGTAACAACCCGAAAATCTGCGCCAGTTTAAATTTTTTATTTTGGCAATTTTAGCGAATTTTGATTATTTAAAATAGATTATTTTAAATAATATCGACGAGAAATTTATTTTGAATTGAATTCGACGTATATATTTATATACGTCATCGTTAGAATATAAATAATTATATATAATTATAAATAGAATTGAAAATGGCGGGTAGTTCGATAATTCGATTTCAAACTTCAATTGAATGTACCGGGTGCAAAATAAACCGGATTTTAGTGAAACCAAAAATAATAGGATCTAATTGTGAATATCTTTCCAACGAATCCGAGAAATCAAAATTTCATAGCGGGAATCAAAAGATATGTCCAGTTGAAAATTATGAATAGTCGCTATGGAATTCAGGCCCTTAAAAATGGGAATTTTGCAAACGACCTCGGATTTCGATGAAACCACTTTTGTTAGATCCGGGATGTCAAGTTATTGCTAGGTTTCAAATTTCGTAAATTTTCGATTCAATATGTAAGCGTGGCAAAAGAAAACGCGTTTGACCAGTTTTAGTTGATTTTAATCGACTGGAAAATGGCCATTTTTTCAAATGGTCTCAGAATTCAACGAAACTAGTTTTGTTAGGACCGTATCGTCAATACGAAGCTAGAAAATATTTTTCGGGAATTTTTCGAGTTAGTATGTGACCCCGGTAAATTGAAATGCGCGTTCAAATTCAATATATAGAGTTATATGTTGATTTTGACGAAGGCTGATCGAAACGATCGAATCAGCCTACGAAACATATCCCATTGTGTTCGGAATGGGGGTAATTAGCTATGGACGACAAGCGGTGGGCCTCGTTCCGAGTTGAAAATAAAAAGTTGCTTTTAAAATTTAAAAATAATTAAAAAAATATTATAATATATAACTCAATTCCTCTCTCTCTCTCTCACTTCTCAGATAATAAAAAAAACCCGCCCTAGCCCTCGATCCCGTCGCCCCTGGACGCCACCGCCCGACGCCGCTCCACCTCCGCCTCCCCTCCACGCAGTCGCCGTCCATCCCCGACACTCCTCCCTTGACTGCGACCCTTCCCTTCTCCTCTCTCCTCCGTTCTCTCTTCTTCCCGCTCCAGCACCCAACCCCTACACCCGAGCGCCGCCTCATCGGACCCCCACCTCCGCCGCTTCTTCTTCTCCCCCCTCCCCCTCCTCAGGCTGTTGTGCCCCCTCCTTCTTTCCCCTTTTCTTCAATTTTAAAACCCATCGCCGGAAAACCCAAAGCACCGCGCCTCCGACCAATGGAGCACCACCAGACCCCCCTGGGACGCCATCAACAGCCACAAACCTTCCCTTCTGCAAAAAAAAAAACCTGTAAGTGTTTAAATTTAAATTTCTTTGAATACATAGTTTAATTTAATCAAAAATCATTGTTTTAAATCTATAAAACTAACTCGATTTTAGAAGAAAAATTCGATTTTTATATATTGAATAGCGAAGTAAAAATTCGATTTTTATATATTGAATAGCGAAGTAAAAATTCGATGTTTATATATTGATTAGCGTAGTAAAAATTCGATTTTTATATATTGAATAGCGAAGTAAAAATTCGATTTTTATATATTGAATAGCGAAGTAAAAATTCGATTTTTATATATTGAATAGCGAAGTAAAAAATCAATTTTTATATATTGAATAGCGTAGTAAAAATTCGATTTTTATATATTGAATAGCGAAGTAAAAATTCGTTTTTTATATATTGAATAGCGTAGTAAAATTTCGATTTTTATATATTGAATAGCAAAGTAAAAATTTGATTTTTATATATTGAATAGCAAAGTAAAAATTCGATTTTTATATATTGAATAGCAAAGTAAAAATTCGATTTTTATATATTGAATAGTGAAGTAAAAATTCGATTTTTATATATTGAATAGCGAAGTAAAAATTCGATTTTTGTATATGTAGTGGCTACGGACGATGAAAGTGACAAGCGGCAAGAACAGTGAAGATTTCTACCTAAGAAGAGTCGTGGCGTTGGATTAGCTAATCTGTGAGAACTCCTCACTCTAAATTTCTTTTTTTCTAGTTATATATATATATATATATATATATATATATATATATATACTAGGATGCAGACGGTGTTTAGTAGCACCCGACACCCGTCGTCCACAGACCATGGGCGGCTTGTATGCTTGGTTGTTTGATTTTGATGTGTAGTTGATTGTGTGATGTGATGTGAAATGAAATAAAATATTTTATAGTTAAAAATAGAAATTTTAACGTGCATATGAAATGAAATAAAAATAAACAAATCGAACGGTTTGTTTATATACACACATTTGACTGATATTGATTGGGACGATAAATTTTACACATCGCCCAACTGCACAAATAAAATCTGTGTTTGATTGTTTGAAACCCCACACGGGTATTGGGTGATATATGACATACACTAGTCCCAATAATTAGCTGTATGTCGATCGATTGATTGACAGACTGTTATAAGCGTTGAATATTTATATTTGATGCATATACAGTGTAGAATGCACTTTGGATGATGGTTGATTATTCATCGTTGTTATTGTATACATATGTTGTAGAAAATCCACATAATTAACATTATATGGTAATTGATTGGGCCTCATTCCAGTTTCGAAAAAGAAATATTTAAAATAAAAATATTTGAAATAGAAATATTTGAATAAAAATATTTGAAATAAAAATATTTGAAATAGAAATATTTGAAATAGAATATTTGAAAATAGAAACATATGAAGCCATGTTGATTAGATTGACGCCATTTTGACGTGAACGATATTTATATCGATTTCATTCATTTTATAAGGAATATCGAAAATGATTTCAAAATCTTATTTTGAAAAGAATTGAAATTCGAATTGAAATTGAATAGAAATGAATTCGAATTGAATTGAATGTAAAACGAATTCGAATTGAATTGAATATAAAACGAATTCGAATTGAATTGAATTTAAAACGGATTCGAATTGAATTGAATTGAAAACAAAATGAATTCAAATCGAAATTGAATTGAAATCAATTTGAAATGAATTTAAAACGAATTTATATTGGAATATTCAATTTTCTTTTGAAATTGAATATGAAGTTGAAACCGTTTTGAAAATGAATTGAAAACGATTTATAAAGCACGTTTTAAAAAGGAAATCGACGAAGTATATATATATATATATATATATATATATATATAATATAATGGCCTGAATAGAACGCGCCGCGCCGCGGCAGTTCGCGAATTTCGACCATTAACTTCGAACGGACATTACGGGAGATCCGACCGTCGGATTCTCCTAAAACCGGAACCGTTGGGTTCGTATTGAAAAGAGCTTTCTAACGAATATTAGAAATTAGAAATCTAATGGTTGGATTTGGAGATACGTCCAAATCAATTTCAGAAAAGGTTGCTGTAAGTGCAGTTCGATGGCCGTTGGTGGAAATCGACTGTACGGGCCTTGGTAAAATTATTAAAAATAGTAATAATTTGTGTAAAATCATAAGAAATGATTTAGAAAGAATTGGGATGAAAAACTCCATATTTGAAAAGATAAAAATAGATTTTTATCGAAATGAACTAGTTTTGAACAAGAATTATAATTCTATTTATTTTTAAATAAATAAATTGAATTTGAAATGGTTTTGAAAACAACCAGAATTTCTAATGATTGCATTGGAATGGATTTGAATCGAAATTGTCTTCGGAATATTTCGATGTTGGATTTCGTGATTATACAGATGTTGTTATGGAAATTTGAAAGATATAGATATATATATATCGTTATTTCCAATACGATATCTGTTGGTCGTAGAATTTGATATTGAATATAAGCCGATATATTTTCTATTCAGAGCCTTGTGTTTAATATCAAATGTGATTTGGGTTTGTCGTGAATGGTGTCTTCAGTAACACTGTTCTTGAACCCAGTTGAGAAAAGATTAAATCTTTTTCTTTAGATTTAATGAAGTGTACCAATTAAATAATATTTAATTGGAATTGAATTGATATTGATTTTTGGGTTTATCGTGAACAGTGTTCTAAATAACACTTGTTCTTTAACCCGATAATTAATGGAACGTGATTTTGGGTTGTTGTGAACGGTATCTTCAATAATATTGTTCTTAGACCCCAAGGAGTTAAGAAAATCAGAAACTAACTGGAGGTTAGTTAAGTTGAATGGTTTCAGAGGTATTGATCTGATGTTGGTTTCGGCCTTCGGGGTTAATACTTAGGGAATTGCTCACTTGCTAATTTACAGTTAGGGACTGATTGAAATGTGATGTGATTTTGGGTTTATCGTGAACCATGTTTTAAATGACAATGATTCTTTAACCCAGTCACATATTAAAACTAAGTTGAGTTTTAATGAATCTTTAATTAGATTGAAATGATCAAGAATGGAGCATCACCAGTTTTGCTCCAGGCGATAGTTAAATCTTTAATTAGATTTAAACGCGAAAGGGTAATTACATTTACCGATAACACCGTGGTGTTAGATATGAAGTAAGACCCGTTTTACTTCATGGGATGAATAGGTTGGGATTGGGAAATTAAAACAAATGATTACTTCGGTAAGGTTCGCTAATCCCGACTAGTTTGAATTGATATTCAAAAATAGATTAAAGAATAAATTTTAATGATTTATCTTTGATAAAATTAATGGGAACCTTTCCCTATGAATGTGAAATTTAGAAACTAACTGTCGGTTAGCTAAGCAGAATGGTTTTCTGGATATTGATCTGATTTTGGTTTCGGCCTTCGGGGTTAATATTTGGGGAATTATTCTCTTGATTAATTTACGGTTAGTGACTGATGAATTGGAATGAGGCGTATGTTGTGTTTGTGTAACACTTATTTAAAATATACGCGAGTTATTCGGAAAGACCGGGTTTATCCCATTCTGAATAACTGATACGACGATAAGTCGAAGATGAAGACGATGGTCGAAGACCGGAGGTCTTCACGTCGTTTGGGTGATTACTGATGATCTTGATTGGGCTGTACACCCAAGAAGATGGAAACAGTTGGTGATCGTCCAGACATACTTGGAGATCGATGGATATGCGGGGTACTAGGTGCCTCCGGTTTCGTTCAGACCCAGAACGAACTTGTAAATGGACTGTGTGTCTGACATTGGATTTCATTCTATGTGACTGATATCGGTTGCATAGAGTGGTTTGCCTGTGTGGCATGCTAAGATGCAAATGATCAAGGCTTCTGTTGACAAGCAAAGTCTTGTGGTGATGATCAAAGCACAGTCTGTGTGGCACAGCTTTGTGTAACGTGAATTCGCGAGCCTCACACCCCGGTTGTGAACCAGAAACGGGAGAGGACATCAGGGAGGGCATGCGTTTCTTTCTAGCTAGGGTGGTGTCAGTGACCAACCAGCCCTGACATTTATATACTTTTCACCTGTGTGGTTGTTGCTGTTGCGAGGCGCCTCGGTTAGATCGGACGATCCGGGTCCGATAGAGCCATTCGTTGGCTCATTTACGCCCCAAAGGGCGGGGAAACGCATGTTCAGGCATTTTAATCCACATCGGTGGACCGGCCCGGACGATCCAAGGGTCACTCGAGCTCTGATCCTGAGGGGCGGGCTAGAGCGTCTCGAATCGGTTGAGGACTATCTTTTGCCTCGGTTCATAGATGGAAACCCAATTTCCAAATACGTGACTTTGCGATTTTGATTGTATAACCTATATATGGCGACATAGTGGTATGGGGCATTCATGCCGCCTATGATTGATACTTATGATTTGAAGTTGTTTAATACACTATGCACTTATAATAGTATCAAATGATTTCTTTTAAACGTATCAAGCATTCTTGGCTATTATAATGTAAAAACCCTATCCCCCGGCTTGCGTTGCATTGTGTGATAGGACCTGGGTCTTATAATAGCTTCATTTTTCTTTATTTAGCATTGCGCTGTTGTTTTATGCACTGGTATTCTTGGGAGGAAACCCGTTCCGTGTTATACGGCGTGGTCCCTTGATTTACCTAATGATTTAAAATAAAGATTAATAACTGTTTTAGTTCTCACACCAGTCCCATGACTGACCTGGAATTTATTGTTTTAACCTAAACTCTGGGTGCCCCTATTTTGACATGGGCAGCTAGTAGTTTTGGTTTTGCAGATTTATATTCATAGGATCCTGGTTTACAGCTGGAACGATATCCGGAAAGCTTTGTATCCGTATATCTCTTCTAGTTGTGTATTGTATTATTTTCCGCTGCTATGTAATGTATTGTAATCTCTGATATTTTCTGTGTAATATTTATTCATTTATACTCTGTATATTCTTGTAATTTGATGCATTGTTGTAATGTACAATGAAATGTTCTTTTGTATGCGTTCTGTTGTGGCTTGTTCTCGAACTATCCGCGCTTTCCTTTACGGGGAAGTTACGGGTTTTCACAGTTGGTATCAGAGCTTTGGTTTACAAAGCAGAGAACATGACACATTAGAACCATACGAAAGAATTCATCAGATATTGGATTAGTAATATCCAATTAGAATGACTCGTTAGAGATAGGATCAGTAGTATCCTAGAACGAGTGTGAAGAGTATATTTTTAAAGTAAAAACAAGTTTTGTTTTGAAATTTAAATCAACTATTCATATTTGATTATTTATTCTATATTGATCGGGACAAATCCGATATATAAAGATTTTGCATATATGTCTTGCAAACGTGTATTCGAAGTTTTAATGTACTGGATGGTTATAGAATCATACTCTAGTTGCCCGGGGATAATTCTGGTGATGGGGCATTGTCGCCAGTATTTATTTTCGAGTAACGAAAGTGAGATTTCTATATATTTCCTATTGACTGGTGTGAGAACCGAAACTAGATAGGATTTATTGTTGTGATTTGGCATCAAAAACATGATTTTTGTATATGTATCAAAATTATGAATTTGAAACTCTAATTCACTAATTGATTGATGTTTGCGTTGTTTGTTTATTTGTTTGCTAATTTTTAGCCATTTAGCCTAATTGAATCAAATATTGAATTGTATTGAAAATTGGTCGCATTTGCTTGCATATACATGTACTTACATTGAACAGGTCATAGCAAGGAGGCTAGAGTCGAAGAATAAAATTTGTTTGCCCGACAAATAGGTACATGTTTACTATAATTTACCGTTTTGTTTGGGTGATGATGATTTTATGAGCCTATTGGCTAGCCGCTTGGCTTTTTCTTTTTCTTTTTGAGATCAGAAGGCCTGTATGGCAATTTCGGGATTTTCCCGTGGCTCCCGGTGCAGGGGAGGTTATGGCGAAATTTTCAAAAATTTAGGGTGTTAGCCAAATTTTTGAAGAATTTGAAAATTCTCAGAAACTGAAAAGTTGGAGAATGGAACCCAGATCGAACGTAGAGTTGATTGATCAAACCACTTTCGACTTTGTTCCTTTTCGGGGACGAAAACTTTTAAGTGGGGGAGATTGTAACAACCCGAAAATCTGGGCCAGTTTAATTTTTTTATTTTGGCAATTTTAGCGAATTATGATTATTTAAAATAGATTATTTTAAATAATATCGACGAGAAATTTATTTTGAATTGAATTCGACGTATATATTTATATACGTCGTCGTTAGAATATAAATAATTATATATAATTATAAATAGAATTGAAAATGGCGCGGTAGTTCGATAATTCGATTTCAAACTTCAATTGAATGTACCGGGTGCAAAATAAACCGGATTTTAGTGAAACCAAAAATAATAGGACCTAATTGTGAATATCTTTCCAATGAATCCGATAAATCAAAATTTCATAGCGGGAATCAAAAGATATGTCCAGTTGAAAATTCTGAATAGTCGCTATGGAATTCAGGCCCTTAAAAATGGGAATTTTGCAAACGACCTCGGATTTCGACGAAACCACTTTTGTTAGATCTGGGATGTCAAGTTATTGCTAGGTTTCAAATTTCATAAATTTTCGATTCAATATGTAAGCGTGGCAAAAGAAAACGCGTTTGACCAGTTTTAGTTGATTTTAATCGACTGGAAAATGGCCATTTTTTCAAACGGTCTCAGAATTCAACGAAACTAGTTTTGTTAGGACCGTATCGTCAATACGAAGCTAGAAAATATTTTTTGGGAATTTTTCGAGTTAGTATGTGACCCCGGTAAATTGAAATGCGCGTTCAAATTCAATATATAAAGTTATATGTTGATTTTGACGAAGACTGATCGAAACGATCGAATCAGCCTACGAAACATATCCCATTGTGTTCGGAATGGGGGTAATTAGCTATGGACGACAAGCGGTGGGCCTCGTTCCGAGTTGAAAATAAAAAGTTGCTTTTAAAATTTAAAAATAATTAAAAATATATTATAATATATAACTCAATTCCTCTCTCTCTCTCTCTCTCACTTCTCAGATAATAAAAAAAAACCTGCCCTAGCCCTCGATCCCGTCGCCCCTGGACGCCACCGCCCGACGCCGCTCCACCTCCGCCTCCCCTCCACGCAGTCGCCGTCCATCCCCGACCCTCCTCCCTTGACCGCGACCCTTCCCTTCTCCTCTCTCCTCCGTTCTCTCTTCTTCCCGCTCCAGCACCCAAACCCTACACCCGGGCGCCGCCTCATCGGACCTCCACCTCCGCCGCTTCTTCTTCTCCCCCCTCCCCCTCCTCAGGCTGTTGCGCCCCCTCCTTCTTCCCCCTTTTCTTCAATTTTAAAACCCATCGCTGGAAAACCCAAAGCACCGCGCCTCCGACCAATGGAGCACCACCAGAACCCCCCCGGGACGCCATCAACAGCCACAAACCTTCCCTTCTGCAAAAAAAAACCTGTAAGTGTTTTAATTTAAATTTCTTTGAATACTTAGTTTAATTTAATCAAAAATGATTGTTTTAAATCTATAAAACTAACTCGATTTTAGAAGAAAAAATTCGATTTTTATATATTGAATAGCGAAGTAAAAATTCGATTTTTATATATTGAATAGCGTAGTAAAAATTCGATTTTTATATGTTGAATAGCGAAGTAAAAATTCGATTTTTATATATTGAATAGCGAAGTAAAATTCGATTTTTATATATTGAATAGCGAAGTAAAAATCCGATTTTTATATATTGAATAGCGTAGTAAAAATTCGATTTTTATATATTGAATAGCGAAGTAAAAATTCGATTTTTATATATTGAATAGCGTAGTAAAAATTCGATTTTTATATATTGAATAGCAAAGTAAAAAATTCGATTTTTATATATTGAATAGCAAAGTAAAAATTCGATTTTTATATATTGAATAGCAAAGTAAAAATTCGATTTTTATATATTGAATAGTGAAGTAAAAATTCGATTTTTATATATTGAATAGCGAAGTAAAAATTCGATTTTTGTATATGTAGTGGCTACGGACGATGAAAGTGACAAGAGGCAAGAACAGCGAAGATTTCTACCTAAGAAGAGTCGTGGCGTTGGATTAGCTAATCTGTGAGAACTCCTCACTCTAAATTTCTTTTTTTCTAGTTATATATATATATACTAGGATGCATACGGTGTTTAGTAGCACCCGACACCCGTCGTCCACAGACCATGGGCGGCTTGTATGCTTGGTTGTTTGATTTTGATGTGTAGTTGATTGTGTGATGTGATGTGAAATGAAATAAAATATTTTATAGTTAAAAATAGAAATTTTAACGTGCATATGAAATGAAATAAAAATAAACAAATCGGACGGTTTGTTTATATACACACATTTGACTGATATTGATTGAGACGATAAATTTTACACATCGCCCAACTGCACAAATAAAATCTGTGTTTGATTGTTTGAAACCCCACACGGGTATTGGGGTGATATATGACATACACTAGTCCCAATAATTAGCTGTATGTCGATCGATTGATTGACAGACTGTTATAAGCGTTGAATATTTATATTTGATGCTTATACAGTGTAGAATGCACTTTGGATGATGGTTGATTATTCATCGTTGTTATTGTATACATGTGTTGTAGAAAATCCACATAATTAACATTATATGGTAATTGATTGGGCCTCATTCCAGTTTCAAAAAAGAAATATTTAAAATAAAAATATTTGAAATAGAAATATTTGAATAAAAATATTTGAAATAAAAATATTTGAAATAGAAATATTTGAAATAGAATATTTGAAAATAGAAACATATGAAGTCGTGTTGATTAGATTGACGCCATTTTGATGTGAACGATATTTATATCGATTTCATTCATTTTATAAGGAATATCGAAAATGATTTCAAAATCTGATATTTTGAAAAGAATTGAAATTCGAATTGAAATTGAATAGAAATGAATTCGAATTGAATTGAATGTAAAACGAATTCGAATTGAATTGAATATAAAACGAATTCGAATTGAATTGAATTTAAAACGGATTCGAATTGAATTGAATTGAAAACAAAATGAATTCAAATCGAATTAAAATCGAAATTGAATTGAAATCAATTTGAAATGAATTTAAAACGAATTTATATTGGAATATTCAATTTTGATTTGAAATTGAATATGAAGTTGAAACCGTTTTGAAAATGAATTGAAAACGATTTATAAAGCACATTTTAAAAGGAAATCGACGTAGTATATATTATATATTATATATATATATATATAATATAATGGCCTGAATAGAACGCGCCGCGCCACGGTAGTTCGCAAATTTCGACCATTAACTTCGAACGGACATTACGGGAGATTCGACCGTCGGATTCTCCTAAAACCGGAACCGTTGGGTTCATATCGAAAAGAGCTTTCTAACGAATATTAGAAATCTAACGGTTGGATTTGGAGATACGTCCAAATCAATTTCAGAAAAGGTCGCTGTAAGTGCAGTTCGATGGCCGTTGGTGGAAATCGACTGTACGGGCCTTGATAAAATTATTAAAAATAGTAATAATTTGTGTAAAATCATAAGAAATGATTTAGAAAGAATTGGGATGAAAAACTCCATATTTGAAAAGATAAAAATAGATTTTTATCGAAATGAACTAGTTTTGAACAAGAATTATAATTCTATTTATTTTTAAATAAATAAATTGAATTTGAAATGGTTTTGAAAACAACTAGAATTTTTAATGATTGCATTGGAATGGATTTGAATCGAAATTGTCTTCGGAATATTTCGATGTTGGATTTCGTGATTATACAGATGTTGTTATGGAAATTTGAAAGATATAGATATATATATCGTTATTTCCAATACGATATCTGTTGGTCGTAGAATTTGATATTGAATATAAGCCGATATATTTTCTATTTAGAGCCTTGTGTTTAATATCAAATGTGATTTGGGTTTGTCGTGAATGGTGTCTTCAGTAACACTGTTCTTGAACCCAGTTGAGAAAAGATTAAATCTTTTTCTTTAGATTTAATGAAGTGTACCAATTAAATAATATTTAATTGATATTGATTTTTGGGTTTAGCGTGAACAGTGTTCTAAATAACACTTGTTCTTTAACCCGATAATTAATGGAACGTGATTTTGGGTTGTTGTGAACGATATCTTCAATAATATCGTTCTTAGACCCCAAGGAGTTAAGAAAATCAGAAACTAACTGGAGGTTAGTTAAGTTGAATGGTTTCAGAGGTATTGATCTGATGTTGGTTTCGGCCTTCGGGGTTAATACTTAGGGAATTGCTCACTTGCTAATTTACAGTTAGGGACTGATTGAAATGTGATGTGATTTTGGGTTTATCGTGAACCGTGTTTTAAACGACACTGATTCTTTAACCCAGTCACAGATTAAAACTGAGTGGAGTTTTAATGAATCTTTAATTAGATTGAAATGATCGAGAATGGAGCATCACCAATTTTGCTCCAGGCGATAGTTAAATCTTTAATTAGATTTAAACGTGAAAGGGTAATTAAATTTACCGATAACACCGTGGTGTTAGATATGAAGTAAGACCCGTTTTACTTCATGGGATGAATAGGTTGGGATTGGGAAATTAAAACAAATGATTACTTCGGTAAGGTTCGCTAATCCCGACTAGTTTGAATTGATATTCAAAAATAGATTAAAGAATAAATTTTAATGATTTATCTTTGATAAAATTAATGGGAACCTTTCCCTATGAATGTGAAATTTAGAAACTAACTGTCGGTTAGCTAAGCAGAATGGTTTTCTGGATATTGATCTGATGTTGGTTTCGGCCATCGGGGTTAATATTTGGGGAATTATTCTCTTGATTAATTTACGGTTAGTGACTGATGAATTGGAATGAGGCGTATGTTGTGTTTGTGTAACACTTATTTAAAATATATGCGGGTTATTCGGAAAGACCGGGTTTATCCCATTCTGAATAACTGATACGACGATAAGTCGAAGATGAAGACGATGGTCGAAGACCGGAGGTCTTCACGTCGTTTGGGTGATTATTGATGATCTTGATTGGGCTGTACACCCAAGAAGATGGAAACAGTTGGTGATCGTCCAGACGTACTTGGAGGTCGATGGATATGCGGGGTACTAGGTGCCTCCGGTTTCGTTCAGACCCAGAACGAACTTGTAAATGGACTGTGTGTCTGACATTGGATTTCAATCTATGTGACTGATATCGGTTGCATTGAGTGGTTTGCCTGTGTGGCATGCTAAGATGCAAATGATCAAGGCTTCTGTTGACAAGCAAAGTCTTGTGGTGATGATCAAAGCACAGTCTGTGTGGCACAGCTTTGTGTAACGTGAATTCGCGAGCCTCACACCCCGGTTGTGAACCAGAAACGGGAGAGGACATCAGGGAGGGCATGCGTTTCTTTCTAGCTAGGGTGGTGTCAGTGACCTGCCATTCTGACATTTATATACTTTTCACCTGTGTGGTTGTTGCTGTTGCGAGGCGCCTCGGTTAGATCGGACGATCCGGGTCCGATAGAGCCATTCGTTGGCTCATTTACGCCCCAAAGGGCGGGGAAACGCATGTTCAGGCATTTTAATCCACATCGGTGGACCGGCCCTGACGATCCAAGGGTCACTCGAGCTCTGATCCTGAGGGGCGGGCTAGAGCGTCTCGAATCGGTTGAGGACTATCTTTTGCCTCGGTTCATAGATGGAAACCCAATTTCCAAATACGTGACTTTGCGATTTTGATTGTATAACCTATATATGGCGACATAGTGGTATGGGGCATTCATGCCGCCTATGATTGATACTTATGATTTGAAGTTGTTTTATACACTATGCACTTATAATAGTATCAAATGATTTCTTTTAAACGTATCAAGCATTCTTGGCTATTACAAGGTAAAAACCCTATCCCCCGGCTTGTGTTGCATTGTGTGATAGGACCTGGGTCTTATAATAGCTTCATTTTTCTTTATTTAGCATTGCGCTGTTGTTTTATGCACTGGTATTCTTGGGAGGAAACCCGTTCCGTGTTATACGGCGTGGTCCCTTAATTTACCTAATGATTTAAAATAAAGATTAATAACTGTTTTAGTTCTCACACCAGTCCCATGACTGACTTGGAGTTTATTGTTTTAACCTAAACTCTGGGTGCCCCTATTTTGACACGGGCAGCTAGTAGTTTTGGTTTTGCAGATTTATATTCACAGGATCCTGGTTTACAGCTGGAACGATATCCGGAAAGCTTTGTATCCGTATATCTCTTCTAGTTGTGTATTGTATTATTTTCCGCTGCTATTTAATGTTTTGTAATCTCTGATATTTTCTGTGTAATATTTATTCATTTATACTCTGTATATTCTTCTAATTTGATGCATTGTTGTAATGTACAATGAAATGTTCTTTTGTATGCGTTCTGTTGTGGCTTGTTCTCGAACTATCCGCGCTTTCCTTTACGGGGAAGTTACGGGTTTTCACACACAAATATCCATGAAACGCCTTCTTGTTACACTCTTGTCTTGGAACACAATTATACATTTGGAATTTCTATATGCTCACTTATTCATTAACCAACCTATTACTTGCCTTAATTATGTGGTCATATAAAGATTTAATCAGAACTTCTAAAATCTGCCTCCTTTGTCAAAATTCTGATAAGCATCAAACCTCAATAATGTGTCTTAACAAATGGTGAATTCACACCTAGTCTTAAGATCCAATTTCAGGTTAAATTTCTTGGGTTTACAAAATATTCCCATTAACATTACATGAATTCTTTAAACCTCCAAGAAGCAAAAAAAAATGTTGATTATATCAAAAATCATCAAATACTCAAATTCAATATATTTTCCTTGTCTTAAATCCCCAATCCCTAGCATGGAAACAACTAACCAACAACTTATGCTTACTGAAAATTCGTACTTCTTACATAATAGGTAATGGTCCTTCTCTTATAACAAACTAATGGTAGTTAATCCGAGATAACTACTTTTACAGGTTTTCTAACCAATGTTACCTTAATAGAATTGGTTCTAAAGCATTGATCCATAAAAAGGTTTTCCCATCCTAGACCAACAAGCCACCAACACAGTCTCTACTAATCTCCCTACTACATAAGTTAATAACTAGGCTAAGATACAAGCTACCCAAAAAGGTATGGTAATTAGTTCAAAATTTCTTTTCAAAAGATAGGGTTTAAGTAGTAAAATATTCCAATCCAACTAATCCTCAGGTTCGCCTCCATAAAATCATTTTCCTTCTAATATTCTAGATAGCTTATTATACAGATAGTGTTTCTAAACTCCAAACTCATCCATTGGTAGCATAATTCCATAACAAGGAAAGATTCTAGTGAAACTCAATTCTCACTTATACCATGTGCTTTATCCAAAGTGCTATTAGTCTAGCATGGTCACAAATACAGATCCGTAAATCAATCTCTCTCTCCTAAAGATAATCTTTCATCCGCTCACTGTACTTGGAATATTTAGCCAAAAAAAAAGAGAACTGAATTGATACTGCCTAGAGATGTACTAAGGATAGGGATATCAACATGACTGCCCCTTCGAGTCGCAAGAAGTCCTGAAAATTAGTCCATTGCATGACTTAGCCTAACCATCTCCTTCTTGTAGTCAAAATTTTCCCCAGAAATATTTAATCGATAACTTTCTCTATAAGTCCATATGTCATATTAAAGCCTACGTCATACTTTAGGCTCATAATTTTCCCCTTCATTGTAAATCAATATGTCACATGAGGCCTAATCATGGCAAGCTAATCTAGACCTGGAACTGCCCCAAACATCAAGATGTTAGTTTCAACCCCGACTCACAATAGATAAACAGATAATCAGGCTGATCCATATATGGTTCAGAAACTATTATTGTGCCTAAGTACAAAACAGTCACTGGTGCTATCATCACAACCTCGGGGATTTACCATATCTATAAAGGACCGCTCCTTTAAGCCTACAATATAGATACTCTACAAGACTCAACTCATCGTGGCTCTGGCCCCAGTTAGCCACCCTAACCAATACATTAAAGGAAATGGGACAAAATATTCCTAAACAAAATAGGAAAACTAGCAAGAACTAAAGATAAATAAAATTCTTCCTTTCGCCAACACTTGCCTCTTCCTTGGCCATTTTAATCAACATCTTTCCTCATAATCCTTTAGGCATTAATATACTTATGTTGATCTTTTACTTGCCATTCTTAAATTTACCTTTTAGGAATTTTTGCTATTCCTACTTGATTGGTTACCGAAAATGTATAAAAATCTATTTCCATAGCATAAGACAATCTATTTTATAGAAATTCGTGATTGCAAGTTATTTCTTTTTAATTATTTTTAAATTGGTAGATCGTGCGTAATATGGTAAATCCCCTATTCTGCACTAATCCATTCATTCTTGTAATGACGTTTTTTATGTTGATTTCAAACCAAACCGTGATGTACATTCTTTTTTCTTAACCATTCAATCTAGGTTATTCTTAACTTTCAAATTATCCTTTTTTCACTAAACTAATAAGGTTGTTCCGTTTATGATTAACCCTTTTTATATATGTCAAGCAGCAAATTCCTTTCTAACCTCGACCTTTCCCAACTACTAAGCTAAATGGGTTTGTCCATTAATCAAAATTTCAACTTATAAAGAAAAGCTTGGATAGAACACCCTATAACTCAACTAAGAAAAGATAAAGATTTAGAATTCAAAAGAGTCAAAGGAAGGTTGTAACTGACTATAGGGGATACTTTATATCAAAAGTAACTTTTGATTTTTGAAAATGCGGTTTCTTTTGAAAATACATTCTTTTAAAACAAAACTTCAGTGATCTTGGTAACCTTAGGCTCTGATACCAACTGTAACACCTCATATTCCTTAATGTCACCTATATGAGGATTTCATTAATAAAATATGGAGCATTGTAGATATAAAGGCATAAAACATCACAATTCATAAGACATAAAATAATAAATTTAGCAGAAGAAGAAACTTTATTTTTATAAATACAAGACCTTTTTTATTTCAGTTAACCAATAGTTTCAAAATGTCATGACTCAAAATCTCAGTCAAAAACAATATCAGAGTAAAATAATATTATCCCCAAAATAGCCAAAAAGATACAACCTAACTTCTGAAAGATAACAAGAAGTAATATGTCCTTTGCAGAAAACCTTCAAGGCAAAATAGACAAAGAAACCTGAACTACACTGTGATGACCCGAAAATCCCCGCCTTTGGAATCAACCATAAGCCACACAGGTCCGAACCAAATGGTAGAAATCCTCGAACCCTTATAGGATACAACACGTTAGAACAAAACATAAAAGAACATTTCATTGTTATTACAACAATTTTACATCCAAGTACAAAATATATCAAAGTACAATAAATTAAAACAATGTACAGCGAAAATATAATTATACTCAGCGGAAGACTTTCAAATGCACTGGACACAGCTTTAGCTTCAATCCAGAATCCTGCTCTATATAATATCTACAAAACCAAAACTACAAGTTGTCCATATGGAAAATATGGACTCCTAGAGTTTAGGTGGGAAACAATAAACTCTAGGTCTGTAAATGCCCGTAAATCCATACCAATTTGAGCTGACTAATATTGTACACATTCAACTCAAAATGCACAAAAATATAGATCTTTAATAGAAAGAAATTAGAGGATGAGAAAGATAAGATAGAACTAATAGGATAGAAGAAGAAGAACACAACTAAACAGAATCAGAGTAAACACGAATCTCACAGCGGAACAAATAAAATTTATTACAACATAACTTTGAAATAAAAATCTAAATTTTTGCACTTACATATCATATCAGAGTATAATTCATATATATCACAGCGCAAATAATCTCTGAATAACTAGCAGTGAAGCCTCCTTCTTCGAGCCCTTCCAAGTGAATCTGCAAAGCCTGAAACACTTGACTGCCCGTACAAATTGGGCCCCCAAGATTTTAGGGAAAACAAACAAAATAAACTCTGGGTCAATCATGGGACTGGTGTGAGTAAACTCCAATCATATTGCTTAACTTTGAATAATCGTTTAAAACAAAAGGATAATAGTAAGCCCAACCCACACATAAACATGGACGGTTTTTACCTTACTATAACCCAAATGATTTTAATATCAAAATCCAGTGATATTATAATAATGTATAATCAAATAAATAATCAAATAGAAGAACGCTTGCATCTCACGCTCCACATACATAGTATAAAATCAAAACCCGCATGGCGCCTATTTGAAATTGGATTCCAACTATGACAAGGTATGGGACCACCTCCCGATCAGTGTACTCTAGAGGGGAAACACTGGGGTTCAACAAGAACATCTTGCAACCCAGCCCACACATGACCGACCACTCATTTCTCTTGAGTGTATCGAATACATTGCCACCTACGGTTGGGCCCACATAACCGTTATCCGAAGATACAGATACGAAAGAAGAATAAATACAAATTTTCTCTAGATGGTGACAATACATCCTAATGGGAATGACCCATATAGCCATGCTGCCTGCCCGATTTTTGTCATTTCCCGGTTGTGAGGCTAGAGGCTACGTCAATCTTCTCAGAACATCTGGCCACCATTCACTTTGAATTCCACATCGTCAAACCCATCGAATCACTAGTTGATTTTTTCAAAAATATCACGGGTATAAAAGCTAAGAGAAACGAATTTCTCCGCCACCAGACATAATATCTTAGAAATATCATCTTATGTGATCTGTTAGGAATACTCTGTCAGACATTCGTCCATACAAGTTGTCCTGGGATTAGTCAAACAGAAAACACCATTCTAGAACATAATGACCCTTGCATTTCACTTCGTCTTCAATTTTCTTCAACATAATTAAATTCGCAGCGCCTATGCCTATACGAAGTGGTTTTCGGATAATATATCCAACCTGTCTCTCCGTATCGATAACGATGATCAAAACACTTCGATAGTCGGTTATTTAACTATCAAAATAAAACAAATATCCATTCAAATTTACACTAAGCATCAAACACCATAGCATTTTTTATTTAACATTCATTTTTATTATTCAAATTCCTATATCTTACCAGATATTTCTTTAGACCCCGTTTCAGCCCTTCTTACACCTCTTGGAAACCTTCCCAAATATTATAAACTCCTATTTCCCTATATCCCTGAAAAATATACGTTATTAATGTAAAAAAACATTTCTATCTTTTCCACATTTCTGATTTTCTGTACTTTATAAAATATACCTTATTAACTTTGGAACCCATTTCCAATTTCCATTTCAATATGGGTATATATTAAACCTCAATTACATGTCTTTGTTCCCGACCCAACATAATCCTCATATATTTCTTTGGACAAACCTCGTTACTTATTACTTTAGAATAAGTGGATTTCAAACCAAACTGTTTCCATTCCTGGGGAATAGTGTTATATATAAAAATCACGCTTAAGCTTGGCCAACAACGTTAATTTAACGTTATAGTTCAAAAACTTGTCATACGCTGTAATATTTCCCTTTATAACTAATCTTAACATAACAGTCATGCTTAAGCCTAGTCAACAACGTTATTTTATCGTTATAATTCAAAAACTTGCTATACGCTGCTATATCCCTTTTATAACTAATCTTGACATCTCTTTTCCATTACAAATTGATACTATTCCTCGACAATAGTGAAGCCGTTCAGGTTAGGGTATTTTATTTACCTCTCAGACCTTGATCGACAACGTTCTTACCTTAGAACAGATATAAGTCTGTAACTCTAAACTCCTTATTACTAATAATATCAATTAAACTATATTTCTTGCTTTATTTAAAATATGGGTTTATGACGCCATAACTTTATTCAAAAACTCAGTTTTTTATAATTATTTACATTGGTCACTAACTCTTCGCTTCATCTTCCTGATACACTTTCATCTAAAACTTCTCTTATCAAAAATCAATCACGTTCTTTGTCTTTTGGCAATTTACTTCTTATTCGGATTATTATACTCAATTCAAGAAAACGTCTCAACACAAACTTAATACTTTCTTAAATGGAATCCATTTAAGAACCAATTACTTTAATCAAATAGTGTTTAACTTGATCATTTGCTGAAGTAAAACAGTTTACTTCATTATTAATAAATAATACTAACATTAGTTCAATACTATTAAACTTCACTAATTAAAAAGGTAACTAAATCTAATAATTTATTTTCATTAGATTAATTGAAGACCAATTAATCTAATAATCATTTCCCAAATAAACATTTGATTTAATCAACTTCATTACATCAGTTAATTCGTTAACTTGTTTTAATTACTTCTTACCATTAGATTAATATTATTAATCTAATAATATTTATAAATTGTTTATCTTAAAATAATTATTCAAATATTTAATCATAGGATAATTTCTGCTTTATAAACTTATTTAAATATCAATAATCGTTTTTATTTACTTTATAAAAATGAAATCTAAAATACTGGTTTATAATAGAACTTCTATTATGATTTAAAACTTCGCTTTAATTATAAAAATATAATTTTTTTAATTATCTTCGTTGATTTGCCTGACGGCCAATCAACTCCTTAACAAAATGATGGGTTTTATGGTCGCCTATTGTCATCTTCTTAATCGATATCGTTTATTTATTAAATCAAAGCAATTGCTGAATTTCCATTCAACATCAATATCAACACAGGATTCAATGTTATTTGGGTTTAAAAAGTGCATATAAAGCAAACAGTACAGATAAATATTGAGGAATCCGGTTGGATTCCTCCAACTGGTTTTCCGCATCCATAGATGTTAGTCAAACAATTTACACTGATTCGATAGAATCAGTATCCAACCAATGATGTGTTCATATGCAATGATATTCAACCAATTTAATTGTAATTCACCTAATCAACCATCACACAGCATTCAACCAGTATTTATCACTATTAAAATCTAAGTAAAATATTTAAAATATATAAGAGTTAGTGAATTTACTCACCTTGGTCGTTGAATAACGATAAACGGTCGATAAATCTGATCAGACGTTTTTATCTTCCATAAATTGTAACGAACATCAAATCGCTCCATACTAGTTCCATTTTGTAGCCTGCATCCATATGGACCCAACACGACAGATGATGCTCAATTCTGATAACATAGGGGAGGGTTGTATATTTTATCAGTGTGTAAATACTTAAAAGGTCATCAACACAATATAATTATTTAATTATGTTACCATAATTAAATTCAACCCATTAACGTTTTACTGGTATATATTTTATATTTCATCAAACGTGTTATATTCGTCAATACGAACTGACGCTAGATACCGCTAGTCAAACGGGCTTCGTACAACGAAGATCAATAGGTCTGAAATTAATGATTTAATTATATTTTCTTTCCTTTGTTAGTCAAACTAATTAAATTAATTCAATTAACAAATGTTCTAACTTATGTATAACTAAACTTTTATTTGCTCTTAATCTAACCAGGCATTTCAGCGGAGTGTAATACCAGTATGCACTTGTTATCATTTACATCTAATTTATTTAAATTTGTAAGTAAAACTCACCCATCGTCGAAACATGTATCCATGCATCCACTTCTTCAATATTTCCATGTTATGTGTTCACGTAAATATCAAATGCTGCACACTCCTCACTCTCCCTTTTCTATTGCTGTGCTTCTAAGTCCTTCCACATACACACACTATATCTTTATTCTTATTTTTTTTTATTTTTTTCTGGGCTTCATATATAAACCGGCCCACTTTCACTTGTTGTGACCCATAACCGCAACCCACTTCTACAGTGGCTTCTTCCTTTTTTTTCCAGTTTGCTAAACCCGTCGCCTTCTCCTTTATGTCCCTTTAACCCATAATGTCTTCTTCTTCACGTTCTCCCATCACTACCCCAAGACCCTCACTACCACTTATTGTCTCTCCACCTAAACCACCCCTCCATCACATCGTGGCTCAAACCACCATCTCGCATGCCATTTCCCAGATCCCGTTGTCCACCGAGATACAAACCGTACAGACAGAGTACGAACCAAATGGGAACAGAAAACAGCACCCCCTTTGCCATGCACAGTAAACCCACGGCTCCTTTATAATAGTACTCCTCCTTCCACCTTATCAAACACAAACGCAGGCAAGAAAATGGCGTTCGAACAGCACCCCAGCCGCTCCAGTGAATGACTGTGTCCTCTTTGTTCAGCTTGAGAATGTCGCGTGCGTTATATTTTGTTCCATCGAAAGAAAACGGAGAATTTTTCTCTCGAAAAGAAGAAGGATGCCACTGTATTTATAGCCGATGTTTCTGGGCCATGAAGGAGTACCTTGGGTAGGATATAGGCTAGATTACAGTATTTGATTTAATCTTCGATGTGAGATGGCAAAAGGGGTAGGCCGCTGTAAGATTTGATCACACAGACAGATACTAGTTAGGAAGATTTCTCAAACATAGGTTTGCAGCTTTTTATTACACTTAAGCATAAAGTTATAGGCAAAAATAGGGGTCGGCATTGCTATGTTTTAGTCTGCTCACTTCCATACGCATGTGCGTTTGCTTCTTGTTGGAGTATCAGATGTGAAAGAGAATGGGTTAGGAGAGTAGCTTATGATTTGAAATTACGTGCCATCAAATATACTGTTTATATTGTACTGACCATGTGCTTGATTTAATTCTCATGAGGTCTGAACTGTAGCATTTCTAAACTCATTACGCAAGTGGGACAAGACAAGGTGCTGCCGATAGTCGGTACAATTAACGTGATATTGGTAAAGGAAAAAGGACCGACGATGATAATAATCGAGAAGATGAAATGTATTAAGGTAAGGATGTATACGTTGGAGAGGTTAGCATCAAAACTTTATATAGTGCCAGTCCTTAATACTGTACATTTTGATTTGGCTTACATAGTAGCGGTTGATGTAGTCATACGGCGAGATATAGATGCATGACAGAAGATAGACTGCTCATAGCAGGTGTGTTTTCTATATATTGTCCTAAGACGATTTGAGATGTCACTACTAGTCTGAATTACAGTGTAGGGTATTGTCTAGAGTATATTGGTTTATCACGTAATATTTAAAATGTGCAATGTTTTAAGACATTTCATTTTGTTTGCGTATCCATTACATAAAATTCGATTCGTTTTACGGGTTGCTCTAGACAAAAATAAAAATGCTGTCGTGTCAAGCAATGTGCCACCATCCCAAAAATATAATAATATCGGTAGGTAAACTTATATTGTGAAACCCCAAAATACTGATATAGGTTGCAAAATACTTTAAACAAAAAGTTGCATATTTAAATAAATTAAAAATTACAGTAAAATTCTAAAAATTAAATTATCACTACGTCTCAAAAGTACATTGTCTATATTCGAATCTGAATCTAGTTATTTCAAATAAACCATTTTGGCCAAAAACAAATAGGCCGCTGCTTTTTCTGAATATTTAATTTGGGCATAACTTGCAATATATAATCTGAAATCTTGATTTTTCACTTTCATTAGAAAGATATACTTCAACAGGTTCGAACGTTTCTTATTTCGAGGAAATCCGACTTGTAACGGATCCTGTACGCCTAGTTGAAGTTCAAAACGTTAAATTACGAACTACAGAATCATTATGAGCTCGATTATATTTAATATATATATTTTTATACATTCAACTTTGTTTTGATTAATATATAAATCCACTTATATTCTGAATTCAATATTTAAACTGATTTAAATATTCAAATACCAACCGATAAAAATGCAGGACGTTACATTCCTTCCCCCTTAAAAGAATTTCGTCCCTGAAATTACTAAGGTAGAAAAATGCTATGAACTAGATAAATCATTCATTTTATATCTTAACTTTGATTTGAAATATTAATTCCTTATTAATGAATATTTTCAGAAATTCTGAAAATTTCCTAACAGCTTAAAATTTCGAGAATTTTGCCAGCATCTTCTCTGCACTGCTCATTCAGTATTGCTACAACTTGCCTCTTTGGCATTTCCAATCCAACAGAGATTCAAACAGCCAAGCGGCTTTCCAAAGATAGATCATAAATCTCATGCCCGAATATAATATAAACGTGTACCTTTGGTTGGCATTTAACTCTATCTCTGCCATTTGCTATCACTTTAGCATATATCCAAGCATCCTTGGTTGATCTCCTATCAAGCCATTCTCAAACAAATCTTTCGCTTTTACTAAGCTAAATTTCTATTTCAACTCCAATTCCATTTACTGATTTATTTCTCAAATCAGTTACTTTCATCTCTGAATTAAAAATTCGATTCTTATTCTCCAAGAATCAATTCATTTTAATAACTCGAATCTCCAATATTTCTCCTTTACAATTTCGATTCTGGATCGTTCCAAATCCAGTTCAGTTTTGCTTATCTTAGTTTAAGTTCCACTTTTACCATTTTAACTCCATAAGTTAAATCTTTATTTCAGAATTCAAAATTCTGGGATTTATTTCAAATCAATTTGAAATCATATATTATTCAAAATATTTGAATTTCTAATAACTTGTTTCCTCACAATAATTCAAAACAAAATCTTTGGTAATAACCCGTCACTTAGCAACTTGGAAATGAATACCAATGATGTCCACATCATCATCGGAATTTATTTTCCAGCCATTTAAGTGAGTTCAATACTATATTATTTTCAAAACTCATATTTAAACAATTTATTTTGAAATCACATCAAAATATTCTTTCAAAAATGCTGGGAAAAACATCGTTAAATTCCCAGGATTTAAAATTCCATATATTAAATCCAAATTCATTTACAATCCTTTTTCCCAAATTACCAGAGTTTTAAATTCCAAATCTGATTTAAATTCAGATTTAGTTCATTTAATTTTACATATTATAATATTTCGATTGGTTATTTATAACGAATTCAATTATCACCCTATTCGATTATAATTTCAACCAGTACATTCAATATATATTAGATAATTCTAATATATAAGCTTTCTTTATATCAAAATATATTTTGGGTAAGATTATTTCATTTACCCTCTTTTCCAAAACATACCGTGTCGAATTGCTCCGTTCAAGAGTTTAGAAACACCTATCGACACAGTTTACTGTTTCGACCAGAATTTATAAACCACTCGACTGACCAGTCAACACAATATAAAACAATTTTTATTTTAATTTACAAATACGCGCTCATATATATATATATACTCATACTCAATCTAGGGTATTACTAACCCCATCTCTACTGAGTCACGTCACAGAGCCAAGGTAATCACTTAACCTTTAGCTCTGATACCAACTGTAAAGGCCCGTAAATCCGTACCAATTTGAGCTGACTAATATCATCCACATTCAACTCAAAGTGCACGAAAATACAGATCTTTAATAGAAAGAAATAAGGGGATGAGAAAGATAAGATAGAACTAATAGGATAGAAGAAGAAGAACACAACTAAACAGAATCAGAGTAAACACGAATTTCACAGCGGAACGAATAAAATTTATTACAACATAACTTTGAAATACAAATCTAAATTTTTGCACTTACATATCATATCAGAGTATAATTCATATATATCACAGCAGAAATAATCTCTAAATAACTAGCAGTGAAGCCTTCTGCTTCGAGCTCTTCCAAGTGAATCTGCAAAGCATGAAACACTTGACTGCCCGTACAAATTTGGGCACCCAAGAGTTTAGAAAAAAAAAACTCTGGGTCAGTCATGGGACTGGTGTGCGTAAACTCCAATCATATTGCTTAACTTTGAACAATCATTTGAAACAAAAGGATAATAGTAAGACCAGCCCACACATAAACATGGACGGTTTTTACCTTACTATAACCCAAATTATTTTAATATCAAAATCCAGTGATATTATAATAATGTCTAATCAAATAAATAATCAAATAGAAGAACGCTTGCATCTCACGCTCCACATACATAGTATAAAATCAAAAACCGCATGGCGCTTATTTGAGATTGGATTTCAACTATGACAAGGTATGGGACCACCTCCTGATCAGTGTACTCTAGAGGGGATACACTGGGGTTCAACAAGAACATCTTGCAACCCGGCCCACACATGACCGACCACTCATTTCTCTTGAGTGTATCGAATATATTGCCACCTACGGTTGAGCCCACATAACCGTTATCCGAAGATACAGATACGAAAGAAGAATAAATACGAATTTTCTCTAGATGGTGACAATACATCCTAATGGGAATGACCCACATAACCATGCTGCCTGCCCGATTTTTGTCATTTCCCGGTTGTGAGGGTAGAGGCTATGTCTATCTTCTCAGAACATCTGGCCACCATTCACTTTGAATGCCACATCATCAAACCCGTTGAATCACTAGTTGATTTTCTGAAAAGTAGTACGGGTATAAAATCTAAGAGAAACGAATTTCTCCGCCACCAGACGTAATATCTCAGAAAGATCGTCTTATGTGATCTGTTAGGAATACTCTGTCAGACATTCATCCATACAAGTTGTCCTGGGACTGGACAAACAGAAAACACCATTCTAGGACAGAACGACCCTTGCATTTCACTCCATCTTCAATTTTCTTCAACATAATTAAATTCGCAGCGCCTATGCCTATACGAAGTGGTTTTCGGATAATATATCCAACCGGTCTCTCTGTATCAACAATGATGATCAAAACACTTCGATAGTCGGTTATTTAACTATCGAAGTAAAACAAACATCCATTCAAATTTACACTAAGCATCAAACACCCACGACACTTTTTATTTAACATTCATTTTTATTATTCAAATTCCTATATCTTACCAGATATTTCTTTAGACCCCGTTTCAGCTCTTTTTACACTTCTTGGAAACCTTCCCAAATATTATAAACTCCTATTTCCCTATATCACTAAAAAATATACGTTATTAATGTAAAAAAACATTTCTATCTTTTCCACATTTCTGTTTTTCTGTACTTTAGAAAATATAACTTATTAACTTTGGAACCCATTTCCAATTTCCATTTCAATATGGGGTATATATTAAATCTCAATTACTTGTCTTTATTCCCGACCCAACATAATCCTCATATATTTCTTTGGACAAACCTCGTTACTTATTACTTTAGAATAAGTGGATTTCAAACCAAACTGTTTCCATTCCTAGGGAATAGTGTTATATATAAAAATTACGCTTAAGCTTGGCCAATAATGTTAATTTAATGTTATAGTTCAAAAACTTTTCATACGCTGCAATATTTCCCTTTATAACTAATCTTGACATAACAGTCACGCTTAAGCCTAGTCAACAATGTTATTTTATCGATACAGTTCAAAAACTTGCTATACGCTGCTATATCCCTTTTATAACTAATCTTGACATCTCTTTTCCATTAAAAATTGATACTATTCCTCGACAATAGTGAAGCCGTTCAAGTTGGGGCATTTTATTTTCCTCCAGACCTTGATTGACAACGTTCTTACCTTAGAACAGATATAAGTCCATAACTCTAAACTCCTTATTACTAATAATATCAATTAAACCGTATTTCTTGCTTTATTTTAAATATGGGTTTATGACGCCATAACTATATTTGAAAACTCGGTTGTTTATAATTATTTACATTGGTCACTAACTCTTCGCTTCATCTTCCTGATACACTTTCATCTAAAAAATTTCTTATCAAAAATCGATCACGTTCTTTGTCTTTTGGCAATTTACTACTTATTCGGATTATTATACTCAATTCAAGAAAACATCTCAGCACAAACTTAATACTGTCCTAAATGGAATCCATTTAAGAACCAATTACTTTAATCAAATAGTGATTAACTTGATCATTTGCTAAAGTAAAACAGTTTACTTCATTATTAATAAATAATACTAATTACAGTAGTTCAATACTATTAAACTTCACTAATTAAAAAGGTAATTAAATCTTATTAATTTTGACTAATTTATTTTCAATAGATTAATTGAAAACCAATTAATCTAATAATCATTTCCCAAATAAACATTTGATTTAATCAGCTTCATTAGATCAGTTAATTCGTTAACTGATTTTAATTACTTTTTACCATTAGATTAATATTTTTAATCTAATAATATTTATAAATTGTTTTTCTTAAAATAATTATTCAAATAAAGGATAATTTCTGCTTTATAAACTTATTTAAATGTCAATAATCGTTTTTATTTACTTTATAAAAACGAACTCTAAAATACTGGTTTATAATAGAATTTCTATTATGATTTAAAACTCCCCTTTAATTATAAAAAATATATATATTTTTTAATTATCTTCGTTGATTTGTCTGACGGCCAATCAACTCCTTAACAAAACGATGGGTTTTATGGTCGCCTGTTGTCATCTTCTTAATCGATATCGTTTATTTATTAAATCAAAGCAATTGTTGAATTTCCATTCAACATCAATATCCACACAAGATTCAATGTTATTTGGGTTCAAACAGTGCATATAAAACAAACAGTACATATAAATATTGAGGAATCCGGTTGGATTCCACCAACCGGTTTTCCGCATCCACAGATGTTAGTCAAACAATTTACACTGATTCCTACTGGGGAATATTATAATCGATGGAATCATTATCCAACCAATGATGTGTTCATATGCAACAATATTCAACCAATTTAATTGTAATTCACCTAATCAACCATCACACAACATTCAACCATTATTTATCACTATTAAAATCTAAGTAAAATATTTAAAATATATAAGAGTTAGTGAATTTACTCACCTTGGTCGTTCAATAACGATAAACGGTCGATAAATCTGATCAGGTGTTTTTATCTTCCATAAATTGTAACGAACTTCAAATCGCTCCATACTAGTTCCATTTTGTAGCCTGCGTCCATATGGACCCAACACGACAGATGATGCTCAATTCTGATAACATAGGGGAGGGTTGTATATTTTATCAGTGTGTAAATACTTAAAAGGTCATCAGCACAATATAATAATTTAATTATGTTACCATAATTAAATTCAACCTGTTAACGTTTTATATTTCATCAAACGTGTTATATTCGTCGATACGAACTGACGCTAGATACCGCTAGTCAAACGAGCTTCGTACAACGAAGATCAACAGGTCTGAAATTAATGATTTAATTATATTTTCTTCCCTCTGTTAGTCAAACTAATTAAATTAATTCAAGTAACAAATGTTCTAACTTATGTATAACTAAACTTTTATTTGCTCTTAATCTAACCAGGCATTTCAGCGGAGTGTAATACCAGTGTGCACTTGTTATCATTTACGTCTAATTTATTTAAATTTGTAAGTAAAACTCACCCATCGTCCAAACATGTATCCATGCATCCACTTCTTCAATATTTCCATGCTATGTGTTCACGTCCATATCAAATGCTGCACACTCCTCACTCTCCCTTTTCTCTTGCTGTGCTTCTAAGTCCTTTCATATACACACACTATATCTTTATTTTTATTTTTTTCTGGACTTCAAATAAAAACCGGTCCTCTTTCACTTGTTATGACCCATAACCGCAACCCACTTCTATAGTGGCTTCTTCCTTCCGCCTTTTCCAGTTTGCTAAACCCGTCGCCTGCTCCTTTATGTCCCATTAACCCATAATGTCTTCTTCTTCACATTCTCCCATCACTACCCCAAGACCCTCACTACCACTTATTGTCTCTCCGCCTAAACCACCCCTCCATCACATCGCGGCTCAGACCACCATCTCGCATGCCATTTCCCAGATCCCGTCGTCCACCGAGATACAAACCGTACGGACAGAGTACGAACCAAATGGGAACAGAAAACAACACCCTCCTTGCCATGCACAGTAAACCCACAGCTCCTTTATAACAGTACTCCTCCTTCCACCTTGTCAAACTCAAATGCAGGCAAGAAAATGGCATTCGAACAGCTCCCCAGCCGCTCCAGTGAATGACTGTAACGTCTCGGGTTTTGACGGAATACGTAATACAATTTATTATGGATTATTTCTGTGATTTATTTGATTAAATAAATTAGAATAATAATTATTTATTCTTTAAAATCATATGAGTATATTAATTGGTTATATTCATAAAATACAAGTAATTGTCGTTTTAACAATTGTATTAAAGTTCAATCTTGTTTTTAATTCAAGTAAGAATGAACATTTGTTAAGTAAAATTTTAGTTTACTTCATTGGGAAGTAATATAACTTTTATAATGATTTTTTTTACTTAAGATTGTATGCATATAAAATCATTCAAGGACATGTGCATTTAACAGAGGCTGTACGCATTAAATTGTACACATATTGGCCGTGCAGTTTTCTTTTCTAGTGAAGTAAGAATAGCTAAGGAACATGGCTATACTTCCTAGCCAATACATAGTATAACAGCTAAGACTTTAATTTGACATTTCAAGTACCATATGTTGAGACAGCCAAATAGACCCTAAATGTAAGATCAAACTCTATCTTACCTCAAGCACATGCACAGCCGTGCATTTAAGGATGAAGAGATAGCTAAGTAATAGCCTGAACAACTTGCGTAGATAGATATAGATAGCTGAAAGAACATTTATGATAAAATGACCAAACATTGCATCATTTCAATCAAGACATTAGAAACAGCCCACCCTAGAACTTCATAGCAATGTATAACTTAGAGTTTGCATAAGATCTAAGGATTTTATATTTAAAACAACTGCACATGGCCGTAGTTTGTAACCTGCGCAAATTCAACATGAAGTGACCAAACACAAATGTACACAGCTATACATTTCCAACCATGTAGAACAACAGCCTATATCATTCTATCCTAATCCCTACCAAGCCTACAGGTTAGGTTACATTTTAATACTTTTATTTTTTCAGCTATAAATACATACCGGACTTCACAAATTCCCCTCGCAAACATTCATTGAAACCTTCACTAAGACCCGAAATAAATGGTACAATGGCAGCAACCTAGAACTAGTGAACAAGTGCCCAAAAACTGTGGTGAGTAAACTTCCCTTTTTCTTCGATGGTTATATATATAATTGTTGATGTTATATATATATATATATATATATATATATATATATATATATATATATATGGATACCTGTTTGTATGTTGTGCTTAGTTAAAATACCTCTCATACAAAACCTGGAACCAAACTGTAAACCGATTCTCTTATATTTACTGGTTATATTATAGGCTGTGAGTACAACTCCCTTTTTCTTTGAATGCTTGGATGCTTTTATAGTACATAGTAAGATGAATATATATATATATATAGATAAACATGGGGAAATGGTCAATGTATAGTTATACAATAAAATGCCTGTTTTAATCAGAAAATGATCAAACACCAAATACGATGCCTTAAGAGCGCGTCGCCCGTTCAAAGGTAAGGTGCTAAGAAAGCACGTCACCAAATTAAGGGCAAGACACTATGAGAGCATGTATGAAGAAACGTAAGACCGCAATTCGCAAAAACAAAGCAATAAAAGAGAACACACAATTTTTAGAGTGGTTCGGTCAAACGCGACCTACATCCACTATGTAAACACTTTGCATTATCACTTTCATGATACCAAGTACAATGCCATACAAATCTCTCTCAATTTACAATGTATTTCTCATTTTTCCCTCTTTGATGTGAATCACCTAAGTTTTTAGAGAGGATTAATGGAGATTTTATTCGTTGCTTGAGTCGAATTGAATGGATTTTAATGGTGATCTTCAATGGAAGTGACCGATTAATGGATGGAGATGAGTGGAGCTTTGGAAGCCATGGATGGAGTTTGAGAATGCCTTGGAGAAATGATTTTTGCAGCCCTTCGGGTTGGCGGAATCCTCCTCTCAAAGTGTGGAGAAAGGGGCTATTTATAGATGGAGTCTAGGGGTAGTGGCAGTCTTGTAAATATATTGTAACACCCCACATCCGTTAGTGTCACTCACAAAGGGAATGCACTAAGTTCTGTGGAGCATTTTAAGGTAAAAGATGCAGATGAATTACAAGACAGACAAAAATTAAAACAGCGGAAAATAAAACTTTGCTTTATTGATAAAATAGTTTGTACAACGATTTCTTTACAATATCAGAGTATCATCTGTCCTACAAAATAAAGAAGCATAAAACAACATTTATATTCCCCAATGTAGCAAGAGCCAGCCATAGCATCTGAAAAGAGAATCCAAGCAAAACTTCGACAAATCTTCAAGCTGGGAAAGAGTGACAGTCCAACTTAACCTGAGCTATACTATTCCCTCCTTCACTACCTTGGGGGGGGGGGACGGAAGAAAAGAAGACGAAAGAAAAACAGAGTCAGACATAAAGCCTGAGTAAGTTCAGTTACTTCTAGCATGTGAACATGGAAAAACAAAACGACATGAATTAACTGAATACAAGATAACACCATGATGATAGGGTCAGCAAGATTAGACGAGATTAACACAAGATATGCTAAGATAAGATAAACTGGATATGCTCTAATACTTTCATCGCTTCGCTATTTCCTTGTTATACTGGTTTCTATATCTCCGCACCACCTAACTAGTGTCCCAACTAGTAATGATAACGTGATCCCAATCCCTGTAGTTTCCGTTGCCTTCAGGCATACATTTATTATTTATTACCTAGATCTAATCTAGGGTTTTCTATCAAGTGCTTTCTAGATTCAACTAGAGTTTATGCTATCTGCTGAACGCTTCTCGGATTCAGGGTTTATGCCACCTAGTCCAACTAGGGGTTATGCTACCTGTCGAATGATGCCCCCTAGTCTAGGACACACTACCTAGAGTGGTATACGTTCCTAGACTTCCCTACGCATGTATCGCGAATCGTTATCGCTTGTCTAGATGCACATGTCCTGAAATGTGCGGCCCGAGTCCTGTGGCAGGGCAAATCAAGAAACACAGAACTCGGTCGGGAGCTTTCAGATATCGGCCGATGCAGATGCTAAGGCCTATTTTTATTCCAGTGGCTATGGTCCCACTTGACCCCTCCCTCAACTAATGAAAGGCACACCTTGAAAAATGAGAACTATACGCAGGCCCCCTATGCCCCACTAATCTATGGCCATTCACAACCGCAACCATAACTAGATAGCAAGTATATGGTCTGTAGGATTTCCCCTCCTTCCTGCTTCACGTATCTCGATTGACTGAAGATGGATGGTAGACGACGAGTTGCTAACACAGGGCTACCGGTTTCTCGTCGAATCACGCTGGTCCATCCTAGTCTTTAGGTTGCCATATTTTGCAATCAAGGCATACCCTTGGTTCTTCTAACGCAGACCTTAACCTCTTTGAGCCCAGGAGAATCATCTGCAGCCTCACAGAGGGATACCAAGAGTACCCTTACGTCCCCTCGAAGCCTCGGGCTTCGTAACCCAAATTCGTTGGATCTTTCTTTAAAATTAGATGGACGTTCGCTCCTTGCCGTGTTATACTAAGAATTACTACTTAGTTTTGCTAACTAAGATTTACCACTTAGTTTCCATAATCGTTGTTTTCTTAACTAAGGTTTACTACTTAGCTCCTTTTAACTAAGGTTTACTACTTAGTTCTCTTTCTCGTCAATTTGGATTGGTTAAGTGTCATTAGTCAATTCAAGCTAACTTAACCCTCTTCATTTATCCTGATAAACTGGTTAAGTTTATCAGTAATTCATGTTGACTTAACCTACCACAAACCAAGTTATATTGGTTAAGTATTTCTTATTACTTAACCCTATTCATTCATCCTGTATTGGTTAAGTGTTCCTTTTTAACTTAACCTTGCCCATCTGTTTTAACTAACACTTTATTAATGGTTAAGTATTATCCCTTCATGTTTTAGACTTAACCCTATTCATTTATCACAATCTGATGGTTAAGTGTTCAAGTTTACTTAACCCTACGGTCTAGTCCAGCTAACATATCAAATTGGCTAAGTGTATTAAATTTTACTTAACCCCAACCTCTAGTCTAGTTAACATGTTAATTTGGCTAAGTGTATTAACTTTACTTAACCCCACCTTCTAGTCTAGTTAACATGTTAATTTGGCTAAGTGTATTAACTTTACTTAACCCCACCTTCTAGTCTAGTTAACATGTTAATTTGGATAAGTGTTTTCTTAGTTACTTAACCCCTACAAATCTTGTCTTGTTACGATGTTAAGTTTGGTTAAGTGTCCCTATGGACTTAACCCTCCCATTCTAGCTTAACCGTGTTAAGTTGGTTAAGTGTTCCTATGGGCTTAACCCTCCCATTCTAGCTTAACTGTGATAAGTGTCAGTATGAACCTAACCCCACCCATCGGTTTGGTTATCATGTTGAATTGGTTAAGTGTCTTAGTTAACTTAACCCTACCATTCTTGTTCTAGCTTTAACTAAATAAATTAAAGCCGCGACCACTCACATTAGACAGATATTGTTGCGATTACTGGATGTGCCGGTTGGTTCCGGGCAGGTTTACATCGCAACTCAGTCTAACCTCGGGTTAGGCATATTCGTGTTTTCCAAGTTCAAAGGGTTTTGATTAATTTTCAAATCAGGTTTTGAAAGTAACCATCCCGTCCGTCGGATCAGTTAGGGATAGCCAGGGAGAGCAGGAAACTTGTATTTTCCAAACCCAAGCCTAGACACTATCCTCTCTGTCACCCTAGAACTTTCTGGTGTATGTATTATTAAAAGAGATGTCATTAATAAACCTTTCTTTTGTATATATATAAATTGTTAACAATTTATCCTCAAAGTTTAACCATTTATCCTCAAAGTCCATTTTCCCTTTATAAATAAATTTGGCCTATAACATATACATTTGCCATGCCCACTAATGGACTTATATTCTAGGACCAAATCTTGATTTGCCTATCTTACAGTTTATAGCAACTTAGACCCAACATCCTCATTTACAGTTCATGCCAAAAACTAGATTTTATATTCTAGTTTACATTTTATGCCAAACTAGATTTCATATTCTAGTTCACCGTTTATGCCCAAAACTTAATTTGCATACCAACTACCTACTTTGTGGCCCATTTAACCATTTACCATTTACGCCCAATGTATGTAAATTATTCGCAATTATGCTAATATACTTATCATGCTTAATTTAGCCACCCAATTCTGATTTAATATTCTAATTTCAGTTCATGTCAAAAGTAGACTTGTTATTCTAATTTTCATCTTAATAGTCATGCTATAATGCATGTTCCCAAATTATGCCAATTTCCAAGTTTAGTCAATTTCATGTTTTTTCCAAAACGTATTCCCATCGTTCGTAAAATCGTGATTCAACCTAGATTATAAATAAATCTAGATTCGTGGATAAAAGGGAATGAACCAAAATTCCATGAAAGAATAGACATAATAATTGGCATAAGATGATAATTCACAGGCATATAGATCTGGTAATATTACGACATGAAAAGGGTTGAATAATATAGGTTCAAGAACATGGGTAGACCTAACTTAATAGGTAAATTCCCAAGATCAAGATCCAAGGATAACTAGAAATAGAAAGTCAAGCCTAGATCCAATATAATGCCAGTTTGGGGTACAACATGGTTTTGTAACTACAGTGTCATGGGCATAAATAATAACCTTATATCCATAGTCATAGGCAATAAATCCTCACAGTTAATAAATCACAGTCATAGGCGATGTTCATAGTCAAAGGAAAATAATTCTCATAGTCATGAGTCACAGTCATAGGCAATGTTCATAGTCAAAGAAGCATATGGTTTTAAGGTCCATTAGTTTCATAGTCACATTCTTATTGGTCATCGAATCATAACAGTTCTTAATTAGGTCCAAGGATATAAGCACTGGTTCGAACAGAAAGATTTGACATATTCTTTTATTCCTTTAATTTCATGTCACGAATAGGGAAAACATTCAAATCTAAAAAGTAACCGACTTACAGAGATTATATTAGATTCGTTGGAAAACAGTCGTTGAAGTCGTTTGAATCTTCACTTGAATCCTAGCTTGTTTTGAATCTCCTCTTGAAAGTCTTGAGCAGCATTTCCTCGTCTTGATTTATTTTATATATTATTTTATTTAGAGGAGGAGAAGAAGCCATGTCCACCAAGAATCTTTGCAGCATAAGGTTAGAGAAGAATTGTGAATAGTGAAGGAGACTAGGGGCTGTTTATATAGGATTAGGCGGACGAATCTAGGCAGAAAACGAGACCAGGTACATCAGAATGCACCCAGGCCCAAAAGTGGGTTTTGCACCCAGGTCGACTGGGCAGTCGAACTGGTCAGCGGGGGTCGACTACCCAGTCGACTCCCAGTCGACCTGGGTCCTGGGCGGGAATTTTCCGGCCCAGCCCACTTGTGGGTTTGAATTCGAATTTCGAATTCGAATTTCGAGCTGTTTTCTGTTCTGAAAATTCCTGAAACTTCGGAGGGTCATATCTCCCTCATACGGACTCCGATTCTCGCAAACTCGGACTCGTTAATTTCAAGACGAACGCAATGGCGCAACCCGTTTCCCTTGATTTTGATTTTAAAATTTAATTCTGCCTTGATTTGTGAATCTTAGTGTTATAAAATTACGGAATGTTACATTCTCCCCCACTTAAAAGGATTTCGTCCCCGAAATCTTCAAGTTAGGAAGAATGTGTCCTACCATCCAATCACCCATCTACTCAACCATTCAATCACAGGCATTCATTGTCCTTAAAAGGATTTCTAATGCTTTCATGTTCATATGCATAGTGTGTGTATATGTCTTTATCTAATGCAAAATCAGGCGGTCTACTGATTCAGTTGACCTCCTTAATGCGAATCATGTCAGTGCCATGCGTCCAATCATGTATGCAAGCACCCCTGGTTATGTAAATACTACATGTGTGCATAGCTATTCATCCATATGCAACATCCATATGATAACATATCAAGCTCAACTTATAAACAAATACATATCTGTAAATGCAATATGAAAGCGTCCAAACTGATCTAGTGCCTAATACGTATGTATATGCATTCACGAGCAACCATTAGCAACCACTCGCAACCATCAACCATAACATGTTTCAAATACATGTTTACATCCAAAAGAGTTTCTACCTAAGGATCGAAGATACGACCTAGAGGATATACTTTGGAAAGAGAGAAACAATTATGCGTAAAGCTCCTACAAAAAAAGAAATCAAGGATGCACCCTTAAGGAAAAGGGTTATGATGCTAGTATCTAGCCTTCTTGAGCTTTACTCCACTGTATCTTAACTAATTTAACTTCACGATTGTGAAGTTTCTGACCTCCATTTCCAAAATAAACAGATGTCAATCACGGTACCAAGTGTATGTACTAGGATGATTAGAGGTCTCCCTCTTATCCACCATGCCATAACTATAAGGGTCGAAAAGGTCACTACGTGCTTTTTAGAGTGCTTGCCACAACTATTCATCTCTCACGCAAACCATCCTAGTCGAACTCGACATTCCTCAAGTACAAGCCCCAAAGGCCTAAACCAATATCAGACAAGCACCCAAGGAACATCTCCTGCGAATTTAGACGATCTACGTGAGATGATATAAGCAAACTTGATAGCTATTCTCAAATCCCTACAAAAATAAACTGGTCGGACCACCAATTGGATTTGAGACTCTAGTGGGATCTTTCTACTATACAAGTACTATGGTGCAGAGACTCAACTATGGAAGTGGATATGAACAAATGCGAAGCGCTAAAACCAAAGGAAAGAGTACGAACAACAAAACTGGACTCTTCCAATAGAACTTTACTATCCTTCTCCTAGGTACGCTTGGTGGTGAAAGTAGGTACTTGCCCTTCTGAAAATCTTGTCCTTTGCCCTTAATTACATGCCCTATTACACCATAGTAAAGATACTTCCTCTTGTCTTAGGTTTTATAATTTCTTCCTCCTTTGTGAGCCAAGTCTACATCCATGAACTCCTCATCCTTGGGCTGTGCTCCTTAGCCAAACTCCTCATCCTCTTTCGTGTGTAATCATGTTGACAAATCTCTCGAAAGCTGCCTCCATCGTACAGAAAACCCTACTAAGCTTGAAAGAAAACTAGCCGTAGGTGAAACAACTACGGCTATGGATGGAAGCCAGGCACGACTTCGCCTATCGATGAGGTTACCTCCCAGAAAGCCAGGAGCCCCAAAGACTCAAGAAAGAAGGAGACAAGAATTCAAACAGAGGAAGAGAAGATAGTGCGTATGGCTTTGGGGAATATGCCTTTAAAACAAATCTTTTCTCTTGAAAATGCTTCTTTTAAAACCGTTTTGAAAATAATTTTTCAAATCCTTTATCTGATCTCTGGTAACCTTGCTCTGATACCACGTGTAACACCCCACATCCGTTAGTGTCACTCACAAAGGGAATGCACTAAGTTCTGTGGAGCATTTTAAGGTAAAAGATGCAGATGAATTACAAGACAGACAAAAATTAAAACAGCGGAAAATAAAACTTTGCTTTATTGATAAAATAGTTTGTACAACGATTTCTTTACAATATCAGAGTATCATCTATCCTACAAAATAAAGAAGCATAAAACAACATTTATATTCCCCAATGTAGCAAGAGCCAGCCATAGCATCTGAAAAGAGAATCCAAGCAAAACTTCGACAAATCTTCAAGCTGGGAAAGAGTGACAGTCCAACTTAACCTGAGCTATACTATTCCCTCCTTCACTACCTTTGGGGGGGGGGGAACGGAAGAAAAGAAGACGAAAGAAAAACAGAGTCAGACATAAAGCCTGAGTAAGTTCAGTTACTTCTAGCATGTGAACATGGAAAAACAAAACGACATGAATTAACTGAATACAAGATAACACCGTGATGATAGGGTCAGCAAGATTAGACGAGATTAACACAAGATATGCTAAGATAAGATAAACTGGATATGCTCTAATACTTTCGCCACTTTGCTATTTCCTTGTTATAGTGGTTTCTATATCTCCGCACCACCTAACTAGTGTCCCAACTAGTAATGATAACGTGATCCCAATCCCTGTAGTTTCCGTTGCCTTCAGGCATACATTTATTATTTATTACCTAGATCTAATCTAGGGTTTTCTATCAAGTGCTTTCTAGATTCAACTAGAGTTTACGCTATCTGCTGAACGCTTCTCGGATTCAGGGTTTATGCCACCAAGTCCAACTAGGGATTATGCTACCTATCGAACGATGCCCCCTAGTCTAGGACACACTACCTAGAGTGGTATATGTTCCTAGACTTCCCCATGCATGTATCGCGAATCGTTATCGCTTGTCTAGATGCACATGTCCTGAAATGTGTGGCCCGAGTCCTGTGGCAGGGCAAATCAAGAAACACAGAACTCGGTCGGGAGCTTTCAGATATCTGCCGATGCAGATGCTAAGGTCTTTTTTTATTCCAGTGGCTATGGTCCCACTTGACCCCTCCCTCAACTAATGAAAGGCACACCTTGAAAAATGAGAACTATACGCAGGCCCCCTATGCCCCACTAATCTATGGCCATTCACAACCACAACAATAACTAGATAGCAAGTATATGGTCCGTAGGAGTTCTCCGCCTTCCCGCTTCACGTATCTCGATTGACTGAAGATGGATGGTAGACGGCGAGTTGCTATCACAGGGCTACCAGTTTCTCGCCGAATCACGCTGGTCCATCCTAGTCTTTATGTTTCCATATTTTGCAACCAAGGCATACCCTTGGTTCTTCTAACGTAGACCTTAACCTCTGTGAGCCCAGGAGGATCATCTGCAGCCTCACAGAGGGATACCAAGAGTACCCTTACGTCCCCTCGAAGCCTCGGGCTTCGTAACCCAATTCGTTGGAGCTTTCTTTAAAATTAGATGGACGTTCGCTCCTTCCCGTTTTATACTAAGAATTACTACTTAGTTTTGCTAACTAAGGTTTACCACTTAGTTTCTAGAATCGTTGTTTTATTAACTAACGTTTACTACTTAGCTCCTTTTAACTAAGGTTTACTACTTAGTTCTCTTTCTCGTCAATTTGGATTAGTTAAGTGTCATTAGTCAATTCAAGCTAACTTAACCCTCTTCATTTATCCTGATAAACTGGTTAAGTGTTATCAGTAATTCATGTTGACTTAACCCTACCACAAACCAAGTTATATTGGTTAAGTATTTCTTATTACTTAACCCTATTCATTCATCCTGTATTGGTTAAGTGTTCCTTTTTAACTTAACCTTGCCCATCTGTTTTAACTAACACTTTATTAATGGTTAAGTATTATCCCTTCATGTTTTAGACTTAACCCTATTCATTTATCACAATCTGATGGTTAAGTGTTCAAGTTTACTTAACCCTACGGTCTAGTCCAGCTAACATATCAAATTGGCTAAGTGTATTAAATTTTACTTAACCCCAACCTTTAGTCTAGTTAACATGTTAATTTGGCTAAGTGTATTAACTTTACTTAACCCCACCTTCTAGTCTAGTTAACATGTTAATTTGGCTAAGTGTATTAACTTTACTTAACCCCACCTTCTAGTCTAGTTAACATGTTAATTTGGATAAGTGTTTTCTTAGTTACTTAACCCCTACAAATCTTGTATTGTTACGATGTTAAGTTTGGTTAAGTGTCCCTATGGACTTAACCCTCCCATTTTAGCTTAATTGTGTTAAGTTGGTTAAGTGTTCCTATGGACTTAACCCTCCCATTCTAGCTTAACTGTGTTAAGTGTCAGTATGAACCTAACCCCACCCATCGGTTTGGTTATCATGTTGAATTGGTTAAGTGTCTTAGTTAACTTAACCCTACCATTCTTGTTCTAGCTTTAACTAAATAAATTAAAGCCGCGACCACTCACATTAGACAGATATTGTTGCGATTATTAGATGTGCCGGTTGGTTCCGGGCAGGTTTACATCGCAACTCAGTCTAACCTCGGGTTAGGCATATTCGTGTTTTCCAAGTTCAAAGGGTTTTGATTAATTTTCAAATCAGGTTTTGAAAGTAACCATCCCGTCCGTCGGATCAGTTAGGGATAGCCAGGGAGAGCAGGAAACATGTATTTTCCAAACCCAAGCCTAGACACTATCCTCTCTGTCACCCTAGAACTTTCTGGTGTATGTATTATTAAAAGAGATGTCATTAATAAACCTTTCTTTTGTATATATATAAATTGTTAACAATTTATCCTCAAAGTTTAACCATTTATCCTCAAAGTCCATTTTCCCTTTATAAATAAATTTGGCCTATACCATATACATTTGCCATGCCCACTAATGGACTTATATTCTAGCCCCAAATCTTGATTTGCCTATCTTACAGTTTTTAGCAACTTAGACCCAACATTCTCATTTACAGTTCATGCCAAAAACTAGATTTTATATTCTAGTTTATAGTTTATGCCAAACTAGATTTCATATTCTAGTTCACCGTTTATGCCCAAAACTTAATTTGCATACCAACTACCTACTTTGTGGCCCATTTAACTATTTTCCATTTACGCCCAATGTATGTAAATTATTCACAATTATGCTAATATACTTATCATGCTTAATTTAGCCACCCAATTCTGATTTAATATTCTAATTTCAGTTCATGTCAAAACTAGACTTGTTATTCTAATTTTCATCTTAATAGTCATGCTATAATGCATGTTCCCAAATTATGCCAATTTCCAAGTTTAGTCAATTTCATGTTTTTCCCAAAACGTATTCCCATCGTTCGTAAAATCGTGATTCAACCTAGATTATAAATAAATCTAGATTCGTGGATAAAAGGGAATGAACCAAAATGCCATGAAAGAATAGACATAATAACTGGCATAAGATGATAATTCACAGGCATATAGATCTGGTAATATTACGACATGAAAAGGGTTGAATAGTATAGGTTCAAGAACATGGGTAGACCTAACTTAATAGGTAAATTCCCAAGATCAAGATCCAAGGATAACTAGAAATAGAAAGTCAAGCCTAGATCCAATATAATGCCAGTTTGGGGTATAACATGGTTTTGTAACTACAGTGTCATGGGCATAAATAATAACCTTATATCCATAGTCATAGGCAATAAATCCTCACAGTTAATGAATCACAGTCATAGGCGATGTTCATAGTCAAAGGAAAATAATTCTCACAGTCATGAGTCACAGTCATAGGCAATGTTCATAGGCTATGTTCATAGTCAAAGAAGCATATGGTTTTAAGGTCCATTAGTTTCATAGTCACAGTCTTATTGGTCATTGAATCATAACAGTTCTTAATTAGGTCCAAGGATATAAGCACTGGTTCGAACAGAAAGATTTGGCATATTCTTTTATTCCTTTAATTTCATGTCACAAATAGAGAAAACGTTCAAATCTATAAAGTAACCGACTTACAGAGATTATATTAGATTCGTAGAAAAACAGTCGTTTAAGTCATTTGAATCTTCACTTGAATCCTAGCTTGTTTTGAATCTCCTCTTGAAAGTCTTGAGCAGCATTTCCTCATCTTGATTAATTTTATATATTATTTTATTTATTATTTAATTTAGAGGAGGAGAAGAAGCCATGTCCACCAAGAATCTTTGCAGCATAAGGTTAGAGAAGATTTGTGAATAGTGAAGGAGACTAGGGGCTGTTTATATAGGATTAGGCGGACGAATCTAGGCAGAAAACGAGACCAGGTACATCAGAATGCACCCAGGCCCAAAAGTGGGTTTTGCACCCAGGTCGACACCCAGGTCGACTGGGCAGTCGACCTGGTCGGGGGGGGGGGGGGGTCGACTACCCAGTCGACTCCCCAGTAGACCTGGGTCCTGGGCGGGAATTTTCCCGCCTAACCCGCTTCTGGGTTTGAATTCGAATTCGAATTTTGAGCTGTTTTCTATTCTGAAAATTCCTGAAACTTCGGAGGGTCATATCTCCCTCATACGGACTCCGATTCTCGCAAACTCGGACTCGTTTTCAAGCAAAATTTCGAGACGAACGCAATGGCGCAACCCGTTTCCCTTGATTTTGATTTTAAAATTTAATTCTGCCTTGATTTGTGAATCTTAGTGTTATAAAATTATGGGGTGTTACATATATGGTGTACGGTTGGCGGTGTGCACTTTCCAGCTGGCATCAAGCAAGAGTTGGAGCGGTCAGCTTTTGGAGCGTCCATCATGTGGAGCGAGTAGCATTTGGGGCGAGCAACATTTGGAGCGACCAGCATTTGGGGCGAGCAGCATTTATTGTATTTTATATTTATACTGTGCAATTTGGGTACAAAAATTACAACAATGCCATCCCCCTTTGAACTATTGCTGATACACATGCTTCGTGTTCTACTATAACCATTCACGCTGCAGCTTCCATAAGGACTGACCAGGTGGTGCTCCTCACAAGACCGACCAGGTGGTGCTCCTCCCAAAACCGACCAGCATGAAGACTCCGTGACTGACCAGCACGAGTTTCCAGCACCGACCACCTTGTTTTTCCGGAGCCTCCGCCCTTTCCCATGCGAGGACCGATCACTCCATTCGTTTGTGCCAGACCGACCACGCTCGAAAGGACGACCGATTAGACGGGATACGACCAGCAAGCTGCTCAATCCGATGTTGGTGAACTTGTTGCATGCATGATGTTCGATGTAATGTTTGAGTGAGTCTTAGGTAGTTAACATTTGCCCCTCGAAGCTTGTGTTTTTTGCTTGCGAGAAATATGGGCTTCGTAATGAACGTTGCTTTCATGGTCCACGTTGGAATTCGGTCGTAGCTTTTTACTTGCTATGGCAAATCCTACTTTGACTTATTGATTCCATACGCTCCAAGTTTGAACTTGTTGACTAGACTTATATGCTCCGTAGCACTTGTTCTGTAATGAAAACAAGCACTTGCACAATTTTGGACTTATACGTTGTTATTGATCGTCCACTTCAATAACAAGTTAGTTAATCATTAATGAATGATGTATAATAAATTGAATGTCATATCTATGCAGAACTGCTTTACTTAACAGTTATGATTTGTTAAACATTGTTTGCATAAACATGGTATTCGATTTTGAATTTGACTGATTAATTCGGACTTCTACGTGGAGAAGTCATTGCATCTTTCTGCCTTCGCTTGAAAAGGTCTTATGTGGGGTGCCCCTGCTAGGGGAGGACCTTGGGTTTTATGCCCCCGCTCGGGGAGGAATTTATGTTGGATGCCCCCGCTAGGGGAGGACTTGGGATTTGATGCCCCCGCATGGGGAGGACTTTCGCCGTTGCTCTCACGAAGAGGGGCTAGACTTTTTTGTGCCCCGCATGGGAGGTCTTGGGTTTTGATGCCCCCGCATGGGGAGGACTTTCGCCGTTGCTCTCACGAAGAGAGGCTAAACTTTTTTGTGCCCCGCATGGGAGGTCTTGGGTTTTGACGCCCCCGCATGGGGAGGACTTTCGCCGTTGCTCTCACGAAGAGAGGCTACACTTTTTGGTGCCCCGCATGGGAGGTCTTGGGTTTTGACGCCCCCGCATGGGGAGAACTTTCGTCGTTGCTCTCACGAAGAGAGGCTAGACTTTTTTGTGCCCCGCATGGGAGGTCTTATATTTCAATCCGTGGGACAGACGCCAGTTCCTTTACCGGATGCCTGACATGGCAAACGATCTCGGTTTAGGAATCTGGGCCATAAGTAGTCGCTTGTTCCTTCACGGGTTGTTCAACTTGGTGAGTCACCTCGATGTATCGTGTGGTCAACGCTTGCGGATCGCACCTCATTAGGAGCCAAGGACTTGGTCAACTTTTCAGGGATCTGCCCTTTTTTGTGAAGTTTGGGAACCCATGAGGCAAACTTTAACAGTCGCGTTGGATGCGCTTAGTTATGATAAGCAATTGCAACCGGATTGAGAAGTCGTGCTCTTTTGGGATTTGCGAGGTTTGTGTTATCCTATGGAGCGAACATCGGCCTTGTACTGGTAGCACTTGATCATGGCAAGTGTTCGTGATTGAGCGCAAGTTGCCCCTTGGAACTTACAACCTGTGGCGTTGATTTTAGATATGCTTGTTGACCTCTCCACCGTCTGATCTCTAGCCATCCCTTCTAATCACCCTTCAAGATGGTGTTTTTATGATTGCACTTAGGTGTGTTGACTCTTTGTGCATCCCATGCTTGAATAAATGTTGTGGAGTTCGCCATAGTGCATCGGGTTTCGAGGAAGCAAGCATTTGTCCTACAACCTGTAATAAAGAATCGTCTTTAGCAAGTCTTGAATTACCGAAGATCTTGTAAGTAAGAGATCCATACAAGTAAGAAGGACTTCATTCATAGAGATATTGTTCAGTACAATCCTTATGCAATATTACAAGTTTTTTACAAGAAGTTCTGAATGTGACAGAAAGCAAAATGTAAAGTAAAGCAAGTAACAAAGCAGTAAGTTAAGAAATAGCGATGATGATCGCTTATTCTGAGCCGTTGAAACGAGAATCCCATTAGCCCTCAACTGATGATTGGCCTGTTTTTGACTCGTTTTTTGGGCCTAGTTGAGTAGGAAAGCCTTGCTCCTGGGGAGTCTGAGCAGTGTTTGAGGATTGTAGATTCTTGATGTACTGTTGCAGTTTGCCATTCTGAATCATTTCCTCAATTACGCTTTCGAGAATCCTGCATTCATTTGTATCATGACCCGGCAGCTTGTGGAGCCGACAGAAATTTCCGGAGTCTAGGACCTTCTGTGTAACCTTGAACTTTGGAGGTTCTGGATAGTGTTCAGTATCCTTGGTGGCAAGGAAAATGTTCTCTATGGTATCATTCAGAGGAGTGAGTTTTGATGGGTTGTAAAAGCGAAACTTCTTGTTTGCCTTGTTGTTTTTCCCATCATTGGCTCGTTTCTTCCCCTGGACATTGTGCTGATTAAGCTGAACGCCTGCGCTTTTGGGAGCTTCAAGAAGCGGGTTAGCGTCGATAATCTGAAGAGGTACTGGACCAGTTTCGACTCGCATGTATTCCTCGGCTTTTTTATGGAATTTCTCAAGCGTATTTGGCTCTTTCATTTTGATCCATTTACCTAATTCGCTATTCTCGTCTATAGTGCCAATTAGAGACATTAAGATCATGCGAGATTCGGGATTCCCCACTTCAGATACAGCATCATTAAACCTTTTGAGAAAAGCTTTGACAGATTCTCCTGGATTCTGTCTCATGGATGTAAGAGAGATAACGTCCTTAGCTTTGGTAGCTTGCAATCTAAATTGCTCTTTGAATTTAAGAGTTAAATCATCAAATCGGTCAACGGATTTGGGCGGGAGCCTTGTGAACCATAGCAATGCAACGCTTTCTAGGTAGAGCGGGAAGCACAAGCACTTGATCTCATCCGTTGCTTTAGCTGCATTCATGTCCCACTCGTATTTGTACAAGAAGTGATTCGGATCAAAATTTCCGTTGTACGGAGGCAGAGTGGGATGTGTGAATTTTTTGGGGAATTCAGCCTTGCGGATCCTCTTTGTGAATGGATTTTTGCCGACGGAGAAGTCCCATTCCCTTTCACAATCCTTGCGAGGCATGTTGTCTTTTATGATTTGCTTTACCACATCCGTGATATATTCCTTCGAGTTGTGTCGTTCCGGGGAGCGAACTTCGATCTCTTTTCCGGATGCTCGTCGTGGCGAGCGATCGCGTTTAGAGGATCTAGGCCTTTTACTTCCGCTATGGGAAGGTGCCCCCTTCATGGGAATTGCAGCTCGTCGGTTATTTCGATTAGAATGGTTTTCAGCTTTGAACTTTGAGCCTTCGACATTAGCATCGTCATTATGAGGATCGGAGGCCGATGAATTTGCATTCTCTTCAAGGTTAACATGGATTTGCGGAGGAGGAGCGGGATTTGCTTGAGTGTTTAGGAGAGCGCTCACTTTATCCATCAAAGCTTGATTAGCATCCACAAGAGTTTTATTAGCATCGATTAAGGCTTTGTTGGAAGCGTCCATGCGTTGACTCAAGTTAGCGACGACGGCATCCAATTCCGCTTTGGTTACTCCGGCTTCGAATATTGAATTTTCTCCACCTTCAAATCGGTTGGTGAGTGGAGTAGTTTTGACGTTAGCAACATTATCATTTCCTTCGATGATATTGCTAGTGGTCTTCTTTGATTTGGCCATTACCTCGGATAGAGCTTTAAATTTGGACGATAGCTCGTCGATTGGCCCAGATCTGAGATTTGCGTAATCTGTGGTGGGAGTAGGCTTAGAACTTCAAAGTGAAGGAAGGTGATGCGGACACGGCCCCACGGTGGGTGCCAAATGTTTTAATCAGAAAATGATCAAACACCAAATACGATGCCTTAAGAGCGCGTCGCCCGTTCAAAGGTAAGGTGCTAAGAAAGCACGTCACCAAATTAAGGGCAAGACACTATGAGAGCATGTATGAAGAAACGTAAGACTGCAATTCGCAAAAACAAAGCAATAAAAGAGAACACACAATTTTTAGAGTGGTTCGGTCAAACGCGACCTACATCCACTATGTAAACACTTTCCATTATCACTTTCATGATACCAAGTACAATGCCATACAAATCTCTCTCAATTTACAATGTATCTCTCATTTTTCCCTCTTTGATGTGAATCGCCTATGTTTTTAGAGAGGATTAATGGAGATTTTATTCGTTGCTTGAGTGGAATTGAATGGATTTTAATGGTGGATCTTCAATGGAAGTGACCGATTAATGGATGGAGATGAGTGGAGCTTTGGAAGCCATGGATGGAGTTTGAGAATGCCTTGGAGAAATGATTTTTGCAGCCCTTCGGGGTGGCGGAATCATCCTCTCAAAGTGTGGAGAAAGGGGCTATTTATAGATGGAGTCTACGGGTAGTGGCAATCTTGTAAATATATGGTGTACGGTTGGCGGTGTGCACTTTCCTGCTGGCATCAAGCAGGAGTTGGAGCGGTCAGCTTTTGGAGCGTCCATCATGTGGAGCGAGCAGCATTTGGGGCGAGCAACATTTGGAGCGACCAGCATTTGGGGCGAGCAGCATTTGTTGTATTTTATATTTATACTGTGCAATTTGGGTACAAAAATTACAACAATGCCATCCCCCTTTGAACTATTGCTGATACGCATGCTTCGTGTTCTACTATAACCATTCACGCTGCAGCTTCCATAAGGACCGACCAGGTGGTGCTCCTCACAAGACCGACCAGGTGGTGCTCCTCCCAAAACCGACCAGCATGAAGACTCCGTGACCGACCAGCACGAGTTTCCAGCACCGACCACCTTGTTTTTCCGGAGCCTCCGCCCTTTCCCATGCGAGGACCGATCACTCCATTCGTTTGTGCCAGACCGACCACGCTCGAAAGGACGACCGATTAGACGGGATACGACCAGCAAGCTGCTCAATCCGATGTTGGTGAACTTGTTGCATGCATGATGTTCGATGTAATGTTTGAGTGAGTCTTAGGTAGTTAACAATGCCAATGGCTCTGTTGCCCTTGCTTGATGTATAAAATCTTTTTTGCCGCATTATGCAACTTCTAGCTAAAGCCAGTTATTTGTGGACATCAGAAATAGACAGGTTCTGAGTTTTAGGATAATGGAAATTTTGGTGAGAATATGGAACAATATAGATATTCCTGTAGCATGTAAAACTTAAGACTTTGTTTCCTTTTAAATGACAAATGCCTTAAGTGGAAACCCCTAACTCTAATTCTAATGACATTAAAGACTTGAATTCAACATAGGAATTGTTCTAAATCTGGTATAGCTCATTTAAAAAAAATTCCACCGCAAATAGGTCTCCATATATACAGATATAAGATCTGGTAACGAAATTTCGAATTTCAAAGAAGAATCAGACAATCCTTGAAATCGAGATCTGGAAACAAGGTCGACTCAAAGAAGTGGCATAGCAACTAACTAGCGTTGGACGTTCAAATATTCAACCATCGATTGAGCCGCAAAGTGTTTGCAGACAGTAATGAATTGCGTCGACGACATGTATACGTTTAGGCAACATATAAGAAAAGATACTACATATAAATCCCAGCTTAGGATATTGAACAACCTGATGGACCTGTGATTCTTGACGCAAGCATGAGAGCCGTTTCTTAGACATTTTGAATTGATGAAAAATGGATTAGCAATTACAAACAGAGGTGGTGCGTTTTATATGCATGCTTGTCTACGTGCCGAAGTCAGAGGAGTTTTTGTGAACGAGAGGTTTGGGACCGGGATGATTGGTCGTAGGCGATCTCGGGGTGGCATTTTGGTTTGCGAGTGATGGTCCAATAGCCATAGGGTAATCAGGTCATCTGTGCGCATTCACCAGTGTACAGTTGTGTACTATTTGTGTTCGAAAGAAAGAAAGATTTAAAACAAAATGTAAACAAACGGTGGAAGTGAAGTAATTGCTATTTGCCAATACAGAAGTTTTTGCTCATCATGTTACTTTCAGCATTTAAGTTGTCTCCTGTACTTTTTAATACAAACACTATCCACATTAATGTTGGAGAAACGAATACTATTGAAACTCACATCATAACAGGAATGAGCAAAATGGAAAAGATAAAAAAGTGTCAGTAGACAAGATGCAGAAAATACAAAACAAATGGAAGACAAATTCTAAATGCACAAGAAGTCCATAAAACATCAACTGCATTATGATTCCATTTTACGGACAAAACACTTTTTTTTTTTTTTTGAAAATTGGTATAATTTTATTTCAGCCCAAACTTGGCCCAAAGTATTTACAGCCCAACGTTAAATCTACTCACGCAACTAATTACAAAGAGACAGCACATCGGCTTGTCCTCTACAAAAAAGGCAATTACCAGTTAAACTCATCTAACCCTAATTGCTCATGGCGGGTGATAGCGTGGTCTACTTCGGCTTTGATCGCGCCTCTCCTCTGGATGTTCGTCTTCAATACCAGCTCTACAGTTATCCAGGCCTGTTGTAAGTCTCCTTCTTCTGCTTCTCAATTTCACTTCAACGTCATTTATGATTAATTTGCTAACTTCTTCCGCTGATCTTGACTTCCTCTGAAATATACGGCGATTTCTCTCTTTCCATAACCACCAAATCATAGTTGTGAATATGGAGCTCTCTATCTCGGATTCTATGTGTTTGGGACGCCAATGGTCCACCAGGTAATCCAACCACCTTTTCATGTTCTTTTCTCTAAGTTGTCGCCCAAATTTCTGATAACAACGAGTTGCAAGCTCAATTGAATACATGCACTCAAAGAATAGGTGATTATGATTTTCTTCCTCGTTATTACAGAGCACACAAGTTGTTTCATTTTGTAATTTTTTAAACGGACAAAACACTTGCTATATATATATTTTTTAATTTTTTTTAAAACATGTGTGTACTAAAAGAAAACAAAGGGTAAAACTTATAACATATCAACATGCGAAGAACAAAATGAACGTAAACAGGTAAGCGGAAGGGAAAGGGTGTTGTTACTGCTGTAGCATCTTGTTTTGGTGCATGCGTGTTTATATGCTGAGGCATGGAAATGGCATAAACAGAGAGGGGAAAAGGATTGGCAAGAAGGAAAGCATAGGGAAGAAAGAATGGGAAGGATGGAGGAAGAAGTGTCGTGATGTATTACCTGGAGGGATGCATGCGGTTATGTTCACGCATAAGGCGTTGGGTCTGGGTTCATTGGGCTAGCTGAGTTTGGGCTTCAGCCCAGTTCTTATATATATATATATATATATATATATATATATATATAAGAAACGAAACCAGAAGCGAAAGAGAAAAAAGACATGAAGAAACGAAAGGGATGGGAAAAACTGGCTTCATGCATGAATGAGGAAACTGTTTTACAAGCATGATATAGGGATAGGAAACGTCAGTTCATTTAAGGATGCATAGCCGTGCATTTAAGGATGAAGAGATAGCTAAGTAATAGCCTGAACAACTTGCATAGGTAGATATAGATAGCTGAAAGAACATTTATGAGAAAATGACCAAACATTGCATTATTTCAATCAAGACATTAGAAACAGCCTACCCTAGAACTTCATAGCAATGTATAACTTAGAGTTAGCTTAAGATCTAAGGATTTTATATTTAAAACAACTGCACATGGCCGTAGTTTGTAGCCTGCGCAGATTCAACATGAAGTGACCAAACACATATGTACACAGCTATACATTTCCAACCATGTAGAACAACAACCTACATCATTCTATCCTAATCCCTACCAAGCCTGCAGGTTAGGTTACATTTTAAAACTTTTATTTTTTTAGCTATAAATACATACCAGACTTCACAAATTCCCCTCACAAACATTCATTGAAACCTTCACTAAGACCTGAAATAAAAGGTACAATGGCAGCAACCTAGAACTAGTGAACAAGTGCCCAAAAACTATGGTGAGTAAACTTCCCTTTTTCTTCGATGGTTATATATATATATATATATATTTGTTGATGCTAAATATATATATACACATATATATATGGATACCTGTTTGTATGTTGTGCTTATTTAAAATACCTCTCATACAAAACCTAGAACCAAGCTGCAAACCAATTCTCTTATATTTACTGGTTGTGAGTACAACTCCCTTTTTCTTTGAATGCTTGGATGATTTTATTGTACATAGTAAGATGAATTAATATATATATATATATATATATATATATATATATATATAAATATAGACATGGAGAAATGGTCAATGTATAGTTATACAATAAAATGCCAATGGCTCTATTGCCCTTGCTTGATGTATAAAATCTTTTCTGCCGCATTATGCAACTTGTAGCTAAAGCCATTTATTTGTGGACATCAGAAATAGACAGGTTTTGAGTTTTAGGATAATGGAAATTTTGGTGAGAATATGGAACAATATAGATATTCCTGTAGCATGTAAAACTTAAGACTATGTCTCCTTTTAAATAACAAATGCCTTAGGTGGAAACCCCTAACTCTAATTCTAATGACATTAAAGACTTGAATTCAACATAGGAATTGTTCAAAATCTGGTATAGCTCATTTAAAAAAAATACACCGCAAATAGGTCTCTATATATACAGATATAAGATCTGGTAACGAAATTTCGAATTTCAAAGAAGAATCAGACAATCCCTGAAATCGAGATCTGGAAACAAGGTCGACTCAAAGAAGTGGGCTACTAACTAAGCGTTCGACGTTCAAATATTCAATCATCGATTGAGCTGCAAAGTGTTTGCAGACAGTAATGAATTGCGTCGAAGACATGTATACGTTTAGGCAATATATAAGAAAAGATACTACATATCAATAGCAGCTTAGGATATTGAACAACCTGATGGACATGTGATTCTTGACGCAAGCACGAGAGCTGTTTCTCAGACATTTTGAATTAATGAAAAATGGATTAGTAATTACAAACTGAGGTGGTGCGTTTTGTATGCATGCTTGTCTACGTGCCGAAGTCAGAGGAGTTTTTGTGAACGAGAGGTTCAGGACTGGGATGATTAGTCGTAGGCGATCTCGGGGTGGCATTTTGGTTTGCGAGTGATGGTCCAATGGCCATAGGTTAGTCAGGTCATCTGTGCACATTCACTTGTGCGGCCCGCCCCGCACCAGTTGACATTTCCTCCGATAGTGCGTTGTACACATGACCGACTAGCACGGAACGGTCGCCAGAGAAAGGAAAGAAGATGAAGGAACTAACAAAGAAACCTGTAGAATGTCTCACAGCACACGGAATAAAATATAATCATAACATATACTTGACATAAAACAGGTGAGACAGTGCATAAGCTGAAAACAAACTATCATAGCAGCGGAAAATCCAAATACAGCTCATGTTCCACATCATCATTTTTACAACTTTTCAAACTGTCTCTAGAGTTAAAAGCAAGATAAGGGTGGTACACTACTAATGCCCAAATGGTGACCACCAACGAAACAGGGAGAATATATATATATATATATATATCATACGTGGAAGCCTCCTGCTCGCCTCCGGACCAGCTACTCGTGCATCACCAGCTAACCTGTCTCTAGTCTGCTCGTGAGAACACCCAGAGTAATAAGAAGAGACATAAAACTCTGGGTCAGACAAAAAGTCTGGTATGAGCGATAAGCATCTAAACAGAACAATAACAGGTATACTAAACCATACCTGAACCTGGACCTGCAACCAAAGAGTTAGCATTACATACCGTACAATACTCTAAGGTGTCATTGGACAGATGGTGTAAAGATAACAGGGGTGGGGTGTGCATGTCATAATGATGGAAAACAAATCAAGCATAGCAACCATCCTCACATCTCTCACTCAGTGCGTAAAGTATACGATGTCTCCACTGTCAATCACTAGACCCATCGAAGTAGTGACGGAGTTCGACTTGTACAACTACTGCTACTACCAAGCTTACCACATGGAGTCATGACCAAACCTTTTCAAATGACCCCACTTCATTGGTCCGTAGCCCTTTTTAGTCGTACCTAGGCCACTGTGGCTCTGAATCCGTTCACATACCCCCTACACATAGTGATTCAAAGTTACAGACATCGACAACCCTTTTGCACACGTCCCGCAGAGAAGCCCAATCATGAAGCTCACTCTTTGGTTCCCAACCGGATCCTGAGTCACAGCTCCTCGTTTGGACTTCCTTTGCATCTCGGGTTATTAGTCTTCTCCAGATTGGTTCTTCACTTCATTCTATACTTCAAATTTGGATCGTGATTCACGCCTCATGTCCAAGCATCTCGGTTTGGATCGGTCGAGCTACCCCCATCGGATCGGGTCGGGGTCCTCATCTTGTGGCGGTTCGGATCGGTCATCATCACCTCCTGGCGGATCGGGTTCTTCAAGTTCACTCGCCATGCATCGGTTCGGTTCGGAGGTAGCCATGCGGGTCGGGTCGGAGAAGATGTTCCCCAATTTTACAGATCATCTCGTGGATACGCAGCTTGGAGGGGCGGTTCGGTTCGGGGCTCCTTCCTCCGATCCGATCCGGATCGGCCAGACTCCTACACTTCTTCCAGCAGCTGTTTACGCCATTCAACGGCGTTTTCGACCAATCTAACACTTCTAGACAATCACAAAGCATACCATACAGTCATAACAACATGTACAATCAATCATAAACACCAAAACAACAATTTCAACAAGTTAGAATGGATCAAACCTACCCAAAACCCATATTTTCCCTTAAGCACGTTTAGGCAAAACTAATGATATGATTAACAAAACTTAACCAAATCAAACCAAATTCCTAACAGAGGTCTAAAACATTAATTTCGAATATATAAACATTTTTCCAAATTTTTATCATGTCTAATTTCATTAGTCCTCACTAATTACCCTTAATTAACGGTAATTAGTGCAAAACTATGCAAATCACTCACCTTGGCCACAATTAAAATTTTTAGAACTAAAACCTCACTTATTTGAGCGAATACTGATGTCTAACAGCAGCTCTAATACTGATTTGGTGAAGATCTTCTTTGATTTGATGTTGATTAAGCCAAAACTCGATTAGAAAGTGATTAGAAGTTGATTTGAGTGTTGGAGGCCATTGTTAGGGTTTCAGGAATGAAAGTGGCGGCTGAAAATGAAAATAAGATCGTTCTCTAACCGATTTCAGCCTCCTCATAACCCTAATCCCGAAATTCCCCATTGGGCCTAGCTGTTAATCACCCGGTTAAGCCCAATTAAGCTGTTTTTCACTATCTGAAACTTGTTTCAGCCATATCTCCCAAACGGTGAGTCCGTTTGGCTAATGTGACCACTCTACAGAATTGTAAACCATCAAACATGAAGTGGTTTCAGGTCAAAATCCCTTTCCAGTCAAAAGTTATGGCCATAACAGTATTAACTAGGGGCAAAATGGTCATTTAAAAATCGGGAAAAATCATGAACATGGGAAATGACCCCAATAGTCGTCTCACAAAGTTACATGACCATACGACTTCGTGTGAAAGAAAGAAATATTCTACGATCCTGCGATGCGCAGAATGCGGGTCGTCACATTCTCCCCCCTTAAGAAATTTCATCCCCGAAATTCCTTAACCCAAAACATACAAAGGATTCTGCATGCCTACCCATCATATGTATAACAATCAAACATGCAAAACAAACCAAACAACCTATCCTAGCATGCAGAAAGACTAAATCAAAACTGAAATCTTACCAGGCGAAGAGTTCTGGACACGTCTTCCTAATGCTCTCCTCTGTCTCCCAAGTACAGTCATTCTCATTCTCGTCACACTGAACTTTGACTAATTTCACCGCCTTCCTTCGAAGCTGCTTTGTATCGTTCCCAACAATACGCATAGGCCTGCGGTTCCCAACCGCCTTGGGTACAACTTCGACATCATCCAACTGATTAGGTGAAATAGTCACATCTGGGTCGTGTACGAATTTCCTTAACTGGGAAACATGAAATACGTTGTGAACTCCTGCCATCTTGTCTGGTAATTCAACTTTGTATGCCAAATTCCCAATTTGCTCAAGAACTGGGAATGGACCAACAAATCTTGGTGCTAACTTGCCTCTCCTGCCAAATCGTATCACGCTCTTCAACGGAGAAATATTGACAATCACCAAGTCGCCAACGGAGAACTTTAAATCTCTTCTCCTTTTATCAGCATAACTTTTTTGCCTATCTTGGGCAGCCTTCATCCGCTGTTGAATGACCTTAATCTTGTCTGATGTTTCTCTTATCACATCTGGTCTAAGCACAAACTTCTCACCAGTTTCTAACCAACATGACGGTGAGTTGCACGGTCTTCCATACAAAGCTTCAATTGGAGCCATACCGATACTGGATTGATAGCTGTTATTATATGCGAACTCTACTAGATGCAAATAGTCATCCCATGATCCACCAAAATCCAATACACAGGCTCTCAAGAGGTCTTCTAATATACGATTCACCCTCTCTGTTTGACCATCGGTTTGAGGATGATACACAGTACTGAGGTGTAGTTCTGATCCTAACGCCTCTTGTAAGATCTTCCAAAATCCACTAACGGATCTTGGTCACTCACAATGCTTTTGGGTATTCCATGAAATCTCACTACCCACTTTATATATAGTTCCGCTAACTTAGCTGCCGTCCTGTTTGACTTGACGGGTATAAACCTTGCACTCTTAGTCAATCGGTCCACAATCACCCAAATGCTATCATGACCCGATTTAGTCCTTGGTAAACCATCAATGAAATCCATCGAGACTTGCTCCCATTTCCATTCAGGAATTTCTAATGGTTGCAATAAACCACTAGGCTTCTTTTGCTCAGCTTTAACTAGCTGGCAATTCATGCATTTAGATATAAACTTCCCAATGTCTCTTTTCATCCCTTCCCAATAGTAGGTCTGCTTTATGTCTCAATACATTTTGTTACCACCGGGATGTATAGTCAATTTTGAGTGATGACATTCTCTAAGCACTTCATCTCTCAATCCATTGACATTGGGTACAACTAGTGTTCCATTCTTTCTAAGCCATCCATCTCGATCAAGTCCATACTTGTTCATCTCTCCGTCGATTCCCATCTCCAACTTTGAGATGATTTCCAATAGGTTAGGATCGTTCCTCTGACTGGAACCAATCCGCTCAATCAAAGTGGGTATGATTGTCAAACTTGCTAATATTTCTGGATCCAATTCGCACCTTGGTCTGAAATCATACCCAGCGATGTACTCTAGTTGCTTCCATTCTAGAAACATAGCCCCTAAACTAGCATGTCTTCTACTTAAAGCATCAGCCACCGCATTGCCCTTTCCTGGTGTATATGCGATGTCGAAATCATAGGAAGCTAAGAATTCTAACCATCTTTGTTGTCAGAGATTTAGATCCTTCTGAGAGAAGAGATACTTTAACGATTTATGATCGGTAAACAACTTGAATATTTCTCCCAAGAGATAATGTCTCCACATCTTCAGTGCAAACACGATCGCTACCAATTCCAAATCATGGGTAGGGTATCTTTTCTCATGCGGTTTCAGTTGCCAACTTGCATAAGCTACAACCCTACCTCCTTGCATCAATACAGCACCCAGTCGGGTACCACATGCATCTGTGTATACCGTCATCTCTTCGTTCCCCTTAGGAATGACTAACACTGGTGCACATGTCGATTTGTCCTTTAGACTCTTGAATGCATTCTGGCACTTTTCATCCCAGATGAAAGCTTGATTCTTCTTAGTCAACCGAGTCAACGGTGCTGCTATCTTGGAGAAGTCTTGGATAAACTTACGATAATATCCAGCTAACCCCAAGAAACTTCTTATGTCCGTTGCATTCTTAGGCGTAGGCCAATCTTGTACCGTAGCCACCTTCGCAGGATCTACGGCAATACCATTCTCTGAAACAACATGGCCCAAGAATCTCACTTCCCTCCTCCAGAAGTGACACTTAGAAAACTTTGCCTTCAATTGGTGTTTTCTCAACACCTCCATCACTACTCTTAAATGTTCCTTGTGCTCTTCCTCTATCCTCGAATAGACCAAAATATCATCCACGAACACAAGGACAAACTTATTCAACTGATCCCTGAATACTCTATTCATAAGATCCACAAAATATGCTGGGGCATTTATCAGCCCGAATGGCATGACCAACCACTCATAAAACCTAGACGGCGTTCGAAATGTCGTTTTAGCTATACTCTCAGCTTTCACTCTAAGCTAATGAAAGCCTGTCGCGAGATCCAACTGAGAAAATACTCTCGCGCCACTCAACTGATCAAACAAATCATCTATCCGCGGTAGAGGATACTTGTTCTTCCTCGTCACTTTATTCAACTTGCGGTAGTCTACACACAAACGAAGGGAACCATCCGCCTTGGTAGCAAACACAACTGGTGCTTCCCATTCAGAAACACTCCTTCTGATAAATCCCTTCTTCAAAAGATCGCTGACTTGCACCCCAAGCTCTCGCTGCTCCCTTGGTGCCATACGACGAAGTGGCATCACTGTAGGTCTGGCATCTTTCACTAAATCAATACGGAACTCAATCTCTCGGTGTGGTGGAAGCCCGGTCACTTCCTCGAAAACGTCCGGATACTGGCCCATCACGGGCAAACCTGACAACTCACTATGCGCGATGTCGAGGGAATTTAGAAAACTAGCCATTACCCCATCACCGGGTAGACCACCAAACACTACCCTCCACACATCATCCGCTCTGGCTATCACCAAAAAGCCCTCACAGTCTACCACCACCCCATATCTTTGGAGCCAATCGACTGCTAAAACATGCATCCATGACTCGATAAGACCACATTACGACAAATCATGCTAAGGTTAGTTGAACCACCAATCGGGTTCGTCAGTACTAAAGGTCTATCGACAATCTCGGGCTCCAATCCCAACCTATCTACCAGGTCACTAGATATGAAAGAACTAGAAGCCCCGGTATCAAACAAAACTCTAACAGGAACATCATAAATAGAAAGCATACCTTGAATGACGACATTCTTTCCCTTCTCCGCCGCGGTTGGGGCATTCGACAAAGAAGGAATAGCATTAAGGGCATATGCTTTCACCATCTGCTTTTCTTTAGGGGGTTGCGGACACTTGTCCTTGTGATGTCCCACTTGGCCACAGTTGAAGCACTTCCTATCCGCTGGCTTGGCCCGACAATTACTAGCATAATGTCCCTTCTTGCCACAGCTGAAGCACTCAACCTCTTTCTTATTTTTTTCTGGCCATCCTTATTCTGGTTCTGCTTCCTCTTATTTTGAGAACCACTCTTGCCTCCACCACTAGCTTGTGGTTTTGGATCCTCTGCGGATGCAACCTCATTCTTTGACTTAGGGTAAAGACTTTCTGACCTCAATGCTTTCCCCACAATCGATTCAAATGTCTCATCGATGTGGTTAATGAGCCTCTCCCCCAAGTACTGATCCAAACCAGTTATGAACTTCTCGTTCTTCTTCTCGGCAGTATCAATAAGAGATAACCCATACTTCGACAAAGTGTCGAATTTGGCAATATACTCCGAGACAGCTCTGCCATTCTGCTTGAGCTCCAAAAATTTCTTAAACAAAACTGACTTCTGAGCAGCTGGAATGAACTTCTCACTAAAGCGAATCTTAAACTGCTCCAAGTAATCTGATCCTCGGGAGTATTTGCCTTTATAACACTCCACCAATTCATTGCCCGTCCTTGCAGCTGACGGGATGCTAGCCTTCTCTTCATCGCATCCTCGATACCCAAATCTTCGAAGATACGCTCGCAGCTATCCAACCAATCCTGAACAACCATGGCCGACTCCGTTCCGTGGAACGGCTTCCCACCAAGACTAGTATAATCCTTATTCAGCTTGGCGAAATCGGCCCTAGGCACCTGCACTATTGGACCACTACCATTGGGTGCTGCCCTCTGCACATCCCTAACCATTTCCCTCATGAGGTCTGTAACATCGTCCTCATGTCAGCGGCATTTCCATTATTGGCTCCTCTACCGGCACCTCTTGCGTATTGGCTCATCGTTCAATCTGTAAAGAGAAAACGATTAACCATCTCCATGGTGGTGCTAGTGCAGTGCGACTTCATCCCTAGCTATACTAATAATATATATATATAGCTTTAAAACCAAAATAATTACAAATATGCACTCTCATATACGTATACTATCTCTCTCTGATGATGTCCCTAGGTTAACTACGCAACCTAGTGCTCTGATACCAAATGTGACGACCCGCCCCGCACCAGTCGATATTTCCTCCGATAGTGCGCTGTACACATGCCTGACTAGCACGGTACGGTCGCCAGAGAAAGGAAAGAAGATGAAGGAACTAACAAAGAAACCTATAGAATGTCTCACAGCGCATGGAATAAAATATAATAATAACATATACTTGACATAAAACAGGTGAGACAGTGCATAAGCTGAAAACAAACTATCATAGCAGCGGAAAATCCAAATACAGCTTATGTTCCACATCATCATTATTACAACTTTTCAAACTATCTCTAGAGTTAAAAGCAAGATAAGGGAGGTACACTACTAATGCCCAAATAGTGACCACCAATGACACAGGGAGAATATCTATATATATATCATACGTGGAAGCCTCCTGCTCGCCTCCGGACCAGCCACTCGTGCATCACCAGCTAACCTGTCTCTAGTCTGCTCGTGAGAGCACCCAGAGTAATAAGAAGAGACATAAAACTCTGGGTCAGACAAAATGTCCGGTATGAGCGATAAGCATCTAAATAGAACAATAACAAGTATACTAAACCATACCTGAACCTGGACCTGCAACCAAAGAGTTAGCACTACATACTGTACAATACTCTAAGGTGCCATTGAACAGATGGTGTAAAGATAACCGGGGTGGGGTGTGCATGTCATAATGATGGCAAACAAATCAAGCATAGCAACCATCCTCACATCTCTCACTCAGTGCGTAAAGTATACGATGTCGGCCACTGTCAATCACTAGACCCATCGAAGTAGTGACGGAGTTCGACTTGTACAACTACTGCTACTACCAAGCTTACCACATGGAGTCATGACCAAACCTTTTCAAATGACCCCACTTCATTGGTCCGTAGCCCTTTTTAGTCGTACCTAGGACACTGTGGCCCTGAATCCATTCACATACCCCCTACACATCGTGATTCAAAGTTACAGACATCGACAACCCCTTTGCACACGTCCCGCAACGAAGCCCAATTATGAAGCTCACTCTTTGGTTCCCAACCGGATCCTGAGTCACAGCTCCTCGTTTGGACTTCCTTTGCATCTCGGGTTATTAGTCTTCTCCGGATCGGTTCTTCACTTTAATCTATACTTCAAATTCAGATCGTGATTCATGCCTCATGTCCAAGCATCTCGGTTCGGATCGGTCGAGCTACCCCCATCGGATCGGGTCCGGGTCCTCATCTTGTGGTAGTTCAGATCAGTCATCATTACCTCTTGGCGGATCGGGTCGGGTTCTTCAAGTTCACTCGCCATGCATCGGTTCGGTTCAGAGGTAGCCATGTAGGTCGGGTCGGAGAAGATGTTCCCCATTTTTTCAGATCATCTCGTGGATACGCAGCTGGGAGGGGCGGTTCGGTTCGGGGCTCCTTCCTCCGATCCGATCCGGATTGGCCAGACTCCTGCACTTCTTCCAACAACTGTTTACGCCATTTGATGACGTTTTCGACCAATCTAACACTTCTAGACAATCACAAAGCATACCATACAGTCATAGCAACATATACAATCAATCATAAACATCAAAACAACAATTTCAACAAGTTAGAATGGATCAAACCTACCCAAAACCCATATTTCCCTTTAAGCATGTTTAGGCAAAACTAATGATGTGATTAACAAAACTTAACCAAATCAAACCAAATTCCTAACAGAGGTGTAAAACATTAATTTCGAATTTATAAACATTTTCCAAATTTTTATCATGTCTAATTTCATTAGTCTTCACTAATTACCCTTAATTAACCGTAATTTGTGCAAAACTATGCAAATCGCTCACCTTGGCCATAATTAAAATTTTCAGAACTGAAACCTCGCTGATTTGAGCGAATACTGATGTCTAACAGCAGCTCTAATACTGATTTGGTGAAGATCTTCTTTAATTTGATGTTGATTAAGCCAAAACTCGATTAGAAAGTGATTAGAAGTTGATTTGAGTGTTGGAGGCCATTGTTAGGGTTTCAAGAATGAAAATGGCAGCTGAAAAATGAAAAAAAGATCGTTCTCTAACTGATTTTAGCCTCCTCATAACCCTAATCCCGAAATTCCCCATTGGGCCTAGCTGTTAATCACCCGATTAAGCCCAATTAAGCTGTTTTTCACTATCTGAAACTTATTTCAGCTTTATCTCCCAAATGGTGAGTCCGTTTGGCTAATGTGACCACTCAAAGGAATTGTAAACCATCAAACAAATCTAATGGAAATGGTTTCAGGTCAAAATCCCTTCCCAGTCAAAAGTTATGGCGAAAACAGTATTAGCTATGGGCAAAATGGTCATTTAAAAATCAGGAAAAATCATGAACATGGGAAATGACCCCAATAGTCGTCTCCCAAAGTTACATGACCATACGACTTCGTGTGAAATAAATAAATATTCTATGATCCTGCGATGTGTAGAATGCGGGTCGTCACATCACGAGTGTACAGTTGTGTACTATTTGTGTTCGAAAGAAAGAAAGATTTAAAACAAAACATAAACAAACGGGTGGAAGTGAAGTAATTACTATTTGCTAATACATAAGTTTTTTCTCATCATGTTACTTTAAGCATTTAAGTTGTCTCCTATACTTTTTAATACAAACGCTATCCACATTAATGTTGGAGAAACGAATACTATTGAAACTCACATCATAGCAGGAATGAGAAAAATGGCAAAGATAGAAAAAAGTGTCAATAGACAAGATGCAGAAAATACAAAACAAATGGAAGACAAATTCTAAATGCACAAGAAGTCCATAAAACATCAACTGCATTATGATTCCATTTTACGGACAAAACACCTGCTATATATACACACACACACACACACACACACACACACATATATATATATATATATATTAAAACATGTGTGTACTAAAAGAAAACAAAGGGTAAAACTTATAACATATTAACATGCGAAGAACAAAATGAAAAAAAAACGTAAACAGGTTAGGGGAAGGGAAAGGGTGCTGTTACTACTGTATCGTCTTGTTTTGGTGCATGCGTGTTTATATGCCGAGGCATGGAAATGGCATAAATAGAGAAGGGAAAAGGATTGGCAAGAAGGAAAGCATAGGGAAGAAAGAATGGGAAGGATGGAGAAAGAAGTGCCGTGATGTATTACCTGATGGGATGCATGTGGTTATGTTCACGCATAAGGCGTTGGGTCTGGGTTCATTGGGCTAGCTGAGTTTGGGCTTCGGCCCAGTTTTATATATATATATATATATATATATATATATATATAAGAAACGAAACCAAAAGCGAAAGAGAAAAAAGACAGGAAGAAACGAAAGGGTGAAGGGATGGGAAAAACTGGCTTCATGCATGAATGGGGGAAACTGTTTTACAAGCATGATATAGGGATAGGAAAGGTCAGTTCATAGGTAATGGAGGCAGCATTTGTGTGTGATGCATCCAGTTAAATATCTGGGAAATGACGAGCTGGGCTAAGCCCAATATGAATTTAAAAAATAAGTGAGATGTGGGGTGATCTAAAAGTTGGGCTTGGCCCATTTCATTTAAAGAGAAATAAATGTTTAAGTTGTATAAATAGGATATATTTATATATTAGAACCATATATTTGTGTAGTTGATGGTATATATAGGTAACTCGACGTAATTATTGAGCTTTAATTTAAATGAATTAAAGGGGATTTAAATTTATCGAACATAAATTAATCGTGAACTAAATTAATGTATACAATGATCTATAATTCAGAAAATACCGAATTGGTTGTTTAATTTATTGATGTGATAAATTAAATTGTGTTTAGTTACATTGATCATAATTAAATATCATTATTGACTTCCGTTTATGAAAATAAACACAGTTCCATTATAACTATATTGACTGAATTATTTAAACACCCTATTAGCAAAGATAAACATCGTTCTGCTATTATATCAGTTTGATATATTTTATCCGTTAATATATGATAATGGAATATTAAATTATTTGTGATAATATTTACCTGTATTTATATGATTGATGTGCAAATTGGGTTAATGACTAGAATGTCATATGTTATAAGAATTGTTATATATCATTGGAACGGCTAAGTTGTTTTCTGTAAAGTAACTCAGAAATAAACTTATGTTTTAATAATTGGTTATAATTGTTTTTAATAAGAAATTAAATAGATTATTAAAAATTAATTACATTATTAATTTAAAAAGAAAGATTTATATGAAATCATTTTAAACTATTCATTTTCTTAAATGAATTGTAAGAAGTTAATTAGTTTTGAATTAACAGATTTTGTTAAGATAAGGATATAGTGAAATAGCAGTTTAAATTTGGATAAATTATCTAAGAAGAATGTTTTAAACTTAATTAATATCTTCATTAAGTATGTTTTAAAAAGACAATCTGATTATTAGAGGAAACAAGAAATCAAGTCGATTATTTGAATTAAATTTCCCGATTTAATATTTAAGTCAATCAAGTCAACTTGGTGAATAATTCCAGAACAACAAAGTTGTTTGAAATGGTTTAAAATTTAGAAATCAGATGGTTTTAAAATTGCTGGTTTGTTGAATATTTTGTATATCGAATGTAACGACCCGCATTTTTCAGCGATATAAATAATTTGTTTAATTATTTGAATAATGGTTTGGTTATTTAAAATGACTAGAATTGAATAATATTGAATATTTAATTAAAATAAATAATATAATAATACATTTAATTTCTGAAATAGTGGAATTCACAAAATGGTGTAAATTGGATCATCGGTGATATTTAATTCAGTCTAGAATTGAATTAGAATAACGAATATATTATTTGAACGGCAGTTTGAACATATAATTATAATATAATTAAAATCGAGCTCGAAATGGCGCGGTAGTTCGCTATTTGGCGATTTGAACTTCAACTGAATGTACAGGCTTTGTTTTAAACCAAATTTATGTGAAACAAGAAACGTTAGGAGCTGGTGAAGTATATTTTTCTAGTGGAAAAGAAAAACCGGAGTTTCGTCGTGTAGATTTTGATTTATGTCCAAATCGAACTTTAGAAAAGTAGCTATGGAATTCCTTTATAATTTATATCGATTTATTTATATTTTAAAATGGATTTTTAAATATAATGTGACGGCCTGGAATTTCGCTCGATCCGAATCAGTCGTTAAACCGACAAAGACCGTTCGAAACCCCTGAACGTTGAGAACAGGACAAACCAGAACACAAACAGAAGAACATTTCATTGTATATTACAACAATGCATCAGATTACAAGAATATACAGAGTATAAATGAATAAATATTACACAGAAATATCAGAGATTACAATAAATTACAAAGCAGCGGAAAATAATACAAAGCACAACTGAAGGTGATATACGGATACAGAGCTTTCCGGATATCATTCCAGCTGTAGACCAGGATCCTGTGAATATAAATCTGCAAAACCAAAACTACTAGCTGCCCGTGCGGAAAATAGGGGCACCCAGAGTTTAGGTTAAAACAATAAACTCCAGGTCAGTCATGTGACTGGTGTGAGAAATAAAACAGTTATTTAAAACTTTACTTTAAAAGAGAGTAATTCAAGGGACCACGCCGTATAACCCGGAACGGGTTTCCTCCCAAGAATATCAGTGCATATCAATAAACAACGCAATGCTTTTTCGAAAAATGAAGCTATTATAATACCCAGGTCCCATCACACAATGCAACGCAAGCCGGAGGATAGGGTTTTCCCTTATAATAACCAAACATGCTTGGTACGTTTAAAACAAATCATTTGATACTATAATAAGTGTATAGTGTCAAAACATTTCAATCATAAATATAAATCATAGACGGCATAGTATCCCATGCTACTATGTCGCCATACTAGGCTCTACAAATAAAGCCGAAATATCTCGTATTGGAAATTGGATTTCCGTCATGAGTCGAGGCAAGGGGCAAGATCCTCTCCGCGTTCGAGACACTCTAGCAAATGCCTCAGGATTACGCACACTGGGTAACCCTGGATGCGGCTGGGCCGGTCCTCACTTACGTTAGAGGATTAATTATGCCTGAACACACGTTTCCCGGTCCTTACAGACCTATAATCGAGGCGCCTCATTCCAACAACCACAAAGGTGAAAAGTATATAAATGTCAGGGCTGGTAAGTCACTGACACCACCAAAGCTAGAAAGAAACGTCGTGCTCTCCCAGCGGCCCGTATCCCGTTTTTAACTCATACCGAGGTGTGAGGCTCGCGAATACACGTTATACACAAAGCTGCCACGTAGACGTGCTTTGATCATCAACCACAAGACTTTGCTTTTCAACAGAAGCCTTGATCATCGCATCTTAGCGTGCCACACAGGCAATTCATGCCATGCGATTGATATCTATCGATATATAACCTCTAAGCTCGTACGTCTCAGAGAAGGGCGTTAAGCAAGAGAATAAATTCTCCGCCGCCAAACAGATATATATTTAACAGAAATCAATCAACACAGAATAAAATCCAATGTCAGACACACAATCCATTTACAAGTCCGTTCTGGGTCTGAACGAAACCGGAGGCACTTTCCTCGCATATCCGTCCATCTCCAAGTACGTCTGGACGACCACCAACTATTTCCATCCTCTTGGGTGTACAGCCCAATCAGGATCGTCAGTAATTATCCCTACGATGTGAAGACTTCCGGTCTTCAACCACCGTCTTCATCTTCGACATATCGCCGAATCGGTTATTCAGAATGGGTGTAAACCCGGACTTTCCGAACAACCCGCGTATATTAAAAACAAATGTTACACAAGCACAACATACGCCTCATTCCAACTCATTAGTCACTAACCGCAGATTAGTGAGAGAATAATTTCCCAAACATTAACCCCGAAGGCCGAAACCAACATCAGATCAATACCCAGGAAACCATTCTTCTTAGCCAACCTACAGCTAGTTTCTAAATTTCATATTCTTAGGGAAAGATTCCCATTAATTCTATCCAAGATAAATTCTTTAAAATTTATCCTGAAATCTTCCTTTGGATGACATTTAAAACCAAATTATGGTTTTTCCACCTAGTCGAGATTAGCGAACCACAACGAAGTAATTATTTATTTTATTTCCCAATCCCAACCTATTCATCCCATGAAGCAAAACTGGTAATACTCCATATCTAACACCGTGGTGTTATCGGTAAAATTAATTACCATTTCACGTTCAAATCTAATTAAAGATTTAACTATCGCTTTGGAGTAAAACTGGCGATACTCCATTCTCGCTCAATTCTAAATTTGATAATTTAGATTATCAATTCGAATTTCAATCTAATTGCAAATTCATTAAAACTCCCTTTTTCTGGGTTAAAGAACTAGGTGTTATTTAAAACACAGTTCACGACAAACCCAAATTAAATTCTATTTATTATCGGGTTAAAGAACTAGTGTTATTTAAAACACTGTTCACGATAAACCCATTTCAAATTCAATCAAATATATTAGAAATTTCGATTATTTAAAACCCCTTTTTAAATCTTATTTATTTATTTAAAAAGAAATCGGGTTTTAAATTTAGTTCAAAACTAGTTCATTTCGATAAAAATCTATTTTTATCTTTTCAAATATGGAGTTTTTCATCCCAATTTTTCCCAAATCATTTCTTATGATTTTACACTAATTATTACTATTTTTAATAATTTTATCAAGGCCCGTACAGTCGATTTCCAACAATGGCCATCGAACTGCACTTACAGCGACCTTTTTCGAATTTGATTTGGACGTATCTCCAAATCCAACCGTTAGATTTTGAATTTCTAATATTCGTTAGAAAGCTCTTTTCGATACGAACCCAACGGTTCCGGTTTTAGGAGAATCCGACGGTCGGATCTCCCGTAATGTCCGTTTGAAATAAATGGTCGAAATTTACGAACGGCCGCGGCGCGGCGCGTTCTATTCAGGCCATTATATTATATATATATAATATATATAATATATATTTCGTCGATTCCTATTTTAAAACGAATTATATAAATAGTTTTGAATTCGTTTCAAAAACATTTTCAACTTCCATTTCATTTCAAATCAAAATTGAATTTTCTTTTATAAATTCGTTTTAAAATTCATCTCTATTCAATTCAAATTTCAATTCAATTTGAATTCATTTCACTTTATTTTAAATTCAATTCGAATTCGTTTTTCCATTCAATTCAATTCAATCCCAATTGGTTTTCTATTCGATTCAAATTCATTTCCTATTCAAATTAAATTCGTTTCGTTTTCTATTTGAATCAAGTTCATTATATATTCAATTTGAGATCAAATTGGTTTTCTATTCCATTCAATTCGAAATCGTTTTATATTCAACTCAAATCGAAATCGTTATATATTCAATTCATTTCGAAATCTTTATATATATCGTTCGCGTCAAAATGGCGCATCACTATTCAACACGGCTTTATATATTCTATTTCAAATATTTCTTTTTGTCAACACACGACTAATCTCAACGAATGAGTACCGTCCATGTGTGACTATTTTTGGTTAAATTATTTCGTTCAACACATGACTAATCTCAACGAATGAGTACCGTCAACACATGAACCTTTATTTTATATTGATAAAGATGTAAATTTATTATAAAAATAATTCGTTCAACACATGACTAATATCAACGGATGAATATAGTCAACACATGAACCTTTATTTTATATTGATAAAGATGTAAATTTTATTATAAAAATAATTCGTTCAACACATGACTAATATCAATGGATGAATATAGTCAACACATGAACCTTTATTTTATATTGTTTATTTTTCAAATTGGAATGAGGCCCAATCAATCACCATATAACGTTAATTATATGGATTTTCATACAACACATGTATTTAATAGCATTGAAAATAATCAACCATCAACCAAAGTGCACTACACTGTATAAGCATCAAATATAGATATCTAACGCTTATAACAGCCTGTCAATCAATCGATCGACATATTTAATCAGTCAGGATGAGTGAACTTTAAATTTCACCCCAACACCCGTGTGGGGTTTCAAACAATCAAACATAGATTTTATTTGTGCAGTTGGGCGATGTGTAAAATTTATCGACCCAATCAATGTCAGTCAAATCAGTGTGCATAAACAAACCGTCCGGTTTGTAAATGAATATTTTATTTTATTCACTTCACGTTAAAAATTATATTTTTAACGATAAAACATTTTATTTTAACATATGAATATCTATTCAGTTTATTCTTTAAATAAAATGATATTTTTATTTTTCTAACATATTTTAGAAAATTTCGGCGGCATAACGGCACGATACTAGAAACGGGACGAGGCCTAGCCTTATCCCCGGTCTAGTGAAGGCCCACGCCATTCACACATCAATCAAATTCACTTTCGTTATGCAAACCACAAAATTTGGAGTAAGGGTCTAACCTAGCCTTACTCCTTCGCCTTATAACGGCGCACGTCTAATCCTAATCAATTTATCGATTCGATTTTTCACACCACAAACCACATTCAAACCAATATCGCAATCAATCACCAAACAGTCAAACAAACAAGTCCATGGTCTGTGGACGGGTGTCGGGTGCTACTAAACACCGTCTGCATCCTAGTATATATATATAACTAGAAAATAAATTGAAAGGTGAGAAGTTCTCACCGAAAGCTATCCAATACCACGACTCTTCTTTTGATAGAACTCTTCATCTTCATTGCATCTTCGTCATCTTCGTTGCCCGTGGTTACTATATATATAAAAATCACATTTTTATATTTTGATGACCTTAAAATAAAAATCACATTTTTATTTATTCTCTTTCAATTTAAAAAAAATCATATTTTTATAAACACTTCATATATTTAAAAATCGAATTTTCACTTTGCTATTCAATATATAAAAATCATATTTTTAGTTCGAAGTTCTATATATAAAAATCATATTTTTAGTTCGAAGTTCTATATATAAAAATCATATTTTTAGTTCGAAGTTCTATATATAAAAATCATATTTTTATTTCGAAGTTCAATATATAAAAATCATATTTTTACTTCATCGCTTTTCATATATTTTAAAAATCATATTTATAAAAATCTGGTTTTTATTTCTAAAACCATATGCTAATTTTATTTTAAAAACCTTATGTAAATTTTATTTTAAAACCTTATGTATATTTTATTTTAAAACCTTATGTATATTTTATTTTAAAACCTTATGTATATTTTATTTTAAAACCTTATGTATATTTTATTTTAAAACCTTATGTATATTTTATTTTAAAACCTTATGTATATTTTATTTTAAAACCTTATGTATATTTTATTTTAAAATTTTCAGATTTTATAAAGTAAATAATTTCAGATTTTATACTTAAATAATTAAAATAAAACAAAATACAAAGAAGGGAAAGGAAAGGGGGAAAAGCTCACTGTTTTATGCTCAGTGCTGTCGAACCAGAGCTCTACACAAATAAGCCGGCGCCGCCTCAGGTACATGCCGTCGGACCTGGATCGGAAGGTGCCATGAACGACGTCGAGATCGGTGGCTCCACCGCTATAAGAATCCACCGTGAACGACTCCAGTCCATGCTCGAAAATCGCACCCAACGCTCAACGGATTCGGATCGCACTGGTGCGGATTCGAAGATCAAGGGATCCTCTTTATTTTCGTTTAATAATCTCTTCGAATTATTATTTGGATTGAACGAATTTTGATGGAGAAATCTGGACAATTCCGCCGTAAATCGGCTTGAACGGGGGTGGAGAATTAGGGTTTTAATTTTGTGAATTCTGATTGGCCCTAAATTATTTATATTTAATATTTTTAATATTTATTTCATTAAATTCCAACATCACTTGTTTAACGGTTTGAACTCCAAACGAACCCCAACGAATGCCGCCCCTAGCTAAATACCCCCATTCCGAACACAATGGGATATGTTTCGTAGGCCAATTCGGCTGTTACGCTAAGTTTCCGTCAAATTTACATTTAAATCACTATATTGAATTTTAAACGTACATTTCAAATTACCGGGGTCACATACTAACTCTTTAAATTGCAGAAAAATATTTTCTAGCTTCGTATTGACGATACGGTCCTAACAAAACTAGTTTCGTCGAATTCTGAGACCGTTGGAAAAATGGCCAATTTCCAGTCGATTAAAATCAACTGAAACTGGTCAAACGCGTTTTCCTTTGCCACGCTCACATATTGATTCGAAAAATTATGAAATTTGAAACCTAGCAATAACTTAACATCACGGACCCAACAAAACTAGTTTCGTCGAAATCCGAGGTCGTTTGCAAAATTGCTATTTTTAAGGGCCTTATATTATATTAAAATATATATAAATTCCACAGCGACTATTTCTAATTTTAAACTGGACATATCTTATCATTTCTAAAATGAAATCTCAGTTTGTTAACTTCGTTACAAAGATATAGTTATACAGATTCAAATATTTCTTGTTTCGTTCAATTCTGACTTATATTGAATTCTGTATATTCATTTGAAATTAGAAATCGAATTTTCGAACTACCGCGCCATTTTCAATTCTATTTATAATTATATATAAATATTTATATTCTAACGACGACGTATATAATATATACGTTCGAATTTCTATTCAAAATAAATTTTACGTCGATATTATTTAAAATAATCTATTTTAAATATTCAAAATTCGCTAAAATTGCCAAAATAAAAAATTTAAACTGGCCCAGATTTTCCGGGTTATTACATATAAATCGAATATTGATGTAAAACTGGATTTGAAACATCGAGTTATAAATCTCAGTGTAGCAGTATGATATTCTGTTGTGAATATATACAATAATATTTATTTTTGAATATTAAATTTAAATGTTTTTAAATATATTTATATATTTAAATGGGTTATTTAGAGCTTTAAAAATAGCCAGTTTTTCAAACGACCTCAGAATTTGACGAAACTAATTTTGTTGGATCTGCTATACTAATTTGTTGTTGGATTCCAAGTTTGGTGATTTTTAGGGTCACTGTGTGACCGTACGGATTTTTAGAGTGAAAAATAGTCAGTATTTTGATAGTTAAAAATACGCTGTGTGAGCAAACGAAGTTGGAATTCGACGAAACCAGTTTCGTTGGGTCCGCAATGTCGAACTGTAGCTGCATGTCCAGTTTCGTGATTTTTGGGTATCGTATGTGATCACAGAAATTTTAGAGGACAAATAAAAAGTAGCGTTGGCTCAAATATTAATATAAAAATCGAATATAAAAATAATAAAACCATCCTATAAAATACCTTACCTTTCCTAAACCCTAACCCAATTTTCTCTCAGCTAAAAACATGCGCCGCCACCATCGAAATAAATTCATACAGTGAAAACCCTCTTTCAAAAATCCAAATAAAATGAAATAAAATTCCTTAAACCCAAACTCATACGGATTTGTGATCGATGCAGATGCTCTTCATTTTGATAGGAAATTTAAAGGGTTCGGCTTCGTTTTAGTTGAGCTGCGAAAATGACAGGAAGACTAGGGTTCCTCAATTCAGAAGATTGAAGCACCAATTCACGAATTCGATGTTATTTCTAGGTTCGGAGGATGAAATGGGGAGTGTTTGCTGCGTTTTGAAGGATTCGACGGAAAAAGAGGTCGATGTTCTCTTGTATACCGTGAGTGAAGACCCTGTAGTCACGACTGTGGGGCTGAAGGCGAGTTTAAAAGTGAGGTATGGGTTGATAAAGATGGCGAAGAGGAGTTCAGTTGTGGTTTTTATTTGGAATTTAACAAAGTGAAATGATGAAGAAAGGAGGATCAAAGTGCGGGAATGGAGGAGCAACCAAGAGGAGGACGCGACTTTTTCTTCTGGAGGAAGACTACTGTAGAGGCGGGTCTGGGTAATGTGGGCTTGGGGATGGTTGATGGGCCGGAAGGAATTAAAAGGTTAAGCCCATTTCTATTAAGGAAATTGAATTTAATTTAAATTAAAAATGCGTATAATCTTGTAAATGTGATAACTTCTACGTACGATATCAGAATTTCAAACCGTCAGATCCGTTGGGATCGTAGGGACGACGTCTACGCACTGGAACTGACTAGGAGTGGATTGGAGTCCGTTACAATTTATAGCAAAATAAATTGTCCGTTCGAATCAAGCGATGATTATCATTATTAACGATAACCGACCAATGTGAGTAATCTCACTAACTCTGCTCAGTTTATATTTTTATAAAATATTTTTAGAATTTATAAATAATGGTTGTTTGCTGTGTGTTGGTTGTTTGGTTGAACTGCTAGTCAGTTGATTGAAAATATAGATAACGATATAGATATTGATTCTGTTTAGCAGAATATTTCATAGTGAAATGAAATTGATGTTAATTTTATTGTTTAACATCTGTGGATGCAGGGAAACAGGTCGGAGGGACCCAACTGGGTTCCTCAACAATTATTTTACTATTTTCATATATTGTGTTACATGAAGTGATATAAACTCTGTTGTTGATTTCATAGGGTTGAATGATACCGATCAATGTTGTATGGTATGTTAAATAGCAGAAGGAATACTGGAATGTTAAAAAGGAATTTTTCAATGTTATATTGAAAAAAGAAATATTCATAAAATCAATAGATTTTATAAAAAGAAAATATTTATTTATAGAATAAATAGATTAAAAGGAATATTTATTTGTTAATCAGATAAATACAATTGAAAAAGAAATATTTGTAAACTATTTACAAATAGAGTTGAAAAGGGGTATTTATTTGAAAAATAAATAGAATAGAAAGGGGAAATACGTGTAAAATAAATAGAAAAGGGAATAATTAGATTATAAAAGGAATTACTTATAAAATCAATAGATTTTATATAAAAATAATAATTTATAAATAAATAGAACTATCAAAAAGAAATTTATTTGGTGAATAAATATATTATAAAATAAAGTACTTGAAAAGTGAATAGAATAGTATAAAGGAGAATTTATATTTGAAAGATTTAAAACCCGTGCTTCGCACACGGGTATAACATGCTATGGATTTAAAGCATAGATTTTAAATAGAATCTATTCTAACCGATGAATTGAGAAGATAAATATATAAATAATATTTGATAAATTAAATGAAATATTTTTCATTGGATAAATAGAATATATAAGTCAAGACTTATATAGAGAAGTAAGAATCGATTTCAACATCGATATTTAAACTGAGTAAACGTAGAGTGAGTCAAAGGAGTTAATCAATTATGGTTAATTAGATAGAGTTAATCGAATTAGAAATTTATGAATATTAGCTATTCAATTAGAAGTGATCGAATATAGTTATTTGAGATAGAGTTAGTCAAACATAGTTATTTAGGATGAGTTGCCATTTCATACGACTGCTAGCGTAATTCGCAGGGCCGCAGATAGCCTATGGAGGTCGAAAGTTTCCAGAGGGAATCAGGCGTAACCATTGTGATCGTTGCGATCTAGAGTCAAGCGAATGGAGTTAAATCGAATATTAGCTATTCGAAATAAAGTTGAAATAGACATAGTTATTCGAATATAAGTTAATCGAATATTAGTTATTCAATAGGAGTTAATCAAAATGTATTAATCAAAATGTGTTAATCAAAATGTATTAATCGAAAGAAGTTATCGAATATTAGTTATTCGAAGGGAGTTATCGAATATTAGTTATTCGAAAGGAGTAAATCGAATATCGTTTACTCGAATAGAGTTAAAGGAGTTAATCGAATATAGTTTATTCAAAAGGAGATTTATCGAATGTAAATCATTCGTAGAAAGTTAATCGAATGTAAATCATTCGAAGAGAGATGATTGAATATAATTATTCGAAGAAAGGGTTATCGAATATAGTATTCGAAAAGGAGATTATTGAATAGAGAGTATTCGAAAAGGAGAATTATACATTGAATTCGATTATATCGAATTGAGGAAAGTAATATTTACTTTTCGGTTAAATCAAGATTTACTTATTATTAATAGATGAGTGAATTAGTTATAGAGTTAAATTAAGGAAATAAAAGTTACATTTTGAAGAGGATATTTAAGAAGAATGGAATTTTAATGCTATGGTAAAAATCAATGTTTTAAATTAAGGAAGTGGATTCATAAATAGAATCCGAGAGTTTCGCATGGAAGTTTGTTAAAGATTTAAAAGGTGAACTTTGTCTATTTTGAGGTTAGAAATGTTGTTCAGTTAAGGTCTGAGAGGTAATTATGCCCCAACTTAATTGACTTCGTTTTAACTAAGGGATGGGTAAGGTTCGATAGTGAAGATTCATTAAGTGAATTTAGTTAATAAGTGTAATGGTTCAAATTGGCTTAGTGATGTTTTATTTAAACTTCTATTGAATAAATTTTGGAAACATTTTCCAAATATAATCAGAGATATTTTCTAATCATAGAAAATGAAATGTTGATGAGAAAGAATACTGGAATGACAGTGATACATGAAACAGAGATTGGAAATGTTTTCCAATGATTGATGATGTATATTTTCAAAATTTAGAAAATAAGAATTTAAAAATATATAGAAATGGATAAATTAAAGATAATTGAATAGAAAGAGATAAATGTGGATTGATGATTGATCGATAGAATTTCCATCTGGAAATAATATTGTTGGTTGCACACATGTTTTTCTTTGATAGTTAAATCACCGACTATCGAAGTTTTTGACCATTTTTCCGTCGTCAATACGGAGAGACCGGGATCAGATATATTATCTGAAAACCACTCTGTATGGACGTTAGCGCTGCGATCAAATATTGAAGACGGGGTTATGCAAGGACTATCCTGTTTACAGAATAGTGCCTTCGTTTTGTCCAGTCCCAGGATAAACGTGAATGGACGAATGTCTGACAGAGTATATCTAAAGGATCACATAAGTTGATCTCTTCAAACGTACTTATGTTTGGTGGCGGAGGAATTCATTTCTCTTAGCTTTATACCCGTGGTATTTTTGAGGAAATCAATTTTGTGATTTGACGGGTATGACTATGTGGCATTCGAAGTGAATGGTGGTCAAGTGTTTCAAAAGATACGTAATGACCTCAAGCCTCATCAACCGGAAAATGAAAGAAATCGGGCAGGCAGCATGGCTAAGTGGGTCGCTCCCATTAGGGCGTATATCACCTATCTAGAGAAAGTCCATTTCATTCTTTTATCTGTTATTGATGCTGTCCCTTTTCCGGAAACGATGGGTAGCTCCCAACCGTTGGTGATATACATTCGATACACTCAAGCGAAATGAGTGGTCGGTCATGTGTGGGTCGGGTAGCAAGACGTTCTTGTTGAACCTAGTGTATTCGTCTTTAGAGATACAATATCGGCGGGTGGTCCCATACCTTGTCATATTTGGAATCCAATCTCCAATAAGCGCCCGCGGTTTTGTTTGTATACTATATATGTGGAACGTGAGATGCAAGCGTTCTGCTAGATTGATAATTACTTGTGATTAGACCTTATTATAATATCAGAGAAGTATTGATTTCCAAAACTGTTTTGGGTTATCTAAGGTAAAAACCGTCCGTGTTTATGTGTGGATTGGTCTTACGATTATCTTTTCTTTTGAAAAGGATTTTGGAAAGTTAAACTGATGATTTGAGTTTACTCACACCAGTCCCATGACAGACCCAGAGTTTATTTTGTTTTGTTTTTCCCTAAACTCTTGGGTGCCCAAATTTGTATGGGCAGTCAAGTAGTTCAGGTCTTTACAGATATACTTGGAGGAGCTTGAGGCAGGAGGTTTCATGACTATATAGCTATTGTTATTTCCACTGTGTGTAAGTGTTGTACTCTGATAATGTTATTGTATACATATACTGTTTTATTTCAAAGTTATGTTATAATATATTTTATTCGTTCCGCTGTTCGTGTTTACTCTGATTGTGTTCTTCTTCTTCTATTCTAATTTTCTATCTTATCTATTCTCACCCTCTAATTTCTTTCTATTAATGATCTGGAATATTCGATGTCTGAATGGTTAACATGGTAGTTTGGTGTTGATTTTCGGAGTCGAAAATCCCAGTTCGTTACAGTGGTATCAGTGCTAAAGGTTAAGTGATTACCTTGGCTCTGTGGCGTGACCCAGTAGAGATGGGGTTAGTAATACCCTAGATTGAGTTTGAGTGTATACATACGAGTAAACGTATTTGTTATTTGATATAAAAATTGTTTTATACTGTGGAGATTTATTGGTTAAGTTGTTTATGGATTCTGGTCGATCAGTTTGATCCACTGTATCGGTAGGAATTTCTAAACACTCGAATACGATGAACCGACACAGTATGTTTTGAAAGAGGGTAAATGAAATATTTTTACCCAAAATATATTTTTATATAAAGAAAAAGTATATCTTGGAATTATTATCATATATTGGATGTGTTGGTTGATTATAATTGAAATGGTTATATAAACAACCAATTTGAGTTCGTATAATTTAAAAGCAGATTAATTAAATCTGAAGTAAATCAGAATTGTAATTAAAATTCTGAAAACTGGGAGAAGTTTTTGTAAGTGGATTTAAGTATAAGAAATTTTTAAAATCCTGGGAGATTTTAATTTGTTTTACAAGCATCGTGAATGATATTTTGAAATAGATTCCAAAATGGAAATGTTTAAATGGGTGTTTTGAAAAGTGATATAGTATTGAACTCACTTCGATAGCTGGGAAATAACTCTGATGGTGCTGGCCACACCATCAGTGTTCATTTTCGATTTGTAAGTGACGAATTACTACCAAAGATTTTGTGTTGAATTGTTTGAGGAAAACAAATTGTTTGAATTCCAAAAAGGAATATTTGATTTTTGTGAAAGGCAAGGTTATTTAAAACTCCCAGGAAAAGATCGTCTGAATTAAAAATAAATTTAAACAGGAATCGGTGAAAGCGAATATGAATTGAATTGAAACCAATTAACTGGAAATTTAATTGGAATATAATATATCAAGTGGGGTCATTTTGAATTGTGAGATAGAATCTGAAATGGTATTGGATTGATGAGTTAGGAGTTCGGAATCGAGAATGAAACTTGAGTTTGAAATGGTAATTGGCTTGTTTAAGCGAATAGCTGTGTTGAGAATAAATTGACCAGAGATTGATTGGGATGACTTTGGTATATGCTGAATTGGCAGCAGAATAAAAGGATTTAATGATATGCCCGACAAAAAGGTACACGTTTATTTTATGGATTTGGTGATTTATGAGCCGATTTGGCAAGCCGCTTGGCTGTTTGATTTTCTTTTGAATTGAATAAGGCCTAGAGAGGCGAATTGGGGTTTGAACTATTGACCAGTACAAGAGAGGTGCTGGCGAAATTCTCTTTAATAGGAATAAATTAATAATTTAATTGAAATCAATTAATTGGTTCAGTTAAAACTGAAGTTAAAAGTGAACAAATAGTTTTAAACCAGTAAATAGGGTCTGTCTTCTACCTTAGCAATTTCGAGGACGAAATTATTTTAAGGGGGGAAGAATGTAACGACCCACATTTTTCAGCGATATAAATAATTTATTTAATTATTTGAATAATGGTTTGGTTATTTAAAATGACCAGAATTGAATAATATTGAATATTTAATTAAAATAAATAATATAATAATATATTTAATTTCTGAAATAGTCAGAAATAGTGGAATTCACAAAATGGTGTGAATTGGATCATCGGTAATATTTAATTCAGTCCAGAATTGAATTAGAATAACGAATATATTATTTGAACGACAATTTGAACGTATAATTATAATATAATTAAAATCGAGCTCGAAATGGCACGGCGGTTCGCTATTTGGCGATTTGAACTTCAACTGAATGTACAGGGTTCGTTTTAAACCGAATTTCTGTGAAACAAGAAACGTTAGGAGCTGGTGAAGTATATTTTTCTAGTGGAAAAGAAAAACCGGAGTTTCATCGTGTAGATTTTGATTTATGTCCAAATCAAATTTTAGAAAAGTCGCTATGGAATTCCTTTATAATTTATATCGATTATTTATATTTTTAAATGGATTTTTAAATCTAAGTCGAATATCGATGTAACACCGGATTTGAAATATCGAGTTATAAATCCCAAGCAGTATGATATTCTGTTGTGAATATATACAATAATATTTATTTTTGAATATTAAATTTAAATGTTTTAAATATATTTATATTTTTAAATGGGTTATTTAGAGCTTTAAAAATAGCCAGTTTTTTGAACGACCTCAGAATTCGACGAAACTAATTTTGTTGGATCCGCAATATTAATTTATTGTTAGATTCCAACTTTGGTGATTTTTAGGGTCATTGTGTGACCGTACAGATTTTTAGAGTGAAAAACAGTCAGTATTTTGACAGTTAAAAATACGCTGTGTGAGCAAACGAAGTCGGAATTTGATGAAATCAGTTTTGTTGGGTCCGCAATGTCGAACTGTAGCTGCATGTCCTATTTCGTGATTTTTGGGTATCGTATGTGATCACAGAAATTTTAGAGGACAAATAAAAAGTAGCATTGGCTTAAAATTTAATATAAAAATCGAATATAAAAATAATAAAACCATCCTATAAAATACCTTACCTTTCCTAAACCCTAACCCAATTTTCTCTCAGCTAAAAACATGCGCCGCCACCACCGAAATAAATTCATACAGTGAAAACCCTCTTTCAAAAATCCAAATAAAATGAAATAAAATTCCTTGAATCCAAACTCATACGGATTTGTGATCGATGGAGGATGCTCTTCATTTTGATAGGAAATTTAAAGGGTTCGGTTTCGTTTTAGTTGCGCTGCGAAAATGACAGGAAGACTAGGGTTCCTCGATTCAGAAGATTGAAGCACCAATTCACGAAATCGATGTTATTTCTAGGTTCGGAGGACGAAATGGGGAGTGTTTGCTGAGTTTTGAAGGATTCGACGGAAAAAGAGGTCGATGTTATCCTATATACCGTGAGTGAAGACCCTGTAGTTGCGAATGTAGGGTTGAGGGCGAGCTTAAAAGTGAGGTGCTGGGTTGATAAAGATGGCGAAGAGGAGTTCGGTTGTGGTTTTTATTTGGAATTTAACAAAGTGAAATGATGAAGAAGGGAGGATCAAAGTGTGGGAATGGAGGAGCAACCAAGAGGAGGACGCGACTTTTTCTTCTGGAGGAAGACTACTGTAGAGGCGGGTCTAGGTAATGTGGGCTTGGGGATGGTTGATGGGCCGGAAGGAATTAAAAGGTTAAGCCCATTTCTATTAAGGAAATTGTATTTAATTTAAATTAAAAATGTGTATAATCTTGTAAATGTGATAACTTCTACGTACGATATCAGAACTTCAAACCGTCAGATCCGTTGGGATCATAGGGACGGCGCCTACGCAGTGGAACAGACTAGGAGTGGATTGGAGTCCGTTACAATTTATAGCAAAATAAATTGTCCGTCCGAATCAAGTGATGGTTATTGTTATTAACGATAACCGACCAATGTGAGTAATCTCAATAACTCTGCTCAGTTTATACCTTTATAAAATATTTTTAGAATTTATAAATAATGATTGTTTGCTGTGTGTTGGCTGTTTGGTTGAACTGCTAGTCAGTTGATTGAAAATATAGATATTGATTCTGTTTAGCAGAATATTTCATAGTGAAATGAAATTGATGTTAATTTTATTGTTTAACATCTGTGGATGCAGGGAAACAGATCGGAGGGACCCAACTGGGTTCCTCAACAATTATTTTACTATTTTCATATATTGTGTTACATGAAGTGATATGAACTCTGTTGTTGATTTCATAGGGTTGAATGATACCGATCATTGTTGTATGGTATGTTAAATACTAGAAGGAATACTAGAATGTTAAAAAGGAAATTTTCAATGTTATATTGAAAAAAGAAATATTCATAAAATCAATAGATTTTATAAAAAGAAAATATTTATTTGTTAATCAGATAAATAGAATTGAAAAAGAAATATTTGTAAACTATTTACAAATAGAATTGAAAAGGGGTATTTATTTGAAAAATAAATAGAATAGAAAGGGGAAATACGTGTAAAATAAATAGAAAAGGGAATAGTTAGATTATAAAAGGAATTACTTATAAAATCAACAGATTTTATATAAAAAGAAAATAATTTATAAATAAATAGAACTATCAAAAAGAGATTTATTTGGTGACTAAATAAATTATAAAAGAAAATACTTGAAAAGTGAATAGAATAGTATGAAGGAGAATTTACATTTGAAAGATTTAAAACCTGTGCTTCACACACAGGTATAACATGCTATGGATTTAAAGCAAAGATTTTAAATAGAATCTATTCTAACCGATGAATTGAGAAGATAAATTTATAAATAATATTTTATAAATTAAATGAAATATTTTTAATTGGATAAATAGAATATATAAGTCAGGACTTATATAGAGAAGTAAAAATCGATTTCAACATCGATATTTAAACTGAGTAAACGTAGAGTGAATCAAAGGAGTTAATCAGTTAGGGTTAATTAGATAGAGTTAATCGAATTAGAAATTTATGAATATTAGTTATTCAATTAGAAGTGATCGAATATAGTTATTTGAGATTGAGTTAGTCAAACATAGTTATTTAGGATGAGTTGCCATTTCGTATGACTGCTAGCGTAATTCGCAGGGCTGTAGATAGCCTATGGCGGTCGGATGTTTCCTGAGGGAATCAGGCGTAACCATTGTGATCGTTGCGATCTAGAGTCAAGCGAATGGAGTTAAATCGAATATTAGCTATTCGAAATAAAGTTGAAACAGACATAGTTGTTCGAATATAAGTTAATCGAATATTAGTTATTCAATAGGAGTTAATCAAAATGTATTAATCAAAATGTATTAATCAAAATGTGTTAATCAAAATGTATTAATTGAAAGAAGTTATCGAATATTAGTTATTCGAAGGGAGTTATCGAATATTAGTTATCCGAAAGGAGTAAATCGAATATCGTTTATTCGAATAGAGTTAAAGGAGTTAATCGAATATAGTTTATTCGAAAGGAGATTTATCGAATGTAAATCATTCGTAGAAAGTTAATCGAATGTAAATCATTCGAAGAGAGATGATTGAATATAGTTATTAGAAGAAAGGGTTATCGAATATAGTGTTCGAAAAAGAGATTATCGAATAGAGAGTATTCGAAAAGGAGAATTATACATTGAATTTGACTATACCGAATTGGGGAAAGTAATATTTAATTTTCGGTTAAATCAAGATTTGCTTATTATTAATAGATGAGTGGTTTAGTTATTGGGTTAAATTAAGGAAATAAAAGTTACATTTTGAAGTGGATATTTAAGAAGAAAGGAATTTTAATGCAATGGTAAAAATCAATGTTTTAAATTAAAGAAGTGGATTCATAAATAGAATCCGAGAGTTTCGCATGGAAGTTCGTTAAAGATTTAAAAGGTGAACTTTGTCTATTTTGAGGTTAGAAATGTTGTTCAGTTAAGGTCTGAGAGGTAATTACCCCAACTTGATTGACTTCGTTTTAACTAAGGGACGGGTAAGGTTCGATAGTGAAGATTCATTAAGTGAATTTAGTTATTAAGTGTAATGGTTCAAATAGGCTTAGTGATGTTTTATTTAAACATCTATTGAATAAATTTTGGAAACATTTTCCAAATATAATCAGAGATATTTTCTAATCATAGAAAATGAAATGTTGATGAGAAAGAATACTGAAATGACAGTGATACGTGAAACAGAGATTGGAAATGTTTTCCAATGATTGATGATATATATTTTCTAAATTTAGAAAATAAGAATTTACAAATATATGGAAATGGGAAAATGGATAAATAAAAATAATTGAATAGAAAGAGATAAATGTGGATTGATGATTGATCGATAGAATTTCCATCTAGAAATAATATCGTTGGTTGCACACGTGTTTTTCTTTGATAGTTAAATCATCGACTATCGAAGTTTTTGACCATTTTTCCGTCGTCAATACGGAGAGACCGGGATCAGATATATTATCTGAAAACCACTCTGTATGGACGTTAGCGCTGCGATCAAATTTTGAAGACGGGGTTATGCAAGGACTATCCTGTATACAGAATAGTGCCTTCGTTTTGTCCAGTCCTAGGACAAACGTGAATGGACGAATGTCTGACAGAGTATATCTAAAGGATCGCGTAAGTTGATCTCTTCAAATGTACTTACGTTTGGTGGCGGAGGAATTCATTTCTCTTAGCTTTATACCCGTGGTATTTTTGAGGAAATCAATTTTGTGATTTGACAGGTATGACTATGTGCCATTTGAAGTGAATGGTGGTCAAGTGTTTCAAAAGATACGTAATGACCTCAAGCCTTATCAACCGGGAAATGACAGAAATCGGGTAGGCAGCATTAAGTGGGTCGCTCCCATTAGGGTGTATATCACCTATCTAGAGAAAGTCCACTTCATTCTATTATCTGTTATCGATGCTGTCCCTTTTCGGGAAACGGTGGGTAGCTCCCAATCGTTGGTGATATACATTCGATACACTCAAGCAAAATGAGTGGTCGGTCAGGTGTGGGCCGGGTTGTGGGACGTTCTTATTGAATCCAGTGTATTCGTCTCTAGAGATACACTATCGGCGGTTGGTCCCATACCTTGTCATAGTTGGAATCCAATCTCCAATAAGCGCCCGCGGTTTTATTTGTATACTATATATGTGGAACGTGAGATGCAAGCGTTCTGCTAGATTGATATATAGCTATTGTTATTTCCGCTGTGTGTAAGTATTGTACTCTGATAATGTTATTGTATACATATACTGTTTTATTTCAAAGTTATGTTATGATATATTTTATTCGTTCCGCTGTGAGATTCGTGTTTACTCTGATTGTGTTCTTCTTCTTCTTCTATTCTAATTTTCTATCTTATCTATTCTCACCCTCTAACTTCTTTCTATTAATGATCTGGAATATTCGATGTCTGAATGGTCAACATGGTAGTTTGGTGTTGATTTTCGGAGTCGAAAATCCCAGTTCGTTACATCGAACTTCTATGAATTATTTAACTATATTGACTGAATTATTTAAACACCCTATTAGCAGAGATAAACATCGTTCTGCTATTATATCAGTTTGATATATTTTATCCATTAATATATGATATGGAATATTAAATAATTTGTGATAATATTTACCTGCATTTTTATGATTGATGTGCAAATTGGGTTAATGACTGGAATGTCATATGTTATAAGAACTGTTATATATCATTGGAACTGCTAAGCTGTTTTCTGTAAAGTAAATCAGAAATAAACTTATGTTTTAATAATTGGATATAAAGTTTTTAAGAAGTAATTAAATAGATTATTTAAATTTAAGTATATTATTAATTTAAAAAGAAAGATTTATTTGAAATCATTTTGAACTATTCATTTTCTTAAATGAATTGTAAGAAGTTAATTAGTTTTGAATTAACGGATTTTGGTAAGATAAGGATATAGTAAAATAGTAGTTTAAATTTGGATAAATTATCTAAGAAGAATGTTTTAAACTTAATTAATATCTTCATTAAGTAAGTTTTAAAAAGATAATCTGATTATTAGAGGAAACAAGAAATCAAGTCGATTATTTGAATTAAATTTCCCAATTTAATATTTAAGTCAATCAAGTCAACTTGATGAATAATTCCAGAACAACAAAGTTGCTTGAAATGGTTTATAATTTAGAAATCAGATGGTTTTAAAATTGCTGATTTGTCGAATATTTTGGATATCGAACTTCTATGAATCTTAATGATAAGAATGATTTCGACTCAAGGTCTGAGAGGTAAATAAAATACTCCAACTTGATCGATGTCACCATTATCCGATGGATTGTATTAGTTCACGTTCAGAATGAGTGCTAGAGCCGAACAATGTTTCCAATAATGAAATGAATATTCAAAAGTGAGATTATCACGTAAGGTTGATAATAAGGATTTTGTTAATAATTATGTTTTCCAATGAACACATAAATAAAGTCAATAATATTGAAATATTTAAAGATTATTTAAATACGGCTTAGCAGATCCAATGGAAATAAATCTGTTTATTTTATTTCATATTTGATAGTTAAATCACCAACTATCAAATCTGGACCTTTTCGTTATCGTTTTCGAAGAGACCGGAATCCAAATTCCACTTCGATTCGACATATACGTTTCGAGTCAAAGATTATTGAAGACCATTAAAGATGGAGTTTATGCAAGGGCTATTCTATCAATTCTAGGTAGAATTTTCCTAAGATGGATTTAAAGAATAGTGCCTTCTGTTTGTCCAGTCCCATGACAACTTGTATGGACGAATGTCTGACAGAGTATGCCTAATAAATTGCGTAAGTTGATCTCTTCAAACGTATTTACGTTTGGTGGCGGAGGAATTCATTTCTCTTAGCTTTATACCCGGGATAGTTTTGGGGAAATCAATTTGTGATTTGGCAGGTTTGACGATGTGGCATTCAAAGTGAATGAAGACATGTTATATCCAAAGGTAAGCTCAGCTTCAAGCCTCACAACCGGGAAATGGAAAAAATCGGGCAGGCAGCATGGCTATGTGGGTCGCTCCCATTATGGTGTATTGTCATTATCTAGAGAAATTCCATTTGATTCATTATTCTATTCTATGCTGCCCCTTTTCGGGAAACGGTGGAATATATTTGATACACTCAAGCAAAATGAGTGGTTGGTCATGTGTCAACCGGGTTGCAAGACGTTCTTGTTGAACCTAGTGTATTCCCCTCTGGAGATACACTATCTGCAGGTGGTTCCATACCTTGTCATAGTTGGAAATTCAATCTCCAATAAGCGCTAGCGGTTTTGATTGTATACTATATATGTGGAACGTGAGATGCAAGCATTCTACTAGATTGATATTTATTTGTATTTAGACACTTTTATAATATCAGAATAAAATATTGTTTTTTTTAAATGTTTTGGGTTATCGTAACGTAAGAACCATCCGTATTTATGTGCGGATCGGTCTTACGATTATATTTCTTTCAAAAGGTTTTTGAAAGTTAAAATCAAACTGCTTTTAATTGTTTACTCACACCAGTCCCATGACTGAGCCAGAGTTTATTTTCTATGTTTTCCCTAAACTCTTGGGTGCCCAATTTTGTACGGGCAGTCCAATAGTTCAGGTTTTTGCAGATTTATGTAGAGGATCTTGAAGCAGGAGGCTTCAATGATAGATATTTAGAGTTTTATTCCGCTGTGTTGTATATGTGATGCACTCTGATGATGTATGTAACTAGTGTTCTGTCCTATCTTCTATCTATTTTTTCTATTCTAATTTTCTATCCTTCTATTTCTCATCCTCTAACTTCTTTCTATTAATGATTCGTATTTTCGTGCAATTTGGATTGGACGCGCGTTTCTGTCGAAAAGAAGAAGGATGCCACTGTATTTATAGTCGATGTTCCTTAGCCATGAAGGAGTAGCTTGGGTAGGATATAGGCTAGATTATAGTATTTGATTTAATCTTCGATTTGAGATGACAAAAGGGGTAGGCCGCTGTAAGATTTGATCACACGGACAAATATTAGTTAGGAAGATTTCCCATACATAGGTTTGCAGCTTTTTATTACACTTAAGCTTAAAGTTATAGGCAAAAGTAGGGGTCTGCATTGCTATGTTTTAGTCTGCTCACTTCCATATGCATGTGCGTTTGCTTCTAGTTGGAGTATCAGATGTGAAAGGGAACGGGTTAGGAGAGTAGCTTATGATTTGAAATTACGTGCCATCAAATGTACTGTTTATATTGTACTGACCATGTGCTTGATTTAATTCTCACGAGGTCTGAACTGTTGCATTTCTAAACTCATTACACAAGTGGGACAATACAAGGTGCTGCCGATAGTCGGTGCAATTAACGTGATATTGGTAAAGAAAAAAGGACTGACGATGATAATAATTGAGAAGATGAAATGTATTAAGGTAAGGATGTATACGTTGGAGAGGTTAGCATCAAAACTTTATATAGTGCCAGTCATTAATACTATACGTTTTGATTTGTCTTACATAATAGCGGTTTATGTAGGCATACGTTGAGATATAGATACATGACAGAAGATAGACTGCTCACAGCTAGTGTGTTTTCTATATATTGTCCTAAGACGGTTTGAGATGTCACTACTGGTCTGAATTACAGTGTAGGGTATTGTCTAGAGTATATTGGTTTATCACGTAATATTTAAAATGTGCAATGTTTTAACACATTTCATTTTGTTTGCGTATCCATTACATAAAATTCGATTCATTTTACGGGTTGCTCTAGACAAAAATAAAAATGATGTCGTGTCAAGCAATGTGCCACGATCCCAAAAACATAATAATATCGGTAGGTTAACTTATATTGTGAAACCCCAAAATACTGATATAAGTTGCAAAATAATTTAAATAAAAAGTTGTGTATTTAAATAAATTAAAAATTATAGTAAAATTCTTAAAATTAAATTATCACTACGTCTCAAAAGTACATTGTCTAAATTCGAATCCGATATCGAGTTATTTCAAATAAACTTTTTCGGCCAAAAACGAATAGGCCGCTGCTTTTTCTGAGTATTTAATTTAGGCATAACTTGCAATATATAATATGAAATCTCGATTTTTCACTTCCATTAGAAGATATAGTTCAACAGATTCGAACATTTCTTGTTTCGAGGAAATCCGACCTGTAACGGATCCTGTACGCTCAGTTGAAGTTCAAAACGTTAAATTACGAACTGCAGCTTCGTTATGAGCTCGATTATATTTAATATATAAATTTATATGTTCAACTTTGTATTAATTAATATATAAATCCACTTGTATTCTGAATTCAATATTTAAACGGATTTAAATATTCAAATACCAACCAATAAAAATGCGGGACGTTACAAGGTCAGTCATAAGACTGGTGTGAGAATGAAAAACAGTTATTCATTTTATTTTAGAGTTAGGTAAATCACGGGACTATGCCATGTAACACAGAATGGGTTTCCTCCACATGAATACCAATCATAAACCAATCTCAGTTCTTTTTGAAAAATGAAGCTATTATAAGACTTAAATCTAATCACACAATGCAACACAAATAGGAGGATAGAGTTTACCTTATAATAGCCAAAAATGCTTGATACGCAAAATTCTCTTTTATTATCACTAGTGCAAGGTGTAAAAATCATTTTCACAAGTAAATATATCAATCTTAGCAGATGTAGGGTACTACGACTACATACATAAATTACAAATAAAACCGTAAAGGTTCATATTGGAGGTTAGGTTCCATCAATGGCCGAGGCTTTCTTGACACCGCTAACGGGGTGTCCCAGGACTTAGTTGCTAGTGAGCCCTAAAACTTCAGAATACCTTTATCGGGGTGTCCAGGATCATGAAAGTTTGACCCTTCATCACCTATATTGAAGTGATCAGGATTCTTCATAATGGAGTCACCTTTATTGGGGTACTCCTGAATCTTCTTTCTCTTGGCAGATACACAGTGGTTACGCCTGGATCCCCTAGGAAACATCCGTACCTTTAGGCCCATCCTCGACCTAGATCGCAATAACACAATGGTTACAACTGGTTACCCCTAGAAACATCTGTCGCCGTAGGCTTTCACAGCACTATGGATTATGTTAGCGGTCGAGCTCAATCCTCTAACAAGTTGCTTATTATCCAACATCGATCACTCATGAGTTGTGAGGCTTGTCGAAGTCACGTCTTGACACAAAGCTATGCTATATCAACCATGCTTTGATCATTATCCACAAGGCTATGCTTTTCAACAAGACGCTTTGATCTATCTGCCAGCAATAATCAACATGCCACATTGTCAATTTACACATATGATCAGTTTCTGTTAATAATATAACTTTTGAGCTCATACATCTCAAAGAAGGGTGTTAAGCTCAGAGAATAAATTCTCGGCCACCACAGGTATATCATCAACAGAAGCTAATCGGTCATGTTATGAAATACAACGTCAGACATACATCCATTTACAAGTTCGTTCTGGGTCTGAAAGAAACCGAAGATACCTTATTCCTCGTCCAATAAAGAAGAGAGGCTCTTGCATATCCAATCGATCTCCAAGTACGTATGGACGACCACCACTTATAACCTAGTCTTGGGTTGTACGCCCCAATTGAGACATCATCAATAATCCAAACGATGTGAATATCTTCGGTCTTCGACCACTATCTTCAAGTATCTTCAATACTTGTTGTATTAGTTATTCAGAACAGCCTTTTCCGAAATAACTATCGCATCTTTAAAATCAAGTGATATATAAACATATCATAAATCTGATTTCATTTTGGAATATTCATTTCACCCAAATCATCTTTACAATGGGAATTACCCCCATAAATCTTATCAAAGATTTACTTCATTTAAACTTATTGTTAAAATCTTTCCTTTGAAATCATTTCAAAAGATTATATAATCTCTTTTCACAAATTTAACTCAAATTAAGGTTTAAAAGCCTTATTGGGGTTATCGAGCCTTACATAAAGGTAATCTCTCATATCGTTATCCTATTCCCATCCTATTCATCTCACGGAGTAAAACTGGTGGTACTCCATATCTAAAACTCCTCGTGTTTTGGTAAGTTTAATTACCATCTTTCATTTCATTTCAACTATAATTAAAGATTCATTAAAACTCTAACATAGTTTTAATCTTCATTTCCTTTGTACAAATCTTTGTTGAAAGATTTATTAAAACTCTAACTTAGTTTTAATATCCATTTCATCCATTCAAATCTTTATTGAAAGATTTATTAACATTCAAACTTGAGAAAGTATCTTCCGTTTTTACTGGGTTTAAGAACAAATGTTATTTAAAACATCATTCACGATAAACCCAAATCAAATTTCCATTCAATTCAAATTATATTTATAAATTGGAAAACTTCACTCCGGAAGACTTCATTAAATCTTAATTAAAAGATTTATTACATAAACTCCATTTTCAACTGGGCTCAAGAACAGCATTATTGAAGACACCATTCACGACAAACCCTAAATCAACTTGATATCAAATATAAGACTCTAAATAGAAATCATATCAACTTATATTCACCATTAAATTTTGAACCAACAGATACCGCATAGGGAATAACGATATCCCTATCTTCCAAATTCCTCAAAATAGTGTAGCGACCCAAGAAATTTGACGCCAAAATTTTGATAATGATACATCTCATGCAAAAACCAAAGTATCGAATACCTAGAAAGCTAGAAGAAAGAAGTTAGAGGGTGTGATAAGAAAGAAATATTAGAATAGAAGAATGAGAAGAACCAAACACAGAATCAGAGTATCACATCGCAGCAGAACAAAATATAATATAAAAAGTAAACTTTATTGGGGGCTTGAAATAAAACTTACAATCATCTGAGTACATCAATACATTTGGACAGTTATAATAATCTGTACTTATATACAACACACAACAGAACAACTATATATCATACGCCCGGACTTCTCCAGCTCGTCTTTGAACTTCACAGCATCTAATAACCTAAACCTGTACAACCCTGTCTAACCCGAGCCTTACAAACGCCGGATCAGTCTAGCGAACCAGTGTGAGAAAACTCCTAAAGTTTAGGGGTAGCATCAAACTTGATTTTAAAGTTAAAATCTTTTCGAAAGAAAGGATAATCGTAAGACCAAATCCACACATAAATACGGACGGTTTTTTCCTTGCGATAACCCAAAACATATTTGAGATAAATATTAGTATGATATTATAATAGCGACATAAATCAAGTAAATATCAATCTAGCAGAACACTTGCATATCACACTCTACATACATAGTATACAACCAAAACCGCGGGATCTTATTAGAGAATGGATTTCCTGGAAAGGTATGGGACCACCTTCCCGATAATGTACCTCCGGAGATGAATACATTGGAGCTCAACAAGAACATCTTGCAACCCAGGCTAAACATGATAGACCCCTCACTTCACTTGAAAGTACCGAATATATCATTACACAGTTGGGGGCCAGCCAACTGCCGAAAGCATACAAAAATAAAAGTGACAACTAAAGGCATTTGATTTGTCCAAATCAGGGAATGATATACCCTAATGGGTGCGACCCACATAGCTATGCGACCTACTCGATTTTTACCATTTCCCGGTTGAAGAGGCTCGAGGCTACGTTTTACCTTTATAATCAGCACATCACATTTAATTTGAATGCCACATCGTTAGATCCATCAAAATCACCAATTGAAGTCCACAACAACACTTTACGCGTTAGCTAAAATAAGTTTTCTTCTTCGTCTCTACTCTTGGTACAGTTGAAGAAATCAATGTATGTGACCTTTCTAGAAATACTCTGTCAGACATCCATCCATGCACCTCACCCAGGAACAGGATGGCCGAAGGCACCCTCCTACTGCATCCTAGGAATCACCTTGAGAATCAATAGCGAGAAGTCCTTGCAAATCCGTAGATTCCAACCACAACAGAATCACAGTATATTTATAGGAATTAGCTAGAGATTGTAAGTAATTCTACCATTTTATGAAGATCCACGGTCTTTGATTGCTCTAACTTGATTAGCATTTTCCACGTATTCGTATTTATTGGTCAGAATGGTTTTCGAATATAAATTCGATCCCGGTCTTTCCGTACCAACAATCGTATGGGTAATATTTTGATAGTCGGTTATTTAACCATCAAATAAATAAAGTAAAATGGATCTACTATTTGAGTACACAGCGTCACTTGGCCTATTTAATTAAAAATAATTTATGAATGGTTAATTAAGACTTCTAAATCTTTCAACACAGTATTCACTTCTTATACAAATATTCTCAAACCATTTCTATTTAATACTTAGAAAAATATCTTATAATCATATCTGAATTCCCGTTTAATTATCATTTCGAATCATTTGCTACGACACCTCTTACTATCTAAAATCGGAAATCAATTCAACTTATCATTCGTAAAACAACCCTTATGAAATATCCTTTTGTTTTGTTATTGGAAAACAATAATCGTCAGTTATCTTTTTAGCATAAACTCATTCTAATTCTCATTCCTTTACTTCTAAAATATCGTCATATCTTCACAAAATCTCCTTTTATTTCTCTTACTATGGGAATATCATTTCATATTCTCAAGCCCTTTTTATTTCTGTTATTTTGGAAATATCAATATATATTTTCTCAAATCCTTTTCTTTTAATTTGAAATCTCATTATATCTATCCTCAAATACTTCAAATAATGTCACATTATTATTTCTCATAATAAATCGCTTCTAACATCTTTATCATTACAACTCATATCATCCTCCGCTAATCCTGAAGTCGTTCAAGTTGGGATATTTGAATTACCTCTCAAACCTTGGTCAACAACATTTTTATCTTAAGATATATATGAGTTGTAACTCACAAACCCATATTCGTTCTAATACCAACAAATACCACTTCTCTATTTTATTTAAATATGGTTTTATGAAACATTCTTACTTTTGAAATCTCCCTTTTTAAATGTACTATTATTACTGAATTCGTTGATTTAGTAAACAATAAATAAAACATTAACTCTGAAATCTTAACTTCTTTAAACTATTTGTTTCATTATCCAGGTTTTTATTACAAATCCTATTGTTCGATCTTTTACCAAATTCAATTACAAAATCCTTTTCCTAAATATTTAAATCATTCCTCTCAGAAATCTTATTCCAATTTTCATCCATTTTACTTAATGTTATTATTAAATAACGTTAATTTAAAATTAACACTTCAACTTCCCATCTCTTTTTATAAACTCGTTTATACAACTTTGGTTTAATATAAATCCTTTCGTCTTGATTTTCTTTTCTTAATTCAAACATTTATTTTAAGCTTATCGCATTCGCTTAAAATACCCTTTTAACTTAATTTACTAACTCGGTTTAATGGTAAACCCGTTCATAAACTCACTTTAAAATTCAATTACATTTCATTTTAAACATCGATTACTTGTTTAAATGAACTTCATATAAAAAGTAATTCCTTAAATTGTAATATACTTTATCATCAACTAGAATAAATACCCAATTTCCTTTTTAATTCTTACTAAGTTAACCACCATTCGCTAAATTATTCCATTAGATTAATCGACATAAATTAATCTAATTTAATTTAATAATTTTCCGTTAAAACAGTTGACTTGGTCAATTTTAAAACATGATTAACTCATTGATTAACTCTAACTCGTCTTTTCATTTAAATTAATAAATAATATTATTATTTCAAATAATCTCATTTACTTCGATTATTATTAAATAAACAATAGTCTATTTCAAAATAATCTCATTTTAATTACTCCTTAATAATTAATTTCAGTTATTAATCGTTACATTAATCCTTGCTCACTTGCTTATCCATCTTATAAATATAAGAATTAACTTTATAATAATAATTAAGATGAGGCACGTGCTTCGCACAAGACAGATTTTGGTACAAAAATGGTAATTGGTGGCTAAAACAATCAATATATGTATGTGAGGTTTATAAACTTCATTTAAAATAATATATTTAAAAATCTATTTTCAGTTATAAAATAAATTTCATAAATTCATTTCTATTGATTCACCTGACGGTAAATCAATCTTAATAAATGATATATAATTTAGGCCATCTACAGCCACTTTCTCAACCAATTATACCCATTGGTTAATAACAAACAAATGGTGAATCTAGGTTCAATAATCAATAATCAATCAATCACCCAATCAGACTGGTTTAATAATACAGGTAATATAACATGAAAATAAACGATAAATTTGAGGAATTCGGTTGGATCCTTCCAACCTGTTCTTTCCTGTATCAAATAGGTTAATCCACTTAATACGATAATTTATAATAAACATGAATAATTAATTCAACTGATAACGGTCAACTAACAACAATTCAAGCGTCCAATTCAATTTTAATACATTTGTATTTTTATAAACGTAACTAACAAGGTAAGTTACCTCCATTGGAAATAATCGTTAAAAATAACGATTGTGTTCGATTAAATTAAACGAACATTTAATTTAAATTAGTCATATAAAAATATTAAATATATATATGCAAACAATCATCAAATCATTCAACAACTAACAAACATAGCATACAAATATTTAAACCCGACTTATATAAATATAAGTGGGAGAACTGAGTGAGTCTAACTCACCTTGATTTAATTCTGCGTTAAACGACTGTTTTTAATTAAACTAAACCAGCGTTTAATTTAATTAAAATTTTCTATTGCTTCTTGTGCTGACCAGCCTAACTCTGAAAGGTTACGCTTGTTAACACAGTTCCACTTTCCCTGGTTTTGTCCAATTCTATTATTGAATGAACAAGTTATGAATTATACGATCTACGGATTTAATTAAATGGGATAATTATTTAATTATATTTATTTAACTATTCTAATTATAAATTAATATAACTAATTATATAACATCCGCGTAAATACGTATGTATTGTTTCAAATGGGTATGTAAACATAGTGATATGCATGTCATAAATAAGGTCAGGAACTTCAAGTAAGATTAGGCATACTTAGTTCTTTACTCACCGCGCACACTGTTCATTCTTGTCTAGCCTGTCACTGCGTCTTTCCTCATTTTCCACTTTAGTCCAATACGCCTTCCTTCCTATATTTCTTATTATACCCGGCTCAACCCCTCATATATTCGAACAGTAAAGAACAACACCCATCTCCCGTGCTTCTTTTTTCCCTTCTGCCTGCTTCAGGGATCCAAGCCCCACGTCCTCATTTCTTATTCTAGTTTCATTTCATTTTCTTCTGGACATTTTTTTTCCTTTTTTCATGAATAAATTCCGAAGCTCATTCCAATGTTTTCCCTAATCATCACGCAAGCCAAGTCTTCCACTACGTCTGCATGTTTTAAACTCCATGCATGATTAACCATTCCCATCTATGGTTTCTTTTTTTCCAGTTCGAACAGGTGTTTCGAATGCCACAAAATAATTGTCATCGTGCCATAAATATGGTTGCGAGCTCAATGGAACAGATCCTATGATTTATAGTGGTATATATTATTTTGTTTTGAATTTTATATCGGGCATGGAAGCTTGCTGCAATAATAGCTGGAAGAAGAAAACTAAGGAATGTTGCGTGTGTATATATGGGTTGGGAAAATTAGGCACCAAGTGATGGGGGGTTACGAGGCTAGGGTAGTGATCCAAAAATGTTAAGGCCTACCGATGAAGACTAAACAAAAGAAACTAGCTGCGATTTATTTAAACTAGACACTGCAAATATTTTCCTAGGCCAGCATGTACATTTTCTTAAGGGTGAAGTTGCTTCAGCATTGAATTTTCAGAAGTTAGGAAAGTACGAAGAACATATAGACTGATATGTGTGATTTCTTGTTTACGTCTGTATATATGTGCGTAGGCCTATTTAAAAGGAGAAAGAATACACGATAAGCTCATGTGTGGTACAAAATAAGGTGGCCGGCCATTAAATTTGCATGTGACTTTTCATACTTGCGCAAAAAGAAATGAGGTGGAAGAATGCATGTGCTTGTAAAACTTGTGCTACGTCTTTGCTAAGCGTTTGTACATTTGATTTATATTTTATAGAGTGTAGACTAGAGTGTAGATGTAGGATAGTCTGTCGTTCTCCCATTTCTTAGTTGTGCCTATGTACGAATTTCATAGGTCTGCATACTGGAGGATGGGGACTTAACATGGAAGGAAATTATTTATTTATTATTTTTTTGATAACCTGATTTGATACCCTTTAGGTTTTATACCATTAAACTATTTTACCATTAAACTATTTCACCAATGTTTATGTTGAAACATTATATATAAACTGTCACACACAATTCCGACACAACGAAAGTACACACATTGCTACGTCTTGATGCTCCTGACCCAACAGAACTAATTTCATTGAAAACCAACTTCGTTTGTTGAACGACATTATTTTAATTTCTAATATATTTATCGGTTCACTTTTAATTTGCATGTATAGATAAAACAGCTCCGATTGGCTCCAAACTGGAAATGTAGCAATAGCTAGCTATACGTATTTCAATAAAATTCGTTTTGTCGAAAACGGAGGTTGTTTGGAAAACATATATTTTTAACGCTTATATAATATCGATATAATATTATAAATAAACCCAAACAATTAAAAATAAATTATTATTATTATCGAATATAACCAAATAAAATAATATATCACTTCATATCAATCGATATGGATTAATATCTCAAAATTAACGTTTTGACTTAAATGATATCCAAATATATATATATATATATATATATATATATATTCCTTTTATATAATTAAATAATCGTTATAATTTATTAACGAATTCCATAGCGACTATATTAAAATTTGACTTGGACATAACTTACAATATATAAGCCGAAATCTCATTTTTTCTCTTCTATTAGGAAATTATTATCAAATAGATTCAAACTTTTCTTGTTTCATAGAATTTCAAATTAAAACGGATTCCGTATATTCAATTAAAGTTCAAAACTCAATATTATGAACTACCGCGATGTTCCGAGTTTGTTTTAATACAAATATAAGTATAAACGTTCGATTGTCATTTAATTAACAAATTCGATATTAAATTCCATAAATAATTCAAATTTAATATTTAAAATAGATTTAAATATTCAAATCAAATAGCCGAAAATCCAGTTCACTACAATCTTCCCCCTTTAATAAAATTTCGTCCCCGAAATTACTAAGTAAAAAAGAGTGTTCTAAACGCAATTATTTCCAAAATAATAATTTCCAAATCATAAATATATACTTTCTGGTTTTAAAAGTTGTCATCAAAAATATTCTCAGTTGTAAAATTTACGAAATATTTGCCAGCATCTCCTCTCTACTGGTCGATCCAAACAACTATAACTGTTGTTCCAGACCTCATATTGATCAAAAGAAAACAAAGCAAAATGGGGAATCAACTCAGGCATATAAAATCAATCACCAATAAATAATATTAATGTTTACCTATTTGTCGGGAAACCAAACTCTAATCAACAAGGATTGCACTAACTGCTCTTCCTCTTCCATCCTGCATTTGATTCAATTGATAATGCAAATAACACATACTGGATTAAATTATTTAGTTTTATTTCATAAATGAATTTATTTTCATTTATTATTTTGGAATTTATTTCTTAGTTTTTCAATTCCTTTCTGTTGATAAATTTTATTATCCAACCAATCTATTATCCAACAAACAACAATCAACATAACTCAAACCAATTGAATTCATATTCAATTAACTAATTAATCTTTCAATTATTTCAATTTTCATATTCTGATTTTCGTTTAACTTAGCTTTAAGTTAAATTCTGATTTGTTTAGTTCCGTGTTAAAATTATTATTCACACATTCCATATGTGAAACACTCTTTTAGTTATAATAACCCTTCAAGTTTATAATCCAATTTGAATTCATACAAATCATTCAAAAAACTCATATTTCAATAATTTCGTAAAATTATTTATTTTTATATATATAAATACTTTGAGAAAAATTATTTCATTTACCCTCTTTACAAAACAGTATTGTGTCAATTGCCAGTCCAACTTGAACCGATCAAACAACACAATACAGAACATTCGTATATATAAAATTTACAAATACACTCTCCCGTACATATATATATATATATACACATACACACACACACACACGCGCGCATGCATACACACACACTCTCAAAGTCAATCTAGAATATTACTAACCACATCTTTATCGAGTTATACCACAGAGCCAAGGTTATTACTAAACCATTCCTCTGATACCAACCGCGGAAACTCGAAAAATTTGACACTCGAATTTCGACAGTGATACATCTCATGCCAAAACCAAAGTAACGCAGAAAGATAAAAGAAAGAAGTTAGAGGGTGAGATAAGATAGAAAGAAATATTGGAATAGAAGAATGAGAAGAAGAACCAACACAGAATCAGAGTCTCACATCGTAGTGGAAAAATATAATATAGAACTAAAACTTTATTGAGAGCCTAAAATAAAACTTACAATCATTAGAGTGCATCGACACATCTGGACAGTTATAATAATCTGTCCTTATATACAACACACAACGGAATAACTATATATCATACGCCCGGACTTCTCTAGCTCGTCTTTGGACTTCACAGCATCTAATAACCTGAACATGTAGAACCCGGTCTAACCCAAGCATTACAAACGTGGGATCAGTTTGGCGAACCAGAGTGAGAAAAACTCCCTAAGTTTATGTGTAGCATCCAACTTGATTTTAAAGTTAAAATGTTTTCGAAAGAAAGGATAATTGTAAGACCAAATCCACACATAAATACGGACAGTTTTTAACTTACGATAACCCAAAACATTTTTTAAATAAATATTAGTATGATATTGTAATAGTGATGTAAATCAAGTAAATATCAATCTAGCAGAACGCTTGCATCTCACGCTTTACATACATAGTATACAATCAAAACCGCGAGCTCTTATTGGAGAATGGATTTTCCGGCAAGGGATGGTACCACCTTCCAACAACGTACCTTCGGAGATGAATATATTAGAGTTCAACAAGAACATCTTGCAACCCAGGATAAACATGACTGACACCTCACTTCACTTAAGAGTACCGAATATATCATTACCACAATTGGGGGCCAGCCAACAGCCGAAAGCATACAAAAATAAAAGGGGCAACCAAAGGCATTCTATTTCTCCAGATCAGGTAATGATATACCCTAATGCGTGCGACCCGCAAAGCCATGCGACCTACCCGATTTTTACCATTTCCCAGTTGATGAGGCTTGAGGCCACGTTTTACCTTTATAATCAGCACATCACATTTAGTTTGAATGCCACATCGTTAGATCCATCAAAATTACCAATTGACATCCACAACAATACTTTACATGTTAGGTAAAAGAAGTTTCCTTCTCCATCTCTACTCTTGGTATGGTTGATGAAATCAATGTATGTAATCTTTTTGGAAATACTCTGCCAGACATCCATCCATACACGTCACCCAGGAACAGAATGAACCGAACGCAATCTTCTACTGCATCCTAGGAATCACCTTGAGAATAAATAGCGAGAAGTCCTTGTGAATCGTAGATTCTAATCACGATAGAATCACAGTATATTTATGGGGATCGGCCAGAGATTGTAAGCAATTCTACCATTTTATGATGATCCACGGTTTTCGATTGCTCCAGCTTGGTTAGCATTTTCCACGTATTCATATTTATTGGTCGGAATGGTTTTCGAATATAAATTCGAACTCGGTCTTTCTATACCAACAATCGTATAGGTAAGATTTTGATAGTCGGTTATTTAACCATCAAATAAAGAAAGTGAAATGGATCTACTGGTTGAATACACAGTGTCACTTGGCCTTTTTAATTAAAAATAATTTATGAATGGTTAATTAAAACTTCTAAATCTTTCAACACGGTATTCACTTCTTATACAAATATTCTCAAACTATTTCTATTTAGTACTTAGAAAAATATATTATAATCATATCCAAATTCCCATTTAATTATCAATTCAAATCATTTGCTATGACACTTCTTATTATCTAAAATCGGGAAATCGATTCAACTTATCATTCGTAAAGCAACCCTTACGAAATCTCCTTTCGTTTTGTTATTGGAAAACAATAATCGTCACTTATCTTTTTAGAATAAACTCATTATAAGTCTCATTCCTTTACTTCAAAAATATCGTCATATCTTCATGAAATCTCCTTTTACTTCTCTCACCATGGAAATATCATTTCATATTCTCAAGCCCTTTTTATTTTCGTTATTTTTGAAATATCAATATATATATATAGTTTCTCAAATCCTTTTTCTTTTAATTTGAAATCTCATTATATCCATCCTCAAATACTTCAAATAACGTCGCATTATTATTTCTCATAATAAATCGCTTCTAACATCTTTATCATTGCAACTCATGTCATCCTCCGCTTATACTAAAGTCGTTCAATTACCTATCAAACCTTGGTCAACAACATTCTTATTTTAAGATATATATGAGTTGTAACTCACAAACCCATATTCATTCTAATACCAACAAATAACACTTCTCTATTTTATTTGAAATATGGTTTTATAAAACCTTCTTACTTTTGAAATCCCCTTTTTTAAATATACTATTATTACTGAAATCATTGATTTAGTAAATGACAAATAAAACACTAACTTTTAAATCTTAACTTCTTTAAACTATTTGTTTCATCATCCAGGTTTTTATTACAAATACTATTGCTCGATTTTTTTTTACCAAATTCAATTACCAGAATCCTTTTCCTAAACCTTTCAATAATTTCCTCTTGGAAAACCTATTTCAATTTTCATCAATTTTACTTAATGTGATTATTAAATAACGTTAATTTAAAATTAACGCTTTAACTTCCCATCTCTTTTTATAAACTCGTTTATACAACTTTGGTTTAATATGAATCCTTTTCGTGTCGATTTCCTTTTCTTAATTCAAACATTTATTTTAAGCTTATCGCATTCGCTTAAAATACCTTTTTAACTTAATTTACCAACTCAGTTTAAAGGTAAACCCGTTCATAAACTCACTTTAAAATTCAATTATTTCATTTTAAACTTCGATTACTTATTTAAATGAACTTCATTTAAAAAGTAATAGCTTAAATTATAATTTATTTTATCATTAACTGGAATAAATACCCAATTTCCTTTTTAATTCTTATTAAGTTAAACACCATTTGCTAAGTTATACCATTAGATTAATCGGCATAAACTAATGTAATTTAATAATCAGTTTCCATTAAAACAGTTGGCTTGGACAATTTTAAAACATGATTAACTCGTTGATCAACTCTAACTCATCTTTTCGTTTAAATTAATAAATAATATTATTATTTTAAATAATCTCATTTACTTCGATTATTATTAAATAAACAATAATCTATTTCAAAATAATCTCATTTTAATTGTTCCTTAATAATTAATTTCAGTAATTAATCATTATATTAATCCTTGCTCACTTGCTTATCCATCTTAGCAATATAAGAAATAGCTTTATAAATCATTTAATAATTAAGACGAGGCACGTGCTTCGCACACAACATATTTTGGTACAAAAATGGTGATTGGTCATTAAAACAATCAATATATATATATATATATATATATATATATATATATATATATATATATACATACATACTAGGTTGGAACCCATGCTACGCACGTGGAGAGGTTTGGGCTTTATGGGTTAGCAATTAGCAAGGAGATAATGATTATGGGCACAAGAGTGATGTAAAGCTGTGTAGCAAAAAGTTGGAGTTTATTTTGGGTTGGTATTGCATAGAACTTCATGATAATATATGTGAGAATGTTTAAGTGTTGGAAAAATGGTAGAAGTAACCTTGATTGGAGCATATGAATTTGTAGTTATGGTTGAGATAACTTGTAGTAGAATAAGCAATTATGTAAAAACCATTATGTTTCATGCATGAACATCCAGTTTAATCGTGTAGTCGTTGTTGACAAAATAATGCTAGTGTGTAACCCATTTTACGAACACGGTAAGGTGGGGAACATAGTTGTAAAGAGGAGTATTTTTTTTATCAATTGCTAAAGGATGCAGTCTTTATATCTTTACTTTATTTCTTTATTTTATTTGAGCTTATGAGATTAATATCGCATACAGACATATTAAATTTGTAAATTCTTGGCTTAGACCAGTCCAATGAAAACAATGATTGGGAATTTTTTTTACTGAATTGACGGTAGATTTTACCTATGTTGCATATTATTTGCATAAGTTACTTAAAAGATCTAAAGTGGCAAAATTATTTATTTAGCATGGTAATATAAAAATATAAATAAAATTTTGATTGCTGATCGCAAATTGGCATCTTCCTTAGATGCACACCATCTGAAAGTATTCAAAACCAACGTATCAATATCTAAACAAAATATGTTGAACAATATGTAATGAACGAATAATCATCAAGGCAGATTATATTTCAATTTTGAAATTTACTATGCATTCATGGCAATTGTAGTAGAAATTGTTTTAAAATTACGCTTGCAGTCTTCCTTTTGTTACCTGTTCTAGCACAACTCAGTCAGAAAATTTAGATCGCAAAAGAATATAAATCCATTATAAATCATAAAACCCACTGCACCATTTATCACTGGTCAAAGTATATGTATTTAGCATAAAAATAATAATAAAGTGATTAAATTTTCATGTTATACAAATACCGCTGGGTTTCCCATGGAGTTACGAAATATATTTGCTAATCAATGTTAACAGAAAATCATTTAGCCTTTAAAAATTTATGTAAGGGTATCATTAGGCATACATATCCTAATGCACTGGTTCGAAGTTGAACATTCTTTACATTTGAAATTCATACATTTACATTAACATGATAAACATACATTACAAAATTTGCTGCTATATGAAAGCTATTCAGTTTTGCATAAATTCAAGTACAAAAATAAGCGTGTGTCAAACAAAACAACAAACATTGGTTATTTTATCGGGGAAACATGAAACAAAATAACAAATCAATTTTGACGCTTCAGATCAGAAGGATTTTCAATGGAGAACTCGCCGTTGGTTTCCATATCAGCAACGCTCCAACCAGCTTCACTTCTCTCAAGCAGTGCCATCCTATTCTTGTTCAACTTCAGCTTTAATATCACGACCTTCAATAGATGATGCTGACATTGACAGTAGCCCAGCTGTAATTCATTCCATGTGAATCAGCCATTTGTGCAAATAAACTTGAATCGCCTTACCATTGTGTCCTTTGAAGATTCACCTAACTACCTGGACTTCATCGTCCTTTTTGATTAGAGATGGAGAGAAGTATTATTTATCGTGAAGGACAGCTGATAGAGGTAAGCCTTTAGGATTTCATTAAGTATAAATGACAGATGGAAGCATTACAAAGTGTTATCTTACAATGTGCACATATCACATATTTGATATACACTGCGTATCACTGTGTTTGCTTCAAATATCCAAATATATTTGCAACTTTATCTTCGTAAATTGATATAAATCTGTAAACAATGCCAGTGAGGCTAGGAAAGTGTAGAAGGCACACAACCTTACTATAGATAGTTAGCAGGTAAAAGTGCATAAGATCTAATAATATATTGTGATACAAGTAATATATAAGGTCTTGGCATTGGATAATAGTAGTCGAAAACTTATCTTAGTCAAAAACTTCTTGGCATCAAGTGGGTTTTAGCTTGTTGATTTAAATTTATATAATGTCACATGTAAATTCTATACTGATTAAATAGTAAACAGGTTCAAACATGCCATTCAGTCCACTGGAAAAAAAAATGTAATTGTCCATATTAAAGTTTTCGTTACTTGTAAACGGTAGAATATATTTCATTACAGAAATGGTGTATGATTATTTAGTTAAAGGAAAAAATCATTGTTTCCAAATTTCAATACACACATATTCCCTATTCTCATTGTACTTAGTTTAATAAATAAAATCCATAGACTTTAGATCTGTTGATAGTTAAAATAATATATGGTGTCTTTCACTCACCTGTAAAGAAAAAGAATGAAAGATGTGTAAATTATTAAAAAAAAGATATGGAAACCTACTTATAATGCTTTTTCAACATAATTTATTAGTTGTGGCTAATGATAGTCTTGGTGCAAAGTATGGTGGAGAACGTTTACGAATTGATCGAGCATATACATATAGGAGTACAAAAACAAAATTTAAGTAGGCTATATAACTAAGAAGTTAAGCTGCAAATTCATATGCATTTAAGAAAGAATTGGAATATGAGACTCAATTGGAGGTTTAGCTCAGTGGGTTAACTTTATTACTTAAATAAAGATAGTAGAATCGGCTACTCGAGCTTAAAATCAGGACGATAATCATCATATCAAACATTATAAGCAGTTGAGTAATTAAGTTAAATTCCAAAATTTATAGCTAAAATGCAGCTGCATTAGGTAGAACACTAAAGCTAACTGACTGCTACTTTAACCTTTTCAATCATGGAATATGCTATGTTACAATATGGCTATAAAGTGTGATAGGATACATGCTATTTGATGTTATTTCATTTTTCTGGACACTATTGGATATTAACGTTATGGTATCATATGTTATGGTTGTTCTTTATGGCAACATACATTAATTTTATATTAGTTTAATTACACATATTTATTTAGTAAAATACAATTTACCTGCCATAAAAATCTTGTGCATAGTAGATAAATTCATTCAGGCATCAAGAAAGCACGTACGCTTCATGATAGCAATTTGTTTTTAAATAATTGGCATTTGATAAGTATAATATGTTCATACAAAAAAATATAAATTAGACAATGCTTGAGGAGATTAAACTGCCAGATCTGGGTTATAAACTCAATAGGAGTCGAAAAGCAGTCTATCTGGACAAAGTTTAACATAAAAAACATGTCAGCAAATAAAAAATAACAAAATACAAATTAGACAATGCATGAGGAGAATCAAACTTCCAGTGCCAGATATGGAATGTAAAGTCTATAGGAGGTGAAATACATTCTATTTCAAATCCTTAACATCATCTCTTTTGCAATCTTATTATGCAAAAATCCTTGTGCACACTCCAAAATCAGAATTTTCCTTCTAGCCAAGAAATACTTCACAATATAAAGTGGCACCTAAACACAACCTTTAACAAAGTGATTCCAGATTTGTCCACAACAATATAAAGTGGCACCTAAACACAACCTTTAACACAGTGGTTTCAGATTTGCCCACAACAAATTTCAGTACATGTTATATATGTACCTTTATGTATGTTTGTCCACACTATGAATCTCAGTTATTGCGGGTGATGCAAATACATTGGTTCTTCACCCTCATATGGCAATTTCAGTTCCCATGAAACAATGTGGTCCTGCGCTATCTAGAAGCGCCAAAATGTAAAGCAATCGGCAATCACAATAACTTGAATTGAATTAAAAAAGGAAGTACATAGTGTATGAATTCAAAAATGGCAATGTACAGAGAGTGAGTTCATTTGTCTTAAGCTTGGCCAAGGTGTACGGCTTGTGACCTTATAGTGTTCCAGATTACTATGGGAAGAAATACTCGCAGCATTTAGTTTCTTCTCAGGGAAAGTGTGGATTACATAGAGTTACCTATAAAAGAAAGTTGCACGTATTATTTTCCCCTGAGCTAAATTGTTGTTTGCATATAATAGTATACTAAAATGTCACTATATACAAAGACTTGCTGAATAATCCTGATAAACCAACTCAGACCTGCATGTATATATGTGAAGGCATTCTAATCATTACATATTGTCCAACTTAACTATTTCACTGCTATACCAGTTTATAAAATTTAGATCTACCAGGAGTTGAATAACCTGATACAGTTTATTTCCGTATGCCATATATGTACATACTACAACTTGGTTGACTTTAAAAATAATTAACAAACGTTAGGATATTTCATGTTATGATGAGGATTCTTCAAAATAAACCACCAAAAATTTCCAAGTTGGCATTATAAAAATAATAGTCAATACCCAACATTGCCTTATTAGCTCCATTTAGAACATAATCCCTTGCCTTATCAGAAATATACTACAATACAGAATTGCATAACCATACATGGTTTCTAGTTATATAGATTTTCATCATTCCTATGCATATTAATTTGTTTGATAATGTTTATAAGAATTAGATAAACAATATGTAACGACCCGTTTTCTTGGCAGTCAAATATTTAATTTGTTATTTTAAATATTATATATGGAATATTCGTGGATTTTTAATATTTAAATCGTTATTTAAAACAAGATCAAACGATATATGTTTATATAATATAAATCGAGTTTGAAAATGGCGCGCAGTTCGCAATATGGAGTTTTGAACGTCAATCGAATATACAAAATCTGATATAAGTCAGATTTCTGTGAAATGAGAAACATTGGAACCGTATTGACGATAATTTTCATATGAAAGAGAAAAATCCAGTCTTCGTGTTGTAGAAACATTGGAACCGTATTGACGATATCATTTAACCCGGATTGTTGTTGGTCGAATTTAGAATTTCATCTTAGTTTTATTTGGAGCTGTGTGATATTTCATTTTGGATATATTCGATAATATTAATTTATTATTATTATTCAATTCAATTCAACTGTTGGAATTTAATGTATATTGTATCAATATCATATATGATTTAAAAATGATGTCATCGCCTCACTTACGGATGATTACACATGTGTGCATATATATGAACTTCAGATATGATATACCATAAGAAAATGAACTTCAAATATGATGCTAGGTAAACATGAAATATTCACCAAACAATTCATTTTTTTATTTCATTTACAACATGCCCTTGTAAACAACAGCAAAACACAATTTTTCCGTAGAATTTTGACAAGGAACAACTAATTTTATTTACATATACAATAGAATTAATAAACAGATTTTTACAAAAGCTGTTGTGCCAGCTATCTAAACCAAATGCAGGCTCGACCAAATACAATTCCGAATCCTTAAAATGAATAAAACAAATCAAATAATCTCAGCAAAGTATAGTGCAACAACCAATACAGCTGTTTACCCTTTGACCAAAGACAAACAATACGTAGATCATTAATCAAATAGGCGATATTACTTGTGCACTGACAAAATAAAAGGGATGAAACATGAAATCTTAACAGTGAACAAACTGAATGGTCCTCTTAATCTTAATAGTAGCAACCGCAACATTCACATCCTTAGGCACAATATCCCCTCTAGCAACAAAACTTCCATTTCAAATCCATGACAGCTCGATCCTGTACCCAAAAATATAGATGTAAAGAATGAAGAAAAATATAACCTAAGAAACAGGAAAGATCATGAACAGCTAGAGATAGATCAATGAACTGCTAAGAAATCAAATATATGAATATATGTGAACGTCAAATCCATACAGATAATCGAAATAGCTAATGTATATAAACAGTGAAGTCATATAAAAATACATATCAGAATTGTACGTTATAATCTACATCACACAATTTTCAAATCTCTAAATCGAATAAACAAATACATAGCCTCAGTCATCTAACCTATAAACATGGACAGTTCAATGTCCTTTGTAAACAGATCAGCGAATACTGCAAATCCTATACTAAGATCAACAAAATCCCCTGATAAAACATGTCACGGCTATCAACCTCCATCAACAGTACAAACACAATCTGAAAAGGGAAAAGAACAACCCAGTGGCCAAAATATAGTGGCCGTACCTACCTTGGATAAGCCTTTGATGGACCATGATCTTATCTAAAATCAAACACACTATATATAGATGTATCACTCGTAGTGTTTCACACATTCTAGAACCCATGAAAAATACAGTAAACCAGAAAATAGTTCGAATCCACAAGAAAAATCAAAATAAAATAATACTGCAATTCGAAATTGGATAAAAACTTATCTGTATTCGGAAATCCTCATAATGTATGAATCCTGTTCGAAATCGAAGTCTTAGGGATTTGAGAGATGGAAGATCTCTTTTGGTTATCGAAGTTGGATGTGAGAGGAGGCTCGCTCGTTTCTGGGAGGCTGAGTGGTTGACCATGGAGCGGTGACGGAGGTCGAAGGGGAGAATGGAGAAGTGGTTGCGTAGGGGAGGGTTTCGAACAGCCGATCCTTGATTTTGCTGAAGACCGAAAGGGGATTTGGGGATTTTAATTCTTAGCCGTAGATTGATTTCTGAGGCGACGGTTTATTTTTGTGTTGAGGGTTACAATATTGAGGGTTTTAAGGGGGCAAATGGGTTGGAGAGGTTTTGGGCCGAGGTTGAAGGTAAAGCCCGTATAAATTCAAATATAAAAATTCATGTTTTACTTAATTACCTTATAAATTCATATCATACGCATACGTTATCAGATTCAAGCACGGTCAGTTTCGTTGGGACCGTAGAGACGAGAACTTCGAGATGGAGAAGGGTTTGGTCAGGATCGGGAAAAACTGGGAATTTTAGTAAAATTAAACGTCAATTTAACTTGACTAAAACCGACTATTTATCGACGAATTTAAATCCATGTGAGTTAAACTCACTCAGTTTTTCTCATTCATATTTTATATAAATTGGTTTTTTTGATTTTGTGTGCTCTGCTTGCTGATGGTTGACTGTTTGCTAGTTATATATTTATTTATTATTTTAACCAATGAAATTGAACCGTCGTTTAATTTTAGTAAAATACCAAATTGTTATTCTAACGATTGGTTCCAATAAAGGTAACTTACCTTGTTGGTCACGTTTATAAAATAAACGTGTTTAATGGTTTGAATTGTTTGATCTGTTTGAATTCTTTGATCTGTTTGTATTGAACAGTCTGTTGGAGATAACCTTTTGTATACAGGGAAGAACAGGTTGGAGAGATCCAACCGGATTCCTCAAATATATTATTTATTTTTATAATATCATATGAACTGTCATGTTTGGGTAATGGATTTGAGTATTGATCATTGATTGAAAAGTCAACATGTGTTGTGTTTTAACCAATGGGCTATATTGGTTATGTAATCGACAGTAAATGGCCTTAAAGTAAATCGTTTTGGTTATATTGATTTACCGTCAGGTAAATCGATAGAACTGAAGTTATAAAATTTATTTTTTAATTAAAGATAGATTTGAAATATATATATTTTAAATAAAAACTTATTTAAAAGGAAATAAATATATGTTTATAATTAAGTGGAAATTGATTTTATAAAATCAAATCTGATGTTAATCAGATTTGTAATTGTGAGAAAAAGAAATTAAGATAAAGAGGTTTATAATAAACCAGGGTTATATTAATGAGGTTTAAAGTGTTAAAGCACTGTTACTTAATAATGGGATTAAGTAAGGGGGAAAGTTGAAATAAGATTCTCAAACTGGGGAATGGTCGAATCGATTGGAAAGAATTTGGTAAAAGAAGCGGGTTATGAGATTTGTAAACAAAATCCGAATTGTGAGATGAAATTGATTAAAAAGTAAGGTTAAAAAGTGGTGTTTTATAAAAGTACTTAATTATTGAATTAAGAAAAATGGTATAGCCGAGGAAGAGTGTTCCAAAGAGGTAAGCAAGTTTTATGAAACCGTATTTTTAATAAAAAAGTTCAATGGTATTTGTATTGGGATTAGAATAAAATATTGGTTTTGGGATTACAACTTATATTTATTTTAAGGTATGAATGTTGTTGATCAAGGTCTGAGAGGTAACTAAAATACCCCAACTTGAACGACTTCGGGATTATCTTAGAATGATATGAGTTGCAATGGTAAATGTGGTTAATAAATTTTATTATTTCATTAGTGAAATGATAACGAAATATTTTAGTGAAAATATATATAAAATGATGATTTCGAAGAAAAAGGGGAATAAAGGAGATTGCATCAAATTTTAACGATATCCGCAAGGTTAAAAAGGAAATGAAAAGTTGAGTTTTATTCTATACGAATAATCATGGATTATGGTTTTTAAGCAGTAAATAAAAGATATTTCGTAACGTTGGTTTACGAGTAATAAGTTGATATGATTTCCCAATACTGGATAATAGTGTAACTAATGTTCTGAAAGTGAAAATGAACAAACTGAATATGATATAAGATCTTCCTAAGTATTAAAAGTGAATTTGTTTATAGAGTAAATCTTATGTGAATAAGAAGCGTAAAAAATACATTTTTAGTATCGAAAGATTTAAGAGTTTTAAATTTAAGTTTGTTTTAATTAAAAGGCCAAGTGGTGCTGAATACTGAACCAGTGAACTCATTGGATTGTCATGATTGAAACACTGTTTATTTTGATAGTTAAATCACCAACTATCAAATCTGACCCATACGATTGTTGGTAAGGAAAGATCGGGATCAAATTTATATTCAAAAACCATTCCGACTAACAAATACGTGAAGATATCAAAAGACGGTTGAGATGGTGCATTGAAGACCGTGGATCTTCATAAGCGCAAGGATTACTTATAATCTCTAGCTTAGCGGCCCGAGATAAACTATGATTCTGTCGTGATTGGAATCTATGGGTTGCAAGGACTTCTCGCTACTGATCCATGGGGTGATTCCTATATGAGATGCAGTAGGAGAGTACTTTATGTTCATCCTGTTCCTGGATGACTTGTATGGACGAATGTCTGACAGAGTATTTTCTGAAACCAAGTACGTTGATTTTTACAAATATATTGAGTGGTGGAAAAGAGGGGCACTTCTTTTATACCTAGAGTATATTTATGGACGTCAATTAGTGACTTGACGGATTTGACGATGTGGCATTCAAAGTGAATGGTGACCAGATATCCTAAAAGGAAATTCTAGCCTCAAGCCTCAACAGCCGGGAAATGACAAAAATCAGGCAGGCAGCATGGCTATGTGGGTCGCTCCCATTAGGGTGTATAATCACCTATCTAGAGAAATTCCTACTTGCTTCTTTAATCTATTTCGATGTTTTCCCTTTTCGGGAAACGGTGGTTTGAGCCCAACCGTTGGTGATATACATTCGATACACTCAAGCGAAATGAGTGGTCAGTCATGTGAGGGCCGGGTTGCATGACATTCTTGTTGAACCCAATGTATTCTCCTCTAGAGATACACAATCGGCAGGTGGTCCCATACCTTGTCAAGGCCGGAATCCAATCTCCAATAAGCACCCGCGGTTTTGATTGTATACTATGTATGTGGAGCGTGAGATGCAAGCGTTCCACTAGATTGATATTTACTTGTATTTAGACATTATTATAATATCAGAAAAGATATTGGTTTCAAAACTGTTTTGGGTTATCGTAAGGTAAAAACCGTCCGTGTTTATGTGTTGATTCGGTCTTACGATTATCCTTTTCTTTTGAAAAGATTTTGAACTTTAAAATCATGTTGGATGATTTACCTAATACTATCCGAGTTTTACTCACTCTGGTTTAGCAGACTGACCTAGTGTTTTGTAAGTGCTCGGGTTAGCGCGGGGTGTACAGGTTCAGATTATCGAATGTTGTGCGGAGACGCGCTGGAAGAGTTCAGATGTATGATACTATATAGTTACCGTTCCGCTGTGTGTTGTATATGGGACAAATTTTTATAACTCTCCAGAGATGTTGATGTACTCTGATAATTGTAAGTATTTATAAATGCTCTCAGTAAAGATTTATTTCAGTATTATATTTTGTACCGTTGCGATGTGAGACTCTGATTCTGTGTTGTGTTGATTCTTCTTCTTCTTCTATTCTAATATTTCTTTCTTATCTCACCCTCTAAATTCTTTCTAATAACGTTGCAGTGTTTTCGGTGTTTGGAAGGTCGACATGAGTTACGATAAAGGTATTTATGTCGATTTTTTTTGGGGTCGAAAATCGTTGGTCGTTACAGTGGTATCAGAGCTATTGGTTTAGTAATAACCTTGGCTCTGTGGTGTAACTTGATAGAGATGGGGTTAGTAATACCCTAGATCGAGATTGAGTGTATATATATGAGAGCCTATTGTAAATTTTACATACAACTGTTTTGTATTGTGTTGGTTGATCGGTTCAAGTGTTGAGAAGCGTTGAACTAGCAATCGATACAATATGGTTTTGTAAAGAGGGTAAATGAAATTATTTTACCCAAAGGATATTTTTGTATAAAGAGAAAGTAATTTTATTAAATTATTTAGATACTCGTTTGTGTGATTGACCGATTTGAATGGAATTCAAATCCGATTGAAAATTTGAATTGAAATTTGACTTAATTAAGTGCAACTAAAATTCAGAATGATATTGTAATTAAATTAATAAAATTGGAAATTTAATGAATAAATAATAATCAAATATGAGAAACCATAGTAAAATATTAATATTGAACGAAGATTCAATTGATTTGATTGAGTTAATCGTGCATTGGTTGTTGATATGATTGTTGATTGTCGATTGTTTGTTAGATTAGTCGAATAATACATAAATGGTTTAATATGAAGATGAATGGGTTATAAACCAAGAAAACAGATCCCAATATTATAAATTTAAATGGATCACCTATGAATTTATGGCTTATGTTTGGTTATTAAAATTGGTGTGGTTATGCCAGTTGATTAGTGAAATATTATTTCAGGATTTCATATATCTGTTATTGATATGTGAATTAAGTTAAGTACAGGTGCCAGATGGCTTTTGAGGATTAGATTTTGATTGAGTAAATTGCGATAAATTAAATAGCGCTCGCAAAAAGGTACGCCTATGCGAAAATATAAAATTTTGGATTTTTGGGTTTTGATTTTTGTTTTCCGACCGTATTGGTCGCGGAATATATATTATTTGTTCCTGCAATATCGCAGATGTCACTCCGTGCAGGGGAGACTCTACCGAATTTTTTTGGGAATTTAAGGTGTTAGAAAATTTTCGATATCTTTGAAATTATTTATTTACGATAACAAATTGGTTTTTGATTTATAATAAATGGGATTTGAAAATTAATGGGTTAGTAATGCTCTTTCCTACCTTAGCAATTTCGAGGACGAAATTATATTAAGGAGGGAGAATGTAACGACCCGTGTTCTTGGCAGTCAAATATTTAATTTAATTTATTATTTTAAATATTATATTTGGAATATTCGTGGATTTTTAATATTTAAATCGTTATTTAAAACGAGATCGAACGATATATGTTTATATAATATAAATCGAGTTTGAAAATGGTGCGCAGTTCGCAATATGGAGTTTTGAACTTCAATCGAATATACAAAATCCGATATAAGTTGGATTTCTGTGAAACGAGAAACATTAGAACCGTATTGACGATAATTTTCATATGAAAGAGAAAAATCCAGACTTCGTGTTGTAGATTGTTAGTTATGGCCAAATCAAATTTTGAAATAATCGCTATGGAAATTGTTTATAAACGATATTTTTTTATTTAATAAATTAAATAAGAATTTATATATATACATTTCGATATCGTTTAACCCGGATTGTTGTTGGTCGAATTTAGAATTTCATCTTAGTTTTATTTGGAGTTGTGCGATATTTCGTTTTGGATATATTCGATAATATCAATTTATTATTATTATTCAATTCAATTCAACTATTGGAATTTAATGTATATTGTGTCAATATCATATAGGATTTAAAAATGATGTCATCGCCTTAATTGTGGACGATTACACGTGTGTGTATATATATATGAACTTCAGATATGATATACCATAAGAGAATGAACTTCAAATATGAAGCTAGGTAAACATGAAATATTCACCAAACAATTCATTTTTTTATTTCATTTACAACATTCCCTTGTAAACAACAGCAAAACACAATTTTTCCATAGAATTTTGAAAAGGAACAACTAATTTTATTTACATATACAATAGAATTAATACACAAATTTATACAAAAGCTATTGTGCCAGCTATCTAAGCCAAAGGCAGGCTCGACCAAATACAATTCCAAATCCTTAAAATGAATAAAACAAATCAAATAATCTCAGCAAAGTATAGTGCAGCAACCAATATAGTTGTTTACCCTTTGACCAAAGACAAACAATACATAGATCATTAATCAAATAGGCGATATTACTTGTGCACTGACAAAATAAAAGGGATGAAACTTAAAAGCTTAGCAGTCAACAAACTGAATGGTCCTCTTAGTCTTAATAGTAGCAACCGCAACATTCACATCCTTAGGCACAATATCCCCTCTAGCAACAAAACTTTCATTTAAAATCCATGACAGCTCGATCCTATACCCAAAAATGTAGATGTAAAGAATGAAAGAAAAATATAACCTAAGAAACAGGAAAGATCATGAACAGCTAGAGACAGATCAATGAACTGCTAAGAAATCAAATATATGAATATATATATGAACGTCAAATCCATACATATAATCGAAACAGCTACTGTATATAAACAGTGAAGTCATATACAAGTACATATCAGAACTGTACCTTATAATCTACATCACACAATTTTCAAATCTCTAAATCGAATAAACAAATACATAGCCTCAGTCATCTAACCTATAAACATGGACAGTTCAATGTCCTTTGTAAACAGATCAGCGAATACTGCAAATCCTATACTAAGATCAACAAAATCCCCTGATAAAACATGTCACGGCTATCAACCTCCATCAACAGTACAAACACAATCTGAAAAGGGAAAAGAACAACCCAATGGCCTAAATATAGTAGCTGTACCTACCTAGGATAAGCCTTTGATGGACCATGATCTTATCTAAAATCAAACACACTATATATAGATGTATCACTCATAGCGTTTCACACATTCCAGAACCCATCAAAAATACAGAAAACAGTTCGAATCCACAAGAAATATCAAAATAAAATAATACTGCAATTCGAAATTGGACAAAAACTTATCTGTATTCAGAAATCCTCATACTGTATGATGATCCTGTTTGAAATCGAAGTCTTAGGGATTTGAAAGATGGAAGATCTCGCTTTGTTATCGAAGGTGGATGTGAGAGGAGGCTCGCTCATTTCTGGGAGGCTGGGTGGTTGACCACGGAGCGGTGACGGAGGTCGAAGGGGAGAATGGAGAAGTGGTTGCGTAGGGGAGGATTTCGAACAGCCGATCCTTGATTTTGCTGAAGACCGAAAGGGGATTTGGGTATTTAAATTCTTGGCCATAGATTGATTTCTGAGGCGGCGGTTTATTTTTGTGTTGAGGGTTATGATAGTGAGGATTTTAAAGGGGCAAACGGGTTGGAGAGGTTTTGGGCTGAGGTTGAAGGTAATGCCCGTATAAATTCAAATATAAAAATTCATGTTTTATTTAATTACTTTATAAATTCATATCGTACGCATACGTTATCAGATTCAAGCATGGTCAGTTTCATTGGGACCGTAGAGACGAGAACTTCGAGATGGAGCAGGGTTTGGTCAGGATCGGGAACAACTGGGAATTTTAGTAAAATTAAACGTCAATTTAAGTTGACTAAAACCGACTATTTATCGACGAATTTAAATCCAGTTGAGTTAAACTCACTCAGTTTTTCTCATTTATATTTTATATAAATTGGTTTTTTTTGATTTTGTGTGCTCTACTTGCCGATGGTTGACTGTTTGCTAGTTATATATTTATTTGTTATTTCAACCGATGAAATTAAAACGTCGTTTAATTTCAGTAAAATACCAAATCGTTATTCTAATGATTGGTTCCAATAAAGGTAACTTACCTTGTTGGTCACGTTTATAAAATAAACGTGTTTAATGGTTTGAATTGTTTGATCTGTTTGAATTGTTTGATCTGTTTGAATTGAACAATCTGTTGGAGATAACCATTTGTATATAGGGAAGAACAGGTTGGAGGGATCCAACCGGATTCCTCAAATATATTATTTATTTTCATAATATCATATGAACTATCATGTTTGGGTAATGGATTTGAGTATTGATTATTGATTGAAAAGTCAACATGTGTTGTGTTTGAACCAATGGGCGTAATCGGCAGTAAATGGCCTTAAAGTAAATAATTTTGGTTATATTGATTTACCATCAGGTAAATCGATAGAACTGAAGTTATAAAATTTATTTTTTAACTAAAGATAGATTTGAAATATATTTATATTTTTTAAACAAAAACTTATTTAAAAGGAAACAATTATTTATGTTTATAATTAAGTGGAAATTGATTTTAGAAAATCAAATCTGATGTTAATCAGATTTGTAATTGGGAGAAAAAGGAAATTAAGATAAAGAGGTTTATAATAAACCAGGGTTACATTAATGAGGTTTAAAGTGTTAAAGCGCCGTTACTTAATAATGGGATTAAGTAAGGGGAAAGTTGAAATAAGATTCTCAAAGTGGGGAATGGTCGAATCGATTGGAAAGAATTTGGTAAAAGAAGCGGGTTATGAGATTTGTAAACGGAATCCGAATTGTGAGATGAAATTGATTAAAAAGTAAGGTTAAAAAGTGGTGTTTTATAAAAGTACTTAATTATTGAATTAAGAAAATGGTATAGCCGAGGAAGAGTGTTCAAAAGAGGTAAGCAAGTTTTATGAAACCGTATTTTGAATAAAATAGTTCAATGGTATTTGTATTGGGATTAGAATAAAATATTGGTTTTGGGATTACAACTTATATTTATTTTAAGGTATGAACGTTGTTGATCAAGGTCTGAGAGGTAACTAAAATACCCCAACTTGAACGACTTCGGGATTATCTTAGAATGATACGAGTTGCAATGGTAAATGTGGTTAATAAACTCATTTATTCCATTAGTGAAATGATAACGAAATATTTTGGTGAAAATATTTATAAAATGATGATTTCGAAGAAAAAGGGGAATAAAGGAGATTGCATCAAATTTTAACGATATCCGCAAGGTTAAAAAGGGAATGAAAAGTTGAGTTTTATTCTATACGAATAATCATGGATTATTGTTTTTAAGCAGTAAATAAAAGATATTTCGTAACGTTGGTTTACGAGTAATAAGTTGATATGATTTCCCAATACTGGATAATAGTGTAACTAATGTTCTGAAAGTGAAAATGAACAAACTGAATATGATATAAGATCTTCCTAAGTATTAAAAGTGAATTTGTTTATAAAGTAAATCTAATGTGAATAAGAAGCGTGAAAACTACATTTTTAGTATCGAAAGATTTAAGAGTTTTAAATTTATGTTTGTTTTAATTAAAAGGCCAAGTGGTGCTGAATACTGAACCAGCGAACTCACTGGATTGTCATGATTGAAACACTGTTTATATTGATAGTTAAATCATCGACTGTCAAATCTGACCCATACGATTGTTGGTAAGGAAAGACCGGGATCGAATTTATATTCGAAAACCATTCCGACCAACAAATACGTGAAGATATCAGAAGACGGTTGAGATGGTGCATTGAAGACCGTGGATCTTCATAAGCGGAAGGATTACTTACAATCTCTGGCTTAGCAGCCCGAGATAAACTATGATTCTGTCGTGATTGGAATCTACGGGTTGCAAGGACTTCTCGCTATTGATCCATGGGGTGATTCCAATATGAGATGCAGTAGGAGAGTACCTTCGGTTCATCCTGTTCCTGGATGACTTGTATAGACGAATGTCTGACATAGTATTTCCTGAAACCACCTACGTTGATTTTTACAAATATACCGAGTGGTGGCAAAGAGGGGCACTTCTTTTATACCCAGAGTATATTTGTGGACGTCAATTAGTGAATTGACGGATCTGACGATGTGGCATTCAAAGTGAATGGTGACCAGATATCCTAAAAGAAAATTCTAGCCTCAAGCCTCAACAGCCGGGAAATGACAAAAATCGGGCAGGCAGCATGGCTATGTGGGTCGCTCCCATCAGGGTGTATAATCACCTATCTAGAGAAATTCCTATTTGCTTCTTTAATCTATTTCGATGCTGTCCCTTTTCGGGAAACGGTGGTTTGAGCCCAACCGTTGGTGATATACATTCGACACACTCAAGCGAAATGAGTGGTCGTCATGTGAGGGTGTAACGGCTGGAAATTTCCGACTCCTCGAGAGTCGGAAATTCCGCGACGTTAGTGAAAGAATTTAGAAGGTGAGAAAGAAAAGATAGAACTAATAGAATAGAAGAAGAAGAAGAACATCAGAATCATCAGAGTAACCCGAATCTCACAGTGGAACGAATAACATATAATATATAACATAGCTTTGAAGTAAACAGTTATATATATACAATAGCACTTATCAGAGTACAACACTTACAACACAGCGGAAATAACTATAGCTATAGAATCTTGCAGCCTCCTGCTCCAAGCTCTCCAAGCATATCTGTAAATCCCGACTACTTGACTGCCCGTACAAATTTAGGCACCCAAGAGTTTAGGGAAAACAACAAAGTAAACTCCGGGTCAGTCATGGGACTGGTATGAGTAAAATAGTTTAAAACAGGTATAGGGTATGTCATAAGACCACGCCGTAAATACGGAACGGGTTTTTCCTTATGAGTATCTGAACAACTTTGACAAGCAATATCATTGTGATATTATAATAATGTCTAAGTACAAATAGATATCAATCTAGCAGAAACGCTTGCATCTCACGTTCTACATACATAGTATAAAATCATAAACCGCAGGGCGCTTATCGTAGAATGGATTCCAACAGACAAGGTATGGGAGCACCTTCTGAATAGTGTACTCTAGAGGTGATACACTCAGGGTTCAACAAGAACGTCTTGCAACCCGGCCACACATGACCGCTCACTCATTTAGCTTGAGTGTCGCGAATATATTGCCACCACGGTTATAGGCCATCAAACCGTCATCCAAAGATACAGAATCAAAAATAAGTATAAATATGAATATTCCCCAGATCGGTGACAATACACCCTGCTTGGGGATGACCCAACTAGCCATGCTGCCTAGCCCAACTTTTGTTACTTCCCGGTGTGAGGCTAGAAGCTACGTCTATCTTCAGAACATCTGATCACCATTCACTTTGAATGCCACATCATCATACCCGCCAAATCACAAATTGACTTATCCAAAAATAACACGGGTATATAGCTAAGAGAAACGAATTCCTCCGCCACCAAACGTGAATACGTTTGAACAGATCAACTTACGCGATCCATTGGATATACTCTGTCAGACCTTCTTCCATATACGTTGTCCTGGGACTGGACAAACCGAAAGCACTATTCAGTATATCCATCTTAGTCACTGTTATCTAAGACTTATACAACAGCCCTTGCACTTTACTCCGTCTTCAATTTATCTTTGGCATATATTGCTCGCAACGCTTATGCCGATACAGAGTGGTTCTTTGGATAATAATCCAACTGGTCTCTCCATATTAACAACGTTAAAATGGTAAAAACTTTGATAGTCTGTGATCTAACTATCAAATGAAAACATGTCGGTGTACAAACAACGGTCTTATTTTCAAATGGGAATTCGATCGATCAATCATCATATGTTCATATTTCATTATTTCATATATTTAGAAAATATATGTTATTAATCATTGGAAAACATTTCCATTGCTTATTTTCACATCACTATTATTTCGCAACTATCAGTCCCTAACTGTAACTAGTATGAGAACAATTCTCTAAGTATCAATTCGGAAGGTCGAAACCAACATCAGATCGTCACTTAGAAAACCGTTCAACTTACCCTCTCCAGTCAGTTTCTGAATTTGCTTAACTCTATTTCTTAAATTCTTATCATGAAAACATTTCATTTTCTATGTTTAGAAAACATATCTGACTATATTTCGAATCAACCTTTTCTATCGAACCACAACTATTCCTTTGTCAATTCTGAAGTCAATCAAGTTGGGGTATAATTACCTCTCAGACCTTAATTGAACAACGTCCTTTACTGTGAAATAGATGAAGCTCGTCACTCACTTTTTCCAATCATCTGTTCACGCAAATTCTCAGATTCAGGTTACGAATCTACTTCTTATATGACAACGTTTGATTATAACTATAACGTTATAATTCCTACTTCTGCAATGTCTAACCTAAATTATAACTTTATCTCTTAACTCGAATAATTTAACAGACACCTAATTTCTAAATCAATAACTAAATCTTGATTTAAACCCTGGAAAGTAAATAGTACTTTCCCGAATTCGATATAATTGAATTCGACGTATTACTCTCTTTCGAGTAATCTCTATTTGATTAACTCTTCTTCGAATAACCTATATTCGATTATCTCTCTTCGAATAACTCATATTCGAAATCTCTCTCTTTCAAATAAACAATATTCGATCTCTTTCTTTCGAATATGCTATATTCGAAAATCTCCTTTCGATTTACTAATCGATAACTCCTTTCGATCAAAATAAAATCGATAACTCCTTTAACTCTATTCGAATAACTAATATTCGACTAACTCCTTTGGATCAACTCATTTGATTAACTCCTTCGAATAACTAATTCGAATAACTTACCTCCGAATAACCAATATTCGATTTACTCTAACTCGATTAACTTAATTCTAATCGATTTACTCCATTTCGATTCAACTTAATTCAAATCGATTAGCTTAACTCAAATTGATTAACTCCTTTTGAATAACTAAATTCGATTTAACTCTAATTGAATAACTAATATTCAATTAACTCTTACGTGTTTAACTCTATTTGAATAAGTAATTCGAATCACTCTAATGTGTTTAACTCTATTCAAATATCTAATTCGAATAACTCATTTCGAATAACTAAATTCGATTAACTCTTTTAACTTTACTCGAATAACTATATTCGATTAACACCTTCTTTCGAATAACTATATTCGATTAACTCTTCGACTAACTCCTTTGGATTAACTAACTTCGAATAACTCCTTTGGATTAGCTAACTTCGAATAACTCCTTTGGATTAACTAACTTCGAATAACTCCTTTGGATTAACTAACTTCGAATAACCAATATTCGATAACTACTCTTCGAATAAATAATATTCGATAACTCTTCTCAAATGAATAACATTTGATTTCTCTACTCGAATAAACTATATTCGATTACTCTTCTCAAATGAATAGCATTTGATTCCTCCACTCGAATAAAATATATTCGATTACTCTTCTCTCGAACACACGATATTCGATAACTCTCCTTCGGATAAGTGATATTCGACAATTCTACTCGATTAACTCTACTTGGATAACTCTAACCGGTCAACTCAACTGGTTTAACCTAACTGGTTGACTCTAACTGGTTAACTCCAACGGGTCAATTATAACTGGTCAATTCTAACTGATCAATTCTAACTGATTAACTCAAATGGTTTAACCTAACTGGTTAACTCGTCTTGATTAACTGAACTAACCCACTTAGTTTAACTTAGCTAATTCACGTTGATTAACTCTAACCGATTCACTTAGTTTAACTCAACTAATTCACTTGGATTAACCACTTAGTTAACTTAACTAATTCACGTTGATTAACTCTAACCGATTCACTTAGTTTAACTCAACTAATTCACTTCGATTAACCACTTAGTTAACTTAACTAATTCACTTCGATTAACCACTTAGTTAACTTAACTAATTCACATCGATTAACCACTTAGTTTAACTTAACTAATTTACATTGATTAACTCTACCCGATTCACTTAGTTTAACTCAACTAATTCACTTCGATTAACCACTTAGTTAACTTAACTAATTCACTTTGATTTACTCTAACCGATTCACTTAGTTTAACTTAACAAATTCACTTCGATTAACTCGACCAATTCACTTGGTTAACTCGACCAATTCACTTGGTTAACTCCTATTTATTTAACAAATAAATATCTCCTTTAGTTAAATTCTATTTATTTAACCTCGAAATAAATATCCTTTATATTTCTTTTAACGAATATAATTCCTTTATATTTTGATTAACAAATATATCCCCTTATATTCGATTAACATATATATTCCCTTGTATTTGATTTACAAATATAATTCTTTTATATTTGTTTTTACCAACTATATTCCTTTATATTCAGAATCCTTTTTCTTATATATATATATATATATATATATATATATAATCCCTTGATTTTATATAAATAAACTATTTTCAAAATATACTTTGAAAACCCCTCTCCTACATTCTGGTATTTCTCATGGTATTTAACACACCATATAACAACGATAAATATCGTCCCACCACACATAATCACACAGATTATATACATCACATTATATATCACGATATAAAAATCACAGTAAAATAACTGTTGAGGAATCCTGTTGGATTCCTCCAACCTGTTTCCCTGCATCCACAGATGTTACACAATAAAATATATATCAATTTCATTCCAACATGAAATATACTGATGAACTGAATCAATATTTGATTGTCGTTTATATATATAACTATATCTATGTTTCAATCAAATCTATTTAACAGTCCAAACTATCAATACACAACAATCAAATCATTTAACACAGTTTATATAAAAATATAAACTGAGGAGAGTTAGTGAGTTTTACTCACTTTTGCGCGTTAACCGTTGAATAACGGTTTGCGTTACTTGACTCAGTCTGACAATTTATTTCTCCATAAATTGTAACGTGCTCCAATCGACTCGCGGTCAGTCCCATTGTGTAGTGTCCGTCCATACGATCCCAACGCAACTTGTTTCACTGAATTCCGATCTCGTATGACGAAGTTATGGTATTACGAAGTTAATACACTTTTAAATTGAATTCTAACTAAATTATTAATTCGGGCCCAACCCCTTTTCTATTCAGTCCATTACCTTTTCAACTCTCTGGCCCATCTCCTTATTAAAAGCCTAGCCCGCACTTTATTTCCTTTCTACCTAACTCGTGTCTGACCCCCTTCCCCAAATTCATCATTGATTTCAGGAAAATAATTTCCCCCTTCCACCACCGTTGACTTCACTTTGACCGACCCCCCCGGTCAATCCGACCACCGCCAGTGTTGCCGCCTACACCATTCAACTCACCACTCAAATCCGTACCAACCCCACACCCTCTCGTCGAACTCGATGCAACCCCAAACCGACCATCGTGCTTCAAACGACGCTCAGCCACATCGAAGCTTTCATCACCAACTGCTCCTCCTCCCATCCTCGAATGCAAAACCCAACAACACCCAGTTCTTCCTCATCCCGAGCTCCTTCTCCTCGTACCCAAGACCTCCAACTCGCAAGTTCCTATCAGAATCCATCCGAACTTCGCCTAACCGTGCTAAAGCACCTCACAAACTTCCATACAACGATAGCTCTTCGAATCGGTGCCTGAGATTCAAGTTTTCCGCAACCCTAGTTTCCAGCGAGCACTTCCAATATGCGTCGAACACAACAATTTGTATAGGTTTGTGAAGAGGAAGTACACAGCAACTCATATATGTGGATATTTGGATTTATAGGAATTCTTTTGTATTTACTTTGATTTTCATTTGGGATTTTCTTTCTGCGTTTGAGATTTTACACGGTTATATAGACTTGCGTGGGTAGGTAGCCCTTGTGGCCGAGAACACAGGCTGGGTAGCCTTCAATTTAGCCAAGAAAGTATTAGGATATTTTTTGTTTATAAATTTTCTATTTTATTTCAATGATTTCTACTCGTTCATGGTCCGTAAAAATCCCTACTATCACATATGATACCCAAAAATCACCAAACTGGACCTATAGCTAGAGTTCGACATTACGGTCCCAACGAAACTGGTTTCGTCGAATTTCGACTCCGTATGCTCACACAACGTATTTTTAACTGCCAAAATACTGACTATTTCTCACTCTAAAAATCCGTACGATCACACAGTGACTCTAAAAATTACGAAACTTGACATCTAACAATAATTTGATGTTGCGGATCCAACAAAACTGGTTTCGTCGAATTCCGACTTCATTTGCAAAAGTGGCTATTTTTAACGCTCTAAATAGCCTATTTAAATATATAAATATATTTAAATTAAATATTTAAAATTAAATATTATCGTCTATATTCACAGTGGCATACCACACAGCTCTAGAATATTCCTGTATGTATTTACAACTCGATATTCACTTCTGGGTCAACCAGATATTTGATTTATATTGAAATCCCTTTTAAAAATCTAAATAATTCCTTTATAAATTATAAAGGAATTCCACTGCGACTTTTCTAAAATTTTATTTGGACATGCATCAAAATCTACACGATGAAATCCCGATTTTTCTCTTCCACTAGAAAGATATACTCCACCAGCTCCATACGTTTCTTGTTTCACAGAAATCCGACTTATAACGAATCTTGTATATTCAGTTGAAGTTCAACTCGCCAAATAACGAACTGCCGCGTCGTTACGGGCTCGATTATAATTATTATTATAATTTATACGTTCAACTATCGTTTATTTAATATATTCGTTATTTAAATAATTAAATAACTTAATTATTATACCTTACAAAACGCGCCATTACAGAGGGCCGGGTTGCAAGACGTTCTTGTTGAACCCAGTGTATTCGCCTCTAGAGATACACAATCGGCAAGTGGTCCCATACCTTGTCAAGGTCGGAATCCAATCTCCAATAAGCGCCTGCGGTTTTGATTATATACTATGTATGTGGAGCGTGAGATGCAAGCGTTCCACTAGATTGATATTTACTTGTATTTAGACATTATTATAATATCAGAAAAGATACTGGTTTCAAAAGTGTTTTGGGTTATCGTATGGTAAAAACCGTCTGTGTTTATGTGTTGATTCGGTCTTATGATTATCCTTTTCTTTTGAAAAGATATTGAACTTTAAAATCATGTTGGATGATTTACCCTTAATACTGTGCGAGTTTTACTCACTCTGGTTCACCAGACTGACCCGGTGTTTTGTAAATGCTCGAGTCAGCCCGGGGTGTACAGGTTCAGGTTATCGAATGTTGTGCGGAGACGAGCTGGAAGAGTTCAAATGTATGACACTATATAGTTACCGTTCCGCTGCGTGTTGTATATGGAACATATTTTTATAACTGTCCAGAGATGTTGATGTACTCTGATAATTGTAAGTATTTATAAACGCTCTCAGGAAAGATTTATTTCAGTATTATATTTTGTTCCGTTGCAATGTGAGACTCTGATTTTGTGTAATGTTGATTCTTCTTCTTCTTCTTCTATTCTAATATTTCTTTCTTATCTCACCCTCTAAATTCTTTCTAATAATGTTCCAGTGTTTTTGGTGTTTGGAAGGTCGACATGAGTTACGATAAAGGTATTTATGTCGATTTTTTTTGGGGCCGAAAATCAGGGGTCATTACACAATAACATAGTGAATATAAGGTGTGTCAACACTGACTACCCCGTCCTATACTTCATTATTTATTACAAATATCTGTTGGGCTTAGCCCAATGTTCTGTTTCTAGCCCAAGCGGCTATTATGTTACACTATAAATATATATACATAACGTTATGTACATTATCAATTCAGAAATAATTTAAACTCTCATTCAGTTTCTGTTATGGTATCAGAGCCATCCGGCTAACAACAAGTAATAGCGATCCTCTTTTCAAATCTCAGTAAAACTATCAAGAGATAGATTATCCATCAGATAGATTTCATCACTTGGATACCTCTCATCCAAGATTTGTAATCTTTTCATTTGAGAGTTGAGGCTATAACAAGAATACAGTGCCTCGCCAGTGTGTTGGCTGCATCTGTTTCTAATATTACAGCTTGGGTGGTAAAGATTCTCTAAAACTCAAGATTCGATCAAAAAATTCAAAGTATTCATTCTATTGTAATCAAAAGCCGTCCAATAAAGCTAATTCGACATCACTTTAGCATTCTGGTAGCATTTAATCTGTCAATTCGAATTAAAAACAGTCCAAGAAAGCTAATCAGTCAGCTTTAGAGTAATAAATCATCTTTCTGGTTGCATTTTTGAAGACAATTTGAAGAAATCATTCAGATTTTTCAATTCAAGAACAAGAGGTCAGAGATCCTTACCTGAATTTGCTTTTTGACATCATGATTGAAGGAGACGAGTCAACTTCACCAAAATCTTCTGCTAAATCCAATCTGACAAGTGCTGAAAGTACCGAGGATCTCATCAAAGCCATCATAAAGCCTCAAAGTCAGATCATCTCCATACAACTCGATGAGTCAAACTACCTCCTGTGGATGCTGCAAGTAGAAACAACAGCAAAAGGGTATGGATTAGAAGACTTTCTTTATGGAACAAGGCCAGTCCCAGCAAAATACATCAGAAACAACAATAATAATCTGGTAAACAATCAAGAATTCACAGCTTATCAAAGACAAGATAACCTTTTCAGTGCATGGTTAATGTCATATATGGGTGCTTTACTCATGCCTCAATTAATAGGGGTTAAAAGTGCTCAAGACGTGTGGACAACTTTGGAAAGATCATTCACTAGTCAATCATTAGCTAGAGTTTTACACTTCAAGAAACAACTATAATCTATAAATAAAGATGCCTCTAGCATGAATGAATATCTTATGAAGGTGAAAAACTCATGTGATCAATTGGCATGTACAGGAAATAGAATAGAGGAAAAAGAACAGATTTTATACATAGTGGGTGGACTTGACGACAAATATGAAGCAGTAATAGCTTTTATCACATTTGTTGAACCCACACCCTCCTTACAAAATGTCTATTCTATGCTACTTAGTCATGAAGGAAGAATGTTGCAAAAGAAAGAAGGAGCAGATTTTAATGTCAACTATACAACCACTGGAGAAGCAAAAAATCAAGTCAATAATCCAAGAAGTCAAAACACTTACCAAAGAGTAGGTTCATCCAATCGAGGAAGAGGCAGAGCTAGGAGATGGAATCCCAACAATAGGCCTAAATGTCAAATATGCGAGAAACTTGGACATACAACCAACAAATGTTACTTCAGATTTGATAACAGTGTTAACAAAAATCAGCAAGGAAACAACAATGTTAAAGACAGAGCAGCAGAAAATAAATTTAAGTGCTCAACTCAAATGTAGAGGAAGAAATAGATTTTGCATAACCACGTATTTAACTAAATTTCTTCATGCTCACAACAAAACAAGGTTAGGCTTTATATAGTAGCCTTTACATGTCAATTCAAAATCAATAGGTGCTCTTTCACCAATAGACATTACTTTCATTTAATAAATTTAACAATTCCAATGACATTATTATTCTACCAAAGCACATGTCATTTGGCTTTACACATTCAAATGATATTTAATGTTTGGTTTATTTTCACATTGCCTCCCTTAAACCAAGCTAAGATCTTCAAACTTCATTATTCCCATTAACCTTTTCAGCTTCAAGAATGTAACACTGTTAAGAGATTTTGTAAAAATATCAGCAACTTGCTCTCCAGTTGGACAATAAAAGACTTCAATTTCTTTGTCCTTCACTAGCTCTCTGATATATTGATGCTTTGCATGTATATGCTTTTTCCTATCATGAAATACTGGATTTTTGGACAATGAAATGGCTGAATTGTTGTCACAAAATATTGGAGTAGGCTTCTTTTTTTCATGGTGCATATCATGTTAAATTCGACGCAACCATATTGCATGAGTGGCACACTTATTTGCTGCAACATATTCTTCCTCTGTAGACGAAAGTGTTACTACTTGTTGCTTTTTTGATGACCAACATATTGCACCGGAACCAATATCAAACACATAACCTGATGTACTCTTTGCATTTTCATCTCCTGCCCAATCACTATCCGTGTATCCAACAATCTCTGTTGCGCAGTTAGCAGGATATAAAATCCCATCACTTTGAGTTCCTTTGACATACCTTAGAATCCGCTTTGCTGCCTGCAAATGTGCTTGCCGAGGAGCTTCCATAAACCTGCTAATCAAACCGACTCCAAATGTAATATCCGGCCTCGTTGCTGTCAAGTAACGCAAGCTTCCAACAATCTGCTTGTACAATGTAGGATTAACATACTCCCTAGCATAATCTTTCTTCAATTTCAATATTTGTTCAACGGGAGTCACTATTGGCTTGCAATACTCCATCTTGATGCGCCTGAGTATGTCATTTGCATACTTTCTTTGAGAGATAAAAATTCCTTTTTCAGTTTGCACCACTTCAAGACAAGAAAGTAGAACATTAATCCCATATCCGCCATCTCAAACTGAGATGCTAACGCCTTCTTGATATCTTCTATGAGTTTCAAGTTACTACCTGTAATAATAAGATCATCCACATACAAGCATATAATTATCACATCTTCTTACATGTTAGTCTTAACATACAAGGTATGCTCATATGGATATCTTTTAAATCCATTCTCCAAAAAATAAGAACCGATCCGAGTGTACCATGCTCTAGGAGTTTTCTTGAGGCCGTACAAAGCCTTTTTCAGCTTATACACCTTTTCTGACTCTCCTCCTTTCACAAAACCTGGAGGTTGTTCAACATACACTTCCTCCTTAAGTGTGCCATTTAAGAAAGCCGACTTTACATCCAATTGAAATATTTTCGAGCAATTTTGAGCAGCCAGAGAAATCACCAATCTAATAGTATCAACCCTCTCAATAGGAGCAAAAACTTCAAAATAGTATACACCAGGTTTTTGCTTGTAACCTTTGGCAACCAACCTTGCTTTGTAATGTTCCACCTCTTCATTTGGTTTGTACTTTGTCTTATAAACCCATTTAACTCCAATCTTTTCTTTTCCCTCTGGAAGTGAGGTAAGCTCCCATGTCTCATTATTTTTAATAGCTTGGATTTCATCATCCATGGCTTTAACCCAATGACGTTGTTGACAAGCTTCATCGTAAGTAAGAGGATCACAATTTGCGTACAAAGCAAAGTTGACAATGTCTTCATCTGCTATGCTTATGTTTGTCACTTCATAATCTTTTAAGTATGCTGGTGCACAATGATTACGATGAGGCCTTGTTGTTGCTATTGTTTCATGTGGAGATTCAATTTCTTGAACATCTGCTCCTTGAAGCTTTTGAACTTTAGAAGACTCTTTCTCTTGAACACTGTCATTCTCTTCTTCATTTGATCCATCGTCCACTTTAATGAATGTTGATGGCACCTTTTCTTTGAAACTCCAATCCCAAGCTCACCAAATGTCACATCTCGACTAATTATAATCTTCTTTGTTGTTGGATTATAAAGCTTGTACCCTTTCATCACCATGCTATATCCAATAAAAATGCACTTTTCAGCTTTATCATCAAGCTTCTTCCTTAACAGATCTGGAACATGTGCAAATGCAATGCAACCGAACACCCTTAAATGATGGATGTTAGGCTTCTTTCCGCTCCATACTGCGTACAGAGTAACTCCATCAATACTTGTGCATGGACATCTGTACAAGATGTAAACTGCACAATTTACAGCTTCGGTCCAGGAATATTTTGGCAAATTCTTCAACTTCAGCATGCATCTAACCATATCCATGATGGTTCTGTTTTTCCTCTTCGCTACACCATTTTGCTGCGGTGTATATCTGGTTGTCATTTGGTGCTTTATGCCACTCCTCTTCAAGAAATCATCACAAACAGTATACTCTATGCCTCTGTCAATTCTCAACACTTTGATATTTTCTCCACTTTGCTTCTCAACATAAGTCTTGAACTCCTTAAACGTGTCACATGCATCAGATTTGTTCTTCAAAATATACACCCATGCCTTCTTGCTAAAGTCATCAATGAAAGTGATAAAATATTTTGCACCTCCATAAGATTGTACCTCAATAGAGCACAAGTATGAATGGATAATTTCTAGGGGCCTTTGAGCTCTCATTGCCTTTCCAATCGGGAAGCTATCTCTATGCTTCTTTCCAATAACACAAGTTTCACAAACTTGATTAGGTACATGAATAGTTGGCAAACCATGTACCAATCTTTTCTTCTCAAGAATGTTCAAACTACTAAAATTTAAATGTCCACAGCGCATATGCCATAACCAATTATCCCCATGGGATACAGAACTCAAACAAGGAAATTTATCATGCTGCAACATTAAAGGAAATAAGCGATTATGAGACATAGTTTCCTTCGTGATTAGCCTCTGTTTGGAATCTCTAATTGTGAACACTCCATTGTAGATGCACATATCATACCCCTTCTCTGATAGTTGTCCAATACTAAGCAAATTATGATTTAGACCCGGCACGAAATACACATCTGAAATGTAGTTGTGCATTCCATTCTTTAATGTGATAGTAATCATTCCCTTTCCTTTGACCGACATCTTTGCAGCATTTCCAAATGTTATGGTTGTTTGTACTGTCTCATCCAGCTGAGTAAACAACTCTTTATAACCTGACATATGATTGCTACATCCCGTATCTAAATACCATGTAACTTGCTCACTTTTATTCATACTATCAAATGCCATCAATAAGACTTCTTCTCTGACCTTGCTGTCTTCAGCTACCTTGGCATGAGAATTTTTATCCTCCGACTTTCTCTCTTTGCATTCATTTTTGTAGTGACCAAACTTGTTGTAGTTGAAACATTGGACGGTTGATTTATCTCGTCTTTGACTGCCATGCATGCCTCTGCCTCGACCTCTTCCAAATGAGCCTCTTTTGTAATTGGTGTTAGAACCCCTTTGAGTTGAGCTTGTGTCATCTCGCAGCTGCCACCGACTTTCCTTTTTTAAGCTTAGTTGTGTCTGCAATGCTTCATCAATCATCGTCTCTGACTTTTCATTCAACCTTTGTTCATAGGCTTGTAATGAACTCAACAAATCATCCACCTTCATATCATCGAGATTTTGTGAATCTTTGATAGCCGTGACTTTTCCTTCAAAACGCTCAATTAAGGTTCGAAAAATTTTCTCCACAATCTGCAGATCTTTGACATCCTCACCATTTACCTTCATTTGGTTGACAAGTGAAATGTTCTATCAAAATATTCAGAGATGCTCTCCTTCTTCTCCATTTGAAGAAGTTCAAACTGTCATCGTAGCATTTGCAATCTCACCTTTCTAACTTTTCTCTCGCCCCACATATGTGTTGATAAGGCAATCCCAAACCTCCTTTGACGATGTAACATTAGCTATTTTCTCATAGACATAAGATTCTATTTCTCAAAATATATACATCAAGGCTCTATTATCTTTCATTTTGTTTTTAATAACTTTTGCTCTCTATTCCCGAGTGAGATTTGTTTGGTCACCTGGATCTGTAAATTCATCAGTAACTACCTCTGAGTACTCCATGACTTTGAAGAAAAGCTCCATCCGAGATCTCCAATGTTGAAAGTTTCCTTTTCCATCAAACTTCCCAATGGGACATGGACAAAAATCACCTTGTCGATTTGCCATAAATCTCAACACAATCTCTGATACCAGATGTTAAAGACAGAGCAGCAGAAAATAAATTTAAATTCTCAACTCAAATGTAGAGGAAGAAAGAGATTTTGCATAACCATGTATTTAATTAAATTTCTTCATGCTCACAACAAAACAAGGTTAGGCTTTATATAGTGGCCTTTACATGTCAATTCAAAATCAATAGGTGCTCTTTCACCAATAGACATTACTTTCATTTAATAAATTTAACAATTCCAATGACACTATTATTCTTCCAAAGCACATGTCATTTGGCTTTACACATTCCAATGATATTTATTGCTTGGTTTATTTTCACAAACAATAATCATGGAGGAAACCCAAGTGCAAACATGGTCAATAGTCACAGATAACAAAAACAGTCAAGTAACATCATCAAATGTAGCAACTGTTGATGACATTCAAGATGAAGCATGGTATCCAGATTCAGGAGCTACTCATCATGTAACAAACAACCTAAATAATCTGAATCTTGGGAACCATGAATACAAAGGTAAATAATCTTTAATTATGGGTAATGGTAATTCCACAGTTATATCACACACTGGACATACTAGTATTAAGGGTGCTGAACTACTATATCTGAATAATCTACTATGTGCACCACATATAAGAAAAATTTAATCATTGTGTCACAGTGTGCGAAAGAAAATCAAGTGCCTTTTGAATTTTATCCAAAACACTGTGTAGTTAGGGACATTCTGATTAGGACCATTTTATTGCATGGTAAAGAACAAAATGGGATGTACAAGTTTGACTCAGGAAATATCAAAAACTCTGAGCTTAAGAGTAACCTCTGTAATGTAGCAGAGTTACATATGCACATATGCACATATTGTCAAATGGGAAAAGTCACAAGTTGCCATTTTCAAATTCTGAAACTAAATACTTAAATCCATTAGAATTAATAGCTGTTGATCTGTAGGGTCCAGCCCCAATCAACACTGATTATGAGTTTAAGTACTACATCTCTTTTATTGATGCTTTTTCAAGATATGTTTGGATATACTTTATGAAATCTAAGTCCGATACATACAATTCTGTCACAAAATTTATTGCTAATGCTAAAAATCAGCTTAGTCATAAAGTCAAAATTATTCAAAGTGATGGTGGCTAGGAGTTTCTTCCACTGAAAAACTATTTTGGCAAAAAGGGAATTACTCATAGGTTAACTTGTCCACACACTTCTGAACAAAATGGTATTATTGAAAGAAAACACAGACACGTTGTCGAAACAGGGTTAACTCTATTGGCACAGGCATCTCTACCACTAAAATTCTGGCTTGATTCCTTTGCCACAGTTGTACACTTGATAAACAAACTAGCAACAAAGGTACTGGATTTAAAGTGTCCTATAGAGGTGCTGACCAAAGCTAAACCTAACTATGATGACTTGAAAATTTTTGGATGTCTCTGTTTTCCTTACATAAGGCCTTTTAACAAACACAAACTAGATTTTAGATCTACTGCTTGTACATTCTTGGGGTACACTACCAATCACAAAGGATATAAGTGCTTAGATAGTAATGGAAAAATATATATTTCTAGACATGTCAATTTTAATGAGAAAGTCTTTCCATTCAAAAATAATGCTTTCAAAACAACACAAAATGTGTACAATCCCAGATTCTCTATTCCACCTATTTATGAACAAGAAAGTGATATTATGTATATGCCAAACACAACTGTCAGTACAACACATACACAAGATGCACAAACTATTAGCTTACCACAGCAAACCACATCCAATACTGAATCCAATCATGGCAATGAGATAAGTACTGATACTGGTGATGATGACTCAATTCACCAAAGTGATAATAAGGATGAAAACAATCAAGTTGAAATTCAACGGTCAGAAGGTAACAATGAGGCTACTCAAACACAAAATCAGCATCATATGATGACAAGGGCAAAAAGTGGTATCTTCAAACCAAATTTTTTTAATATTGAATACAATGATACTGAACCCTTCACTTATCATCAAGCAGTGCAGAATGATAAGTGGAGAGCAGCCATGGAAGAAGAATTGAATGCCTTGAACAAAAAACAAACATGGTGTATTGTTCAACCACCCAAAAACAAAAACATTATAGGGTGTAGATGGACATACAAAATTAAAAGGCATGCAGATGGTACAATTTTTAAATACAAGGCTAGATAGTGGCTAAAGGTTACTCACAACAGTGGGGAATTGATTTTAATGAGACATTCTCCCCTGTTGTAAAACCGATTACCATTAGAATTATATTAACTATAGCCTTATATAAAAATTGGACCATCAAACAAATTGACGTAAATAATGCTTTTTTGAATGGTGATTTGCAGGAAGAAGTCTATATGGAGCTGCCACCAGGTATTAAAGAAAGGACTAACAAAAGGAATAGTGTGCAAACTAAACAAAGCTATATATGGTCTTAGGCAAGCTCCTAGAGTTTGGTACAACAAACTGCAGACAACACTAGCAAGACTGGGCTACACTTCCACAAAATCAGATAACTCACTATTTACAAAATTCACAACAGATACTATCACCTATGTTCTAATTTATGTGGATGATTTCATAATAATAGGCAACAGTGAATTAGAAATAAGAAGCATTACAATTCATCTAAACAATGAGTTTTCAGTAAAAGAATTGGGTGATCTATCATATTTTCTTGGAATTGAAGTGTGCAGGACTGAAGAAAATGAGCTACAGCTTTGTCAAAGAAAATACATTACAGAACTCTTGGTGAGAGCAAGGATGAATGAAGCCAAACCATTGTCCACACCAATGATAACTATCCTACATCTAAGCAAAGACAAAGGAGAACCTACTTGCAATGAAAGGCGGTACAGAAGCATTATTGGAGCACTTCAATATGTGACTATAACAAGACCAGATATATCATATAGTGTCAATAAAGCAAGTCAATTTATGCAAAAACCACTGAGTGAACATTGGAAAGCTATCAAAAGAATACTGAGATACTTAAAAGGCACAATTAATCAGGGGATTATTTTAAAACCAAGTACTAGCCTAAGTATCAATGCCTATTCAGACTCAAACTAGGCTAATGACTACGATGACAGAAAATCAACAAGTGGCTACTGTATATTTCTAGGTAGAAATCCTATATCGTGGTGTGCTAAGAAGCAAAACACAGTCTCTAGGTCAAGGACTGAAGCAGAATATCGTAGCATTGCCAGTACTGCTGCAGAAATAATACGGATTTAGTCTATCCTATATGAGCTAAAAATCAACATCAACTCCACAGCAACAATATGGTGCGACAATATGAGTGCTATAGCATTAACTGCAAATCCAGTACTACATTCTAGAACTAAGCATCTAGAATTAGACATATACTTTGTATGTGAACTAGTTCAGAAAGGAAAAATTCAAGTAAATCACGTATCTTCTACTTACCAAACAGCAGATGTTCTAACTAAACCATTTTCGAGACACATATTTGAGGAGTTAAGGAGAAACTGTGTGTTGAAGAAGTCGATCACTTGCAACCTCTCGAAAGACAAAAGTCTTCTTCTGATAAAGTTTCCGGAACCAATATTCAAGCCCTAGAAAGCAAAAATCACAAATCAGAAGACCATAATTATAAACTGACCATGAATACTCAAATTTTCAGTGGATCTAAATATGACAAAGATCCAGAAAGTACTTGTTTGCAAAAGGAAGGCTCTCAACTACCAAGAAAGAGCATAATCAGTGGAACAAAGGAGAAGTAATTGCAAGAGCAAAGGAGAAGTAATTGATCGTATGTTGAGAGTGTTTAACCAGAGTTCGAAGTTGAAGAAAAAAAATGACGGCCGCCATTTTTATTTCCAAACCCTAGCTTGGATTACAGGGTTTGCGGGGGGGGGGGGGGTATAAGGTGTGTCAACACTGAATACCCCATCCTATACTTCATTATGTATTACAAATATCAATTGAGCTTAGCCCAATGTTCTGTTTCTAGCCCAAGCGGCTGTTATGTTACACTGTAAATATATGTACATTATCAATTCAGAAACAATAAAAAAATTTCATTCAGTTTCTGTTAGTAAAGATTAACCTTTTTTGTTTACTTATAATTGTTTACTCCAAATTTGGAATTAACACCAAAGGTGCAAATGTTGCACTTCACCGATTCGGTAAGATTAGAGTATGGAACCACGTAATCACAAAATAAAAAGTAAAAAAAAATGAAGACAAAGAAGTTTTTATAGTGGTTCGATTCGAGAGGAATCTATGTCCACTTTGAACACTTTTCTCATTAGCACTTTGGCAATTACAAAATGCATGAATTTATCTATCACTCTCTTTTCGCAATGATCTCTTTTATTTGCACTTTAATTTGTTTGAAATTACGGACGAACGGATGAGAACTTTTGATTTGCGATAGTGGATGCATGGATCCTTGCCACTTTAACAATTGGACGATTTTTGCGGATTTAATGGTGATCTTGCGTTCAATCTTGGTTTGAGAGGAGTATGATGGCAATTGGTGATAACTAGAGTTGGATTGGAGAGCTATTGAGCGATGAAAGACGGTGATTTGATCACTTTGTTATCGCATGAAGTTAGATGAATTTGGGGAAGCCATTAGTGGTGTTAGAGAAGCTTTAGAATGGTGTAGGAATGATTTAGGCAGCCCTTCGGGGTAGTGGAATCGGTCCTTTAAAGTGCAGTGAAAAAGGCTATTTATAGGTGTAATTTGGACCAGGTGGCAATCTTGTAATTATGGAGAATTGGGTTTGGATCGGTCATATAGGTATTTACAGTTCTGCCACTGCCTATATTAGTGTACCGATCCAATTCACTGATAATGTTCCAGTCCAGTTTGTATTATATGCACAGGTCCAGTTACGTCACGTGTTGTAAAGCACTGACCCACTCATAATGAAAAGCACTGATCTAATTTAAACAATGCCCCAGTCCAATATGTACTGGTCTAGTTCTCTTCATTAAGTACTGATCCAGTTTAAACTTCAATAGCAATGACCCAGTTTATTTACATTGGTTCCACTGCTTTATTGAACATGGCCGATCAATTTTTATTCAAATATGTCCGAACCAGTTTTGATAACAGGAATGCCACCGTGTTGTCATGTATGATCGATCCAAACTCAGATGTAGAACTGATCCCACTCCATTTCCACGTGGCAATCTTAATACCGATCCACTTGATGAAGCAAACAGCTTGAACTGTATAAGCCTTGTTATTTAATCTAATCTTTAAGGCACAATGATACCTTCCAGCATGTGAAGTTTCATGCAACCTTATGATCAAAGTTTAGACATGTTGCCTTGTCTTTGTGATTGTGTTTAGTTCATTTATTTGTCTTGAACCATCTCCTATGCGTCATGATTCTTTTTATATACTTATAAGTGGATGAATTGGCTATATGTACACCATCCATCGTTTTACATACTACTGCATCATGAACAGATTGGTCCTAATATTTGTCATTGTTATGTGAATACTCCATTTCATTTTGCACTTGCGTTCCAACGCTACTTTGCCAGTTTACTTATATTATACGTTAACTTGATTTATTGTGCTAAATTATGGAATCCATGCACGCACCATTATTTGGTATCAAAATGTCGACCCATTTCCTAAATATATGGACTGACGCGGTTAGCCTCTTACATGACCGACCTGATGTAGTCAACCGACCCAGTTTGCGGAGCTGACCGATCTTCTCTGACCAGCCCGTACATCCGAGACCGACCCATTGTAATAGACCGACCCATTCAGCGTATTGCGATCGACTGACCCGTTGTGTACAACGTGACCGATCGACCAGAATTGAACTGAACTGACCGACTCATGTACACTGAGATTGACCGACCTATACACATTGACTGTATTGCCTGATCCGTCAATATACTTATGACTTTTAGTGGATAACATTTGCCCCTCGCAGTTTACCATTTTTATTTTGTGGAAAATTGTAAGCTCCGAAATTATCGTTTTATTTTGATACATAGATTGTTGGATCATTCATGTTTTTGATACCTTAAAGGTATGGATCGGAGCATACACCTTATGTATGGAATGGGCATTATCTAGTGTAATGAATTGGAGTTTTTCTGATAATGGGCCGGGCACAGGCTACTCTGGAGGACCAGTTTTCTAGACATTGGTGTTTCTGCTTCCGGGTCTGAATTTTAGACTTTTAGGGTCTGAGCAGGATTTGCTAAGATTAAGCTGGATGGACGATCTCAACATTTTGCAGTTGAACTCGGATCTCGACTTTGTCACTCTAGTCTTATGCTATAGTAGTGGCTACTTGTTTTTGGGCATATGCTTGGCCACCGGGCCTTCTTTGGAGTAATGCGCGTCCTTTGAAGGCAATCCATAGTATTTTGAGCACAAACATGCTTTTTCAGTGCTATGCCCTGTTCTGTCATAACAGAAAATATTGTATGGTTTTGGGTGAACATTTTGCTATCGACTGCCCATATCGATAGGAGTTTGGTCAGTTAAAATATAACTATAGCGAATTTTTGTTTTGAATGGAATGAAGTGTTTGCATAGGGCTATCTTATTCAATGGTTTATAACGCATTGAATATTATTTGCATGAACACTACATTCTAATTCGAATTCGCGTCAACACTTAAGATCAATTGGTCGAGATAATTTGACCGTGGATCTTAAATGCTGCTATATTAATGACATATATGATGGTGTACGATATTTCTCATTTGAGAAACATGTATTGGTAATTATTTTTTGCTTTCTCTTTGGGGAAGTCTTAGATACCTGTGCCCCTGTCAGGGGAAAAAATCTAATGCCTGCCATGTTTGAGGTTTTCAGACACAACGCAAGTTTATTGGTTAAGTTTGAACTCTATCCACAATCCAGCTTGGTTAATTCATATATTGGAGACTTTTGTTACTCAATTATATTGATTAATCCAAGCGTCGGTAGATTCAGAAGGAGAGACACCAGAAATGACTTTGGTCAAAACCCCAATGTTTGTCGTTATCGCATCAGGTGCTTCCTGATTCTGACGATTAATTGAGTGCCCCCGGAGAGGACCTTGGTTGAAACCCCAATGTTTGCCGTTATCACATCAGGTACTTCCTGATTCTGACGATCAATTGGGTGCCCCCGGAGAGGACTTTGGTTGAAATCCCAATGTTTGCCGTTATCACATCAGGTACTTCCTGATTCTGACGATCAATTGGGTGCCCCCGGAGAGGACTTTGGTTGAAACCCCAATGTTTGTCGTTATCGCATCAGGTACTTCCTGATTCTGACGATCAATTGGGTGCCCCCGGAGAGGATTTTGGTTGGAAACCCCAATGTTTGTCATTATCGCATCAGGTACTTCCTGATTTTGACGATCAATTGGGTGCCCTCGAAGAGGACTTTGGTTGAAACCCCAATGTTTGTCGTTATCGCATCAGGTACTTCCTGATTCTGACGATCAATTGGGTGACCTCGGAGAGGACTTTGGTTAATGTTGGTCCTTCCAAATCGTTTTCCGGTCCTTCCTGCCTGATGTCGGTACTTTCGATCACCAGGTTTGTCGGTCCTTCCGACACGGTGCTGGTCTTTCCAGCTCAGGGTTGGCATTAATTCCTTTGTTAGACGCTCGACTTGGCGGGCCATCTCATATTAGGAATTGAAGCTTGAAACTTTTCACTTAGAGAAGTGCCCCTTAGATGAGAGTTACAACATTTTGGTTTGTTTGTCGTGGCACTTGTTCACTGTTTGAATCTTTGCGACTCCTTCCATTCACTTCTCAGGGTGATGCTTTTCTATTTTTGCATTTGGGAATGTTGATATTTATCGCCTTTGGCACTTGAGTTAGTGTTGTTGGGTCGCTATGCTTTGTCAGATTCTGAAGGAATAAGTGCTCGACAGATGGCCTACAACAAGAAATCATCTTTTAAGATAAGTCTTGATTTGACATAGAATTTTGCAAGCCAGAAATTCATTCAAACAGATATGCTCTTAATCATAGAGTTAACGTTCAGTGCATCACTTGCAGATTATTAAAGACTGTTTACGAGAAGTTTTGAATACAGCAGAAAGTAAAACATGATGTAAGCAGGAAATATAGCACGAAGTAAAACGGTGGCGATGTTGATCGCTATTTTGAGCCATTGAAACTGAAGCACAATTAACGGCTTTTGGTTAATGATCAGCCATAGCATGGTTTGAGCAAAGGCTTCGTTGCGTGTTGCCCCCTGGCCCTGGGGAGTCGGAGCAGCATTTGAGGACTGTGGATTTTTCATATATTGTTGTAGACGATTCTTCCTGATCAGCTCTTCAAACAGTGATTTCAGATACCTACACTCATTGGTGTTGTGGCCTAGTTGATTATGGAATCGACAAAACTCTCCAGAGTTCGCTTGCTTGCTGCTTACTGTCTGAGGCTCTGTAATTGGATAATCCTCGGTATCTTTTGTTGCTGCAAATATGTTTTATGGAGTATCATTTAAAGGTGTTAGCTCCGGTGGGTTGGAGAAGCGAAGCTTCTTGCTGTCTCGATTGTCTTTCCCGTCGCTTCCCCTTTTCTGACCTCCGGTATTTTTCTGATTGTACTGAATAACAGCATTTTTGGGAGCTTCAAGAGGTTGGTTTGAATTAGTAATCTGAAGAGGCGCAGGCTTATTCTCTAATCTCATGTATTCCTCAGCCGTTTTATAGAATTTGTCAAGCATGCTTGGTTCTTTCATTTTGATCCATTTGCCAAATTTGCTATTCTCGTCTATGGCGCCGATTAGAGACACTAAGATCATACGAGGCTCGGGATTTCCTACTTCAGACACAGCAGCGTCGAATCTTTTGAGGAAAGCTTTGACAGATTCTCCCGGTTTTCGTTTCATCGATGTAAGAGAAATAACGTCCTTCGCGTTCAAGCTTGCAGCCTGAACTGCTCTTTAAACATCAGAATCAAATCATCAAACTAGTTGATGGATTTGGGTGGGAGCCTTATGAACCATAATGATGCGACACCTTCTAGATAGAGAGGAAACCATAGGCATTTGATCTCGTCTGTTGCTTTAACTCCATTCATATACCATTCGTGTTTGTATAGGAAGTGATTCGGATCAAAAATCCCGTTATATGGAGGCAGAGTAGGATGAGTGAACTTTTTGGGAAATTCAGCATTGCGGATCCTCTTTGTGAATGGATTTCTGTCGAGAGAGAAATCCCATTCCCTTTCACTATCCTTGCGAAGCATTTTGTCTTTCATGATTTTCTTTACCACATCTACGATATATTCCTTCGAGTTGTGTCATTCCGGGGAGGGAACTTCGATCTTTTTTTCGGATGCTCGTCATGGCGAGTGTTCGTGTTTAGAGGATCTAGGGCTTCTACTTCCGCTATGCGAAGGTGCCCCATTGACGGGACTTGCAACTCATCAATTATTTCATTCGGAATGTTTTATAACGTTCAACTTTGAGTCTTCAACATTAGCATCATCTTCGCCAACAAATCCTTCTAAGTTGTCACTACGAGGATCAGAGGATGACGAATTTGCATTCTCTTCAAGGTTGACACGGATTTCCGGAGGAGGAGCAGGATTTACTTGAGCGTTTAGGAGAGCGCTCATTTTATCCATTAAAGCTTGATTAACATCCACGAGAGTTTTATTAGCATCAATTAAAGCTTTATTGGAGGCTTCCATGCGTTGACTCAAGTTAGCGATGACGACATCTAATTCGGCTTTAGTCACTCCTGCCCCGGATATTGAATTTTCTCCACCTTCAAATCGGTTGGTGAGTGGAGTAGTTTAATTATCAGCAACATTGTCGTTTTCTTCAACGACATTGCTAGTGGTCTTCTTTGATTTGGCTAAGATCTTGGACAAGGCCTTGAATTTTGATGAGAATTCGTCGATTGGCCTAGATATTAGATTTACGGAATCTATGGTAGAAGTAGGCTTAGAACTTCAATGTGAAGGTAGGAGATGCGAACGCGGCCCCACGGTGGGCGCTAGATGTTTACTCCAAATTTGGAATTAACACCAAAGTTGCAAATGTTGCACTTTACCGATTCAGTAAGATTAGAGTATGGAACCTCGTAATCACAAAATAAAAAGTAAAAAAATGAAGACAAAGAAGTTTTTATAGTGGTTCGACTCGAGAGGAATCTACGTCCACATTGAACACTTTTCTCATTAGCACTTGGGCGATTACAAAATAAATGAATTTATCTATCACTCTCTTTTCACAATGATCTCTTTTATTTGCACTTTAATTCGCTTGAAATTATTGGCGAACTGATGAGATCTTTTGGTTTGTGATAGTGGATGCATGGATCCTTGCTCACTTTACCAGTTGGACGATTTTTGCAGATTTCATGTTGATCTTGCGTTTAATCTTGGTTTGATAGGAGAATGATGGCAATAGGAGATCACTAGAGTTGAATCGGAGAGCTTTTGAGCGATGAAAAACATTGATTTGATCACTTTGTTATCGCATGAAGTTAGCTGAAGTTGTGGAAGCCATAATGGTGTTAGAGAAGCTTTAGAATGGTGTAGGAATGATTTAGGAAGCCCTTTGGGGTAGTGGAATTGGTCCTTTAAAGTGTGGTGAAAGGGGCTATTTATAGGTGTAATTTGGACGAGGTGGCAATCTTGTAATTATGGAGAATTGGGCTTGGATCGGTCATATAGGTATTTACAGTTCTACCACTGCCTAATATTAGTGTACCGATCCAATTTACTATTAATGTTCCGGTCTAGTTTGTATTATATGCACCGGTCCAGTTACATCACGTGTTGTAAAGCACCGACCCACTCATAATGAAAAGCACTGATCCAATTTAAACAATTCCCCGGTCCAAAATGTACGGGTCTAGTTCTCTTCATTAAGTACCGATCCAGTTTGAAATTCAATAGCAACGACCCAGTTTATTTACGTTGGTGCCACTGCTTTATTGAACATGGCTGATCCGTTTTTATTCCAATATGGCCGAACCAGTTTTGATAAGAGGAATGCCACCATGTTGTCATATATGACCGATCCAAACTCAGATGTAGGATTGATCCCACTCCATTTCCACGTGCCAATCTTAATGCCGATCCACTTGATGAAGCAAACAACTTGAACTGTTTACGCCTTGTTGTTTAATCTAATCTTTAAGGCACGTTGATACCTTCCAACATGTGAAGTTTCATGTAACCTTATGATCAAAGTTTGGACATGTTGCCTTGTCTTTGTGATGGTGTTTAGTTCGTTTATTTGTTTGGAACCATCTCCTATGCATCATGATTCTTTTTACATACTTAAGTGGATGACTTGGCTATATGTACACCATCCACCGTTTTACATACTACTGCATCATAAACGAATTGGTCCCAATATTTGTCAATGTTGTGTGAATACTCGATTTCATTTTTCACTTGAATTCCAACACTACTTTGCCAGTTTGCATATGTTATACGTTAACTTGCTTTGTTGTGTTACATTATGGAATCCATGCACGCACCATTATTTGGTATCAAAATGTCGACCCATTTCCTGAATATATGGACCGACGCGGTTTGCCTCTTACAGGACCGACCCGATGTAGTCAACCGACCCAGTTAGCGGAGCTAATCGATCCGCTCAGACCGACCCATACAGCCGAGACCGACCCATTGTAATAAACCGACCCATTAAACGTATATCGATCGACCGACCCGTTGTGTACAATGTGACCGAATGACCAGAATTGAACTGAACTGACCGACCCATGTACACTGAGATTGACCGACCCAAACATATTAACTGTATTACCCGATCCATTAACTCTAGCTTTGAATTTGATCCAACAGTATACGTAGGATTTTTAGTGGATAAAATCATCATACTTAACCATAGTTCTATATTTTCATAAAACCTTTTGTTGCATGAATTGGAAAACACAGATTTAGTATTCCCGAGTGATATTTGAGACCTTCAAAATTTTAGTAATGAATTTTTGACTTTATTAACGTGCATAAATATATAAATAAACCAGATAAATCAGCATAAAAGTAAAAGAAGTGAACAAAGTGCATGAGAACATAAATTAGTGTTTAAAAGTGAAAGAGAAACCAGTACACCATATGTATGATGATTTTTACCTGAGTTGAATCTAACGTACATGTCACTTATAAAGATTACATAAGTACAAAAAGAAAATAAATAAAGATATGTGATAAATGCAACGTTGAACTTACTTCTATAGGTAGACTAATGAACATAAACATAGTATATTAGACACATATGCATATGGAAAAACAATATATGGAAAAAAAATAACAAAATAGTAAGAGAAAAATAGTTATTTTTCAACAACTATTAAAGAAGGAACACTCACATCTAAAATATAAATAAAATGGTTGATTTCCAACTTGGCGGTCTGTTTTTATTCAAATTTTGATGACTCAAACATAATGAAATTATCAATCAAAGAACCATAGAAAGAATATAGCTTGCATGATCGAGTGCCTTTACTAAAAAAATATATTCAGATTCACAATCCATGTAATATGATTTGAATAGTAATTTTCAATTAAGGTTAATTCATGCAAGAACATGATTGATGGATGGTGAATTAATAGATAAAAGGGACAGTATATATATTTAGGGATATAATCTATATAATAAAATTGCCCCCTAAGACAAACCAGGAGACAAACATGGAGACAAAGAGCGGCTCAGATTTAATCCCGCAAAAACAAACGTCCTAATTTAAACACATCCCATAAACATGTCATAAACATGGCATTATTCTTGCATTAGCATTGAATAGGTTGATTTAAACACATCCTATCATTTCCGATCATTCCTATTATTGACATATTACCATTATCTTATACTGTGTAAATATAAAAATCTATTGCCATTTTAACAGTGTCCTTCCTAAATAAATTATTATTTATCATACTTGCAGACGTGAAATATTATCATACCAGCAGCCAAATTGTATTCTATGGTCCACGTCTTCCACTTACCAATTTTATTCACTTTTTAATGCTTTCTCTTCATGTATTATTTTTGATCAAAATCCGTAATGCCTCCATAATTTCATACTTTTGAACTGTGTTAGCTTCTTCCTACATTTTCATATTTTATGCATCCATGATGCAACTTTTTTCTTTAATCCTTCCTACGTTAATATTCATGTGTTAATCGTGGAAATGAATATTTTAATCCTTCCTACATTAATATTTTATGCATCCATGCTGGACCAACCACGATTATGCTTATTCATACATCTAATTAATTGTACCATATGGACCTTGGCTGTTACTATATCATATATACATCAAATTTCACCTGCTACGATTATGTTACTTTAACACACATGCTTTCATTTGCATTAAATGTTCCCATTTACCATATACGTTTCCATCTCCATTAAATGTTCCCATTTACCAATGAATTAAGTACAATTACACAATTTCTTATTTCTTGGTAAATTACGTTTTTTTCCTATTACTGTTACTACTACAGTATGCATTCCATATAGACTTCATACAATATCTCCTTAATAGTTAAGTTTTCATTCATACACGTCATTAATAAATCGTATATCATAAATTTATTTCCAAGACTGCCTTTAATATTTCATTTAATATTCGTATACCAGTTTTGTTCTTTCTTCAAATTTAATATTCGTCATACCCCTATTCTGCACATGTCCTATATTTGGAAATCCTAAAAACAATATTTTACTTTGTTATCAAAATATACTTTCATTCCATATTCACACCACATTTCGAAATTGGCATATTTTATGGTGAATCTGTTAAATTTGATATTTTTTGTAATTCCTTATTTGTGTAAGCAATTAATGGTATTTTTCTAAAGAAAAAATAAGTGGAACATTTACTTATATGACATATGCAATAAACTAATGCATTAACATTAACATAAATTGACAACAATTTGTTCCACCAGTCAGTTTTTTTTTACTATAATTGGGCCATCAACAAACCCGTTCTCTATAATTCTACATAACCTCCTCTGTCACCTTTTCTCCCAACTTGACCTTCTCTTCTCTTTTAATCTCATCTCCACCCAATTCACGCATTCTGCTCACACCACTCAACATTTTTCTGCTTAACCCCAACCATTTATCTTCTCATTGGTACATTACCTTTTCTGCCCGAACATGGTTATCTGCTCTGTACTCGATGCGCGACAACAAGCAGCAACAATATTTAATAATCTCATCATTCACGGAAATATTTGGGCGGATGGAGATTATATTGTTTCGAAAATTGTATGTTTGCTACGTGAATATGGGGTTAATGTCATTGTGTTTAATACTCATGTAAGTGTTTATCTTTTGTGGATTATGCTTACATAATTTAATTTCAGATTATCAGTACATAACAACTACCCATGTCTTGAAGGGTAAACAAGTTTACCCAAACCAGCCTATGCAAATTCGGAGAAGCACATGGCCAAGACAGAGAACAAGTCTAGGAAGTGAAGTATGATCCAATACGAGAAATGTGTTCATATACTCTTTAATTTAATTATCAATTCATGTTACATTGTTCATTTCGCATTATAAATTTGGGATAATGCAATACTGGCCTATGAAGAGGATGCGATGTATAAACGGCAAACTACTGAATGGCCATTAAAAAGAATTACGGTAATACAATCTACTGCTTATCTTATATTTTAAATACTAAAATAAGTACTATATTCGTTTTAACCAACTGCTTATTTACTCCTATTTGCAGCTTAACTTACACTCAGCACATTGGAGTAAGGACGTAGTGATCGATAATTACACTTTTTTACGTGTACTTAAAAATATGTTTAAGTGTTGATAATAAGTTCTAATATACATGTCATGTATCAAATTCTGTCATATTCATGTGTTTCCTCTCTACATTTGCTTTCTGTGCAAATTTCGTCGAGAATGTGGTTAGCTCAATATTTTGATGATGCTTTATACCTTTTGTACTCCGTTTATGATACATACTCATATTTACTGAATGTCAGTCGTGTATATACTGGATCACGAAATGATAAAGCTGAAATGGATGTGCATACATGCATACAAAATGTGAACCATGTGTTCCCTTCCAAATTTCATTTTTTACTGTTTTTCTGCACCGTTTTAGAACTCATTCACAATGTGCTGTATGAATTAAATTTTGTTTCCTGTTATACATTCCTACCATCTCTGGCATGCAATAAATAGCTAAAATGAAAACATAAAATTCTGCAAATGCACCGTTGTTCTATATAACAGCCAATCACTGTCAATATTCACAATCTAAAATTTAATATAGTAGTGGGTGATATAATTTAGCAGTAAATGTTAGTAATACTGGCATTGCATGTTTGTAGCCTTTAGACCTGTTGCAATTACGGAAATCAATTATAACTTTAGTTTTACAAATAATTGCATTTATGGACATTACTTTAATTAGTCCTTCAAAATATATATACCATATAAAATTAGAGTGAAATTGTTTATATTCCATTACCATATAAAAATAAATGCATTTATTTACATTACTTTAATTAGTCCAACCAGTAAATGTTAGTAATACCCAATTTTAAAAATTCTATATCATAGAATTACCATATAAATGACATGGTTTTGTATATTTACATCTTCATAGGCTATTGCGTGTTTGCAGCCTTTATACCTGTTGCAAATACGGAAATCAAATACAATTTCATTTTACATATAAATGCAGTTAAGGACATTGATTTAATTAGTCCTTCAATATATACTAAAATATAGTCATAATATTTAACATGTATGGTACTAATTTTAGACAGAGATGAGGTCAGTTAGAAGTAATTCATATGCACAGAAAGCAAATTAGCACCCATTTTCTTCAAATGCATGTAAAAAGCATCTAAAATTTAATATAGCAGTGGGTGATATAATTTAGCAGTAAATGTTAGTAATATTGGCATTGCATGTTTGTAGCCTTTAGACCTGTTGCAATTACGGAAATCAACTATAACTTTAGTTTTACAAATAATTGCATTTATGGACATTACTTTAAATAGTCTTTCAAAATATACCATATAAAATTAGAGTATTAATAGTTTATATTCCATTACCATATAAAAATAAATGCATTTATTTACATTACTTTAATTAGTCCTACCAGTAAATGTTAGTAATACCCAATTTTAATAAGGCTATATCATAGAATTACCATATAAATGACATGGTTTTGTATATTTACATCTTCATAGTCTATTGCTTTAATTAGTCCTTCAATATATACTAAAATATAGTCATAATATTTAACACGTATGGTACTAATTTTAGACAGAGATGAGGTCAGTTAGAAGTAATTCATATGCATGTCCAATAAATTAGCACCCATTTTCTTCAAATGCATGTAAAAAGCATGTAAAAAGCAACCAAACTGTAAGATAATAAAATTGAGCTATGATGTGCCATAAAGATAACCAAACATTAATTGTAAAAAATTAGTAGACAAAATCAAAATATATCAAATTCATGTTAAAACAAGCAAAACAATGACATGAGGTGCGAAGCAAAGCATAGATTACATGTCGCCTATTTTTTAAATCCCATAATAAAATGATCGACAAAACTGATAACGTATAAACAAATACGATTATAGTTCTGTTAATCCATTCACTTATTTATACTTCAGTTTATGAATATGACCACTTTAGATATTGACATCAAACATATACCATTCCAGCTAATTAAATCGTGATCGGAAAAAAAATGTTGTTCCTACTGCATATGATTAGCCACCTTATATGATTATAAGAGTTACATTTGTAAACATGTGAATACATCTGCTATATTGCTACAATGTTTGATTGCCATGTGATCACTTTCTCTACTATAACCCAGTCCATTATTACATCAAAACATTTTTTGTCCTTTTAAATCTACAACTTATGCCAAGTCATCTGTTCAACCCCTACTATTCTCCTCTTTTTTCTCCCTTAGTACTTCTACAATTAACTACACGCATGCATCTATACAAACACAATGCAAACTACAACACCCCGTACTCTATGCTCCCGTGCAAACTACAACACCCCGTATATGATTACTTTCACTCTAAGTATATGATTATTACAATCCACGACACACACAATTGTATCATCTCAACAAATTATGACACCCAACATCTTATGCATCCGTGCAACGCACGGGTTTCCACTCGTCTTATATAAGGTGGGTAGTCGGCATAAAACTAATACCCCATAAACAATTACTATTGTTACCTGCAAATGAATAATAAAATCAAAATTAGACAATTGTAGCTAAATAACTAAAATAGTTTATGGGAATTAGGCTGAAGGAAAAACTTGAGAACGGTTTTAATCTAAAGGACATAAGCTCTAAAATTTAGTACGAAGGACAATCAAATAATATATTCATATGCCATTACGGAAATGTATTCAAAAAACATTGCTCAATTTTTTTTCTAAGTTAAACTCAGTAGACATATGTACCTAAACTTTGTTTGGTACATAAAATTGGCATGTACATAAGATCTTAAAGTGATCAGTCAAATCTATAAACAGTTGGTGATTATATTATATTCTTGTTTGTTTTAATGATAGTTTTGAAAAAAAATCTCGTTGTATAAATGTATTCAATAATCTTTCATTATACGAAACTTAAGTCAGTAGTCAGTAAATAATTATCTAAACTAGGAATAAGCAACCATATAATTAAAATCTACTAAAAAAGAAAAATTATCATCTTAGTGGGAGAACTTAAAAAAATTTACAATGTACAATTATTAAATCAAATCATGCATTAATACCATTGTAAACTGATGGTAGACACTACATGGTTCTCTCTTATTCATGTATTTAGTTGAAGCATTATAAACATCCGTTAAATTTTGAATTTGCAGCTGATAATATTACATAGTTCTGATTAAAATAATTGCTCAAGAAAAGATTTAATATCATCAATAAATATTATGATTAATGTATATTAAAACAAATTAAAACGGAATGTGTATCTTACATTAGGAATCAAATCAAAGGAATTGACAATAAGCAATTTTAAAAAATGGTTCAACATTTTACATTTATGGCTTTATATTTTACCATAATTGTTTAATAACCATAAAAGTAAAGTTATCCATTCAAACTTTTATGGTTCCTAATTCATTATGAACCTTTTATATATCATATGGCGGAAGGAGCCACTTGGTGACTTTATCATTGATCGGTTAAGCATGAAACATATAGGGTGGTAAATTAAAAGAATGCATATATGGAGAAATACTTATAGAATCATTGATTTATTAATGTGTACCAATCAAAACATTACATTTTTGAAGCATTAATCCTTTTCTCCAATATCCAACAAGTGAATTAATTTTCGCCTTCTTTGTTCTAGTTGACAAAAGAATCGCTAAGCAATGGGAAATGAAAGGAAAGAAAGTTGTAATGGAGATTCTTCTGGCTAGAAGATTATACAGAGCAGAAGATTACCATCATCGTTATTTAGATAAAGCGATGGGCCATCATGCAGCAATCCCAAACAATGTATATTGAAGCAATCTAAAGCAAAAACATGCAGTAACTCGATTCAACGCACGTTGAAGTAATCTACAGGAAAAACATAGAGTGATCTTGTTCATTGCTCGGGTTTATAATCCATATTTTAGGGTCATGATTTATTTACTATTGTGTACTATGTAACATGAGCAATGAGCTGTTATAAAATACAGATTACTGTTTAATTTCTCCTTTAGTAACACATGATTAATACAGGTAACCATACGATTTGTATTTAGTGGTAGAATATACAATATTCATATAATAACATTAACCCCTCCAAAAAGATTTGTTTATCTAACTGGCACTGAAGTGCACTATAAGATTTTTTTTAATAAATGCATAATTCTGTAAAACCTCTAACCACAGTTTTTGAGCTATATGTTGGGAGCTGCACTTCACCTTATGATGGAAGCTTTCCCACTATTTTATAATTTGTATATCTATTTTCATAACACTGGAAATTTGTGCTGTTTCAGACGAACTCATCTACCATTTTTTTAAATTTAGTAACTCAACCCGCTAAATAGTTAGTCTCCTAATTACTTTTTGTCATAATATATGTTACATAATTAAAATGGAAAAAAGGTCATACCTGCCAAATAGAACCCTTGTCTTAAATTCTGATAATTATCACTCCCACCTAATGACATTTAAAAAACAAAGAAGTGTTAAAAAAGGTAGAAATGTTAGCAACCAAATTCAATCAAAAAGCAAGCAAACAAACATATTAAATCATCTTTTCTCTATACATAACACTAGGCTAATCTGTTAATAAATGATTATGAAAGTAGAAACTAAAACATATTAGAAGGATGTATTCAAGAAACTTCTTAATCTATCAACAACAATTGCAACTGATAAGAGCATAAATGAAAACTAAAAACAATTTAATATATATAGATTAAATTAGCAGGATGTAGATAACTGGCATTGATTAATTAACAAAAGCAACAATTTGTACAATATGTATGAGAATTGTCACTATTTTCGAGTATAGAAAACAGACAATATCAAGTTTCAGGAGTGAATCAGGGTAGAGGTAATTATGAAGAGAAAAGTTTTGTCATGTAACAGAACATAGAAACTGATATTAATATTCTACAGTAGACAAAATGATAGTGCAACTTTTCATTTCTGGTATTTTTTTTATCCAGGTGATGGTACTTGTCCGAAATATTGATCCAATTGCAAACATAGTGTGCTTATTTTCAAAACTCAATTGGAAAATCTAAAAAAATTTGAATATAAAACTTAATTTGAAAATACAAAATACAAATTATAACAATTAATTTTAAAAAATACTTTCAAATTTATTAAATAAACTAATTAGGTGGATGGATCAAATAAATAGTCAGAAGTTAATTTCCAAGATCAAGTATGAAGTAGAGGACCAAGACCAGGTTTCAAACAAAATAAATTTCATACAGGAAATTCAACCAAGTAAGGCACAAAATTGCTAGCATGTATATTTGTAACAACCCGGATTTCAGAACTAATTTAAATTTTTTATTTTGGCAATTTTAATGAATTTTGAATATTTAAAATGATTTATTTTAAATAATAACGACTAAAAAATTTATGCAAATTGAAGTTAGAATATAAATATTTATTATAATTATAAATAGAGTTAGAAATGGCACGGTATTTTAAAAATTCGATTATAAATTTCAAACGAATGTACAGGATTCAAAATAAACCAGATTTCAGTAAAACCAGAAATATACGAATCTATTTAAAATATCTTTCTAATGAATGTGAAAAATCCAGATTTCATAATGGAAATAAAAAGTTATGTCCAGTTGAAAATTCAGAATAGTAACTATGGAATTTATATAATATATAGCCCTTAAAAATAGCCATTTTGCAAACGACCTCCGTTTTCGACGAAACCACTTTTGTCGGACTCAGAATGTCAAATTATTGCTAGGTTTCAAATTTCATTAATTTTGGAATTAATATGTGAGCGCGGTAAATTTAAATGTGTTTGGTAATTTAAATTTGAATTGGATCGACCAGAAAGTGACCATTTTTCAAACGGTCTCCAAATTCGACGAAATTTGTTTTGTTTAGAAACGTATCGTCAAAACATAGCTATATTTATTATTCTGGAATTTTTGGAGTCAGTATGCGGCCCCGGTAAATTAAAATGTACGTATAAATTCAATATATATTGATTTATATTTTAATTTAAAGAAAAACTAATCAAAATAGTCGAATTGGCTTACGAAATATATCCCATTGTGTTTGGAATAGGGGTATTTAGCTAGGGGCGACAGTCGTTGGGTTTGATTTGGAGTTCGTATTGATAAACATGAAATTTTGGAAATAAATAAATTAAATAATATAAAATAATTATATATATATATATATTATTTTTGCGGGGTCAAAACCCTAACTGCGTTTCACAAGGTCAACAGCCGCTCTTTCCTTCACACATGAATGAGATGATCTGATTTTAAACCCTTTAAAACTCCAAATCTCCAAACTATTCCACGAAATATTCAATTGGAAAATCAATCTACTCCTTATGATCTTTAGGACCAACGGTAGTGATCAGATTCCATTGCAAATTCTGGAAGAAATCGCTCCCTGAAGTTCACGTCTTCAAACTGATCTTTAGAGGGGTTTCACCGAGTTGGAAGTTTTTCTGGACGTGGGCGGAGGTGGCCAAGGCGGTCGAGGTGGAAGTCTAAGATCGGCGGCAGATCCATCCTGGGCGGCGCAAAAATCAAGGGATGTGGGAAAGCTTTGTTCGATGTTGGGTTACAGCAGAAGGAAGAAGGAGGGATTAAAATTGAATTTGTTGAGTAAATTTTTAATTAATTAATTTAATTATAAATTAAAATGTCCAATCTTTATAATACCATAACTCTTTCATACCATATCAGAATAGAACGAAATCAGTTGCATTGGATTCGCAACGATGAGCACTACACTTCTGAACAGACCAGAACTGAAACGGAGCAAATCAGAATTAGGGGCAAATTAAAATTCAAGAACATAAATTCAGAAATTAAAGAATGGCGGAGTGGAAACGAATGTGAGAACTCTCTCACACTCAAATTTATTTTCCAGTAATATATACTAGGATGCAGACGGAGCTTAGAAGCCCCCGAAACTATTTTTTTGTATAGACCAGTTGATTGTTTGATTGGATTGTCTGGTATTGATATTCTTGTATATAAAAATTATTTATATAAAAAATATATATAAATAATCATGAAATAAAATAAATATTCATTTACAAACCAGACGGTTTATTAATGTACACTAGTTTTTCAGATATTGATTGGGACGATAATTTTTACACATCGCCCAACTGCACAAATAATAAACAGTATTTGTTGCTTGAAAACCCCACATGGGTATTGGGATAATATTTGGCATACACTGATCCCAATAATTAGTGGTATGCCAATCGGTTGGTTGACAGACCGTATAAGCGTTATTTATTTATTTTAATGCTTATACAGTTGTAGAATGCACTCTAGATGTTGTATGAATTTTTAATGATTGTTTATCATTATTGTTGTATACACACGATGTATAAAATCCATATAACCGAAATTATATGGTAATTGATTGAGTCTGATTCCAGTTCAGAATTAACAAATAATTTAAAATTATATTCAGAAACTATTGAAATGTGAAGCCGTGTTAAGTAGTTAAACGCCATTTTAACACGAACGAGATTTTCTGTTGATTTTTTTCATTTTATAATGAATATCGAAAAGTGATTTCAAAACATATTTTGAAAATATTATCATTTTAATATTATAATGACAAGCTATATTAAATTTTGATTTAAATTTGAAAATGAAATTGAAATTGAAATCCTTTTAAAATGAATTTAAAACAAATTTATAATGGAATATTTAATTTTGATTTAAATTTTAAAATGGAATTGAAATCGTTTTAAAATGAATTTAAAACGAATTTACAATGGAATATTCAATTTTGATTTAAATTTGAAAATGAAATTGAAATCGTTTCAAAATGAATTTATAATGGAATATTCAATTTTGATTTAAATTTGAAAATCAAATTTAAATCGTTTTAAAACGAATTTATAATGAAATATTAAATTTTGATTTAAATTTGAAAATCAAATTGAAATCGTTTTAAAATGAATTAAAAACGAGTTTATAATGGAATATTCAATTTTGATTTGAAATCGAAATTGAAGTGGAAATCGTTTTTAAAACGAATTTAAAACAATTTACGAAATTCGTTTTGAATGGAAATCGATGATATATATTATATATATTATAATGGCATGAATAGAACGCGCCGCGCAGCGACCATACGCGAATTTCTACCATTAACTTCAAATTGATGTAACAGGAGATCCAAACGTTGGATTCTCCTAAAACTTGAACCGTTGGGTTCGTATTGAAAGGAGATTTCCAATGAATACAAGAGATTTGAAATCTAACAGTTAGATTTGGAGATATGTCCAAGTCAATTTCAGGAAAGGTCGCTATGGATGCAGTTTGGTGGCCGTTATTGGAAACCGACTGTACGAGTGATATTAAAATTATTAAAAATTTGGAAAAATCATAATAAATGATTTGGAAAGATTTTGGATGAAAAATTCCATTTTTGAAAAGGTAAAAATATATTTTTATCAAAATGAACTAGTTATTAACTAGAATAATAATTTAATTATTTCTAGAAATAAATAAATTGGATTTGAAAATGGTTTTAAAATAACGAGAATTTTCCAATGATTAAATTGGAATGGATTTGGAATGGAAATAATCTTCGGAATATTTCGATATTGGATTCCATGATTATACGTATATTGTTGAGGAATTTGGAAGATATATATATATATATATCGTTATTCCCGATACAATATTGGTTGGTTTCCGAATTTGATATTGAATATAAGCTGATATAATTTCTATTCAGAGCCTTGTATTTGATATCAAATTGGATTTTGGGTTTCTCGTGAATGGTGTCTTTAACAAGACTGTTCTTAAACCCAGTTGTGAAAAGAATAAATCTTTTAATTAAGATTTTAGGAATTTTACCAATTAATTTATATTTAATTGGATTAAAATTGGATTTTGGGTTTGTCGTAAACGACATCTTCATTAACACCATTCTTAAACCCATTTAAATAAAAGAATAAATCTTTAAACTAAGGTTTAGTGAAGTTTTCCAATTAATTAATATTTAATTGGAATTGAATAAAAGATTTGGATTTTTGGGTTTATCGTGAACGGTGTTTTAAATAACACTTGTTCTTTTACCCAATTAACAGTGAGAATATGATTTGGAATTTATAATCTTTTAATTAAGATTTATGGAATTTTCCAAAGTAAAGATTTCCAATTTAATATATTAAATTGGAATTGAATGGAATTCGATTTGATAATATTAGAAGTGAGTTTCTGTGGAGGAAGTCTATTGATACATATGGAATTTAAAAGGCTTTTTCGTTATTCCATTTATATTATTAGTCGGATACGGAAATTGATATCGATTATATATTGATCTGTTTCCGTGAAGATTCCATGGTTAATGGAATTTGATTTTAGGTTTATCATGAACTGTGTTTTACTTGACATTGGTTCTTTAACCCAGTTAAAGACAGGATTACATGTCTAACATTGTATTTCCATACTGTATTTGTTGATCTCTGCTAAATATATATCTGTTTGGTGGTGGAGAATTACTTAACACCCTTGTAGATAGTCGATGTGGCATGTTTGTGTTTTCCAAAGTTAGATAATCATTAACAATGATTTTTGGGAAGATTAAAACTAAGAGGAGTTTTAATGAATCTTTAATTAGATTGAAAAGTGAATGTGATAATTAAAATTACCAATTTAGGAAAATGATCGAGAATGGAGTATCACCAGTTTTGCTGCAAGCGATAGTTAAATCTTTAATTAGATTTGAACGTGAAATGGTAATTAATTTTTTACCAATAACACTGTGGTATTAGATATGGAGTATTACCAGTTTGCTCCATGGGATGAATAGGTTGAGATTGGGAAAATAAATAAATGATTACTTTTGTAAGGTTCGCTAATCCCGACTAGTTTGGAAAACCATAAATTGGTTTAAATTATGAAAAGAATATTTGAATAAAAGAATATTATGGATTGGAATGAGGCGTATGATGTGTTGTTATAACACTTGATTATACGATACACGAATTATCCGGAAAGACGGGGTTTATGCCCATTCTGAATAACTGATTCGACGACTAACAGTCGAAGAAATTGAAGATGGTGCAAGACCGACTATCTTTACATTGAATGGATGGGTTGCTACTGATGCCCATGATTGGAGTAGGTACCTTGAAGGGGCAACGGTGGTAGTCTTCCAGACGTACTTGTTGATTATACGGATATGCGAGGGCGTCTCTTCTGTATTGGACATACGGGACGAGGAATAAGGTGCCTCCGGTTTCGTTCAGACCCAGAACGGACTTGTAAATGGATGGTATGTATGACGTTGTACTCCTTTATACTGTATTCATTGCTCTCTGCTAAATATATATCTGTTTGGTGGCGGAGAATTTATTCTCTTTCTTATAACCCTTCTTTGAGATGTACGAGCTTAGAGGTTATATATCGGCAGAAAGCAATGGTACAGTATGGATTGATAGTGTGACATGCTGAGATGCAGTGATCCAAGTTGTTGTTGAAAAGCAGATCTTGGTGGATGATGATCAAAGCACAGCTTTAAATAGCACAGCCTTGTGTAGCGTTAATTCGCGAACCTCACACACTTGTATGGTGGCAAACTGATGGTTAGATCAGTATGCTTTAGAGATGAGGATAGACAACCTATGGGTTGTCATGGATTCGGTCGACCGAGGTGATACTAGGTGTGGTCGCCCTACACTAGTAGGGATAGGGCACACCCCCGATTCCCAGATGGATAGAGTTAGTTGTGTTTTCCAATGCTTGGATGTAAGTCGCTGTAACTTGTTTCCTAGATAGTGCTGATGTGCGCTATGGCGTTTTCGCATGCCTGCGACGTAAGCCATTGGGAATTGCACTACGCGATAGATATTTCGGATCAGGAGCCACCATGATGGAAATCCAAACTTCCAATATGACATTTTGTTGGTTTAGTTGTATACTATATATGGCAACATAGTGGGATGGGGGCCCTCATGTCGTCTATGATTAATAAATTTATATTTGAAGTTGATTTCTTCACTTATAGTAATAATAAAAGATTTGTTTTAAAACGTACCAGGCATATTTGGCTATTATAAGGTAAAACTCTATCCTCGACTGCGTTCATTATGTGATGGGACCTGAGTCTTATAATAGCTTCATTTTACTTTATTTAGCATTGCGCTGTTTGTTTTAGGCACTGGTATTCTTGGGGGTAAACCCATTCCGTGTTATACGGCGTGGTCCCTTGATTTACCTTATTTTAAAGGTAAAAGTTTTAAATAACTGTTTTAGTTCTCACACCAGTCCCATGACTGACCTGGTGTTTATTGTTTTAACCTAAACTCTGTGTGCCCCTATTTTCCACACGAGCAGCTAGTAATTTTGGTTTTGAATATTTATTTGTTCAGGATCCTGGATTTACAGCTGGAGCTTTATTCGGAACGCTCTGTATCCGTGTATTTCTTTCGATTGTATTTGTTAATGTATTTCCGCTACGCATTGTATTTTTACGTTTTATTTCCCCTGCTATGTATTTTAAATCTCTGATATTTTCTGTGTAATATTTATTCATACTCTGATATATTCTTGTACTCTGATGTAAATTGTTGTAATAAGCACTGAAATGCTCTATTGTTTGTGTTCTGATTTGTTTTGTTCTCAATTTAATCCGGGCTTTCCCGTAAGGGTAAGTTTGGGTCGTCTCAGCATGGTATCAGAGCTTTGGTTTACAGAGTTCGTGAATAAGACATATTAGAACCGAACGAAAGAATTCATCAGAGATTGGATTAGTAATATCCAATGGAATCAGTAGTATCCTAAAATGCGTTGCAAAGAGTGTTATTTTTAAAATAAAAATGAAAACAAATTTTGTTTTGAAAATTTTAAACTTTATTATACAAATTTGATTATTTTATTTTTAATTGATTTAGACTATCGAGCATATGGAGATTTTGAATATACGTCTGACTAGTCAACGTGTATTCGAAGCCTCAAATATACTGGGTAGATATAGAATCACACTCTAGTCGCCCGGAGATGATTCTGGTGATATATATCATCATCACTGTTTATGGTCGAGTTTCGAAAGTAGAATATCTATATATTTCCAATCGACTAGTATGAGAACCAAAACCTTATTTTGAATTTATTATTTGGAATTTGATACTAAAAATATGATTTTTGAATATATATATATATATATATATATAATATTTATATGTTTTGGAAATTTAATTCACAAATTGATTGCTGGTTGTGTTGTGTGATTATTTGTTCAACTAATAAAAAGGTTGGAATAATAAATCAAATATGAAAATGAAAAGTTAAAATTGGAGTGATAAAACCAATAAGAGAATGTAAGGTAAATTTAGCCCAATCGAATCAAATATTGAAGTAAATTGAAATTAATTAGAATCACATATATGTACATGTATGTAAAATGAACAAGTCATAGCATGGAAGCTAAGAAGAGGAATAAAATTGTATGCCCAACAAATAGGTACATGTTTACCATTTTATTGGGTTTTAGTGATTTTATGAGCCGATTGGCTAGCCGCTTGGCTTTTTCTTTTTCTTTTGGATTGGTGAGGGCCCTGTGAAGCAATTTGCGGTTTTAAATGTCTCCCCGTACGAAGGAGGTAATGGCGAAATTTTTCGAAAATTTAGGGTGTTAGCCAAATTTTTGAAAAATTAGAAATTCTTATAAACTGAAAAGTTGAAAAATGAAAGCCAAACTGAAAGTTGAGTTGATTAGTAAAACAACTTTCACCTCTATTCCTTTTGGAGGATGAAAAGATTTTAAGTGGAGGAGAATGTAACAACCCGGATTTTCAGAACCAATTTAAAAATTTTATTTTGGCAATTTTAATGAATTTTGAATATTTAAAATGAATTATTTTAAATAATGACAACTAAAAATTTTATTTAAATCGAAATTAAAATATAAATATTTATTATAATTATAAATAGAGTTAGAAATGGCGCGGTAGTTTGAAAATTCGATTTCAAATTTCAAATGAATGTACATGATTCAAAATAAACCGGATTTCAGTAAAACCAGAAATATTTGAATCTGTTTGAAAATATCTTTCCAATGAATGTGAAAAATCCAGATTTCATAACAAGAGTAAAAAGTTATGTCCAGTTGAAAATTCAGAATAGTCGCTATGGAATTTATGTAATATATAGCCCTTAAAAATAGTCATTTTGCAAACGACCTCCGTTTTCGACGAAACCACTTTTGTCGGATCCGGAATGTCAAATTATTGCTAGGTTTCAAATTTTATAATTTTTGGAATTAATATGTAAGCGCAGTAAATTTAAATGTGTTTGGTAATTTAAATTTGAACTGGATCCGCCAAAAAGTGACCATTTTTCAAACGGTCTCCAAATTCGACGAAATTAGTTTTGTTAGGACCGTATCATCAAAACATAGCTAGATTTATTTTTTTGGAATATTGGAGTCAGTATGTGGCCCCGGCAAATTAAAATGTACATATAAATTCAATATATATTGATTTATATTTTAATTTAATGAAAAACTAATCTAAACAGTCGAACTGGCTTACGAAACATATTCCAATGTGTTCGGAATGGGGGTATTTAGCTAGGGGCGACAGTCGTTGGGTCTGATTTGGAGTTTGTATTGATAAACATGAAATTTTGGAAACAAATAAATTAAGTAATATAAAATAATTATTTATATATATTGTTTTTGCAAGGTCAAAACCCTAACCGTGTTCCACAAGGTCAACAGCTGCTCTTTCCATCACACACGAACGAGATGCTCCGATTTTAAATCCTTTAAAACTCCAAATCTCCAAACTAATCCACGAAATATTCAACTGGAAAATCAATCTACTCCTTATGATCTTTAGGACCAATGGTAGTGATCAGATTTCATTGCAAATTAGGGAAGAAATCAATCCCTAAAGGTCGCGACTTCGAACTGATTTTTAAAGGGGGGTCCATCGAGTTGGAAGTTGTTCTGGTCGTGGGCGGAGGTGGCCAAGGCGGTCAAGGTGGAAGTCTCAGATCGGCGGCAGATCCATCCTAGGCGGCGTGAAAATCAAGGGACGTGGGGAAGCTTTGTTCATCGTTGGGTTACAGTAGAAGGAAGATGGAGGGATTAGAATTGAATTTGTTGAGTAATTTTCAATTAATTAATTTAATTATAAATTAAAAGATCCAATCTTTATAATACCATAACTCATTCATATCATATCAAAATCGAACGAAATCAGTTGCATTGGATTCGCAACGACGAGCACTATATTTCAGAACAGACCAGAACTGAAAGGGAGAAAACCAGAGTTAGGGGCAAATTCAAATTCAAACAGAATAGAAATTCAAAAATAAAAGTAGAGTGGAAACGAATGTGAGAACTCTCTCACACTCAAATTTATGTTCCAGTAATATATACTAGGATGCAGACGGGGCTTAGAAGCCCCCGACACTATTTTTTTTGTACAGACGATTGATTGTTTGTTTGGAATGTGATTGGATTGTCATGTATTGATATTGTTGTATATAAAAATTATTTATATAATATATATATTATCATGAAATAAAATAAATATTCATTTACAAACCGAACGGTTTTTTTATGTGCACTTATTTATCTGATATTGATTGGGACGATAATTTTTAGACATCGCCCAACTGCACAAATAATAAACAGTATTTGTTGTTTGAAAACCGGCCCACATGGGTATTGGGATAATATTTGACATACACCGATCCCAATAATTAGTGGTATGTCAATCGATTGGTTGACAGACTGTACAAGTGTTGTTTATTTATTTTAATGCTTATACAGTTGTAGAATGCACTCCGGATGTTGTATGAATTTTTAATGATTGTTTATCATTATTGTTGTATACACACGATGTACGAAATCCACATAATTGAAATTATATGGTAATTGATTGAATCTGATTCCAGTTCAGAATTGACGAATATTTTAAAATAATATTCAGAAAATATTGAAATGTGAAGCCGTGTTAAGTAGCTAAACGTCATTTTAACACGAACGAGATTTTCTGTCGATTTAATTCATTTTATAATGAATATCGAAAAGTGATTTCAAAACCTGATATTTTGAAAATATTATCATTTTAATATTATAATGACAAGCAGTATTCAAATTTTGATTTAAATTTGAAAATGAAATTGAAATCGTTTTAAAATGATTTTAAACGAATTTATAATAGAATATTCAATTTTGATTTAAATTTGAAAATGAAATTGAAATCATTTTAAAATGAATTAAAAGCAAATTTGTAATGGAATTTCAATTTTGATTTAAATTTGAAAATGAAATTGAAATTGTTTTAAAATGAATTTAAAACGAATTTATAATGGAAAATTCAATTTTGATTTAGATTTAAAAATCAAATTGAAATCGTTTTAAATGAATTTATAATGGAATATTCAATTTTGATTTAAATTTGAAAATCAAATTGAAATCGTTTTAAAATGAATTTAAAACGAATTTATAATCGAATATTCAATTATGATTTGAAATTGAAATGCAAGTGGAAATTGTTTTTAAAAGGAATTTAAAACAATTTATAAAATTCGTTTTAAATGGAAATCAACGATATATATTATATATATTAAAATGGCCTGAATAAAACGCGCCGTGCAGTGACCGTTCGTGAATTTCGAACATTAGCTTCAAATTGATGTAACAGGAGATCCGACCGTCGGATTCTCTTAAAATCGGAACCTTTGAGTTCGTATTGAAAAGAGCTTTCTAATGAATATAAGAGATTTGAAATGGTAAAATTTTGGAGATATGTCCAAATCAATTTCAGAAAAGGTCACTATGGATGCAGTTCGGTGGCCGTTATTGGAAGCCGACTGTACGGGCAATATTAAAATTATTAAAAATATGGAAAAATTATGTAAAATCATAATAAATGATTTGAAAAGATTTTGGAAGAAAAATTCTAGTTTCGAAAAGATAAAAAAATATTTTTATCGAAATGAACTAGTTATATTATTAGTCGGATACGGAAATTGAAATCGATTATATATTGATCTATTTTCCGTGAAGATTCCATAGTGAATGGAATTTGATTTTGGGTGTATCGTGAACTGTGTTTTAAATGATATTGGTTCTTTAACCTAGTTAAAGACAGGATTACATGTCTAACATTATATTTCCATATTGTATTCGTTGATCTCTGCTAAATATATATTTGTTTGGTGGTGGAGAATTTATTCTCTTACTTAACACCCTTCTCGGAGATATACGAGCTCAGAGGTTATATATTGGTAGAAATCAGTAGTACGGTGTAGATTGTCAATGTGGAATGTTTGTGTTTCCCAAAGTTAAATAATCATTAACGATGATTTTTGGGAAGATTAAAAATAAAAGGAGTTTTAATGAATCTTTAATTAGATTGAAAAGTGAATGTGATAATTAAAATTATCAATTTGGGAAAATGATCGAGAATGGAGTTCACCAGTTTCGCTCCAAGCGATAGTTAAATATTTAATTAGATTTGAACGTGAAATGGTAATTAATTTTTACCTATAACACCGTGGTGTTAGATATGGAGTATTACTAGTTTGCTCCATGGGATGAATAGGTTGAGATTGGGAAAATAAACAAACGATTACTTCGGTAAGGTTCGCTAATCCCGACTAGTTTGGAAAACCATAAATTGGTTTTAATTGTGAAAAGAATATTTGAATAAAATAATATTATTGATTGGAATGAGGCATATGATGTGTTGTTATAGCACTTAATTATAAGACACACAAGTTATCCGAAAAGATCGGTTTATGCCCATTCTGAATAACTGATTCGACAACTAACAGTCGAAGAGATTGAAGACGGTGCAAGACCGACGATCTTCACATCGAATGGATGGGTTACTACTGATGCCATGATTGAAGTAGCTACCTTGAGGGGGCTATAGTGGTAGCCATCCGGACGTACTTGTTGACTGTATGGATAGCGAGGGCCTCTCTCCTGTATTGGACATACGGGACGAGGAATAAGGTGCGTTCGGTTTCGTTCAGACCAGAACGGACTTATAAATCGATGGTATGTCTGACGTTGTACTCCTTTATACTATATTCGTTGATCTCTGCTAAATATATATCTTTTTGGTGGTGGAGAATTTATTCTCTTTGTTAACATCCTTCTCTGAGACGTACGAGCTTAGAGGTTATATATCGGCAGAAATCAGTGGTAAGGTATGGATTGATAGTGTGACATACTGAGACGAAGTGATCCAAGTTGTTGTTGAAAAGAAGAGCTTGGTGGATGATGATCAAAGCACAACTTTAAATAGCACAACTTTGTGTGGTGTTAATTCGCGAGCCTCACACATCGGTATGATGGCAAACTGATGGTTAGATCAGTATGCTTTAGAGATGAGGATAGACATCCTACGGGTTGTCATGGATTCGGTCGACCGTGGTGATACTGGGTGTGGTCGCCCCATACCAGTAGGGATAGGGCACACCCCCGATTCCTAGATGGATAGAGTTAGCGGTGTTTTCCAATGCTTGAACATAAGCCGTTGTAACTTGTTTCCTGGATAGTGCGGATGTGCACAGCTTTTTCGCATGCCTGCGACGTAAGCCGTTAGGAAATGCACTACGTGATAGATCTTTCGGATCAGGAGCCACCATGATGGAAATCCAAACATCCAATACGAAATTTTGCGGTTTTAGTTGTATACTATATATAGCGACATAGTGGGATGGGGTGCTCATACCGTCTATGATTAATACATTTATATTTGAAGTTGATTTCTTCACTTATAGTAATAATAAAAGATTTGTTTTAAAACGTACCAAGCATATTTGGCTATTATAAGGTAAAACTCTATCCTCGACTGCGTTCATTATGTGATGGGACCTGAGTCTTATAATTGCTTCATTTTTCTTTATTTAGCATTGCACTCTTTGTTTTAGGCACTGGTATTCTTGGGGGTAAACCCGTTCCGTGTTTTACGGCGTGGCCCCTCGATTTACCTTGTTTTAAAAGTAAAGTTTTAAATAACTGTTTTAGTTCTCACACCGGTCCCATGACTGACCTGGAGTTTATTGTTTTAACCTAAACTCCGGTGCCCCTATTTTCCACACAGGCAGCTAGTAATTTTGGTTTTGCATATTTATTTATTTAGGATCCTGGATTTATAGCTGGTGCTATATTCGGAAGCTCTGTATCCATGTATTTTTTTCGGTTGTATTTGTTAGTATATTTCCACTACGCATTTTATTTTTACATTTTATTTCCGCTGCTATGTATTTTAAATCTCTGATATTTTTCTGTGTAATATTTATTCATACTCTGATATATTCTTGTACTCTGATGTAAATTGTTGTAATAAGCAATGAAATGCTCTATTTTTTGTGTTCTAATTTGTCGTGTTCTCAATTCAATCCGGGATTTCCCATAAGGGTGAGTTTGAGTCGTCTCAATATTCACATACAGGGGATAACAAACAACATACTTAACAATACAGTGATCGAATCTAATTTAATAACAGTACACGTGAAGACTTAATTTGCTGTGGACGTGCAATAAAAAAGGGGAAATGAAGAAAACCATAGTTCACATCACCAACAAACTCAGAAATGCTCATCAGATTGAACTCAACTTCAACGAATGGAGTTAAAGTATGTGTGAATTACCTTCTAAAATTATCAAATAATAGGTAACATCTATACAAAGGGAGGCTCAGGTTGGTAAGTGTGGTGGTTCAACAATGTTACTACAGGTCTGCAGCAGGTAAAGCCCCATCAGTTGTTGTTCTTGGATTGCCAACTGTACATAATCGCTAATTGTTGTAGCTGCAACGTAGGTGTGGAAGTTGGTTGCTGTTTTTAATTTTCGGGTCAGTGGGACGGAGAAAGGGAATTATGAAATTTGAGAGGAAAGAAGATCAGTGTACGATGTCGTTGATGACCAAGGCGGATGTAATTAGGGATTGCAGATAAGAAGAGGTACGAAAAGTGGTTAGAGATTGATTCAGAAAAGTAGATATTGGGTTATGGGTAGGTGAGAACATGGGCTGATGTGTTCGATTTTTTTTTATTTTAAAAAAGCGGATGAAAGCTGTCGGGATAGCAAAAGCAAGGAAAAGCTGCATTTTTGCGAGTCCACGTATGCATATTTGGAATTGTGCTTTTAGGTTTAAGTAATAGATAGACGTGTATGTGATTGGTTTATAAACTTCATTTAAAATAATATATTTAAAAATCTACATCCAATTATAAAATAATTTTCATAACTTTATTTCTATCGATTCACTTGACGGTAAATCAATCTTTATAAACGATATATAATTTAAGCCATCTACTACCACTTTCTCAACCAATTATACCCATTGGTTAATAACAAACAAATGGTGAATTTGTGTTCAACAATCAATAATCAATCAATCATCAATAAGACTGGTTATACAACACAGGTAATATAACATGAAAACAAACGATAAATTTGAGGAATCTGGTTAGATCCCTCCAACCTGTTCTTTCCTGTATCCAATAAGTTAATCCACTCAATACAACAGTTTATACTAAACATGAATAATTAATTCAACTAATAATTGTCAACTAACAGAAATTCAAGCGTCCAATTCAATTTTAATATGTTTATATTATTATAAATGTAACCAACAAAGTAAGTTACCTCCACTGGAAATAAACTTCAAGAATAACGATTGGGTTCAATTAAATTAAATGAACATTTAATTTGAATCAGTCATATAAAAGTATTCAGTATATATATATATGCAAACAATCATCAAATCATTCAACAACTAACAAACATAGCACACAAATATTTATACCCAACTTATATAAATATAAGTGGGAGAACTGAGTGAGTCTAACTCACCTTGATTTAATTCTGCGTTAAACGACTATTTTTAATTAAATTAAACCAGTGTTTAATTTAATTAAAATTTTCTATTGCATCCTGTGCTGACCAGCCCAACTCTGAAAGGTTAAGCTTGTTAACACGGTTCCACTGTCCATGGTTTTTCCAATTCTATTATTGAATGAACAAGTTATGAATTATACGATACACAAATTTAATTAAATGGGTTAACTGTCTAATTATATTTATTTAACAATTCTAATTATAAATTAATCTAACTAATTATATAACATCCACGTAAATATATATGTTTTGTTTCAAATGGGCACGTTAAAATAGTGATATGCATGTTATAAATAAGATCAGGAACTTAAACTAAGATTAGGCATACATAGTTCTTTACTCACCGTGCGCACTATTCATTGTTGTCTTGCCTGTCACTGCGTCTGTCCTCATTTTCCACTTCAGTCCAGTATGCCTTCCTTCCCTTTTTTTATTATACCCGGCTCAGCCCTTCATATATTCGAACCGTAAAAAACAACACCCATCTCCCGTGCTTCTTTTTACCCTTCTGCCCTCTTCAAGATCCAAGCCCCACATCCTCATTTCTTATCCCAGTTTCATTTCATTTTCTTCTGTACATTTTTTTTCTTTTTTCATGAATAAATGCCGAAGCCCAGTCCAACATTTTCCCCCATCATCACGCGAACCAAGTCTTCCACTGCGTCTGCATGTTTTAAAATCCATGCACGACTAATTGTTCCCATCTACGTTTTTTTTTTTTCCAGTTCGAGTAGGTGTTTCGAGTGCCACAAAATAATTATCAGCGTGCCGTAAATATGGTTGTGAGCTCAATGGAACAGATCCTATGATTTATAGTGGTATTTTTTTTTTTTTTTTTTTTTGAACTTTATATCGGCCATGGAAGCTTGCCGCAATAATGTTTGGGAGAAGAAAACTAAGGAATGTTGCGTGTGTATATATGTATGGGGAAAATTGTGTACCAAGTAATAGGGTGTTACGAGGCTAGGGTAGTTATCCAAAAATGTTAAGGCTTACTGATGAAGACCAAACAAAAGAAACTAGCTGTATTTTATTTAAACTAGACACTGTAAATCTTTTCTTAGGTCAGCACATACGTTTTCTTAAGGGTGAAGTTGCTTTAGCATTGAATTTTTTGAAGTTAGGCAAGTATAAAGAACATGTAGACGTTATGCTGGATTTCTTGTTTACATCTATATATATGTGCGTAAGCCAGACTGAAAGGAGAAAGAACACACGATAAGATTATGCGTGGTGCAAAATAGGGTGGCAGGCCATTAAATTTGCATGTGACTTTTCATACTTGTACGAAAAGAAATGTGGTGGAAGAATGCATGTGCTTGTAAAACTTGTGCTACGTCCTTGCTGTGCGTTTGTACATTTGATTTCGATTTTGAAGAGTGTAGACTGGAGTGTTGATGTAGGATAGTCAGTCGTTCTCCCATTTCTTAGTTGTGCCTGTGTATGAATTTCGTAGGTCTGCATACTAGAGGATGGGGACTTAACATGGAAGGAAATTATTTATTTATTTTATTTTTATTTGTTTGATAAGTTGATTTGATCCGCTTTTGGTTTTATACCGTTAAACTATTTCAGTAACGTTCATGTTGAAACATTATATATAAACCGTCACACACAAATTCCAATACAACGAAACTACACACACCGCTACGTCTTGAAGCTATGGGCCCAAGGAACTAATTTCGTTGAAAACCGACTTCATTTACACAATGACATTATTTTAATTTCTAACATATTTATCAGTTCGCTTTTAATTTGCACGTACAAATAAAACGGCTCCAATTGGCTCTAAACTGGAAATCCAGCAAAAACTACTTATACATATTTCAATAAAATTCGTTTCGTCGAGAATGGAGGTTGGTTGGAAAACAAATACTTTTAATGCTTATGTAATATTAATAAAATATTATAAATAAAATCCAAAACAATTAAAAATAAATTATTATTATCGAATATATCCAAATAAAATAATATATCACTTCAGATTCAATCGATATGGATTAATATCTCAAAATTAACATTTCGAGTTAAAGGATATCCAAATATATAAATAAATTCCTTTTATATAATTAAATAAACGTTATAATTTATTATCGAATTCCATAGTGGCTATATTAAAATTTGAATTGGACATAATATACAATATATAAACCAAAATCTAAATTTTTCTCTCCAATTAGAAAATTATTATCAAATAGATCCAAACGTTTCTTGTTACACCGAATTTCGACTTAAAACGGAATCCGTATATTCAATTGAAGTTCAAAACTCAATATTATGAACTACCGCGATGTTTCAAGTTTTTTTAATATAAATATAAACTTCAATCGTCGCTTAATTTACGAATTCCATATTAAAATCCATAAATAATTCAAATATAATATTTAAAATAGATTTAAATATTCAAATCAAATATCTGAAAAATCTAGTTTGTTACAAACAGTATCCATATAATTACGGAATCCAATGTTGAAATATTCGAAGATTATTTCCATTTAAATCCAATATTCATACATTAGAAAAACTTTACCCGGTTAAGTATTTGTTAACTTCAAACCGTTTCAATCACATTTGTCGGAATAGCTAATTTTCACAAAATAACCTCATATTATCTAAAACTTAATATCTTCAGTCTAAATCACTTTTAAATCATTTATTATATTTTTTCCCTATTTTGAATAATTTAAAAATAATATATTTCTTTAAAATCCATTTTTTGGTCATTTACAACACTAGCGCTGTTTTGATTCAAATTTGATTTGAATTTATCTCAAAATCCAACGGTTGGATTTTAAAACATCACATATCATTGGAAAGCTCATTTCATTTCGAACCAAATGTTTTTTGTTTCAGAAGGCTCCGACGGTTGGATCACCCGTACATCCATTTGAAGTTAATGGTCAAAATTCGCGAACAGTCGCTACACGACACGTTCTATGCAACCCATTTTATTATTTATAATAAAAACTTTAATTAAGCGTAAACGGATTTTATAAAACTTTATAAACTCGTTTTAAAATGAGTCAACCTTCAATTCAATTTTAAAACAAAATTTAATATTCAATATTAGTATAATACTAAAATAAGAATATTTTTCAAAATATCATATTTTGATATTCAAAATTTTCTGACATCTATTTTAAAAATAAATAAGATCAATGGAAAAATCCGCTCGAGTTAAAAACATTTCATACACCTAACTCGAATTCACTTTTTGAATCTACTATTCAAAATCCAGTTTGAATTAAAACAAGTCATTTTTAATCCAAATTCTCTTCAAATCCATTTTAGTCATTTCAATAGTTGTTTGAAATTACATCAACTTCATTTTCAAATCGTTTGAATTTAAAAATCTAATTTCCATTTTCTTGTTAAATTTCACTTAAATGAATATAAAATTTATTTAAAATTCCAATGAAATGAAATTCAGTCAATTCCAAATTTTATATTCGTAGTGTAAATGTTTGTATCAACCATGTCAATACACCCATATCAACTACCATCCATTAGTCAATATTTGTAATACAAGCGTTTCTATTGGCAACGCTTATATTCACAGTTTTTTCGGCAAGGCTAATTCACATTTTAATAATAATAACAGTAATAACTGTAAAATCATCCATCAACCACGAAGCAAACATTGCAAACACAAGCAATCAATACATATTCAGATACAAATATAATAAATATAAAAATCAGTTGAGTGAGTGAGTTCTCACTTTGGCTAGTTTGAAATCGTTGTAAAATGATCGTTTTTGATAGTTCAATCAGGCGTTTTATTTCTCCATAAATTGAAATAAGATCCAAATCTCTCCAAATTAGTTTCATTGCGAAGCCTGCATCCATATGGTTCCAAGGGATCCTATTTCGCTAAATTCTGATAACGTACAGAAAAGTTATATATTTTACAACTTGGGATACATATATATAAATCATTAACATCTATACTATATTATAATTGCTGAGTTCACAATAGAGTGCTCACAGGCTCCCAAAATTTCGCTGCTTAACTAAAGTTGAACAGTCTCTCTAACCCTTTCGTGATTACTTCTCTTCGCCTGATCCTTCTCACGCAGCTCTCCCATTTCTGTTTTCATTCCTAAACCCTACCTATTCATGCTTTCCACCAATTCATGTTTTCCGCCTTGCCGTTAGCATCTCCATCTGTCAGCGTCGGTCTCCTGTTCGCCTCTGCGTCTCCGCTCGATCTACTACCAATCGCGATCGCTTCTCCACCCAGTCAACAGGAAATCGTGTTTGCTTCTCCATCCCAGTTCGACTGCCTGATCCCAAAGTCCAAGGTAATTTTTTTTCTACAGCTTTCAAATAATGAACACAAGTTTATATGTTCTAATCGTAGTCAATACTATTTGATTTATCACTATAAAAAAATCGAACTTTTTCTGGTAATCTTGATTTGAGATGTTGCTAAATATTACAGTTTGTGTTCATATTTGAAACAGTTTCATTGAAGATTTTCTGTTGTCGAAAAGTAATTATTACCCATTCTTTCCTAGATTTTATGAAACCACCTAATCTACATTCATATTAGATTTCATATTTATGTGCTAATTGATTTAAGTTACAAAGAACACATTTTGCTATTACTTTTTACGACATCAATCATGGTTGAATTTGCAACAATTATTTTCCACTGCCGAAGTATTCTTTTCCACAACTGAAGGAAAATTGGATTGCTTATGACGGAAGTAAATGTTTGTCTCGATGTTATTGAAACTCACTAATATTTGGATACAAAAATTTCAAATGTTTTATAATTATCTTACTGTATACTTACATAAATATGTATATATACATACATATATATATGTGTGTGTGTGTGTGTGTGTGTGTATGTAAACATATGTATGTACTGAGTTCACAATGGAGTGCTCACAGGCTCCCAAAATTTCGCTCGTTAACTAAACCTGAACAGTCTCTCCAACCCTATCGTTATTACTTCTCTTCGCCTAATCCTTCTCATTCCCTACTGCGCTAAATCCGATCTCAACAGCCTGCTCCGCCTCCTCCTCCGTATTTCTCTCCCCCTTCTGCGTCTCCTAGCCTAGATCTTCTGTTTCCCATCCTATCCTGCTCGCCCGACGCGCATCGCTCTCCACGACAAACCACCAGTTTTGTCCCTCCGACACTTTACCGCATCTGTTTGCCCCGTGCTGCTACCGTGGACGAATCGTTTGCTTTGTCCTTTTCTTCTCATTGCACCACAAATCCATAAAGCCTAACCGTGTCAGATTCATTAATTCCGTTGGGTTCCTCCACCGTCGGCTTGGCATCGCATCGTTACAGAGGTATAATCATGTTGGTCTTCCTGCAATTCAAACATGTGGCACCTTTTTTGATTATTTTTTTTAAATTTTTTTGTTCCAGAACAGTGAATATATGTATTCATGCTATTGACACATATTTGGTACATTATTTTGTCAAAATTACAGTATGCATACAATTTCAAAATTAAAGTATGTTCGCATGATAGTGGAATCATCGCTTATAGCGAATAATTTTCACATTTATAATATGCATGCTTCAAAGGCGTATCTATACTATATTATAATTACCGAGTTGGAAATAGAGAGCTCTCAGGCCTTCTTCAGTATCTAAAGATGAAAAGTCGCACACAAATACTATTTTCCTTTCCGACCCCTATTTTATTTGCTAACCCTAAGTTCGATTAGGAATTTGTCGTCTCTCCGAAAAGCCAAGCAGCAAACTGCTCATCGACGTTGGTTTCCAATCTCTGCTGCTTTGGCCATTTTTCATTATCGGTTTTCATGTCTCTTATCCTGCCTTAAGTATGCGGCTTTGTTCAATCCCAGTTGTTTAATATCACGATCTCTGGATGCCCTATTACAAGTACGACGTTCATTTGTACAATTCAGTTCGTTCGTACGTTATGTACCTATTGCTTTGTGGTTTCAATTAGCGTTTGATTTGGTTGTTTCTTTTATATTGTTGATTTTATATGCTCACTATTTACTTTTATTTCAACTATCTTGGATCCTTTTGAATATATAAAGGATCGGTGTATAGACATGCTGGGTGCCATGGAGTTACTGATAGAGAGTAATATTGTACTATATATGGATTTTACATAACACCAAATTATTTTGTTCTGTCTATGTTGTTCTTGCTCTCTTCTGAAAATAAGGTTTGTGTTAACAGACTAGGATTGCTTTACCAGTAATTCAATATAAGTCTAGCTGAACAGAACAGTGCAAACAGGGTACACATTGTAAGTTGACCCGACCAGCATAATTTTGCACTTTTTCATTCATCAACTTGATGCACAATGGTTGTTGTTTGTTGTAGATTTTAAGATTGTATGTATGTTAAAATTATTAATGCAAAATGATTTGTGATTTAACATAACTCACATGATAATTTGTTATGTACTTGAAATATTTTGAATACAAAATTAGATGATACAGTTAATTCAGTTCTTTAAATTAACATAGTGACCTTTTTTCTTTTTAAAAGAAAAAGACGATTCAAACTTGCTTCTGGTATAAATAAATATGTCAGTATAGTATATTTCTTTGTCATTCGGTTGAAGTCTTTTAAGTTTGTATTATTTAAAATGTCTTTAATCACCTTTTTTGCTTGAAGATTAAATCAAGTTCAGGTCACTTAATTGCTTGCTATAGTTAGTTGTAATGCTCTATACTATAATGTGAACTAAGTGTGCTGGTATGAAAGAATATTCAACATAACCATTTCGAGAAGCAAGATAATGCAAACGGATATTAAAACGTCTATGTGCCTTTGGTATTTTTGTTTCATGTACCTATTGATCTATATCGGCATTTGTTTTATTATGAACGGATGAGTTGGTATCTTTTACTTTTCTTATTTCCTTTTGGATGTGATGTTTTTATTTTATTTCATATTGGGACATAAAGTTATTGTCAAAAGGCAATTTTCATGCTCATGTCACATATATTCAATATGTGAAGCACCTTTCGAAAAAGTTGAGACATTCTTGTGTGCTTCGTCTACATATGTGCTTCTTCACTGTCATTTCATTTAGTTCAAACTTTGGTTTTATCAGTTTTGATGATCCAATTTCCCTTTATTTAGGTTTGTCGAAGGATAAACACAGGAATGTCTTTTGGTTTGCCTGGATTCAAAAGTACACCTATTTCTCATTACCTTATTTAGCAATTAGATATCTTTATTTCTTTTGTTTTATCTCATACTGATTGACATAATGAAATAACATTTGACACGACGAGATTTTTTTATTTCTCATTACTTTGAAGATATTTCTCTACTGTTTTCTAATGTGTAAATGGATTCTTTTTTATGTAGGAAGCCAATCGCTCAATACCATGCTGGAATCAATCGAATTTAGCGTCAAAGCAATAAAGGTTCTGTACCATATAAGCTTTGACTATGACAATGAAGGCATTATGCATGTGCAAGCAAATTTACTACTTCTTAAACTGATATTAGGACCATGGTGTAAGTTGAAGTATAATCTTAGATGTGACAATTTGTATTTAGATCATAGTAGAGCCATCTGTCAACAAATATACGTAGAAAGGCATATTATTGAAGTAAAAATTGTACAAATATGTACAAAATCCAGTAAAACATCACCACAACATTTTTTATACTGATATGACATTTACAAATATATTTCAGTTATGTTGAGAATTTAAGATATTGTATTCCATCTCTATGAAGCGTTAGTACGATGAACACATGCGCGTTCACCATTTTGTTGAATTTCAACATTTTCATTATGTCTAATAATTAGCATTTCTCTTCAAATATAGGGTACAATATTGTATCAATATGATTCCAGTATGACTAGAGTTTTTTGCACTGCAAGTGTGGTTAATGGTATATTGACATTCGGTTACCACTTGTCCATTAAAATTATTCTTTACTTAGAGATATCATATGAATTGAACACTCTTTATCAAATATTTAGTAATTGGTGTGACTCATTTTGTCCCTTTTCACCTACAAATTTAGAACATGATTACTGTTGTTGATGCACTTTTATTTGAGGATCCATTCAGGTTATAGATTTTGTAAGAATTAATTTCTTTATCTTCCTCTTAAATGTATATGGAATACCCTTATATGATACACGGACTTGAATTTATTTAGCTTAAAATGTAGAATTTTTTCGCCATGAAGATAAATTTATTTGCAAGCTTGATTATAGTTATGTTTTTTCAGACACATCATCAATTAAATATAAAATACAAATATTAGAGTTAGTTCACCATGGCTTATTTAGCTTGACCTGTTCAAGGTTTTAGCCATGAAGAAAGTTTCATATTTATGATGTTGTTTTTCAGTTTTATTTTGGTATGTTAGAAAATAAATAATATTCCTTTTTTTGCGTTATAACTCAAAAAGTTGCATTATTACTAAATCAATCGGTATTTTAACTTTCCTTATCGCTTAATGATACATTAAACTGCGCATAGGCAACTTATGATTTATTTTTATTCATAAAATAGAATTCCTTTCGTTTGCATTTTCATGGTTAAAAGTCAATGCAGGTTACTAAAATGTAGATGTTACTATCAAGTTTTGTGACGACAGAAACATATAAACACAATTCCATGTTATTTATAGATCTAGGTTAGTTGGCCATCTAATTACTCAAGGTGGAATATATTAGGTTTTTGGTTTTTGCTGGCTTTAATATCTAATTAACGCTTAATGAATACCTTATAATATGGACGTAAATTACAGTGAGCATGCAGAGTTTTATAAAGAATTAAAAAGACTCAAAGTATGTCTGTTTTCTTATTTTGTGATATGTGTCATATATATGCTATCTCCCTTTAAAAAAATGTGCATTTTTGGTTAAAAAAGAAATATTGTATAATTTAGCAACATGATCACTGGAGTATTTGCTTCTCATGTTCGTAGATGGAGATCTATGTAAGTTATTTGTTATCCACCATATCATGTTAGAAAGCCAACTTTAAAATTTTTTTTACCTTAGGCCAGTTTCATGCTTAAGCAAATATTAGGTATAAGTATACCTCTTAAACATTCTTCCAACAAAAGTTTTGGGATTCCAATCTCCCACTCAAATTCTATATCAAAGTACACCGCTTTATTCTGACTTGCGTGTCTTTGGTTGCTTATGTTTTCCCTTATTTCCCTCAACCTCTATTCACAAATTACACCATGTTAGAGAATCCCGAATTATCACAAAATCAATTGGCAATGTGAAGGGTGAATTCATTATAGTTATACAGGATTCATTTTACAAATTCCCTAATGTGGGACTTGTCTCAACACGCCCCCGCACGTGTGCATATCATGAGCCTAACACGTGGACCTTTATATTGGGTGACGTGGATAAGTGTGGCATTGTGCGCACGAATTAAACCTGCTCTGATACCATGTTAGAGAACCCCGAATTATCACAAAACCAATTGGCAATGTGAAGGGTGAACTCATTATAGTTATACATGATTCATTTTACAAATTCCCCAATGTGGGACTTGTCTCAACAATAAGTTTATGAAAATGAAACTTTTAGATATAAGTAATCATTAGAAATCCTTTGAAACTTGTGAGTTAATTATGAAAAATAATTTTTGATAAAGTTCAATTAACTTTACTAAGGTAAAAAAATTGATTTTAGTTATAGACATAACAAATGAAATAAGGAATGTGATTAATTGATTCATGCAGAGGATGTTTTTTTAATCATAGCAAAGACCTACAATTTTTTTGGTTAAATGACATATATGAATTTAAGAAAGTAATGGATAGTAAAAAATCAAAATTGCATCCCGAACTAAAGTTAAAAAAAATGTGCAGTTATAAATGTCATTTAATTCATCAGACAAAATTTGGTAATGAAAACATTCGTATTTAAGGCATCATTAAATGATATATAAGAAGAAAAGGTTATAATCAACAACTGAGCAGTTAATTTTTTTTGAAACAAAAAATATGCTTTAATGGTAGGGGAAAAAGGATTTCAGCTTCACAAAAGAATCTCAAACCTGAAAAGCATCTCTAATATTAGTCATAATAAATATATTAAATTGTAGATGTTTTCTTATTGAAGTACTTCATTCCATATATTGTCCTTGGTTTTATTCTTATTAGATCATTCTTTTCCAGTCGTGGCTATCAACAAAATGGTATATTTAAACTCAATGTAGGTTCTTGTAGGGAAACAAAGCAGAAAATGGAGTGAAATGTAAAATAAGTATTTTGAAATCATGTTAGCTTAAAAGTTAGCTGTATACAACTCTTCGGCTTATACAACAATCATCTATAGAATTTTAAGCTTATTTCCATAACTAGCATAGTTCTTTATAAGTAAATTTAAGAATTTGTTTTTCTATAGTTCTTTTCCAAGTGCAAAGGTAAAGGGGAGAAAGGGTAGAAAAGTGGCTAAAGGTGGAGGCTTTTTCCTCCTCCACCTACAAGGTATTCAATTAAATTTGTTATCGATAGTTTGAATCCAACTTAAGAAAAAGAAATGTTCACATTGATGGTGTGATGTGTTTATGTTTTAATTAACGTAATTTTTTTAAAGGAAGGCAAAAAGAAATGTTTAAATGCTGATAGTTGTGGATAGTGCATGACATCATATTCTTTTTGGAGTTTGAGTATAAAATTGGATATTACACATTCTTCTTTATCCTTGAGGAAAATTCTTTTTTTCTATTTTTTCAAATGAACGAACGTGCAAGAATTTTGCACTTAGTTATGCGGTTTTCCGAAGGTGCTGCGTGTCTATACAATTCCCATTAGATATATTTGATATAGATTAACCAAAGGATAAATAGAGCAAGATCTGTTTTAGTCTGCTACACATTAGTATTAGCAAGTTATTCCTTACTCTTGTGATATAGCAGCGTGTAATCCTCAGAAATAATTGCAAGTACTATTTTAAGAAATTATACAATGGTGGTATGATATAATAAAGCTGAAACCGAAACTTTTCTACAAATTGGTGGTCGTTGTTAAAACATAACTATTGTTTTACATCATAATATTAAAATAGATAATTTTGCAACTCAACTCCAATTTTCCATTGGTTTTGTTAGGCATGTGTCCTTTTTAAAACTAAATGCATCCAAAATATGCATTATACTTTGATGCATGACCATTTGAAAAATAATATGCGTAACACATGCATATTATTCTAAAAGTGCATAAATGCTTATTGCTGACAATAATTCACTCGCCCATTTGTCTACGACTTATGATGTTTGAAATCAAACAAATGACCATTGAGATGCTTACTAAACTTTCTATTGTCAGAAAACTTCATAAAAATAATTAAGAAGTAATAATGAAAAATTGGTTGATCAGTTTCTTTATTCTAATTTTCTGAATAAGCAAAAATTTAAAAGAACATATAAAAGGCTTTTCTTTTTTGCATTTAACTGGATTTTTGTAAATAAATTAGAATAATAGTACTCAGATATAATTATATATGAGCTATTTTGCGTATTTGACAGCTTATTATCAACTAACTATCAATGTGAGGGTACCTCACTGCTATGGGTATATAATATCACATATCCAGCATAATCACAGGTGCATAGCAATGCAATCTGCCCTCCCTAAAAGTACTATCATTTGAGAATTAACGACTTGGATTTGAATTTAAAACTCTGTCAAATTACCAAAATTTGTCAATCAAACAATGAATAACAAATTTAGAAATTTTCTACCAATATATTTTATATTTGAGTCTGTTGGATATAAGCCTATCTTTTCTATATGAAGTTAAATTATAAGGAATCTATTGTAAATACAGAATTTTTTTCTCAAACTTACATATTACATTTAATTATCTATGATTTTATTGATGCTTCTATAGTGTGTTTGACTTGATTTTTTTTAAAGGTTTTATATAGTGTGCACTATAGTTGTGTAGTTTGGTTAATATTCTAACATATCATCCACCCGTTTGATATTTGGAAATAACAATAGCTAAATTTAAGTATTTGTACAACAACATAACATGATATGCTGCATCTACCAGTAAATCATCTGTCCAAAAGATGTCCGTGCAGCCAATTATTTTTCAATAACTATATACGGTAAAATTTAGTTGTTTAGTATAAAAGAACATAGGTGAAAGATTCATTGTATTATTACAATTAGTCCAACAATGACCTGAGTGATTCTTTCCATTTAATTCTATGCGTTAACTCAAGCAAAATATTTATCTCACTATTAATAATTCTTCATTTATAATTGTTGAAGCTTGGTTTCAGAGCATGGAGTACTAATGGTTTATTGATTTATTTCATGTTAAATCAGGGAGAAGAAATTTCATTTACAATTGCATATTTGAACGGGTTTTTTATGAAGTCAAATTAATTAGCAGAGTCAGTTCTCATTTTCTTTTTTTAATTCTATGTCTCATTTAAGATTTGGTAAGATTTGATATGTTATTTATAATTGTTGAAGTTGGTTGTGGAGTACCGATGATTTGTTGATTTATTTCCTGTTATAACAAAAGGAAGAAATTTTTCAGTTTTAATTGTAGATTTGAATGGTTTTCTTTATTAAATTAATTGCCATTATCAGTTCTGTTCTTATTATCCAATATTCAATATTCAGATCCATTTTATTTTCTTTCTTTTCTAAGTCTGTGTCTCATTTATGGTTTATTTACAATTTGGTTCTACATTTATAATTGCTATAGCTTGGTTTTAGAGAATGGAGTGCTGATGATTTGTCTATTTATATACTGTTACAACGAGGGAAGAAATTTCATTTATAATTGTACATTTGACTGGATTTTTTCATTAAATAAAATAAATTATTGCATAACAATTATCAAAATTATGTGGTAACAAAACAAATAATTCAGCCTGCTTTGTTTGATGCTAAGTTTTTATAATTAAACTATAGTAGATAAATTTTTTCTCAGCTGGTAGGACAATAACTCATCTCACTTTCTTCCTTTTTTGTCTTTTTATCAAGTGTACTAATTTATTTATTTTAAATTTCAGCTGTTATGATGTGGGAGATATGGAAGAAATGATTTTGACTAATTCTAGATTGATTCTAAATAATTAGAAATATAACAACTCTTATAAGCTAGCATTTTATTTCATTGACATTTATTTTAGTATCATTAACTGTGTCACGGACAGAAAACGAATTGTTTAGAAATATTTTTACAGGATGAGTCAAGGTCATCTCGCATGTGTATTAGGCTGTTATCTGTTCGTATAATTAAGAACTTTGTACCAAAATTTAGGTAAGCTTAATAAGGTCGTATGGCACAGACTGAAACTATAAATTTAAAGAAACCAAAGCTTAAAGCAGCTTGACTGTGCATTCCGTTGTTGAATATATTAAAAATTCATCATTTAGGAAAGATCTTTTTGGTAATTTTACTAAATTATCATTATTTAATGCATACACATTTATGTACAGAAACTTAAATCTGCCAATTAAGTAAATTATATGGATTTTTTTAATAACAAACTCACTCTAAGAAAACTTGAATTGAAATAGCTGAGTTAAATTTTAATTTGCATGTTATTTCCTTGCATGATTTTATTTATCCTTAATTTTAGTCACTGACTATAATTATCGACGGTTGCTTTTTAACAATGTTTACTTCTTTTAATTAGGTATAAATACAGGATATATATATATATAGTTCTAAAATTATAATGGTGAACTCGAGCAGTAAGAGACAAAAATCTTCTTTCTCAAGAAAATATAAATCCCTTGCACTGCAGCACGTCAGTGAGAGTTGTGCTGCAAACTTAAAGGATGGATGACTTCCTTTATAAAGCCATTTACACCTTTTGGATATAAATAAATCTAAAATTTTGTCCTGATTTCATGGGAAGAAATTTCTGCTTTTTCTTTTGGGTATCAACAACATAATCATTTTGTTCATATATTAAATACTAACTTGAATTATGCAAACTTATTTTACTGACCAATGTTTCCATTTATTTTTGATTGACCTATGTTTACTAATTTGTTATTTGGATTATTTAGCTAAATATCATGCTGGATATAGGTGCCGATCAAATAGTTGTGATTAAATGAGAGAGAATTGAGTTTCATTAGTGAGCATCAGAATTAGAGCTGCTTCATGAAAGCCAGAGGGGTCTTCAACCTGAAGCTAGAGAGTGAAGGTGCTGAGTTGCTGCAATGAGCTGAAGAGGGGTTACTGAGGTGCCGAGCATCAAAATTTTAACTACACTGAGCCAGTCCACGAAGTGGACTGTGGTTAATGGCTGAGGAAGAGCATTGTTGCAGGGTGCTACTGTGGGAACGTAAATGACCAAATTGAGGTGAAGATGGTGGCAAATTGTTGCTATGCATTGCACGTTAAAACACATGGTCTTCTAATGATGAGAAACAACGACATACTGACCCTGTTTGGTAATGCAGGCCAAACGGAAATAAAGTATCAATAAGCTCTTTTCAATGTTTTTTCATGAAGCTCACGCAAGAACATTTTCTTTTCAGTCTTTATTTCTTGAACATGTCCATATTTCAAATATATCCTTTTACATGTCTTATGTCATATGATATTTTTTACCTCTGTAACATGTGTGCATCAAACTGGAGTTTGCACGCCTCAAAAGAGTATTCTTATATATATAGTTATGGCATTATACATCATTTGGTGTTGTAGCCAACGTGAGAGATTAGTGTATAGATACTTTCCATATTGTTGTTGCAACATGTGATATATATAAATATTGAACCGTGTGCGTTTTGTATGTTTTGAGGAAGGTTTCATCCTTTATTTTTATTTCAGATTGTTTGACGTATTGTTCTATGTATATTAAATAAGGATAAAATGGCAAATTTTATTAAACATACATTTATTTCATGGTTGTCCGCTGTTGCAGTGATCATTAACGCCCACTGTTTATCCATTTACTTTGGATTTGTGTGGCTATACCTATTTATTCAATTAACAAGTTTACTAATTTTGTGTAATTCATATGTCTTAAGCTAGGGACAATGCATTTTAGTATTGCTACTTCAATAGTGTTACATACAAACTTCACAACGTGCACGATTCAATGTGATAAGCAATTGAAAATGAATTACAAATTGTGTAGTTTCTCATCCATATCGTTGGCATGGGAATGTTAAAGCAATTAAAAGGTAACTATATATATATTAAAAATTATGTTTTCCAATCAATGTTTTTGAAATTTAAGTTATATTGCGTAGAAAAATATGGGACATTTGCCAGATTGGTCGTCTATCATCCACCATATTGACAAGTTTTCTATATACAAATTGAATTTCAAGAAAATTTTATATGAAACTGCATTGAATCTTCGTTAAGAGTTTAATATCATTAAATCCATTTTTTTAAAAACACTAATTCAGGATTTAAATTTATAGTTGAAAGAACACTTTTGCATCTTTGGTTGTCATTTCCATGCATATTTCACCAAGCTTTTTTCAATACCGTAAAATTATGTGCTTTAATGTTTTGGCCATGCATGTTCTCTTACCTTAGTTACTTTCTATCTTTATGTCACATTAGTTATCTAAGCTATCTAATCGGCTGTGAAGTTTCACGCTGCATTACCGTCCTACTAAAAAAAACTTTCTACCTTTATGTCAATGATCTTCTAGTTTTTCAGTTAATTACGTAAATACAATGTTTTGCATCCCCGTCCGTGTGCGAAGCACGGGTTCGAACTCGTTTAAATTATTATTTAATTAACCTTAATTAATACTAATGCATCTTGAACCCACTCCTCATTATCTCTTCCTCCTGTCTCCTGTATACTCCGTGCCCCACCCATGGCAATGATGCAAACTTCCTAAGCATATGCCACCTCCATCTCTCTACAAAAATTTAAATAAATAAATAAATACAACGAGTCTTCTCATCACAAACTCAACATCTCCATCACCACCATACAACTCATGCCCCCTGGTGAACTTTGTGTCAAAGCAGCCTAAAATGCACGGCCTTAATAGGGTTACGCAATTTTTCATCACCACATTTCACCAAATTTCATACACGAGTTCTGTTTCCACTCCCAAATCCATTTCTAACCTCCATTTCTTCAATCGAAGCTTCAATCTCATCATTTTCTTAACCCTAGGTCACTAATACACATGCTGTAAATTTTGCAGTGAAGAAAAATATTGCGAGCCCCGTTTAAACTCATATGAGTGTGATGAGGAGCTTGCTACGAACTCCAACATATAGTAATTTGGATTTATTGATTTTTCTTTGGTTTGTTTGCCATTTTAAAACTCACACCCTTCTGTTTTTGTTGTGGAAATGGTCGCGGTGCGCTATTTTGACGAGGAAGAAGAATGATTTAGGGTTAGGTTAAGGACATGATATTATATAGGGTAGGGTTTTCTATTTTTTTATTTAATTATATATTCAATCATTGCTTACATTTATCATTTTAAAATTCGTGTGATCACATTCGAATCCTGTTTTCGATGAAAATTGACATAAACTAAGGTTTGACATTATGAACCTAATGAAACTTGTTTCGTCGAATTCCGAGTCCATTTGCTCCAACAACGTATTTTTAAAGTCAAAATATTGCTCTGTTCACATTTAAATTCTACATGATCACATACTAACTCCAATTAGTGCAAAATTTTAAATCTAGCAATAATTTAACTTCCGGATTCGATAAAATTGGTTTCATCGAAAACGGAGGTCGTTTGAAAAACGGTTATTTTTAAGGCTTAAATAAAAAGAATAAAATATAAATAAATTCAAAAACACCTCAACTAAATAATATAGATTAATATTATTGTATATATCTAAATACAATATCACCTATTTCCAAAATGAACATACTTGGGTTTATAATTCGATATTTTTAAAATTCGAGTCAAATCGATATTCAATTTTTTAATAAAACCCCTTTATTTTATTTAATAAATCATTATAATTTATAAACGATTTTATAGTGACTATTTGAAATTTAGATTTGGGCATAACTTACAATTTATAATACGAAATTTTGATTTCTCGCTTTCATTAGAAAGATATAATTATGTAGTTCCTAACATTTCTTGTTTTACAGAAATCCGACTTATACTGAATTCTGTACATTCAATTGAAATTCAAAACTAAATATTTTGAACTACTGTGATGTTACAAGTTTGTTTTATAATTAATATAAACTTATACGTTCAAACTTTGTTTTAAATAAATTCTAAGTCATTAATCATCAAAACAATTCTTTTAAATATTTAATTTCCACTAAATATTTCTTAATAAATTTTGGATCGTTACATATACACTTTCTCCCTATAAGCCTGGGGAAAGAAAAGAGAAAGGAAGAAATTAAAAGGGTTAGACATAAAGCCTGGTGAGCTGCTATGATTACCAACTCGACTATTAAGTTAAGGAAAATAGACAAATAATGGTTCTATTATTATAAAAGGATTAGTGTCTGTAAATATATAAAGATGAACAATAACTGATATGAATTGATAACAAGGATTGGCTATTCTTACCAAAAAAAGAATGACGATAATAATAATAATAATCAGATCAGGAGGATTGATTGTTTTGCACTTCTACGTATTCATACAGAAACAAGTAATTATAACGGAATTTCCTAAAGCTACCCATCGATCGGCGGACGAGAATAACATGTGCTAGCTATGGCATTCGGGGATATCAATCCAGAATCCATCAACTAAAAAGACACAACCTTACTCACAAGCGTTACAGCGTCTTATCTTCCCTGTTTGCAACGATGCATGATCGCCGTTCCACCGGAACACGCCCGAAACCCACCTCATATTTGAACCTCTTACAATCAAGCATAAGTAAAGTGTGCTCCAGCCGCTACCTAGTGCGAGACTCATATGATAACAGAAGGGTACTGATTGATATAAGTTCCAGACAGACAAACAAGCAAGAAGATTAACACAAGCCACCCCTAGACTTGGTCCCAAGTTAACTAGGACTTTTATGAGTCCCCTTATATTTTACTAGAATGGACTCCTTAGCTTATTAATCAGACAGGTTTAACTTAACCGATTTAAGTTCATTAATACACTCAGTATAATCTTGTTGCATTTCTAGATTGTAATAAATAGAAGTAATCTACAACCTTTTCCCTAGTGAGATAGATCCTGCTTAGATGTTTTTCAGTTGTAAGTTGCTTAAATACAAATTAAGTGTCATTCATTCCAATTAACATGTTTTCCAAATACAGGTAACTTAATGGCATATCAATTACAATTCATTCCAATTAACATGTTTTACAGGTTACTTAGTATCAAATTAAATACAGTTCATTCCAATTAACATGTTTTCCAAATACAGGTTAATTAATATCAAATTAAGTACAATTCATTCCAATTAACATGTTTTCCAAATATAGGTTATTTAATGTTAAATTAATACAATTAACAGTTTACCAATCATAGGTTATATAATGTCAAATTACGTATAATTAACACGTTTTCCAAATTAATGTCAAATTAACATGTTTTCAAATTATTGTCAAATTAACATGTTCTCCAAATTAATTTCAAATTAACATGTTTTCCAAATTAATGTCAAATTAACATGTTTTCCAAATTAATGTCAAATTAACATGTTCCCATATTCTTCCATTAAAATTTACCCCAATTTATAGTCCATAATTCACCAATTCTCAATATGTCCAAAAATTATGTTTTTAACATTCTTTCAGATTATTCCAATACTTACGTGAATTAAATGGAAAAAGGCTTAGGATCTTGTTGGCCTAGGCCCAGCGTAAAAACAAAGGAAAAGGAAAAAATAGATCTAGGGTTAGAAATAAACAAAATGAATAAATAGGCAATATAAAACTGTAAATAAAATAATGACATGGAAGGGATAAAGAAGAAGATTGTACTTTTAAACAACTGAACATGAATAATTAATAGACAACAACTAATATGAACAATAACCTGTAAAACATAAACTTATAAACACTGTAATTATCAAACTTTCGGATCCAATCTATTTCATTGTCTTAATCCTTTTTATTTGGATATGAAATCACTGTAACAACCATTGTATCTTTTTTAACATTAGCTTAGTAGAAATCTGGTAATCACAGTAATACTTACAAAAGTCTGAGCAAATCCAATAAGCTTTGGTAAATCCTTTTTATATATGAATATCCCCAAGAAATATATGTAGAACCAAACCCTCAATACTCCATTAAAATTTTATTTGAGAAGTAGATTATTTGAGAGAGATAGAGAAATGGAGTAGTGAAGAATAGGTTAGGTTTTGGAGACTATTTATAATTAAGTTAGTTGTCCAGGTTCATTGGATTTTATGTCTAGATTCATTGTATTCCGGGTTTTTAATTAAAACCATAGAAAACACCTCAGCATGAGTCAGAAAAAAGAATAATCTAGAAATAAGCATGTTTGGCCAGGCACAGGCTCGTGCCTAGCTCGAAGTGGGTCGACCCACGTTCTATGTAGGTCGACAAGTGTGTCGACCCAGGGGTCGACATAAGGGTCGACCTGTAACAACCCGGATTTTCAGAACAAATTTAAATTTTTTATTTTAGCAATTTTAATGGATTTTGAATATTTAAAATAATTTATTTTAAATAATAACGACTATAAATTTATTTAAATCGAAGTTAGAACGAAAACTATTAATTTAATTATAAAAGGAGTTTAAAATAGCACGGTTGTTTGAAAATTTGAATTTGAACTTTGACTGAATGTACAGGATTCAAAACAATTCGGATTTCAGCTGGAGCTATATTTGGAAAGCTTTCCTGCTACGCATTATTCATATGTCTTATTTTATGCTACTATGTAATTTAAAACTCTGATATTATTTTTCTGTTGTATAATTAATCATACTCTGGAATATTCTTGTACTCGGATGTAAATTGTTGTAATAAGCAATGAAATATTCTTCTGTTTGTGTTCTGATTTGCCTTGTTCTCAAAGCAATCCAGGCTTTCCCTTAAGGGTGAGTTTGGTTCGTCACATTTGGTATCAGAGCTTTGGTTTACAGAGCTCGAGAACAGGACACATTAGAACCGAACAAAAGAATTCATCAGAGATTGGATTAGTAATATCCAATAAGAATGACTCGTTAGAGATGGGATCAACAGTATCCTAGAACAAGTGTGAAGAGAGTTATTTTTTAAATAAAAATAAAAAAACCAAGTTTTGTTTTGAAAATTTATCTTAAAACATGTATTTGAGTATATTATTATATTTTAGTTTGGACAATCGAGTATATGAAGATTTTGCATATACGCCTACCTAGCGTGTGTACGAAGTCTCAAATATACTGGATAGATATAGAATCACGCTGTAGTTTCCCGAATATTATTCTGATGATGAGCATGACATCATCAGCATTTATGTTCGAGTATTCGAAAGTGGGATACCTATATATTTCCATTGACTGATGTGAGAACCAAAACTAGATAGGGTTTATTACTGTGATTTGCACTGAAATATGATTTTTAACAATATATAAAAATTACATATATTTGAAAAGTTAATCATCTAATTGATTGCAGGTTGCGATGTTTGATTATTGGTTTAACTAATTAAAATATTGGGATGATAATTAATTTAACCAATATGAGAAAGAATGATAAATTTAGCTAAATCGAATTTAATATCAAACTGAATTGAAATTTGATTAGAATTGAAAGTTGAGTTGGTTAGTTAAACAACTTTCAGCTCCGTTCCTTTTTGAGGACGAAAAGATTTTAAGTGGGGGAGATTGTAACAACCCAGATTTTCAGAACAAATTTAAAATTTTCATTTTAGCAATTTTAATGGATTTTAAACATTTAAAATAATTTATTTTAAATAATAACGACTATAAATTTATTTAGATCGAAGTTAGAACGAATTTTTTTAATTTAATTATAAAAGGAGTTTAAAATAGCGCGCTAGTTTGAAAATTTGAATTTGAACTTTGACCGAATGTACAGGATTCAAAATAAATCGGATTTCAGCTGGAGCTATATTCGGAAAGTTTTCCCGCTACGCATTATACTTATGTCTTAATTTCCGCTGCTATGTAATTTAAAACTCTGATATTATTTTTCTGTTGTACAATTAATCATACTCTGGAATATTCTTGTACTCTGATGTAAATTGTTGTAATAAGCAATGAAATGTTCTTCTGTTTGTGTTCTGATTTGCCTTGTTCTCAAAGCAATCTAGGCTTTCCCGTAAGGGTAAGTTTGGGTCGTCACAGTATAGGGCTTGGGTCGCCCATTTATCATTTCTTTACTGTGATTAGTTTAATTAAATTATTTAATATAATTTCAAACTTTGATTGATCATAACTTGTTCAATTTTAGTCCGATTTACGCAAACTAAAAGTCTATCTAAATCAGAATTTCATAACGAGCGCAACGGTAAAATTCTTTTTGCTCAATTCTCAATATTTTTATGATTAATATTTATTTTGCAGTTTTTCCTCTATTAGTTAATCCATTAATTAATTATTGTTCATTAAAAATTTGGGTTGTTATAATACCAGATAGATAATGAAGGTATATATGGATGACGCGCTTGTAAAGTCAAATGATAAATAAATTACTTACATAAATTATTAAAGATATTTGATTTGCTCTAAAAGTACATGATGAAGCTTAAACCATTGAATTTTATTTGGGAGTTGCATTGGTTAAGTTTTTGGATTTTATAGTGAATTAAGGGCAAGCTATTATAGAGTACATACAAGCACGGAAATTTTACTACCACATACATAATTAGGGAAGTGTTGAGATTGAAAGAAAAATTACGGTATTAAGCTGATTCTTCGATGCCTTCAGGGAAGAAAAGGGAAGACTGTTTGAATGAAGGAAAGTCAAGAATCTTTCCAAAAACTATTAGACCACATGGAAAAACCACCATTTTTTTTCAAAACCTTTTGAAGAAGATGTTTACTTGTTTACTTAGTAGTTTTATTCATGCACAAAGTGCGGATTAGCATGTGAGTAGTCTAAAATACAAGGAACGTATATTGTGTCAGCTTAAAATTTGCCTACGTAAAGAGAAAAATAATCCAATGTTAAGAAAGCTAACTTACTACTTGTTTCTTAATTCAAGGAATTTGCTTCCTTACTTCCAAGCTCACTCAATTAAATTGTCGGCCGATTAGCTATTGAGGCAAGTTTCTATCGACCTAAAACTTCCAAGAGATATTAAAATGGAACGTTGAGCTTGTGTAGACAAAATGCTTAGAGGATTCAATGCGACAGTGGTGCAAAAAATCATAATGGGATAAAGCGAAGAAATAACGGGTGACTCTAAAATAACATATAAAACTCGTTCTTAATATTTCTACAGAACTATAAATAATAATTAAACAAAAATTTAGTATTAAATTTAATTATAATTAGTACATTCTTAATTGTAAATAAAAATATGTGCAAATTTAAGTAAACAAACTCAAACTTTTATTTAACTTAATTGCATTTAATAGATTATTGTGGTATTTTTGTTTCTAAAAATACATGTTAAAATATTCAAATAAAATAACAAATTTAATTATAATTGGTTGATTTCATTGTCGAATTCATTATTTGGTATGAAGAAGTGGAAGAAGATGTGATCCAATACAATGCAATGAAAATTATACATAGATAGAGCTTCCAACGACCATAGTTTTAGGCATAAGTAATCCTGTTTACCTACAGAAATGAACAATAAGGTATGCTTTAAAGTTACCTTGGAATTAAATCAGTCTACAACCGAACAGTGGGTAAATTTAAATTCTATACCATTATAAATCTTTGTTGGGTTTATGAAGTTTAATTCATTTGAAATATTTCTAAAAAAATTAAAAAATAATTATTTTATTTAAATTTTTAATATAGTTTTATATTATATAATGTTGTACAATACATATTAATGCTATATATATATATATGTGTGTGTGTGTGTGTGTGTGTGTGTGTGTGACCTTGTGTGTATGCATGCATAACATATCAACCCCTGATAGATTTGACGTGCTTGTGGATAAATGATGAGATTTACACTACAGTCGATATTTTAACCCATCTAGGATACAAATATATCATTCTAATGTATGTTTAGGTGCTTAAGGTCGTATATCGAAAGTATTACAAATACATATATGTATGTGTATATTTGAATTTTGAACAATTTATGTATATACAAGAATTTATAATATATATATATACATAGAATAATATAATATTTAAATTTTAGTTATTATTTCATTAAAAAATTCAAAATCAAATTCATATTTATTAACGTATAATATATACGTATATATAGATATATGACCTTAAAATAATCTACACACACACAAATATATATAAAAATATTCTTATAATAAAATTTATATATAAGAGAGGTTAGACATTTTTTGTTTTAAAATACTTATTAAAGTTAAATTTATATTTGAAAATTTAAAAATAAAAAATTATTTTTAAATACAAAATTTGATTTTTAACATTTTCTTGAAATTTCATACGTTATTTTGACATTTACAATATTTATAAATATAAATTAAAACTTAAAATAAATTCTAAATACAATTTTATGAATTCCACAAATATATATAAATATATTTTTATTATATCGAATGTGGAAAATAATTTTGTAAAATTTAATTATTAGATGTAATTATTTTTGGCAAAGCCGACCAATTTTTAAAGTGACCACAAACACTTTTTATTATAACAAATAATAAATAGAAATATTGCATGAGATTGGTAGATTACCAACCTACTACATTCGGTTTTAAGGTGGACTGTCCGCCATCGTCCTATCAAGGTTACACCACTGGAGCTAGACACTATTCTAGACTAAAAATTACACACTTCAAAAGTGACATTACATAGGAAAACAAAGTACATCACCACAAGCAATATACATTGTACACTGTAGCAAACACTGTGAACATATAGTGGAAATTTCCAAACATACTCTAATATTGACAAGGCATAGGGAACTATCCAAACAAGTTGCACCGTCCCATATGCAGAGAAGTGACATAAATCGGCTACCCTCTCCTCAAGAACAAAGTGAAACATCAAGGCACGGAGGAAGTTGACATGTAGGTACTTTGACATAACGGAGGCTAGGTCGTCCATCAGCGCACGCTGCAAAACCCAACACGCAATATGACATGGTAATTTGACTTAATTCAAAGTGAAAGTGATGAGCATAGCTTTAAGAAAACCTCCTCACATGAGAAATATGACACACTCAAGAAACAACCAACAACCAGTGCACGAGCTAGACCGTGGTAGGGGATGGAAGTAAAAACAAGGAGACAACACCTAAAATACAGCAACTAACAGAACCGAGCTTTACATATGTCGCCAATTTGAGAAGGTGAACAACCAAGGGAAATCATGCATTTCATCCCCAAACAACACTGCACAAACCAAGCTAAACAGAATCAACGAAACAACAGACTGTTCTAACCTAAATAAACAAAGATGCAAAGCACACACAAAAATGAAACTCACAGTCAACACTAAAGAACCATAATAAGGCCAACACCAGAATATACCCCCAAATCCCTCGTCCAGCCAACTTTCAGTCTGGTATGAGGGACATGAAAGCGTTGAGAGGCCTAGTTGGATACGAAGGGGAAAATGCCACAACGCAAGATCCATCCTGTATGGTTCGTCAATAGCAAGTCTAGGGCAATGGTGGATGAAGATCAAAATGATCCGAAGTATTGAGGTTAGGGGTTTGTAAGGCAAGCAGTAGCTACGGACCCGGCATGGAGAAAACAAGAGCCTGATTTTGAGGAGGATGAGGTAAAGAAGGTGTTAGTACCCTAAAAATTTCATCAAACATAATTATTGCATTAGGGTTTCAATATGGAAATTCATCAAACACTTTGGTTGGTAATACTGGAGCCATGACCGACGGTAAATCAATAGTTATGATGGACCAGCAACGACTTGAAGGGGACCATCAAGGAGAATTCTCTGAGGTGGCACTAGTCCTAAAGCTAGTGACACGTGTGCATGTGCACACCAGGATACATGCACACCAGTGTAGTTTGATACTTGTAATTGTAAAGGGCTTTTCTGATTTAACTGGGCCTAATATTCAATGCAGTGCAATATGTAACAAGTAACCTATAAATATGTAGGTTGCTAGCGAGAAATGTATGCTGAAACATTATTCATTTCAATAAAAATTTGCTCTTTATTGCTCTTCTTTATACCACTTATCTCCTATCATTTCTTGTATCTCCTTTTCTTCTATATTGCTATCTTAATTATTCCCCTACCAATTCTGCATTCTTTCCTGCTACATTTCATCTATTACTCAACTCATTTCATCATTCCCTACCCCATTACTTCGTCTGCATTCTCTAAATGATCACTAGATCCATGATGAAAGAAAAGAACCCTGACAAAATAGTATCAGAGCCAAATCCTCAAAATTCATCTCAAAACCATTCAGATAATGATGAAGACGTAACTAGTGTACTTAACGAGTGGGATCTTGAAACTGTAAGACAGGACAGAATGTATGACAAACATTCTTTAGCAATTCGAGAACTTCAAAATGATAATCAAGAAATGAATGCTGAACTCGATTGCATACACGTAACAATCAACAATTTAACAAAAGATTTCAAGGAGCAAACATCTCAATCTAAAATCCCCTACATTCCTCCTCCATAAAAAAGTAATCCCAAAAAGCTTCTTGAATCATCCCTAAATGAGAATCACTAAGAAAATCCCATACACACTTCCAGAATAAATCAATACTCTGTAATTGATGTATCAAGAAACTATGTAGGCATTCTTGACAGTGCACGCACGACATTATTAACAAATAACCAAACCACCAATCAACCAAAACACCATCAAAACATGATCATTAAACTCGAGATCCCAACATATAATTGAAATAATAATGTTGTTAAATGAATCAATCAAGTGGAGCATCTTTTTCGTTATCATAATAACCATGAAACTGAATGGTTCCTACCTGTTCTTTCCATCTGAAGGGAGAGGCACACCTCTGGTATGGCTGGTTGGAGAAAAAGGTTAGAAATTATTATCAGTGGGTCATTTTCAAGGAGGAGCTACTAATAAGATTTGCTAGTGAAGATTTGCAACGCCCCTATGGTGCCATTTCAAATTTAAAATAAACAACAACGGTATGTGTGCTTATCTTACTAAATTTGAAGAGTTGCAAGGGTTATGCGATGCTTTACCCGATCAGTTCTTATTAGAAAAATTTATGGATGGTTTAAAAGATAACAACAAATTGGATGTTCTTGCTCTCCATCCCATTGATTTTGGAGAGGCAGTAAATTTAGCTAAGTTTTTTGAATGCAAAAAAGATTGTAAAAAGAAGAGTAGGGTTAATCATGTGACAAAATCAAATTATCCTACAACTACTAGCAAGGTAATTCCCACTGGAAATCCAAATTCCATGATAAAATGCCTAACCCCTCAAGAAATTAATGACATGCGTAGTAAGGGGCTGTGTTATGGGTGTAAAGAAAAGTGGCAACTGGGGCATAGGTGCAAGAACAAGCAAATTTATGTGATGGAGGGTATAATGTTATTGCAAGATGATTAGTCAGATTCATTGGTCGATACAACTGAAGAAAATCCAGGACCAACGGTTACTACATCCATGCAAGATGTTGATGATAAAAATGAGGAGACATATGCCATTACATTGTCTGCCATGTGCAGTATACCCACACTGTATACAATAAGGGTACAAAGGCAAATCTTATGCAAGAATATAACTATGCTAATCGACTCAGGATTCACCCATAGCTTTATCAATACAACATTGGCCAAAAGGTTATAGCTTCAAGTACAAGAATCATTACACTATTTGATCCAAGTTTTAAATTGGGAGAAAATACAAGGAACTGGAATTTGCAAACAGGTGATATTTAAATGCCAAGGCTGCACTACTATGCCCATTGACTTGCTGTTAATACCCTTAGAAGGCTGCCAAGTTGTGGTTGGTGCACAATGGATGAAGGAACTTGGAGACATATCCTTTAACTTTTCCAAATTACAAATTAAATTAAATTATTCTGGAAATTATTATATTCGGCAGGGTTTGCAGGATGATAACAAATTTATGAGTGATAGAAACATTATCAAGGAAGAAACACATGTGCAATTATCTCTCATCATATATTCAAAACAGCTACAAACCCTTAATACTCCTACAGTAACCATGCATCCAGAAGTGCGAACCATACTACAAAAGTAACCTACATTAACTACTACTACTACTACAACAACCCTACCACCTACCAGAGACTTTGATCACAAAATGTCCTTATTACCCGACACCAAGCCAATATGTATTAGACCCTCTAGACACTCCCATCACATCAAAATGAGTTAGAAAAAATTATTAAGGAAATTTTAGATGCATGAATTATTCGGCCTAGTAATAGTGAATACTCCTCAACAGTAGTCATGGTAAGGAAAAAAGATGGGGCATAGAGAATGTGTATAGATTATAGGGGCCTCAACAATCAAACCATGAAAAAAAATTCCCATTCCCCTAATTGATGACTTATTAGATGAATTGCATGGATCCAAATATTTCACTAAATTGGATCTAAGATCAGGCTACAACCAAATTAGAATGTGCCCTGGTGATATCCACAAGGCAGCCTTTAGAACCCATGAAGGACACTATGAATTCCTTGTGATGCCCTTTGGATTTTCAAATGCTCCTTCAACCTTTCAATCTCTAATGAATGTTATGCTTGAACCATATCTTAGAAATTTTATCCTTGCATTTTTTGGTGATATTCTCATCTATAGCCAGACTTGGTCTGAGCATATGTTGCATCTAAATATGACTTTGCAGGTATTAAATGAGAAACAGCTTATCATCAAATTATCTAAATGCCCATTCGTAGTTGACAGAGTTATTTACTTGGGGCATATTATTTTAGAGGAGGGCATAGCAGTGGATCCAGATAAAATTCATGCAATTCAGAATTGGCCACTACCAAAATCCATCAAGGCACTTAGGGGATTCTTGGGTTTAACCGGTTACTACAGAAAGTTTATAAGAAATTATAGGGGAAAACTAAACCTATGACCGAACTGCTCAAGAAAATGCTTTCAAATGGAATGAAAGGGCTACCGAAGCATTCAAGAAACTCATACAATGTTTAATTGAGCCACCATTCCTGGGATATCCTGACTTTGGTAAAGATTTTGTGATAGAATGTGATGCGAGTGGGGTAGGAATAGGTGCAGTGCTCGCTCAAGAAGGCAAGCCTCTTGCATATCTTAGCCAAGCCCTTAATAGAAAGAATTTATTGCTATCTACTTATGAAAAGGAACTGTTAGCTTTGATATTAGCCACTAAAAAATAGTCACAGTATATACTAGGTAGAAGGTTTATTATCTAAACCGATCATCAAAGTTTGAAACATCTCTTGACACAGAGATTGACTAATGGGATACAAGGACGTTGGCCAGCTAAACTTCATGGCTTTGACTATAAGGTGGAGTATAAAAAAGGCAAGGAGAATATTGTAGCATACAAACTATCGTGCGTACCAGAAGAACAAAACAACAATGAAGAAAACAAACAATGCCAAGCTATTGCTCTTATTCATCTCCTATCATTTCTTGTATCTCCTTTTCTTCTATATTTCTATCTTAATTCTTCCCCTAACAATTCTGCATTCTTTCCTGCTACATTTCATCTATTACTCAACTCATTTCTTCATTCCCAACCCTATTACTTCGTCTGTATTCTCTAAATGATCACCAGATCCATGATGAAAGAAAAGAACCCTGACAGACAGACAGATTCGACGTAGGAATGCAAAGAAAAGTAGATAGAAAAAGAAGAGATCTTGTCGCCATTACCAATCCAAAGCTGCTGTAATGATGAATTGTTAATATAATGAATTTATCAAGTTTACTTAATTTAATACTAAGCAAAAATTAAGCCGAGAGCCTCTTAAGTATAAAGTTTTTTACGTACAACTTTAAAACATATTTTGTATGATATATTATTTAGTTTTAAAATATGAAATGCTTTCGGGTTAAATGATATATCAAGTAAATTATAAAATTAAAAAAAAAAAAAATCATATTTTTCATTATCATGCCATGAGCATTAGAGGTACATATACAATACAAAAAAATTAATTAGATACGCAATCAACCATTCAAAATGCGATGATGAATTAATATGCTAAATTCGTCCCATATCATTTTGAAAATCGTGTGCTACAAGTACGGTATTAGTTATAATTATACATTAGATCCATACCATTTCCAAAGCCTATTAGATACACGTAGAAATGCCGAGATTGACTCCTTGAACTATATTCCAATTCCGTAAGGTGCTAACTCCTGGACTAGTGATGACTGACAATGAAACAACTTTCGATTTAACTGGCTTGAGCTTAGAAATAAGTGAGAACACTGGATGGATTTTAGTCTATGCTAGGTAAATGGAGGTGGCATAAAATTAAAACATGTTGAAGGTTGAGATGCTTTTATAAAGGAATACTAGAGAGATGTGACATAACGAATACCCTATCTTTTCTCTTACTTGTTTTCTCGATTTTAAAATACCAAAACCTAAGTTTGATGCCATGCCATGGTCGTGCACTCCTAGTCATATTATAGAAAAACATATGCCTTATATGGACTTCATACTTATTTCATACCCAAACCATAATAACCCCATTTAAATCCAATTCAAACATGCATCGATGTCCTATATTAATCATTGTATTTATAAATGTTATAAACATATTATTAATACCATTAAACTAATCAATAGTTTTTTATGAATAATACCTCACAAACGTTAATAAATTTAACTATTTACAACAACTACAAATTAATAAGATTATTTGGTCAAAAGCATGTTCAACATCTCAGTTGTGTGACTTCTTTGGTGTAATTCGATCAGTGATTAATATCGAATTATTAAGTATTAATATTCTCACATCACTTAGCTAGTAGTGTGACATTTGGGCTAAATTTGTCACTTATTTATATTTAGTAAAAATCTAATTTTAATTTAGTTATCATTTATATTCAATTTTATAGTCTAGCATACAGTTCTTTTGATTATAACTACAATTTTGTTAACTGAACTTATGGCAACCTATACCTCTTCATATACTTATAAGAAGGTCGAGAAACACATGTCATTATATTTGTAAAACTAAACATTACAGAGACTAAAATAAATAGACATAATCCAAGATAAACTATTAAAAACTGTTCAATTAGAAGTAACCAAACCATGAATATAGTGCAGAAAATGCAATCTTAGGAAAAAAAAAAAAAAAACATATTATAGTCAAAGAAATTATTAGTACGTAATCCAAAAATAACATAAAGTAAAATATCATTCAGAAAATGATATTTGTAAGATAATGATAATGATAATATAAATGACATGAAGATTAAAATATAGAAAAGTGATCCCTAGCATAAACACTACTCTTCAAGTATAGAAATTAGGTTGTTTGTTTGCCGCTCTGTCCATCTGTGGTTGAAAAAGATGGAAAAGGATTGGGTGAGAAAAAACTAGTGGATGAGAACAAGGCTAATAAGATGATTTATTGAAATTAACTTTTAATTTACTCTAAGTCATTAAATTATAAATCCAGTGTCTGTGAACTCCTAGGGCATAATACTTAAGGATTATTATCTTGCATAACGGGTCGAATCTACTAGTCGAACCTCACATTAATGATCAAACAAATCAGAAACTACTCTCTTATCATAACTATATCACACAACGTTTGAAGAGTGTTAACCCCATTATGAAAACGTGGTTCAGAAAATAATACAACAGCTGCTCAATCATAAGTGATCACACACTACAGGCCAGTCGCACAAGCTCCATGCAGTCGCGCGGCATCGGTCGAGCACTACAAACTCGGTCGCGCGCTGCATCCCGGTCGCGCGTGAGCACTGCTCACTTCGGAATGGGTCGACACCATCAAGTTGGCCGGTCGGTCACTCAAAAACTGGTCGGTCGTTCAAGTAAGAGAGCAGTAAACCATGGAGTGTACACGTTAAAATGCAACTTGGATCGGTCATATAAGATGGTCGAGCAGTGGTCACGTACTTTGAGTCGCACACTACAAAACTGCTGTTGCAAATGAGAAGTAAGTGATAGCCGCATAAATAATTGGACAGTGTGAATCAGTTACAAGGGAAATACTCAAACCACGGGCATAAGAAAAAGCAGGCTGTGACATAGCCAAACCAATTGAATCTGCATGCTGTTTCATTAATATTATACAAGGTATATAATTCATGTATACCGTGTTCATTAATCACGAATGCCAGGAATAAGGAAAAAGCCAAACAGTGATATCTATATGCATGAAAACCACGGTACATTGCTCCAGGAAATACATGGTGTTAAGGCAACACATGGATTTGCATGCGAACTAGCATTATGGGACATAACAAAGCACTTGAGGAAGTTTATAAAACAACATGGCCACACATCAAAATGTATACAGTCTAGCACCATAAACTCCGGGTTTTTCACCGCTTTGAGGCCAAACAGCTCGGTTGGATGTCACAACAGAAAGCTCGAGCAGCATAATAATCTAGGTCGAGTAGTTTTCTTCAAGGATGTGGACACGCAATGCGCCATGTACGTGGCAACTCATAACGAAATGTAATTTGCAGAAGTATGGACAATATGGACGTGCACCATTTAAGGAGCACGTAATTTGGCAAATATATGGGAACTTTGCATTAATGGCTTCAGGAAAACAGTGCACGAGTCCGTCACATATTATAAAGTCCTGGTCGTGCGCACATTACAGAGCTCGCTCGTACATGATACATGAAGACGGGCGGACGTGCAACATTTTATAAGCTCGCACATGTTCTACATGCAAACCATGAATTGAGAATGTATGACGTTGCTTGCAAATAGATATATAAAAGAGGTCACGTGGATTGGATATACAGAGTGGCACATTAGTCATGTAAGACAAAAATGGCTAAGTATAATTCAATAATCAGTCACAGTAACGAATTATGGGTCCCTCATGCAATATAGGTTCCGGTCGCTCCTACAGAATGTAACTTGGCCGTTTGTCCATTACATTTCGGGGTTGGCCGTGTACAACTGTCCAATGGCAATTCCATAAATACCCATGTGAACGACCCGTACATTGTTCATCATAATTACAGCTTTGTCATTTGGTCCAAACTTCTCCTATAAATACCTCATTTCACCACAATTTAAGGGACCGATTCTTCCATCCTGAAGAGCTGTCCAAATCACTTCTCCACCATTCTTAAATACTCTAAGCTTTCTTCAAACTCCATTAATTGTCGCTAAAGCTCACTCCATCTTCCTCCATTGGCAAATGGACCAAGTCTCCTCCTTTCTCCATTAGAGATCAACTCAAGCTCTCTCCATCCTTCTCCATCTCCGAGCCGAGCTCTACCATTTCAAGTTGAGATATGTCATTCTACTTTTCTCCAAACCGCCATTAATCCTCCTCCGAGCTTCAATTCACCTCTCAACCGCTATGGACTCATCGTTGATTCATTAAGTGCTTAAATCGTGGAACAAACACTCTCACGCTCGTCGCATTCAGAGGATCCAACCACTTCCATAACGGATTATAGAGAATAAAGTCGTTAAAGAGAGAAAAATCATTGTAGAAAGAGAGAATGGATAAAAATGAGATGTATGAGATGATGAGCTTTGTAAATCTATCCCATGATAATGAAATGACTTCCAAAGTGGACGTAGATCTACTCTAGATCGAACCACTATAAAAATCCTTGTGCATTTACTTACTTTTTCACATTTATTTTGTGATTGTGGCTCCTTTCAATTTCTAACCATATTGGTGAAATACGATTCATGTTCCTTTGGTGTTGAACCATTTTCGGTTTAAACATTTAGCGCTCATCGTGGGGCCATGCTCGCACTTCCTTCACTCACACTTCTCACAAATTCAAGAGCCTTGCATTGAAGTTCTAAACCTACTTCTACCATAGATTCTACAAACCTAAAATCTAGACCAATCGACGAACTCTCAACCAAATTCAAAGTCTTATCCCAAATAATGGCCATCCAAGTTATAAAAATCATTCATGGCGTCGAACCATTCATGTCGCGCACAGTGCCATAGTCAAGTCGTCACCGTTCATATTTCCATATTCATGCTGTTATTCTTATGTCGCATGTGTCTTCATGTTGTGACTCGATCGTCAAATTTCCGTAACCTACGTTGTTCACTTCAGCAATATTTAATGCATGGATCAATGTGGCAGCTCACACTATAGAAGTGTACAGGATGGACCATATCATACATTATACAAATCGAGTACTTGTAAAGTAATATTACCATGAACTGGTCAATATACATGACTTAGTGCAGCTAATATGCCACGTGGCTTGAGCATATATCTTATATAGAGTATAACATGAAGAAGCCTAGAGCACATAAAGCATACGGGGCAATATGTATGTGAGCATATACGTCATGACTTGCAATTTCTTGGGTTAATGAAAGGAACGTCAACCGTATTTCATACATATATATGAACATGAGCTCTAGGAAATTGACACGTGGACAACATATGTTATCTCATTGGTTCCTTCGTGCAAGCAGGGTGTTAGGACCTTCACTAAAGTAGATCATATATTATAACACATTGAAGCGGTTGATAAACACAGACACGTCGGCATAAGTATTCAAAAATCTAGTCGAACCCACTCTGGTCCTACATTAAGGAACTGTTCGGTCGCTCACACAAGTACATGAAAATGCTACTGCAAGGAGCAGCATTAACTATGAACATACATGAAAGCACACGTACATCAGTAGAAAAGAGCCGTTATAATCAACAGTTGGACATGATGTGTGCTATAAGAATCACTCCTTTACATGAGTTTGCTTCAGGATAATACACTGGTACCAGTTATATAACATGAACATCATAGGATATATCCAACACGTTGTGAAATATATGGCATGAAATATAAGCTGGTCGATCACGTGATAACGCCTGGTCGAGCATCTTGCCAGAGAATAGGGTCGAGCATGTTGGGCATGCTCGAGCAGCGATGTTCAGTTAGTGGTCGAGCAACATTATGGAGTTAAATGGTTCAACATGATTGTTTAAATATAATGGCAAAAGTGTAATTCTCAAACCCCGAAATGCACAGCAAAAGGGGGACAATGGCATTCTCGTTATTTTTGTTCCCATGTATGTAAAGTAAAGCCACGTAAAATAAGTACACATGTAATGATCCAGAATTTTTTACCCCCAATTTAAAATTGAAATTTTTATTATTAAATTTGAATTTAAATTTGGATTTGACATACATATATATAGTTTAGAATATTTAATAATTTTGATAAGTTATATGATTGATTTTACTTGAATTATAAATCAGAATGATTATTAATAAGTTTGGATTTATTGATACTATTTGTCATTTAATTGAATTTGTCAAACCATAATATAAATTAGTAGCGTTAGAACTAAGTGTTGTTCTTAGTTTTTATAGCATTTTAAAGAAAATGCTACCAAAAGATAACTTTCCCTCCTTAAGACAAGTGTAAGGACACTTGTATTTTTGCATGCCTCCTTTCATGCATGTTTTACACTTGCCCCCTTATGTGTCATTACCTCCTTAACCCTCCATTCCTATATAAGCGGGCTTTTCCTCCATTTTTTAACCATTCCACTCCATTTTCTTCTTTTCATCTTCTTCTTAAAGCTTATGGTCATGGTTTCCATAGCACAAGTCTTCTTCTTTTCCACCACCACTTTGCCGAAGTTCATCATCATCCTCCTTCTCCTCTTATAATATATAAAGAGAGAAAGATTACTATATATTATATAATATATATTTTGGTGAAGTAGACGGTGCGCTGAAATACTGTCTGATGGTTCGCTCAACTAGATTCGCCTATCGTGAAGATTTGGAAAGTTGTTAGGTGAGAATTCTTTAACCATAATTTATATATTTAATTAGTGGTTAGACTAATTTAAATATAGTGATGAATTATTAGTGGTTAATGATGATTGATGTTTGTTGTGATGGATGATGGATACATAGTTTAAACCACACACACTGTTAAGCGTTACTGTTATAACACTTGTGCACAATTATGATTTATTTAATTATGTTGATGATGGTTGCTATGGATGTTTAAATGGTTGTTGATGTTGTTTTGCACATACTATGACATAACATTTATGGTATCACATTGGTGATCGACAAATCTCATTCGTAATAAGAAGAAATATCATTATTGAATTTGAAGGTTAATAATTTGGAAATACCATATGTATGAATTCATATATATTGATAAAGTTCTTTAAATGAATAAATGAATACTGGAACATTTAAGGAGGATAGAGAGGATAGTGTTTAGGCTTAGGTTTGAAAATATAGTTTTCTGCTCTCCCTGGCTATCCCTAACTGATCCGACTAATGGGATGGTTAATTTGAAGTTATATGAATTCAAAAATGAATTGGAACTTGATATTAAGTAAAAAAATAAAAGTTGAATTTTGAACCCAAAATAATTTGTAAACTCAATGTAAATTACCTTAAATGAATTTAAATGGTATATAATGGTTTTCTGAGGTATTTTGAAGTATTGAAGAATAATTTCTATTTCGGTCAAAATAGAGCTTGTCGCACAATGACAATTTGCGTATTTTAGTTACAAGCTGTAAATGTTATAACTTTTGCAATTCAAATCGGATTTCCATGAAATGAAAAACGTTTGATTTCCATTAACAAGAACTTTCAAATGAGTGAAAGCAGATTATAAATTCGAGCTACATTTTTCAAGTTATGTTTGAAACCGTTTTGGAAAAAGTCGATGTAAGAACAATAGTTGACCATAACTATAAACAACTATTTTTAAATGTTCTAAAAATATGGAAAAATTTGTAAAATCATTACAAACTATGAAAAGGTGTTTTGAATTGTAAAGTTTAAGTTCTGGCTAAGATAAACGATATTTTGATCAAAATAGTTAAGATAACTATTTTGTAACGCTTTTGTAACACTTTTGAAATGCTATTGTAACGCTTTCTTCGAAAATAATCTATTTCGAAGTTTTAACCCGTAAACTATCTTCCGAACTATAAGTAATGACTAGGTTGGAACCCGTGCTTCGCACACGGGCAGTTTGATTGTCATGACATGGATATGATATGTAAATTTTACGATTCAAAATTGTGCTCTCATTTTTTATTTTGATCATTGACGAACTTTGAAAATTTCAGTTATATTTTGAAAATTCAAAAATTCCACATACAGTTTGGGAATTTTATATAACTCGATTGATACATATCGAATATTGGCATAAATTCATATTATAGGTTTTGTATTACATGTTTAGATGAAAAAGTGTATAACCTGTACTTGTTGTAATACAAAATATTAACTGAAGATTGGTAATATAATCATGTACGCAACTTAATTAGTGTTCGACTGGTTCAAGATTATGATTCTTGATTTCATTTATTTCTTTTTGGGTTCATTTTGTAAATTACACCTATGATTCTGCTTTGGGTTTGTGTATTTTCAATAGAAATACATCAACTGATAACCTATACTTGTATTAAAAAAAACATATGTATCATACATAGAATAGTTGTATTTGATAGTATAGGTGTTTAGGTTCATGAGATTTTAAATTGGAAAATATTTAATACATTGTGTGCACATTAACTCACTATGTTTAGATAGAACTAAAAACAAAAACATTAATTAGTCTCCAAGTAGAATGCTTTTTTCCTCTTATAGTATAAGTAAATTAATATTAATTATAAAAATACTGTATTGGGAAGATATAAAAAACTAAATGATACTGCAAAGCAACTCTTAAGTTTTCACATTGATGCATAATCTAGAACCATATTAAAAAGCCAAAATGTAATTATTAATGAATACAATATGTAAATTAATGCAAAACTACATGCGGTCTTTCTGACCCTGACTCTGTCCACCCTTTTGATTAGAGTAATTGTCCCGCCCAGATTGTCTGATTGTTGAACTCTTTGGACGTGCATAATCCTGCCTCACACCTCATCCCATAAGCTTTACACCATTCAACTCAGTCATTGCCTTCTCAGCCGCAGCTTCACTGGAGAATTCAACATAACCAAAACCTCTGAAATTGCCTTCTATATCTGAAACTACTCAAACACCAACAACTTCTTTGGCCTTATTAAAAAACTAAGATATATCCTCCCTTCCAGCATCAAAAGATAAATTTCCTATAAAGATTGTTTGATTTAACGTCGCCTTGCGAAGAAGTTATTGGCTCTAATTTCCTAGACTTTGTTGGAGTTGCTGATGGTGCAACATCCTTCATCTCAATGTTAGAGTCCTTTGAAGTTTTCATAGTCTTATCATCCTCGGATTCATCTGCGGAGCTGCTACTCTCCTTTCTAGCTTTTTTCGTTTAAGACTTATTCTATGTTTCCTTTTGGGCCTCTTCATCGGAACTTTTTTCAGAACTACAACTGTAATCTTCACTATTGCTATCCTTCGTTGTTATCTTGGGTTGGGTCTTGGGAGCTTAAACTTTTTGTTTCTTCTTTGATGACACCATTGCTGCTATCATCTAAGTTTTCTTTCTTGGAATTATCAACAACTTGAGTAGATTGTTTAGCCTTAGGTGATTCCTCATCGAAGCTAGAATCTTCATTGCTACTGATGCTACCTTTCTTAATAGAATTTATAGAGGCAGGGGCTTGTTTTGCAACCTTAGGCAATTCTTCATTGGAGCCATCTTCGTCGGAACTTTCTTCATTGCTCCTGCTATCCTTCTCAACACATCTGCACACAAATACAAAGATGACATGTGCTAAATGTTGAATAGAGAAAAAATCAGGAAACATGGGCTGCATATGAAGACATAAATAGGCTAATATAAGTTCATCATAAAAATTTGAAGAAAATAATTGCCTGAGCATGCCAAAAAGGAGAATATTTTCAAATTTCACTTACCGAGCTCCATGTGTGATTATTTTATACGTGAAGATTGAGTTATGTAAGTTTATATCACATTTTACAAAACTGTATTCGCAGGTCATGCGCGCATAATCAGCTCACTACACTAAAAGTAAATATCTGCATATAAGTAATTAATTATGTCACTGATAAAGACAAATATAGCAGTTCTGGAAAAATAAAACAACTAATCATATTAAACATAAATTGGTAAACAGAAAGGGCTGAAGGTGCAGATAAATGTTATACTCATGTCACCATAAAAGCATTTAAGCTTGACATCAGGACAAAACATTAACTTAAAAGCACCTATTTTTGGCATGTTAGCATTTAGGCATTTAAACTTTCCATTGAGACAACACATTAGCATAAAAACAGATAAATAATCAAAAGATAGATGATAATAGAGTGAAAAATTCGAATAGAGAACCTGCATGATAAATAATCCGAAGATGGTTGTAAATTTTTTATTTTCCTAATCAAATTTTTATTAATAGCATAAGCATACACAGTAACTGCGAAATCAATATTGTCTAATTGTTATGAAGGTTGATGGTGAGAAAACCTATGAAGTTATACCGAAGTAGTGGCTTATTATACATTGAATTTTAGGATAATTTAATCAAATTAAAATCAAAAGCAATATGCATGACAGTAAATCTTAAGAGTTAAAAACAATTCGAAACAAAATAAATTTGAGAAGTCAGTTACATTCCAAATAATCTACTGAGAACAAATATTGATTTACCCGCGCTATGCACACAGGCGGTTGTGAAGTTTTTTGAGTATAGTATTGTGCAAGATCATTGATAAATCATTTATGTTTTATATTCTCTATTGTATGAAGTATGATCATATTGAATAATTTTGTGCTACAACTTCATTTGTATCTTTTTTAGGGTGTGTTTGCGGGAAGCGAAAGCAGAGCATTTTAACGGAGAATTTTAGCGGATAATTTAGTTAAGCGAATAATGTGTTTGCAGGTTTAAGCGAGCCATTTTATTTTTGTTTTTTAATTTAATTAATTTATGTTTAAAACTGAACGAGCAGATTGGGAGGAGAAGCCAAAATCTGACCGTTGGGAGCCGACACTCTTAATATGGTCTCGAGTTGGATTTAGAAAAACATGGTAGTTATGTTTTTTTATTATAATTTATGTATGTAAATTAGTGACTGTTAAAAATCATGAAATGCATTCATAAAAACTTTTTGAATATTAAGCTTAGGATAAGTACTTTCATTTTTTACATGAATGCATGCAACTGTATGGCTATATGGTAATATTTTGTCTAACAGTTGTTGAATCTAAAAGGTAATTAGTAAATGATCCTTGTTATTATTATATAATATAAAATAAAACCATATACTTGTCACGGTCCAATAAGAAAAAAAAATCAAAAAAATCCTTCTTTCGCATTACCATGCCTGCATACATAAAACTGTACTCGTCTTCAAATGAATTATTTTTGGTCATGTTGATACTTGAGTAATATTAATTTCAAGGTGTGGTGGAAAAAATGACATGATGACAATCTAACTGAAACTCAAATGGGAAGTAACCAAATTTGATATTCAATACTAATGTTTCATGCATTGAATTTAAAGGGACTACGTATATAACTGTTTCTCCTAATTTAATATTTGAATTATAGCAGTAACCATTTAGAAGGCGTGAAGTTGAATAAAAGAGGAGAGTTATCAACAATATTTCTTGTCATAAAATGCTTGGACGGGATATAAACAATGTTGTCAACTACTGATTTTATTTTTTACGCATCCAATTAAAATAAATTGAGCATCATTTGTCATCAATGTTTTGAAAAAAGCGACATAAACTTGATATCCATGATCGTCACTTTGATAAACATAATCAAAACATGTACCTAAAGAAAATTCTTTCCTCATACACGGTGCAAGTCTTAAACTGACTTTCGGTAATTATTTTTCTTTCTAAAGTAACAGCTATGTATCCGTACCACGTATTAAAATTTATTTTGGACAAATCCAATTTTGTTGCGGCTCTCAGTGGAAAGTATGTTATGATGTTTAAACCAATTGCAGAATTGATCAGTTTGTTCTCCTTGAGCACATTAGATAGCATGCACTTTAGTAATAACGGTCTAGTGGTTAGAAATTATAACCAGTGTCATTCAATAAAAAGTTTAATATAATCAGCAAAACATGAAAAGCGATACATTGACATTAAAACCAACAAAATAAAATATTTATCCCAGTCCTTTGTAAAATTATCCTTGCTTTGATCATCGTCTTAAAAGTTGAATAGTTCAAAAGAAGTCCAAATATCTTGTAAAAGGCAAAGAGATTACTCAAGAGATATTCACCTGCAAGTAGTAAATGCCCTCTATTGGATAATTTTTACTGAGCATAATTGGTTTGGTTAAGTTTAAAAAAAATATAATAATAAATTCTATGGAAACTATAAACTAAATTGGAAAAGGTTATTGGAAATCAGATTTGAGAATGAAATTGTATTGATAAAACTGAATAGATGGTCACATTGTACATTGCGTTGGCCTATATATAATGTTGCCAACGTTTGATAAAACAAATAGATGATGGGCTTCAGCCCAGCCCAATGTACACACATTATACAATATATGCGCATCAACAGATCGATGGTTTTATTACCCACCCTCAAATTTATCTAGGGTTTTCCCTTCTCGTTCTTCCGCCGCCATCTTCTTCTACTTTCATTTCCTCTCTAAATTTCACGAAGTTTCTCGACGATAGGGGCTTCGTGAGTGCATCTGCTCTTTGATATTGAGCAGGAACATGACTTACGTCCAATTTTCCAGAGGTGGTTTGTTCTCGTACAAAATACAAATCGATTTCAATATGTTTTGTACGAGAATGTTGGATCGGGTTGGCTGAAAGAGATACTGTGCTCAAATTATCACACCACACTACTGGTCTCTTATCAGGAAGAAACCCTAGTTCTTTGAGGAGCGAATTCACCCACATCACTTCAGCTGTGGTGCTTGCCAGTGATCGATACTCTGCTTCGGTGCTTGATCGTGAAATTGTTGATTGCTTCTTCGAGCACCAAGAGATTGGGTTGCATCCCATGAACACGCAATATCCTGAAGTCGATCGTCGATCATCTGGGTCTGATGCCCAGTCTGAATCAATGTAAGCTTGTATATGTAAGTTTTTGCTGGTCTTTAACTTGATGCCATAATTAATTGTTCCACTTAGATAGCGTAGAATCCTTTTCACTGCTGTCCAGTGTTTATCGAGTGGTGATTGCATAAATTGACACACTTTATTCACGCTATAACTGATGTCTGGTCTTGTAACAGTTAAGTATTGCAAAGCACCCACTATACTCCTGTATTCTTTTACATTCTGAATGGCTTCACCTTCATGCTTAGATAGCTTTAGATTGCTTGTCATGGGCGTTGGCATTGGTTTAGCTTTATCCATTTTGGCTCGAACAAGTAATTCTGTGATATATTTGCTTTGTGACAGCATAATTTCATCCTTGGAGTTTTGACTAACCTGAATTCCTAGGAAGTAATTCAAACTTCCCAAGTCTTTGATAGAAAATGTTTGATCTAAGTATCGAACTATCTTGTCAACTTCTGCTTGGTTGCTTCCAGTGATTAAAATGTCGTCAACATACACAAGTATGAATGTGACATCCTTTCCTTTTCTTTTAATATGTAGAGAATTGTCTGATCTAGCTGTATTGAAACCCAGACTCATGAATGTGTCTTTAAGTTTATTATACCATACTCTAGATGCTTGTCTCAGTCCATAAATTGCCTTGTTCAGTTTACATACATAATTCATGCTATGATTTGTCTTGTACCCCTCTGGTTGCTCCATATATACATCCTCCTTTAGTTCTCCATTTAGAAAGGCGTTGCAAACATCCAGTTGTCTAATGCACCACTTATTATACAATGCAATGCAGATAATTATTCTTATGGTAGTATGTTTGACCACTGGGGAGAAAGTCTCTTTAAAATCAAACCCATATTCTTGTGTATATCCCTTGGCCACTAGTCTTGCCTTGTATTTCTGTATGCTACCATCAGCTGCCCTTTTTAGTCTGTAGGTCCACTTACACCCTATGATATTTTTATGCTTTGGTGCAGTTACTAAACTCCATGTCTCATTTTTCATTAGGGCAGCAAATTCTTCATCCATGGCACATTTCCATTTATCACATTTCACAGCCTCATGATAGTTCATTGGTTCTCTGTCTTCTATGGTTGTAGTGTATACTTTAGGCTTGAATATACCATGCTTAGCTCTTGTCATCATATGATGTCTATTCTGATCATGTGGTTCATCATCACTGCTAGTGTTTATTGTAGTGTTGCTGTTCCCACCTCCTGAATCTGTGTCAGTAGCTTCATTTTCACCAATTTTATGGTCATTGTCATCTTCACCAATGATAGAATTACCAGGACTATAACTGGATCTTGTACTGGGCACACTCTCCCTATCCTTTTCTTCATTATGCATCTGCTGTTCATAGCTATTCACCATGTCTTGTATCAATTCTGGTGGTGCTAGTGTACACCTCTCAGTGCTAATAATTTTCTTGGTAGTTCTAATACTCTTTTCTGCAAATGGAAACACATGTTCATCAAACACAACATGTCTTGAAATGTATAACCTCCCACTGTTGTCCAAGCACTTGTACCCTTTTTGGTTCTCTGTGTAACCAAGAAAGGTGCATGGGCTTGATCTTAAGCTTATTTTATGCTTGTTATAGGGTCTAAGATAGGGAAAACATAGGCAACCAAAAGTTTTCAATTCAGAATAATCAGGTTTCACATTGTGCATCATTTCATATGGACATTTATATTCTAAAACTTTAGTGGGCATCCTATTTATTAAATACACTGCTGTCACAAAGGCCTCTGGCCAAAATTTTAAAGGCATTGAGGATTGTGATATCAATGTAAGCCCAGTCTCTACTATGTGCCTATGTTTTCTCTCAACTAGCCCATTCTGTTCTGAAGTATGTGGGCAGGTTATTCTATGCAGTATGCCTTTACTATCAAAGAATTTCTTTAAAGACTTGAATTCACCACCTCCATCAGTTTGCATGATTTTGACATTGCAGTTTGTTTGATTTTCAACTAAGGTCACAAACTGTTTTGTCACATTACATGCATCTGATTTATTTTTAAGTAGATAAATCCAAGTATATCTAGTGAATGCATCAACAAATGAAAGATAATACCTGTATCCATGATTTGTTGTTACTGGAGAGGGACCCCATAGGTCTGCAGCAACAAGTTCAAGTGGCTTGCTGTACTTTGTATCAGATTCAGTGAATGGGAGTCTATGACTCTTGCCAATTTGGCAGTGTTTACACATATAATGATCAGGTATATCATTGCATTTGATTTTATTTTCATTCAGAATATGCTTCATAATTTTAATATTGGGATGTCCTAATTTGCAATGCCATTCATTAAAAGTTTTGTACATATTCTTGTCATCAGTAATAGTTTCAACATGATTGTCAACAGATCTAACATGATTATCAATAATAGATTCAACATTATAGCAATGATTTCCATTGTCGCTGGCATGTCTGCACTTCGTATTCTTGAACTTGTACAGCCCTTTATCCAAACTACCCTGTAGTAATATGTTTTTACTCAGTAAATCCCTAACAAGGCAGTAATTTGGGTGAAACTCAAAGTACACTTGGTTGTCATTAGCAAATTGTGACACACTAATCAAGTTTTTCTTAATCTTGGGGACCCTAAGTAAATTATTTAAATAGAGTTCCCTCTTTCCACTTATGGATCCACAACCAATGTGTGATATACTAATAGTTTCACCATTTCCTAAAGAAACTGAACACATACCTGAATAGCTTTTATTTCCCAGATTCAGATTCTGTAGGCTATTTGTAACATGATTAGTTGCTCCTGAGTCTGGATACCAATCATCAAGGTTTATTTCATCTGATTTCCCAGAATCATCATTATTTGTTCCTTGTGTCTGCATTCTTGAACCTTCAGCATTTGTTCTTTGCTGTCCCATTTGAGTCACATTGACATTAGGTCCTCTCTGATTTTGTTGATTGACATTATACTCTGTGTTAAATCTGAAATAGCATTTGTTTGCTGTATGCCCAAATTTCTCACATATTTGGCATTTTGGTCTACTGTTATTATTGAATCTTCCTCCTCTGCCTCTTCCTCTTTGATTGGTGCCTCCTCTGTAAAACTGATTTTCTTGCTTGTTGTTTTGACCAGCAATTCCCTTTTGCTGACCTTTATTTCTGGCTGTGGAGGCATAGTTGACAGAGAATTCTGATTGAGATAATTTCTTCTGTTCAACTCTTCCTTCATGTGCAAGAAGTGATGAATATACGTATTGCAGATCAGGTACAGTCTTTTGAGAAGCAATGAACGTAACTATAGACTCATACTCCTCATCCAATCCCCCAGTAATGTAAAGAACTTGTTCACTCTCACTGATCATGTGCCCAGTTGAGTTCAGTTTGTCCCACAGAGTCTTTACTTTAGTCAAGTATTCATTCATGGACATCTCGTCTTTTCTTATACATTGTAACTGTCTTCTGTATAGCATAGATCTGGCTGCAGATTGAGCACTGAAAGTTTGCTCAACTGTAGTCCAGATAGCATATGATGTATTGCACCCAATTATACGTGGTAATATGCTGGCACTTATTGATGAAATTAGCCATGATACAAGCAGATTGTCTTGCTTTTGAAAGTTTAAGTATTCTTGGTTGCTAATAAGATTACCATCTTTGTCATGAATCATAACAGGTGGAATTTGCACTGTTCCCTTGATGAAATCAAGAAGTCCATATCCCTTCAATGCCGCTTCCACTTGAAACTTCCAAAGCATGTAATTATCCTCGTCTAAAGGGATGGTAATTATGTGGGTTTTGGGCTTTATCAACTGGAAGCTTGGTGATGGAGGAATTGTTGGTGGAGTGGTGCCTGAATTGGCTGAACTGAGTGCCTGACCTGATGATCCAGCCATCTGGGGGTTCAAGAAAAGCTTTCTTGGATGATAGATGATGATACTTGGACGGTAGAATCACTGTTAAGTGATTTTGCAACCAGTGCAAGGGTAAATGAGGGCAATAGTTTCAGAAAAAACGAGCAACTTGGATGGCAAGATCGTCAGAAATGATGATCTCTGCAACCAGTCTCGTGCCAGAGGAGGACTGCAAAGTCTGATGGCTGAAACTGCAGCCAAGAACGTGGAAGATGATGAAATCACTCTGATTCTACCTCTTGGCGAGGCAGTTCTGATCTCCAATGATGAATTATGACTGAGGAGACTCACTTTCTTTCTGTTTTGATGATTTTCTTTCAGTTTTATTGAATTTGATCCTTTTGTTATGCCGCAAGGCTTTGTGGCTCTGATACCATATTGGAAATCAGATTTGAGAATGAAATTGTATTGATAAAACTGAATAGATGGTCACATTGTACATTGCGTTGGCCTATATATAATGTTGCCAACGTTTGATAAAACAAATAGATGATGGGCTTCAGCCCAGCCCAATGTACACACATTATACAATATATGCGCATCAACAGATCGATGGTTTTATTAAAGGTTAGGTAATATATCTAATCAAACTAAACTATGTTTTATGATTCAGCAGTTTCACCTTACCAAACCTGCATGTACATTAAGGTGGAGAACAAAGGGAATATACACATTTTCTTCCACTACCTGTTTATGTTACCAGCATTCGAACTTTCCCTTAAATGACAATAATCAAGTAAACTAATTTAGCAAGTTATTTGGTGTTTTGATTATTTTGTTAAACCAAAAATTATTTTGTGAATAAATGCTACCTTAACGCTCCAAATCTAATGAGTGAGTCAGTCACATTACTAAATGCTCATTGGTTCCAGATTGATTACTTTGACCGTTACTATTCCCATTACATTAATGCATAAGAAAAGAAGCTTCTTGATCTGTATATAAAATTTGATATGTACTTCCAATGTTGTCTCACAGAAACTAATTTTGTTTTTTTCCTGATTGCTCAAGGTTTCTTTTAAATCCACGTTTATTTTATCTTAAATTCTGCAATTAATCCTTGTTATATCTAGTTTTAATGATTTACTTATTTTGTTGATATTTTACTAAATGTAAAGGTCCTCACACTAAATTAATTATTCTTTATATCACACTTCGTATGTCATTCATTTTTTTTATTAAAAAAAAACAGTATTTTCCGTGTTGAAAGAACTTAACATCCACAATGCTAATAAGATTTGAATCCATTCCTTATCTTGTCTTTCTACATTGCATTTTGAATATCCTTCCTTATAATATCAATTTACTGAATCAATTCATTTTGAATATCCTTACAATATCCTTCCTAATAATACAAAAGAGCTAAACACATAACTGCTAGTCTAGTCAGACAGAAAATTCAAAAATAGCATTTAATAAACATGCAAGAAAGAGTAACATATACACAAAAGAAAAATAATCAACCTTTTCAATTATAAGTAGGGGTGAGCGTTTGGTTGGTTTGGTCTATCCGATTATTAAAATTGTCAAACCAAACTAAAACCGATTAAAATGAAAACCAAACCAAACCAACCAAATTAAGATTGGTTGGTTCGGTTGGTTATCCGATTTAACCGAACTAAAAATATTTTATACTTTATATTCATAATATTAGCCATAATTTGAAATAAATTATAATTATATGTTTCAAATGTTATTATTTATGATTCTTGTGTTTCCCAAAAGAAATTTTGATATATATATATATATGATGATTAAAATTTACTTAGGTAGCTAAATTAATCAAAAACATTTACTATAATATCGATAATTTTAAAAATATAACAAAAGTTCGGTTAATTTGGTTAAACCGATAACCAGACTAAATATTTTTACAAACCGATTAAAACCAATCTAATTTCAAAACCAAACCAAACCGACCAAAGTAAATTGGTTTGGTTGGTTTATTTGGTTTAACCAAATAATGCTCACCCCTAATTATAAGACCAGACCGAAGCCGGCAGCAGGAGCAGGACCTTCATTGTCCATTTTATAAGCAACACTTCCTTGATACGTCTTAGCAATTACGGGTGGCACAAAACCTTACTTCATATGTTCAGACTTGTTCGCCTCAGCTGGTTCCCACCAACCCACTAAATCACCACATCCTCCATCTTCTTCTTATTCCCTTCATCCAACTTTAATGTGACGTTCTCTTCCTTAACTGTGTTTTTCATGTTATACACTCTTTTCCATAGCATTCTTGGCCTCCACCTCCTTATGCCCCCAATCTTAGGACTTGCACTTCTTCACCTCCTAATCCATCGAGATATTGCTCTTTTGACCTATTGTTTTGCCTTCATCTGAAAATTTTAAGATGCCTACAACATCCGTGTCGAAGGAGACTATGATCTGTGCTATGTCATGAGGTGCAGGTGGTATATTCCCTGAATGCTCAAACATTCTAAGTAGGTTTTTGTCCCTCGCCCTATTTCTGTCTCCTTCATACCCTTGGACCAAAGCTCGAGGTTGGTTATCAGAATAAGTAGAGAACACTTGATCCTTCTTTGTAGGAACGATAGTGTTTCCCGGAATCAAAACAATCATGAAACTACCATTTGTCTCAAGCCTTAGGGATAGAGAAGTGAGATCAAGAAGCAGCAAATCTTGCACCTTATTGTTAGCGCCTGCACTCAAAATAGCTGCTTGCACATCTGCACCAAAAGCAACTGCTTCCACCGGGTTGATACTCTTACACAACTCATTTCCATTAAAGAAGTCTTGCATCAACCACTGCACTTTTGGTATTCTAGTGGAACCACCGACTAACAAAATATCGTGCATGCTGCTTTTGCCCATCTTGGAATCACTTAAACATTTGTTGATCAGGTCCATTTACTTGTAAATAAGTCCATGTTCAGCTGTTCGAAGCAAGACCTTGTGATTGTTGAGTAAAGATAAGTACCAACAGATGGTGAGTCAATTTGGATTGTGGCCTGAGTAGTATAAGAAAGAAGCCATTTTAGCTATCTTCCAAGTTGTTCTCAGTCGCCTGAATGCTCTAGCTTTACCGCTGATGCTCTTCTTCTGTTTTCTTTTGAACTCTCTTACACGAATTTCTTTCTCAAATTGTCATCACATTATTCACCTGTGCCACCTTGTGTGCCTTTACGCAACGATACCTTCCTTGGTTTCAAGCAGAGATACATCGAATGTGTCACCACAAAGAACAAAGATAATAACATTTTTTTCACCAATAGTACTCGCTTTTTTACCTAGACTTTAAGCAATGGGTACTGCTATGAGTGCGTTAATACTACACATGACGTTTAGGCCAGCAATGACTCTGACAACGTTAGTTGCCGACACTGGGATTTGTTGAAGTAACAAGCGACTCTTACAACAACTTTCTTGATCGAGGAACCAAGGTATGCTTCGGCAATTTCACGCACTTTGGCGAGAACAATCAAAGAGATATCTTCTGCAGTAAAGTGCTTCTCTTCACTGTAGTACTGGACACAGATCATAGGCTTCTCCCTAGGACCAGAAATGATCTTAAATGGCTGCTTCTTGATATCAGCCAACACTGAGGCGTCACTGAATATTCTCCTGATCAAAACGTTTGCATTATCCAATGTTAACAGACTTAATATTGCTAATTAATGAGAAAATTAAAAGGTAAATTTAACCATATACCAACCCAACGTGGTACAGAATACAGAGTATGTAAAAACAGTTGTTGATAAGCTTAATTTTTATTGAAATGGTAAAAATAGGACGCGATGCAGAGAAGTTATGAAGCAAGATTACTTATAGTAGGAAGCCTAATTTGTTTACAAAATAAAGACAGAATAATTACTATTGGTATTGATGTGTATAAATATGAATCCTTATTTGTAGGACAGAAATATATCCGGAAAAAAATAAGTGAAAGTAATTTCGAGATTTAAAACAACCCCACCTTGAATAAAGTTTGCTGTCATCATTTGAATTCCCAGTAATGTCTAATAATCCACCATTTCGTACCATGCATCCGTTTGTTAATTGAAAAAAATATAACCAAGAATACAAAAGGGATCACATAATGTTGCAAAGAAGCTAAGCATTTCGGAAAAGATATAATAAATTGATGCACACTGAAGAAAAATAATGGTTGATAAGGTAAACCAAACCGTGGTACAACCATGAAACTAAAAATGGGTATGTGTATAAAGAATAGTAGACCAATGAGTAAACAGACCGCTACAACATAAACATAAGGCTAACACTTGAGAGATTATGGAGTCATTGTTCCAAATGGTTCAGAGCATTGAAATTAACGATAAAGAAAGTGTTTTACTCACTTGGTTTCCAGTAAAAGCTCTAAATGAATGGAATTATTGTCTAATGGTGTTAGAATAGCTTCACAGTGTATATCAGTAATCTCATGGAATAACAATATCTATGCTGGAATAAAGTTGTATATCAGTAATCTCATGAAATAACAATATCTATATGGAATGAAGTTGTATCCAAAGAACAAAAGGAAGGTCTTCGAAACTATAATATTCCTGTATTTGTTTACACTATATATGGTGTACAAAATCATTAATAAGAAGGCCAAGCATCTTTTGGACCATAACCCTCAAGATTTTCAGTTACACATTGAGTAAAAGCTAGGACTTGGTGCCATGTATCCTCATTTATTATATAATATTTACGATGTTCCTTCAAAAATTACACCGTTTATAAAGCAAGCGAAACGTACCATTTAAAACCAACTTACAAGCACTGAACGCTGTGTTTACAGAGATGTTGATCAGTCCGTTTTCATGGTAGATGAAGTAGACAAAACCATAAAAGCAGTTAAATTTGTAACAGTCTATAGATAAGTTTCAGGGTAGGAATGAGTTGACAAAGATTACCCAAAACATTATCGCTTTCATGGGCAAGAGATGCCAGTGATTTTGATTAATTTGTGAATACAATGAAAGAGTAAAAGGTACCTTTTATTCAGTGGCTTAGATTCACATATTATATCATGCTCAGTGATTGAAAAATGCGACTGAAATTGGAGGTCGATTTGGAGAATTTGAATTTGAGGAAGGAAACAGGAGTATTTGGAACGTGAGAGAATGGATGTATAAATCGAAAATTAACTGTTTCCTCCAAATCGAGAAGAACACTGTTTAAAATGGGTTGGTGTAATAGTTTTACACGTACGAATTAGAACTGTTTTCAATTTGGGGATAAAAGAGATAAAACCGGCACAGGTTAGCATGATGTCAGTTGGACGATTTAATTATTTGGAAGGCCGCTCCTCGTCAGTATTCCTGTAAACGCATTGGCGCTACAGTTCGCTGACACGTTGGATATGGAAGAAAACAAAGTGCTCCACATCATCATATCCTCTATTTTGTTTTCTATTATAGATAATAGATGTATCCCTAAAACTAAATATCCCTTATTGTAATTGATAAATAGTTTCACAATTCTTAAAGCGAACAAAGACTAACATAATACATGACACTTGACAAAGTTAATATTCTACATCATAACTATACTATGTCAAACTTTGATAAAATAATATGCAAATTATTATAATTAATATTATTGCTAGAAGAAGAAAAAACAAAATCCAGATAGAACGTTGTTAGTAATTTATATGAAAAGTAAGTTTGATTGCTAACCCGACAATACATAAGTTATAAATGGCTGAATGCCCAAAAAACAGGAAAAATAGCAGTTTTTCTTCAATATTTCAACAGCGTAAAAATAAAAGTGTTAAATGGCAGGAGTATACCATAAAGGAAGAAGGAGAGTGGAAATGTTAAGATTGTTAACATTCAGCTCCAATGTCATAATAGTTTGATTATTCAAGAAAAAGATGCAAATTATGTCATCACAATACATATCAGAGTCTACTACTTCCCCCAAATCACTGATAAGGATTTGTATACCAATCATCCATTAAATAAATAAAGTTCCTCCTGCTCATTATACCCATCGAACAATCTAAAGCAGACTTCATGACAGTACTATTGTACCCAACATACACTACAACATCTTCATCCCCAAAGTCGTTGACCCTTATCCACTCAAACTCGCAATAACAAAGTTGTACTCTCTTATGTGCAAATTACAATTGTACCATCAAGTTATATATAAGCCAGTCGATGCTGAGATAATATATATGGGCTCATTTTATGATTCAGCCTACACTATTAATTTCTTCTATAATATTTCACACCCTACCGTTTTAGAATATCAACAGTATTGGTTATATATATTCAATTAATAACTGGTAATGAACTTACAATTTAACAGCGCTAGTTTTTTTTTTCTAAGATTCTACTGACACATTAAAATGATAGACTAATAAGTTGTTTATGCATCTATATACTCATGCATATACAAATCATATGAATAGTTAAAAAATTGTAATTGATTTGTGTACTACTAAAAATTATGTGGGAAACACCTATATTAATAGTGATTACTTGACATAATTTTGCATGCCAAAAGATATAAAATTATAATATATTGAAAGTTGATGGGTACAGCTAAGCTTGATGTTGCAATCTAAAAGATTGTTGCCTATTTGATTATTCCTGAAACACATCATTTGGTATTCTTTAACAAAGTGCTCTATAGAATGCCAGTTTTACTATATTTAGAATAGCAAATGACCTTTAGCATCTGCAGCCTCAGGATGCTATATTATATAAATTATAAAAATATGTGTGGATGTTTAAAATATTGTAATGAAGTACTGTATATTGATACTCAATGATATTTAATGACATCCATAAAATTATGTACGAATGCTGCTAGAACTGTACTGTAAAAAAGGGATTCCATATTTTTTTCCAATGCTGGCATAAGTTCTTATTACGCATCAACTATTAGGTCTTCCGACTTCTTCTGTGTCTTTCATATTTTACTGTACTTATCACAGCTAGGTATTAGTTCAACAAAGCCTATTTACACCACAAGTAAATAATAATATTGTTGATATCCATACATTATGTATTACGTAAGGAGAGTGTTTCTTCAGTCTATTTATTCTTGAGTTCTCATGCTTCATCATTGTCCTACTCTTTATACCCTTATGATTCTAATGGATAGTGTTTGTTTTCTCCATCTTACTCCAGTGCATGTACTCCCCTAACCGTGTAACTTTTTCATTGGCCCATGTTATATCCATACTTCCAGTAACTTTATTTCCTGTTAACCCTATCACCTTCCTTTTTTTTAAGAAAGTACTCTCAGACAAGGGTTAATAATTATTGTTTACATTTTTCTTTAAATCTAATATCTTTAAGATTGATATAATATCAAGAAATAAATTATCCTAGATCTGATTAACTAAGTTTTTTGTCGTTTTCAATGTTTAATTTATTTTCAGCAATCATTGCATATTTGGATGCAGTAATTTCATAACCAGTAACAACTATGGAAATTTTCAAAATTTCTATGCTTTTAACTAATGATGCCTTTCTTTTGAACTGTGTAATTTAATGGCAAACAACATGAGTATATTCACAAAATTATGAGGTGATAATGAGAAAGAGAGAATAATTATAGTTTATTTTTAACAATAAAAGGAGTAATGGGAAAAAAATAAACATGTCATAATGTGACACAAAAAATGCTAACACACAACCATTAATTATTATTATTTTTTGTGTTGATTTGTGCAAAAATACAATCATCAATTTAAGATAAATTCATATTCAGATTCCTAAACAAAGGATATGATTCCAAATTGGATGAGACAACATGAAGAGAATATAATTTCTATTGATAAGCACACCAGAAATTTCAGAGAAGTTTCATACTTTATTTCCATGTAAGCATGTCAGTGTAACATGTTCATAATTTGTATTTATGAATTTTTAGTTGGATGGTCTGTTGGTTTTGATACGTGTTACTTGTACTTCACATAGAAACGAAAACAATATCGTACAATTAGAATTTGATTGGGATAAATATTGGAACAAATTTTAGAGTCTGAAAATAGCAGTCTAACTGATGCACAAAAAGGAAACACAAGTTTTATTTGGCATGATTAGAGATCGATTAGGATAAACATCATAGTTTATCCACAAAATTGTGAGGTGATGATGTGAAAGGAAGATGAATTACATTTCCTATGACATTGAAAGATGTAGTAAGAGAAAGAAAATGTCATAAACTCTGTTGCAAAAAGGTGTTACTCAACTGTTTACATATGTACCATTTATTTTAAATGCATTTGTACACAAATATAAATCATCTGCTTAAGATAAATTGGAAGTAAGAAATAGATATAAGTTAGTCAAAATTGAAAAATAATATTTTCCAACCTCCTCATCATTATTTGATTAAACTGTTGAAATGAGGGGAAGTAGGTAGCTAGTAGATTACAATATATGAGAAAAGACGATATGCATGGCAAACTCAGAAGAATTAGACGGATTTAGAAAAACTGAATGAATTTTCATAATATGTATAGTGATTAGAAATTAGTTGTTGAAAGGTAGCGTAAGGGCTATGAATAAATAGGAGATTCAGTAAAGAAGTAAACTGAAAGGTGTGGCATGGAACCTCTCGATGCATTTTAGCCGGAAAATAAATTAGTATAATCGGCTTAACAAAAATGGATTATCTATGTAGGGGCTGGTAGCATGACAGAAAATAAAGAAAGAAAAAAAATGGAGACAGAATAGATGTTGGCCAATATATTTCTTAGGGATTGAAATTAGGGAAGACCACAGTTCATTTCTTTTAATCAAGTGACTGCTTCTTAAAAAATTATAAACTATCACTTACAATAAACAACTTAATAACCCAGCAAAATACATTATATTATTAAAAGGGAAATTACTATAAAAAAAGTTAACTTTTCCAAACTATAAGAATCATGGTCATTAGCTAGAAGATCAGGTTCATCCTCTGCCAAAATTTAAAGTAGTACTGCTGCTTCTTCTTCATTATTAAAATTTCTACATTTAATCAACTCTGTTGCAGTGAATTATATGATACAAAATTTATGGTGAAAAAGGATTAAATTCCAAAGTGGATAAGACAGTATAAGGGCAAAATGAATAACAACCACTGGAAATCGTATATAATGTCTATCATTTCACAATTAAAGCACGAAGCAGTTCACGAATCAAGGGGGAAATAATAAGCATATGTGAGAGTCAAAATGAAAAGCCAAGTTTTAGTAACAATACCTCGCAAGGACGACGCTAGAAGGAATGAGAGCGAAGGTAGCGGCTATACTGTATTCCACATTTCCACTGTAACTCCTTCCCTAGACGGTAAATAAACAGACCATTATATATATAGAAGATACGGGTGTCCTAACCCTCAAACCACTACCAAATCAAATTAACCTCAATGTGTAATGAAATTAAATTGTCAAATTATAGAAAAGGAAAACATCTCTACTACTTAGACATAAGTAAACAATAGGTAGATTTTTGCATGGAAGTTTAAAATGCATAATTAAAACAACCATAGCAACAAAACTAAAAAACGAAATAGGTGCAGTTCGGCAGCTATCTCAAAAAATAAGGCATTTACGAATCAAAACAGAAAGAATGACAGTTAAATCATGGAGGTCATGGCTACAAATACGAATCAGATCAGAAAGAATGATAGTTAAATCATGGAGGTCATGGCTACAAATACATAGCCACATTTTATCATCACAGTTAGTATTCTAGAGGCAACACATTCACAAGTTAATATGAAAAAAGCATTAAACCATGTTATTAGTATTTTACTCGGTCATACATGGAAAACCGAAAACAAATCGACGCCAACTTAAAATGGCGGCATGTAAAATCAAGCTGGAAATTGAATTTGAATAAATGCCAAGCAACACACACAAGCACATTGTAATAACCCGGAAATGCGAGCCAGTTTAAATTTTTTATTTTGGCAATTTTAGCAAATTTTGAATATTTAAAATGAATTATTTTAAATAAAATCGACGAGAAATTTATTTTGAATATAATTAGAATGTATATATTATATACGCCATCGTTAGAATATAAATAAATATATATAATTATAAATAGAATTGAAAATGGCGCGGTAGTTCGATAATTTGATTTCAAACTTCAATTGAACATACCGGGTGCAAAATAAACCGGATTTTAGTGAAACCAAAAATAATAGGATCTATTTGATAATATCTTTCCAACAAATCCGAAAAATCAAAATTTCATAGCGGGAATCAAAAGATGTGTCCAGTTGAAAATTCTGAATAGTCGCTATGGAATTCAGGCCCTTAAAAATAGACATTTTGCAAACGACCTCGGATTTCGACGAAACCACTTTTGTTGGGCCCGTGATGTCAAATTATTACTAGGTTTCAAATTTCATAATTTTTCAAATCAATATGTGAGCGTGGCAAAGGAAAACGCGTTTGACCAGTTTCAGTTGATTTTAATCGACTGGAAATTGGTCATTTTTCAAATGGTCTCGGAATTCGACGAAACTAGTTTTGTTAGGACCGTATCGTTAATACGAAGCTAGAAAGTATTATTATGGATTTTTTCGAGTTAGTATGCGACCCCAGTAAATTGAAATGCGCGTTCAAATTCAATATATAGAGTATATGTTGATTTTAACGGAAACTGATTGTAACGATTGAATCAGCCTACGATACATATCCCATTGTGTTCGGAATGGGGGTAATACGCTGTGGACGACAGGCGGTGGGCCTCGTTTCGAGGTCGTATGTAAAAGTCAACTTTTTTGAATTAAAAATAATATAATTTATTTTTGCATATACCCCCCCTTTTCTCGTTTTCATTAATTCAGAAAAAAAAACGATGAGGGCGGAGCCCTAAATCGCACGCCGTCACCAGTCGCCCCCCTCCTCCTCGATCGCGTCGATACCCCCTCCCCCTCCTCTGCCTCGCGTCGATACCCCCCTCCTCCTCCCCTCAGCAAACTGCACCACCTCCGCACCCACGACCACCCTCGCCTCCACCAAGCTCCGGCGCCGAGCACAGCACCCCCGACCCCCATAGCCACCTGCGCCACCTCCAGTCGCCACCCCAAGCCTCCAACTCCAACGAGGAGCCACTTCGGGAATAAAAATGCAATCTTTAACAATTTTCAGCGATGCGAGCCCTCCTCCGAGCAAAAAGAAGTGAGTGTTCATTTCAGATTTTATTCATTTACATTGATTTTTACTTTTCAGTTTTTATATAACATGAAAGGTCAAAATTTTAATTAATGACAGGTCAAAATTTTAATTATATGAAAGGTTGAATTTTTAAAGTATGAAAGGCGATATGTTTATTAACATGAAAGCGAGTGGAAAACATGATTTTGTTTATATTGAAAGATTTGATTTTTCTTTATAAAAAGATGTGATTCTTCTTTATAAAAAGATTGGATTTTTAAATATATAAAGAAATGATTTTTAGCTAAGGAAAGTTGTGAAAGATTTATTTTTGAAAAGGCGGAAACTTTATATAGAGGATAGCGGGATAAAATAGAATTTTTATCTATATAGTAGCGGTGTAAAAAAATTAGATTTTTCTATATTGAATAACGAAGAAAAAATTCGATTTTTATATATTGAATAGCGAAGTAAAAATTCGATTTTTACATATGTAGAGAATACGGGCAACGAAGATGACAAAAAGGCGAGAACGACAAAGATTTCTGCAAAAGAAGAGCCGTGGAGTTAGGATAGCTATTGGTGAGAACTTCTCACTCTTAAATTTCTTTTTATAGTTATATATATATATATATATATATATACTAGGATGCAGACGGTGTTTAGTAGCACCCGACACCCGTCATCCACAGACCATGGATGGCTTGTTTGTTAAATTGTTTGGATGTGTAGTTGGTTAGTTTATTTGGTTTGAATTGAATTGTTTGGTGAAATGAAATTGATTTGATTGATGTGTGAATGGCGTGGGCCTTCACTAGACCGGGGATAAGGCTAGGCCTCGTCCCGTTTCTAGTATCGTGTCGTTATGCCGCCGAAATTTTCTAAAATATGTTAGAAAAATAAAAATATCATTTTTATTGTGTAAATAAACTGAATAGAAATTCATGTGTTGAAATAAAATATTTTATCGATAAAAATATAATCTTTAACGTGGAAGTGAATAAAATAAAATATTCATTTACAAACCGGACGGTTTGTTTATGTACACCTATTTGAAGGACATTGATTGGGACGATAAATTTTACACATCGCCCAACTGCACAAATAAAATCTGTGTTTGATTGTTTGAAACCCCATACGGGTGTTGGGATGAAATTTGAAGTTCACTCATCCTGATTGATTAAATATGTCGATCAATTGATTGACAGGCTGTTATAAGCGTTAGATATCTATATTTGATGCTTATACAGTGTAGTGCACTTTGGTTGATGGTTGATTATTTTTCAATGCTATTATATATGTGTGATGTATAAAAATCCATGTAATTAATATTATATGGTGATTGATTGGGCCTCATTCCAATTTAGAAAATAAAGGATGTTATAAAATAAAGGTTCATGTGTTGACCGTACTCATCCGTTGAGATTAGTCATGTGTTGAACGAAATATTTTGATAATAAAAATATTTGAAATAGAAATATTTGAATAGGAAATATTTGAAAAAGAAACATTTGAAATAGAATATTTGAAAATAGAAATATATGAAGCCGTGTTGATTAGATTGACGCTATTTTGACGTGAACGATATTTATATCGATTTTATTCATTTTAAAATGAATATTGAAAAGTGATTTCGAAATCGAATATTTTGAAATGAAATTTGAATTGAATTGAAAACGAATTCGAATTGAATATATAACGGATTTGATTTCAATTGAATATATAACGAATTTGATTCAAATAGAAAACGAAATAAATTTGATTCAAATAGAAAACGAATTTGAATTGAATAGAATTGAATAGAAAACCAATTTGAATTGAATCGAATAGAAAACCAATTTGAATCGAATAGAAAATCGAAATGAATTGAATATAAAACGATTTCGAAATGAATTGAATATAAAACGATTTCGAAATGAATTGAATATAGAACGATTTCGAAATGAATTGAATATAAAACGAATTCGAAGTGAATTGAAACCAAACTCGAATTGAATTGAAAACGAATTGAAATGAATTCAAATTGAATTGAAATTTGAATTGAATAGAAATGGATTTTAAAACGAATTTATAAGCAAAAATTCAATTTTGATTTGAATTTGAAATAAAGGTTGAAATTGTTTTTGAAACGAATTCAAAACTATTTATAAAATTCGTTTTAAATAGTAATCGACGAAATATTTATTATATATATTATATATATAATACAATGGCCTGAATAGAACGCGCCGCGCAGCGGCAGTTCGCGAATTTCGACCATTAACTTCGAACGGACATTACGGGAGATCCGACCGTCGGATTCTCCTAAAACCGGAACCGTTGGGTTCGTATCGAAAAGAGCTTTCTAACGAATATTAGAAATTTGAAATCTAACGGTTGGATTTGGAGATACGTCCAAATCAAAATTGGAAAAGGTCGCTGTAAGTGCAGTTCGATGGCCATTGTTGGAAATCGACTGTATGGGCCTTGATAAAATTATTAAAAATATCAATAATTTGTGTAAAATCATAAGGAATGATTTGGGAAAAATTGGGATGAGAAACTCCATATTTGAAAAGATAAAAATAGATTTTTATCGAAATGAACTAGTTTTGAACTGAAATTAAAACCCATTTATTTTTAAATAAATAAATTGGATTTGAAATGGGCTTAAATATAATTGATTCAGGGGTTTATCGTGAACTGTGTTTTAAATAACACTAGTTCTTTAACCCGATAATAAATAGAATGTGATTTGGGTTTATCGTGAACTGTGTTTTAAATGACATTAGTTCTTTAACCCAGAAAAGGGAGTTTTGATGAATCTGCAATTAGATTGAAATGTGAATTGATAATTTAAATTATCAAATTTGGCAAATGAGCGAGAATGGAGTATCACCAGTTTTGCTCCCAACGATAGTTAAATCTTTAATTAGATTGGAACGCGAAATGGTAATTAATTTTACCGATAACACCATAGTATTAGATATGGAGTATTACCAGTTTTGCTTCATGGGATGAATAGGTTGGGATTGGGAAATAAAATAAATAATTACTTCGGTATGGTTCGCTAATCTCGACTAATTTAGAAAACCATAATTTGGTTTGAAACGACATCCAAAGGAAGATTAAAGGATAAATTTTAAAGAATTTATCTTGGATAAAATTAATGGGAACCTTTCCCTAAGAATTGGAATGAGGCGTATGTTGTGTTTGTGTAACATTTGTTTTTAATATACGCGGGTTGTTCGGAAAGGCCGGGTTTATACCCATTCTGAATAACCGATTCGACGATATGTCGAAGATGAAGACGGTGGTCGAAGACCGGAAGTCTTCACATCGTTTGGGTGATTACTGATGATCTTGATTGGGCTGTACACCCAAGATGAGGGAATCAGTTGGTTGTCGTCCAGACGTACTTGGAGATGGATGGATATGCGAGGAAAGTGCCTTCGGTTTCGTTCAGACCCAGAACGAACTTGTAAATGGATTGTGTGTCTGACATTGGATTTTATTCTGTGTTGATTGATTTCTGTTAAATATATATATCTGTTTGGCGGCGGAGAATTTATTCTCTTGCTTAACGCCCTTCTCTGAGACATACGAGCTTAGAGGTTATATATCGATAGATATCAATCGCATGGCATGAGCTGCCTGTGTGGCACGCTGAGTGGCATGGATCAAGGCTTCTGTTGAAAAGCAAAATCTTGTGGTTGATGATCAAAGCACGGCCTTTGTGGCGTAGCTTTGTGTATAACGTGGATTCGCGAGCCTCACACCTCGGTATGAGTCAAAAACGGGATGAGGACCCAAGGAATGCACGACGTTTCTTTCTAGCTATGGGTGGTGTCAGTGACCTACCAGGCCTGACATTTATATACTTTTCACCTTTGTGGTTTGGATGCGAGGCGCCTCGATTATAGGTCCTTTAGGGCCGGGAAACGTGTGTTCAGGAATAACTAATCCTCAACGTAAGAGAGGACCGGCCTTGGAGGATCCCAGGATTGCCCAGAGTGTGTAGTCCTGAGGCATTTGCTAGAGTGTCTCGAACGCGGAGAGGAGCTTGCCCCTTGCCTCGACTCATGACGGAAATCCAATTTCCAATACGTGTATTGCGGTTTTAATTGTAGAACTAGTATGGCGACATGATATATGGTACCCATGCCGTCTATGATTTATATTTATGATTGAAATTGTTTTGACACTATACACTTATTATAGTATCAAATGATTTGTTTTAAACGTACCAAGCATGTTTGGCTATTATAAGGGAAAACCCTATCCTCCGGCTTGCGTTGCATTGTGTGATGGGACCTGGGTCTTATAATAGCTTCATTTTTCGAAAAAGCATTACGCTGTTTATTCTATGCACTAGTATTCTTGGGAGAAAACCCGTTCCGTGTTATATGGCGTGGTCCCTTGAATTACTCTCTTTTAAAGTAAAGTTTTAAAATAACTGTTTTAGTCCTCACACCAGTCATATGACTGACCTGGAGTTTATTGTTTTAACCTAAACTCTGGGTGCCCCTATTTTTGACACGGGCAGCTAGTAGTTTTGGTTTTGCAGATTTATATTCACAGGATCCTGGTTTACAGCTGGAATGATATCCGGAAAGCTCTGTATCCGTATATCACCTTCAGTTGTGCTTTGTATTATTTTTCCGCTGCTATGTAATTTATTGTAATCTCTTATATTTATCGAATGTAATTTATTCATTCATACTCTGTATATTCTTGTATCTGATGGCATTGTTGTAATAGCAATGAAATGTTCTTCTGTTTGTGTTCTGATTTGTCCTGTTCTCAAATGATCAGGGTTTTCGAACGGTCTAGATCGGTTTAACGACTGATTCGGATCGAGTGAAATTCCTTGTCGTCACACACATAATCTACTGTTGTATTTGTTCATAGTAAATTGAAGCATGCTCTTGTATAACACGGATGGTAAAGCGCTAGTGCACTGCGGAAAAATAGGGAAAGGAAGAAGACAATGAACAGAATAAACATGACACAGCTATCATTCATGATGCAGAAATGCAGTATATACGATATCATATGACACAAAAACAAAATAACCACTTTACAGCTGCGGCCAATCCAAAAACAACATATACATCAACTGTCTTAGTCAACCAGAAGCTGAAAAATCAGTGGACAAACTAAAGATTTTTTATGGGCAGCAGAGCAAAGAAGAGTCGAACGAAGCAGTTAAATTCTAAACCAAAACACGCCACAGAAAGAGAAATTAAAAAACCCTTACCGAAGAGAAACACAGGAACGAAGAGCGCAACCAACTGAACAGTGGTAAGGAGAACGACGTTGAAAAGAAACACGAAGCGGGTAAGGCAAAAAGAGCTGATGGCTCCTCCGGTGATTAGGTTTATGATTAGGAGGGAAACAGTGATGAATCATAGGGTCAGAAGAATTGCTGCAGCAGATGATGGTGGTTGGGTTGTAGATCTCGGTAGAAATAGACGATGGACCGTTGATACTTCGGTAGAACGGTGTGCCGATTTTAAGATCGGAAGGGAATCGAAAGTATGGAGTAGGGTTAGGAGAACGATTTGTTTTCAGATGCTGGAATTAGGGAAGCGATGCAGATAAAGTGGTAATGTGGGCTAGTTTTGCGTCTCTTTTATGTTTTTTTTATTTGAGTTTTTTGGTTTATTAGTAAAAGCAGATGGGGATTCAAGGGGAAGCTGAGAATGTAGAAAGCACTGCATTCTGTAAGGCCACGTAAGCGTAGTTGGAATTGCGCTTTTATGTTTAAGTAATAGATTTGTGGATTGTTTTCAAAGGTTTAAAAGTATTGGAAATATTTCAGATGGAATTTAAATTGATTTATTTAATATTAAAAAGGGTTTTCCAGTTTTAAATAATTGGATATGGTTGGAGATAAATCTTCGGATGTTTGATATTAATTCGGTAGATGACGACTTTTACTATTTGAGGAATTTAAAAGGTAGTTCACAATTATTCCGTTTAGAGTGTGTGTTAGATATCGAGATTAGTATTAAGTATAAGTTGATGGTATTTCTATCCAGATCTAATGTCAAAGAGTTGGATAATTCTTTTTAAGTAAGATATGGGTTTCCCATTTTGATTGGGATAAGTTGGATAGAAATAATCTTCATATATTTGATATGAAATTCTTTGGTGTAAACGTATATTATTTGAGGAATTTGGAAGATATTATTATTATTATTATATCGTTATTCCACTTATAGTATTCGTTGATTGTGAGAATTGATATCGAATACAAGTAGATACAATTTATGTGTAACTTATGTTCAATATCGATTGATTTCGGTTTTGTCGTGAATCATATCTTCAATAATATCATTCTTGAAGCCTAATGAGATTGAGTTGTGGAAATTCATATCGTAAATTGGGATTTAATCAAATCTTTGATTTGAGAAAATTAAAAATAAGAAATTGGGAACCAAATATAATCTTTTAGATAAGATTAAGAATTGAATGTTGGAAAATCGATCTAATTGGAAACTATGGTTGAAATATAGATTAAATGATTTTCAAAAGAAACTGAGTTTTGATAACGCGTTATCAAACGGAAAATTAATTAAGGCTTTAGGGATAGATTATATTTGATTTAAGGGATGTGTTTTAAAGAAGAAGGGTTAAATATGGATTTTGTTAAAGATAATTTGAGAATGGGTTTAAAGAAGCTTAATTTAACAAAATCCAAGACGGAAGGAGATTTGGTTGAAAGCCTGTGTGTTCCGTAATTGTATTTTTTTTAAATTGCATTTATTATTTGGAAAGGCCAGGATCGGATGTATGTCTGAAAACCATTCCAAGTAATAATACGACGTTGTGGAGCAATTGAAGATATTGAAGACAGTATTGAAGACCGGGACCCTTCATATCGTACGGACGACTTGCTGAATGTCTCAAATGGGTAGCTCCCATTTGCAGATTGATTTTATATCAGTTAACTATCAAGAATCCCAAACGTATGTGAAGGAATTCTGGATTTATGGTTTCGTTCAGACCCAGAACGTCTTGTATGGATTGTGTGTCTGACGTTGTAATTGACTGCGTAGCATTGATCTCTATTAAATATATATCTGTTTGGTGGCAGAGAATTTATTCTCTTGCTTAACACCCTTCTCTAAGACGTATGAGCTTCGAGGTTATATATCAATAGAAATCAGTGATGCGTCGTAAATGGACAATGTGACATACTTAAGTTATGTGATGAGCTATGGATGATCAAAGCATGACTTATTTAAGTGTAGCTTTGGGTATATCGGGACTTCGGCAAGCCTCACACCCCAGTAAATGGCCAAAACAGGAAGAAATACAACAGGGTTATGGGGTGTTGTCTCCTTCTAGATAAAAGGTGTCCTACGGTATGGAGCCCAAGTATTAACCTATGTGGTAAAAGCATCTACTTTTGTGGTTGTTTTTCGCGCGGGCTCGGAAAGGTCGGTAATGACCGGGAGATGACATACTCATGCACAACTCTAAGTTACCCAGTTAAGGGGTAACCCGACCTTGTGTTGGCATAAGGAGCATCACTGTTTATCCTCAGAAATCCCTCTAGAGGTATTCAAAATTTTGTTCGGAAGGAAGTTCCTTTGCCTGGTCATTATTGGAAACCCAATATCCGCTACGAGCCCGAACAATTTCAATTGTGTTCCGTACGTCAGTATAGTATATGGTACCTATGCTGGCTAGGATTAATACATTTACTTGCAAAATTGTTTTTGCACTATTTTATAGTACTGAAAGAGGATTTTTACGTATCAAGCATTTTTAACTGCATAAGGAGAAGCCTCGCCCATGTGTGTGTTTGCATTGTGTGTGTGCCGCGAGACCTTATGTTAGTTTCATTTTTCAAAAAAATCATTGCGAATTTCAATGCACTGGTATTCACATGGAGTAAACCCATTCCACATTAGCGGCGTGGTCCAGTGAATTACCTAAATTTAAAATAAACCCTATAAACAACTGTTTTAATTTCTCATGCCAGTTCCATGACTGACCTGAAATTTATTGTTCCCACACCTAAACTCTGGGTGCCCATAATTTTTACACGAGCATCCTAGTAGTTTGGTTCGCAGATTTAGCCTTGGAGTTAGTTGGAGCAGGATTCTGGTTTTAGTTGGAGCTATTATGTCTTGGAGCATTCGCACTCTTGCGCTGAGTTTAGTATCTTTTCCGCTGTGTAACCAATGTACTCTGATGTACCTCTTGTAAATCTGATGTTATATTATTTTAATAATAATGGAAAAGTTCTTTTTATTTTGTGAAAATGTGTAAGTTCCCCCAACAATCTGTCTTTATGAACGATTTAAGTAGGTTTAATTACCGGTGAAAACCGGGCAAAAAGCCGGGTCGTTACATTTGGTATCAGAGCTTTGGTTTATACAAAGATATGGGGTATGACACATTTTAACAAAAGGAAAGACTCATCAAAATTATAATATCTCATTAGAGATAGGGTTAGTAATGCCCTAGAATGAGATTTTAGAGTATTAAATTTGAGAGAGCGTATTTGAAAATATGAAATGAGTTTTGAAAAGTTATATTTTAAGAAAGAAACATATTTTGGAAATATACTGTTAATTATAACCTGGATACTTAATCAAACGATTAAGGTTAAGTTTACATTATGTGGTTATAATTACACTTAAAATAATTCTTATGGCATGGCAATTAAGCCCCTTCCACTGATCAGGAAAATGATACGAGTACAAATGCCTTTTGGATTTAATGTCACTATTGGGTAATATTTCGAAATATCGATAAACTTGGGTCAAATTTGTTAAGGTAACTAATCAGTACGGTTAGAAATTAAAAATTAAAATTTGAGTATTGTATTCGATGTTGAGGTTGGACTATCGAGTATAAGAAGATTTTGAATATACGCCTAGCTAACGTATATATGAAGTCTTAAGTATACTAGATAGATATAGAATCACAATCTAGTTGCTTGAAAATGATTCTGTTGATGACCGCAGCATCATCAATATGTATTTTCGAGTTTCAGAAGTGGGATGACTATATGATTCCGATTAAAACAGCAATATATACTTAAAACCCATTTAGATAAGTGTTTGAAATTGTTTGGTAAATTGATGTGAACGTAAATGGAAAAGTAAAAAATTGATTGGGTTATAATAATTATACCAGGTAAACTTGTCAGTAAGGGATAAGCATGTAAAGAGTTTTGAGAAAGTGCATTTGTGATATATATATAGGGTTTTGTAAAGATGTATAATTTGAAAACTCAAATCAAAACTTTGAGTAAGAATTGGCAGTTACTTTGGAATTGATTTTATAACAATATATTTTGATTATAAGGAAAAAGATCTTTGAAAATTTTTAGAAATTAAAAACTTGAGCACAAACATCTTGTGATTGGGATTTCTCAGTTGATTAAAAGATGTTTACGCAAAGTTGTAATTTACATAAGCAATACAAATATAGAAAAAGTAGTTTGGGAAATGATTTAAAGGCTAAGTTGGAATTAATTAATCAGGATATTTTATAATTAGTCCTTCCCAACTAATTAAATTTGAAATGCAAATATCTTGAGAATTCAGTTTCACAATATGACTATAAGATATTTGATGATATTTTGGTTAAGGACCACGATGGTTAAAGATGTTAATAAAAATATATCTAAATGGTTTCTCTAAAGTTTGAAGGAAATAAGTTTTGTAACCTTGAATTTGGAATAATTAATGAGAATAGAAAAACTATATAAGGAATTAAAATATCGAATTATCGACAATTTTGGATAGATGATAAGTTCTAAAGTATATTGTGGTTACAAAAAGGAACTGTTCAAGTAAGCATGAGTACCTTGTGAATTAAGTTTCACAATTTGATTAAAGGATATTTGGCAAGAGGCAGTAGTAAGAAATTACCTAACTAAAACATTTAGACAAGCTGAGTTCGGAGATGATCAAATTTTTCGTGTAACGAATAATAGTAAATTTTGGAAACTGAAAAGGAATAAGTTTCATAACCATTGTATTTGCAAGATAAGATCTATAACTCTGAATTTTCTTAAAGAAGGTAAATGGTTGAGCATAAATAATTGGCCCAGTAAACGATGAATCGAATATAATGGGTGATTGGAAGATATCGTTGGAGGACATGTAAATATGGTTATCCATAAATATGTGTGTTAGAATATTCTACTCGATATATCCATTATGAGAACGAGGAGCTTTAGTATAAAGAATTTTAATCTTGTGTCTGAAAATCTACAAGATGTAAAATGAGTAATTGCAATTCCCTTTCCTTTTCGAGGATGAAAAGTTTTAAGGGGGGATGAATGTAACGATCCAGAATTTTTAACCAATTTAAAATTTAATTTTTTATTACTTAATTTGAATTTAAATTTGACATACATATATATGGTTTGGAATATTTAATAATTTTGATAAGTTATATGATAGATTTTACTTGAATTATAAATGAGAATGATTATTAATAAGTTTGGATTTATTTATACTATTTGTCGTTTGATTGGATTTGTCAAACCATAACAGGAATTAGTAGCGTTAGAACTAAGTGTTGTCCTTAGTTTTGATAGCATTTTAAAGGAAATGCTACCAAAAGATCACTTTCCCTCCTTAAGACAAGTGTAAAGAAACTTGTATTTTTGCATGCCTCATTTCATGCATGTTTTACACTTGCCCCCTTATGTGTTATTATCTCCTTAACCCTACATTCCTATATAAGGAGGCCTTTCCTCCAATTTTTTAACCATTCCACTCCATTTTCTTCTTTTCATCTTCTTCTTAAAGCTTATGGCCATGGTTTCCATGGCATACGTCTTCTTCTTTTCCACCACCACCTTGCCGAAGTTCGTCATCCTCCTCCTCCTCTTATAATATATAGAGATAGAAAGATTAGTATATATATTATATAATATATGTTTTGGTGAAGTAGACGGTGCGCTGAAATACTGTCTGATGGTTCGCTCAACTAGGCTCGTCTAACGTGAAGATTTGGAAAGCTGTTAGGTAAGAACTCTTTAACCACAATTTATATATTTAAATAGTGGTTAGACTAATTTAAATATGATGATGAATTATTAGTGGTTAATGAAGATTGATTTTTGTTGTGATGGATGATGGACGCATAGTTTAAACCACACACTATTAAGCGTTAGTGTTATACCACTTGTGCACAGTTATGATTTATTTAATTATGTTGATGATGGTTGCTATGGATGTTTAAATGGTTGATGATGTTGTTTTGCACACACTATGACACAACAACTATGGTATCACAATGGTGATCAACAAATCTCCTTCGTAATTAGAAGAAATATCATTATTGAATTTGAAGGTTAATAATTTGGAAAGACCATATGTATGAATTCATATATATTGATAAAGTCCTTTAAGTGAATAAATAAATACCAGAACATTCAAGGATGATAGAGAGGATAGTGCCTAGGCTTGGGTTTGGAAATATAGTTTCCTGCTCTCCCTAGCTATCCCTAACTAGGGGTGAGCGTTTGGTTGGTTTGGTTTATCCGATGATAAATTTTTCAAACCAAACTAAAACCAATCAAAATGAAAACCAAACCAAACCAACCAAATTAAATTTGGTTGGTTTGGTTCGTTAACTGATTAAACCGAACTAAAAATGTTTTACAATTTGTTTTTGAATATTCACAATAATTTGAAACAAATTATATATATGTATATATATGATTACAGTATTATTATTTTTTATTTTTATGCTTTTTAATATTAATTTTGACACGTAAGTGGTGACTAATATATACTTAAATGACTAAACTAACCTAAAATATTTATTATAATACTGATAATTTTGAAAATATAGTAAAAATTCAGTTAATTTGGTTAAACCGATAACTGAACTTAATATTTTTTCGGGCCGATTACAAACCGATTTAATTTCAAAACCGAACCAAACCGATGAAAATAAATTGGTTTGGTTGGTTTATTTGGTTTAACCGAATAATGCTCACCCCTATCCCTAACTAATCCGATGAATGGGATGGTTAATTTGAAGTTATTTGAATTCAGAAATGAATTGGAATTTGATTTATTAAGTAAAATATAAAAGTTGAATTTTAAACCCAAAATAATTTGTAAAGTCAATTTAAATTACCTTAAATGATTTTAAATGGTATATAATGGTTTTATATGGTATTTTGAAGTATTGAAGAATAAGTTCTATTTCGGTCAAAATAGAGCTTGTCGCACAATGACAATTTGCGTATTTTAGTTAGAAACTGTAAATGTTATAACTTTTGCAATTCTAATCGGATTTAAATGAAATGAAATTTTTTGATTTCCATTAACAAGAACTTTCAAATGAGTGAAAGTATATTTTAAATTCGAGCTACAATTTTCAAGTTATGTTTGAAACTGTTTTGGAAAAGGTCGATGTAAGAACAATTGTTGACCGTAACTATGAACAGCTATTTTTAAATGTTTTAAAAATATGGAAAAAATTGTAAAATCATTAAAAACTATGAAAAGGTATTTTGAATTGTAAAGTTTAAGTTTTGGCTAAGATAAACAATATTTTGATCAAAATAGTTAAGATAACTGTTTTGTAACGCTTTTTGTAACACTTTTGAAATGCTATTGTAACGCTTTCTTCGAAAACAATCTATTTTAAAGTTTTAACCCGTAAACTATCTTCTGAATTATAAGTAATGATTTGTGGAATATTTTCAAAGGTTTAAAAGGATTGAAAATATTTTAGATGGAACTCAAATTGATTTATTTAATATTAAAACAGGTTTTCCAATTTTAAATAATTGGATATGCTTGGAGATAAATCTTCGGATGTTTGATATTAATTCGGTAGATGACGACTCTTACTATTTGAGGAATTTAAAAGGTAGTTCACCATTATTTCGTTTATAGTGTGAGTTGGATATCGAGATTAATATTAAGTATAAGTTGATGGTATTTTTATCCCGATCTAATGTCAAAGAGTTGGATAAATCTTCTAAGTAAGATATGGGTTTCTCAATTTGATTGAGATGAGTTGGATAGAAATAATCTTCAGATATTTGATATGAAATTCTTTGATGCAAATGTATACCATTTGAGGAATTTGGAAGATATTATTATATCGTTATTCCAGTTATAGTATTCGTTGATTATGAGAACTGATATCGAATATAAGTAGACATAATTTCTGTGTAACTTATGTTCAATATCGATTGATTTGGGTTTCGTCGTGAATCATATCTTCAACAATATCATTCTTAAAGCCCAATGAGATTGAGTTGTGGAAATTCATATCGTAAATTGGGATTTAATCAAATCTTTGATTTGAGAAAATTAAAAATAAGAAATTGGGAACCAAGTATAATCTTTTAGTTAAGATTACAGAATTGAATGTTGGAAAATTGATCTAATTGGAAACTATGGTTGAAATATAGATTAAAGGATTTTCAAAAGAAACTGGATTTTGATAACGAGTTATCAAATGGAAAATTAATTAAGGCTTTGGGACTAGATTATCTTTGATTTAAGGGATGTGTTTTAAAGAAGAAGGTTTAAATATGGATTTTGTTAAAGATAATTTGAGAATGGGTTTAAAGAAGCTTAATTTAACAAAATCCAAGACGGAAGGAGATTTGGTTGAAAGCCTGTGTGTTCCGTAATCGTATTTTTTTTAAAATTGCGCTTATTATTTGGAAAGATCGAGATCAGATGTATGCCCGAAAACCATTCCAAGTAATAATACGACGTTGTGGAGCAAATGAAGATATTGAAGACAATATTGAAGAGCGGGACCCTTCATATCGTAATGACGACTTGCTGAATGTCACAAATGGGTAGCTCCCATTTGCAGATGGATTTTATATCAGCTAAGTGGCAAGAAGCCCAAACATATGTGAAGGAATTCCGGATTTATGGTTTCTTTTAGACCCAGAACGGACTTGTATGGATTGTGTGTCTGACATTGTAATTGATTGTGTAGCGCTGATCTCTGTTAAATATATATTTGTTTGGTGGCAGAGAATTTATTCTCTTGCTTAACACCCTTCTCTAAGACGTATGAGCTTAGAGGTTATATATCGATAGAAATCAGTGATGCGTTGTAAATTAACAATGTAGCATACTTAAGTTATGTGATGAGATATGGATGATCAAAGCATGGCTTATTTAAGTGTAGCTTTGTGTATATTAGGACCTCGGCAAGCCTCGCACCCTGGTAAATGGCCAAAATAGGAAGAAATGCAACAGGGTTATGGGGTGTTGTCTCCTTCTAGATAAAAGGTGTACTATGGTATGGAGCCCAAGTATTAACCTATGTGGCAAAAGCATCTACTTTTGTGGTTGTTGTTCGTGAGCGCTTGGAAAGGTCGGTAACGACCGGGAGATGACATAGTCAGGCGTACTCTTAGTTACCCAGTTAAGGGGTTACCCGGCCTTATGTTGGCATGAGGAGCATCACTGTTGATCCTCGGACATCCCTCTGGAGGTGTTCAAAATTCGGTTTGGAAGGAAGTTCCTTTGCCTGGTCATTGTTGGCAACCCAATCTACGCGCCCGTACGCTTTCGATTGTATACCATACGTTAGTATAGTATATGGTACCTATGCTGGCTAGGATTAACACATTTACTTTCGAAATTGTTTTCGCACTATATTATAGTATTGAAAGAGGATTTTCACGTATCAGGCATTTTTTACTGCATAAGGAGAAACCTCTCCCATGTGTGCGTTTTCATTGTGTGTGTGTCGTGAGGCCTTATGTTAGTTTCATTTTAAAAAAAATCATTGCGAATTTTTATGCACAGGTATTCACATGGAGTAAACATGTTCTGCATTAGCGGCGTGGTCTGGTGAATTACCTAACTTTAAAATAAACCCTGAAAACAACTGTTTTGAGTTCTTACACTAGTCCCATGACTGACCTGGAGTTCATTGTTCCCACACCTAAACTCTGGGTGCCCATATTTTTTACATGGGCAGCCTAGTAGTTTGGTTCGCAGATTTAGCTTTGGAGTTAGTTGGAGCAGGATTCTGGTTTTAGTTGGATCTATTATGTCTTGGAGCATTCGCATTCTTCCGTTGAGTTTAGTATCTTTTCTGCTGTGTAACCGATGTACTCTGATGTACCTCTTGTAACTCTGATGTAATATTATTTTAATGATATTGGAAATGTTCTTTTTATTTTGTGCAAATGTGTAAGTGCCCCTAACAATCTGTCTTTATGAACGGTTTAAGTTGGTTTAATTACCGGTGAAAACGGAGCAAAAAGCCGGGTCGTTACGACACACGTGTTAGTTGGATTTTGGAGGAGCATATGCTAAATAGAAGCACTCATTCATGCATGTATTAAAAACGGACGCTCACAAATTATAAAAGAACTTGCTCGTGCATGTGTACAATTATAAACAGTCAGTCAACCTTTATTCTGGACACACGTGCAGTATTGATTGCACATATATTTCTGGTCGCTCCAACAATTTGAATTAATTCGCTCGCTCTTGTTTGTTATTATGTGGTCGCTCGTTCATCATACTATAGCTCGCTTGAACATGCTCACAAATGGTCGTTCGCTCACACGATTATGAAGCTACTCGTCCAATCCATCCAACCATACGCCATCCGCTTTGAAGTTGGAGGAAATTCTATAAGATGATCTGAAGTAACCAAAGACGAATTAGATGTCGTCGTCGCTAACTTAAGTCAATGAATGGAAGCTTCTAACCAAATTTTGATGAATGCTCACAAAACGTTAATGAATGCTGATCGATCTCTAGTGGATAAAATGAGGGCTCTCCCAAACGCTCAAGCAAATCCCGCTTCTCCTCCAAAAATCCATGTCAACTTTAAAGAGAATGCAAATACATCAGCCCCTGATTATCATCATAATGACAACTTGGAAGGACTTATTGACAAAGATGATGTTAATATCGAAAACTCAAAGTTGAAAGCTAAAAACCATTCCGATCGAAATAACCAATGAGTTGCAAGTCCCGACAAGGAGGCACCTTCCCAAAGTGGAAGTAAAAAACCTAGATCTTCTAAGTGCGACAGCTCGCCATGACGAGCATCCAGAAAAGAGATCGAAGTCCACTCTCTGGAACGACACAACTCGAAGGAATATATCGCAGATATGGTAAAGAAAATCATGAAAGATAACATGCCCTGCAAGGATAATGAAAGGGAATGGGACTTCCCCATCGGCAAAAATCCATTCAAAAAGAGGATCGGCAGAGCTGAATTCCCCAAAAAAAAAAGGTTCACTCGTCCTACTCTGCCTCCGTGCAAGGGGACTTCCGATCCAAATCACTTACAAATACAAGTAGCACGTGAATGCAGCCAAGGCAATGGACGAGATCAAATGCTTGTGCTTCCTCTCTATCTTGAAGGCGTCACATCATTATGGTTCCCGAGCGGGGGCATTAAATCCCAAGTCCTCCCCAAGAGGGGGCAATAAATCCCAAGTCCTCCCCGAGCGGGGGCATTAAATCCCAAGTCCTCCCCGAGTGGGGGCACAAAAATCCAGAGTTCTCCCCTAGTGTGAAGGCACCAAACATAAGACCTAGCAATAAAAGATTGCTAGTTCCACCATAGAGGCATCTTCTTAGGTCCAGGACCCCAGTTCTTCAAATGGAAACAAAACTTGATGAAAGGACTAGCGTCTGCCTCATGGGACGAAGCTTAAGGTCGGAAGGATCGATAAAACCTAGGTTGGAAGTACCAGTCCTAGTGCCGGAAGGACTGGCAACAAGATGGAAGGATAAGCAGATGGAAGGACCGACAAACCTAGGCTGGAAGTACCAGTCCTATGGTCGGAAGGACCGACAACAAGCTAGAAGGACAAACATTAACATAAATCCTAGCCGAAAGGAGGTATCCAATTTAATCTTCCTGGTTCGGAGTTAATTAGAACGGACATGACCAAAATTGGATTAAATTTAAAACCCAAGACCTCCTTAGGGGGCATGTATTTAAACCTAATCTCCGAAGGACTTGGACTACCAGGTTAGCGAAAAATACGGTTGAATACATTAAAAAAACCTCTTCAGAGGCATGCATTCAAGTCTAATCTCTGAAAGGCCTGGACTGCCAGGTTAGTGAGAATACGACTAAATGTATGATAAATATAAAACCCCTCAAAAGAGGGCACTGGAAAAATGGTGTGAATCGATCAACTAAACTGAATTCTAGCCATGACTAATAGAATTTTAGAAAAGCTAATCGCTTCCAGCCTAATAAAACCGTAACGAACTTTGGTATGAGGGCACAACCATAACATCAAAAGAAAACCAACAAATGCTAATTTTACATACCATAAGTTTGTTACAACCACATAATCGACAAAGTATGTTGTGATATTAGTGTACTGTGATGCAAGTGCAATATGCAGTGTGCAAATAAAGGTATGACAAAGCTGAATAAAAGGCGACAGTACAACAAAAAAAAACACTGTCCCATGCAAACAAAGCAAAGCATAGTTTCATCACAGAGTCACAGATCAGTCTCAGGGCCACGAAGTCAACAACATAAGAGAAAAGATGCATGAGGTATAAAGAGTAATCAGGAAAGCTTCGGCTCCTCTTTCCGCATCTGAAAGAACCAATGGATTTGTCAAAAGTTTTCCAGGCTTATTCAGGGAAGGAGCAGTGGTTGGCTGACTTGCATCCTTATCATAACCTTCAAGACCGGCAAGAATTGACTTTTAAACTCAGCCAAAGTGATAAGGAAGCCATTTTGTCAAAATAATAAACTGCCCCATCCTATGACACAGAGCCTATAAAATCCAAATAAAGTATCATTGCCATCGGCTAAAAGCTTGAGCATAGCTTGACAAGTAGTCGTTTTGTCTAAAATAATATGATCTCTTTCTTGATCAAGCTCCATTATTCTACCTTTCAAAGAGGAAACTTCTAACTCATGAGAATCAATACAACATCTACATCAGAAACCAGGGCATCCGTTGCTTTAGACATAAAGCAGGAAGTAGAAGAAATTCCTCTAGAGGGAAAGGATCGAGTAAGTACAAGTAGCCCAGATTCAGGAAGAAATCCTTCTATGATAAGAAGTATTTTGGTCCTATTTTATCCATCAACATCCTTCGAAGGTTTAAGCATATAATCAACTACTAAAGCCAGATTCCTAGATATATCGCCATGCTCAAAAGCTCTAAATAAGCTGGTAAAAGCAAAAAGATTTTGCCAACAAATTAAAAGCTTCTAGTGCGACAATTTGAACCAAGGAAATTTGGGAAGGTTGATCACATTCATCTCAGGCAATTCATGACGACCCATAGTAAAAGAGTGACACGACCACACCAAGATTGGACAATATTCGGAAAGCACACCATGGGATCATCATGACATTAGGATAAGGAAAAGTTGTTTATCACTCAACAAAAAAAGATTGAAAAAATCAATATGACTCGATACATCAATAAAGCTCATTACACTAATGAGATACAACCTTGAGAATCCGGCTAGTTAATGTCGATCAGTTGCAAGCCTCAGAAAGTAGCAAAGATGAATACATCGCTCAATTACATTGAAAGAAACCTCTTCTGAGAATGAATTCCTTCATTAAGAAAATTAAGAGTCTTTTAACACAAAAGCTTCCTCATCAGCAAAACTCTAATCTTATATAACTCAAAGAACCTGATCGACTCTGCTTCAAACCCGAAGATACATGATGCTCAAAAGGTGACTATGCTAATATGGCATAGCTCGAACCCCATAGAGCAATAACATTTCTCTAGGAATTGAAGCTAATATCCATCAGCGGTATTAGCATGAGTTATAAAAATGTTGAGCAATGATCATCCACTGGGGCACTCCATTGTTAATTACAGATTCAAAGTTATAGCCTGGGATAGTCGATGATGATAGACACCGTCGCAAGGGATGACAATTACGTGAGGCCGGAATAACCGAAAAAGCATCCCAGAGTACGGAGGAAGTCAATATATGAGCAAATGTAGGAATAATGCAAGAGGCGATTTGTTACTACACAACATCCGAGTTCCAAGGCCTAGTTCCAAGGTTCAAGGCTCTCGGGATGGATATTACAAAAGCAACATATAAAGTGCTAGTCTAGTACAACTTATTAAGCGATACACGTAAGCCATTACGTTTCCCGAAAATCCTATGGTCATGATCACTCAAGAGGATTGGCAGAAAGCACAAAACAAGCTGACTGGGGAATCACTAATAATTGTATGAGTTAGGCTAAACTCAGAATTCGTTCAGATAAATTGTCAGGTGCACGCCTTTCATAAATGTTAAACCTAATGCAGTAATAATTCAAAAGATAATACTTAAAATTCGTAGTCCAAACCGAGAATAACGAATCTCGAGCGTTGCCAATAAGCAAATTAAGCGCATTACCAGTGTGAACTGTATCTATCAAGTCATAAACTCCCAGATATAAGCAGCTTCACATTGATAACGCAGTCAAATCTATGAATGATTCTCATGATTTATTTTTGTTTACTGGACTAATCCGTTGTCTTCTTCAACAATCGACAACGAATTCGCCGCCAAGTGCGCACGAAAGCTCCTCATTACAGGTTCTTCGGATAAGCACATATGCCAATAGAAACTCTCCAGTAAAGTTGGGTCGATATTGCGTCACTGTTCAGCTGTCTGATATTCACTTAGCACGTGGAATCCTATTTTAAAGAGCTACAAACAGAAAGATATGCACTGCTTGCAAAGTTCCAAATCCAAAATTCAAAGTATTTGTACATCAACAAAGAAACGATAATAGCAAGTGCGAATTCAAGTACTGATCAACATAGAAGGACCCATGCAACACAGCAACGTCATCAATGCATTTGTCATCAACATGCCAAAAACCAAGTCTTTATCATTGCTAACGTGCAGAATCTTTAATTTAAACAGTGATGTCCAGGAAGTTTTAGAACAGCTTGATGAAACATATTCTAACAGTCAAAGGCATTCAAGTTGTTTCTTGCGGATCTCATCTCTAAGGGGTATGCAAATTTCAATGCCAGACTGGACAGTACCACAACACAAGATCGACAAAGCAGACAAATGCCAAGCAATGAAATCCTTTCTTGCGGTGAAGACTAATAATAACCTCCTAGGCGGGGGCATAAACATTCAATGCTATTCCAGGAAGGAACATAAGATAATTCACAGATATGTATTTTCCAAATGCGAAATGTTGCACGCCATTATATGAATCATTGAAACAATGAAGCTTGAAATCCATAGTCGGCTTTAGTCAATTAGTTGATCTTTAGCGTTAACGCGAATTCGAATCAGGACATCGTGCTTGTGAAGATAATATATGACGAGTTATAAACCGTTGAATAAAATAAATCCTATGCAAACACTTTATTCTCTTCAAAATAGAATTCAATATAATTCATTTCTGTTAATGATTAAGTTAATCTGTTATTGATGTGGACGATTAGTAACAAAATATAAGTCCAAAATCGTGCAATTGCTTGTTTTAATTACAGAACATGTATCATGGAACATATAAATTCAAAGCATGATTGGCCATAGCAAACAAAGAGATACAGTTAGATCTCAATGCAAATTGTGTTCATTTCGAAGCCGCCATTTCTCGCAGGCGAAAAATACAAGCTTCGATGGGCAAATGTTAACCTCGTTGTGAAAATGTGGTTCAGAAAATAATACAACACTGCTCAATCATAGGTGATTGCACACTACAGACCAGTCGCACAAGCTCCATGCAGTCGTGCGCCACCGGTCAAGCACTACAAACTCGGTCGTGCGTGAAAACTGTTCACTTCTGAACGGGTCGAACACCATCAGATTGGTCGGTCGGTCACTGAAAAACTGATCAGTCGTTCAAGTAAGAGAGCAGCAAATTATGGACTGGACACGTTAAAATGCAACTTGGATCGGTCATATAAGATGGTCGAGCAGTCGTCACGTACTTTGAGTCGTGCACCACAAAACTGCTCGTGCAAATGCGAAGTAGGTAATAGTCGCATAAATAATTGGACAATGTGAATCAGTTACAAGGGAAATATTCAAACCCTAGGCATAAGAAAAAGTGGGCTGTGACATAGCGAAATCAATTGGATCCACATGTTGTTTCATAAATATTATACAAAGTATATAATTCATGTATACCATGTTCATTAGTCACGAATGCCACGAATAAGGCAAAAGCCAAGCAATGATATCTATATGCATGAAAACAATAGTACATTGCTCCAGGAAATACATGATGTTAAGGCAACAAGTGGATCTGCATGCGAACTAGCATTATGGGACATAACAAAGCACCTGGAGGAAGTTTATAAAACAACATGGTCATGCATCAAAATGTATACAGTCGAGCACCATTAACTCTCGGTCATTCACCGCTTTGTGGCTACACGGGTTGGTTGGATGTCACAACAAAAGGCTCAAGCAGCATAATAATCTAGGTCGAGCAGTTTTCTTCAAGGATTTGGACACGCAACGCGCCACGCGGCAACTCATAACGAAATGTAATATGTCGAAGTATGGACTGTATGGACGTGCACCATTTAAGGAGCACGTAATTTGACAAATATATGGGAACTTTGCATTAGTGGCTTCAGGAAAACAGTGCATGAGTCAGTCATGTATTATAAAGTCCTGGTCGTGCGCACATTAAAGAGCTCGCTCGTACATGATACATGAAGAAGGACGGACGTGCAACATTTTATCAGGTCACGCATGTTCTACATGCAAACCATGAATTAAGAATGTATGACGTTAGCTTATAAATAGATATATAGAAGAGGTCACGTGGATTGGATATACAAAGTGGCATAGTCATGTAAGACAAAAATGGCGAAGTATAATTCAATAATCAGTCACAGTAACGAATTATGGGTCCTTCGTGCAATATATGTTCTGGTTGTTCCTACAGAATGTAACCTGGTCATTCGTCCATTACATTTCTGGGTCGGTTGTACAGTTGTGTACAACTATCCAATGGCAGCTCCGTAAATACCCATGTGAACGACCGTACACTATTCATCATAATTACAGCTTTGCCACCTGGTCCAAACTTCTCCTATAAATACCCTATTTCACCACACTTCAATTGACCGTTCTTCCACCGAAAGGGTTATCCAAATCACTTCTCCACCATTCTTAAGTACTCTAAGCTTTTTCCAAACTCCAGTAATGGCCCCCAAAGCTCACTTCATCTTCCTCCATCGCCAAATGGACCAAGTCTCCACCTTCCTCCATTAGAGATCAACTCAAGCTCTCCCTATCCTTCTCCATCTCCGAGTTGAGCTCTACCATTTCAAGTCGAGATCCGCCATTCTACTTCTCTCCAAACCACCAGTAATCCTCCTCCGATCTTCGATTCACATCTCAACCACTTGGACTCATTGTTGATTCACTAAGTGCTTAAATCGTGGAACAAACACTCTCACGCTCGTCGCATTCAAAGGATCCAATCACTTCCATAATGGATTATAGAGAATCAAGTCATTAAAGAGAGGAAAATCATTGTAGAAAGAGAGAATGGACAAATGTGAGATGTATGAGATGATGAGCTTTGTAAATCTATTACATGATAATGAAATGGCTTCCAAAGTAGACGTAGATCTACTCTACATCGAACCACTATAAAAATCCTTGTGCATTTACTTACCTTTTCACGTTTATTTTGTGATTGTGGCTCCTTTCCATTTCTAACCATATTGGTGAAGTATGATTCACGATCCTTTGGTGCTGAACCATTTTCGGTTTAAACAAAGAGGGAGAACATCGTAATGCATGTAGCATAGTTACTCGTTGCATGCACCGTAATTCCTCTCTCGATTATAGTAGAAAAATGCCTCATACAACATTATTTTGGCATCCATTATGTATGAATTTCTCATTAATATTAGTCCCTAATTTCCTCGATTTCTATATCCACTTATCGAACTGGATCGGTATCCACCTACCAGGTCAACGCAAAAAAAAAAAATGCATACCTAGATCCCTCATTAATGCAAGCTACTCAGGTTCTGTTTCCACCAGTGTTGCGTTCGTCCGTAATAACATTCCTGAGTCTATGCAAAATAAATCGCCCTAAATCAACTTCATATCTGCAAATTGAAATTTTCCTTAGTCCGATACTAAACATTGCAAAATAATTTTTCTCTAAAGTATCCAATATGGACTAGTTTTCCTATTCTCTCTCGCATATAGTTAGCCAAATTTCTCAATTAATCAGTTCAATAATTAGATAATTTTAAACTATATATTACAATTTTCATCCATTTATTGTATGGCTTATGCAAGGTTCAATTTTAGCCTCTTTTCCATTGACTGGTTGAACAAGAAACTTCCTAGGTTGATCGCTTTCAATTGACCCATGGTATTTCAGGTCGACCAGTCACACATGTGAAAATTAGTTTTCAATTCCAACTTTTATATTGATTATTTTATCGTTAATTAGGTCAATTCCACTTCCTTTTAACCTTACTTTTTAGCACCAAACAAATTAATAATCCAATTTCAATTTTAGTTAGGAATTTTGATTCAGGGTTCTCAATTTAGCCTATGAACTAGGGTTTAATTAACTGATTTCATAATCTAGTTGTAGTATATTGATTTGTAGGGGTTTTGGGATCACATTAGGGTTTAGAAAAATTCAAAATTGATTTAAGAGGTTTAAATATAGGATTTGTATCATTCTAATCATTTTGAACGAATTAAAATTAATTCCATTAATATAATTAATCAATTCTTTATTATACTCCCACACAGCTCTAGTATAAACGCTCTTGATCTTGAAAATTTAGCCTCAAATTGACAACTCCTTCCCTATATCATTTCTCCCTTGATTGTTTGCTCTTACTTCTTAAATTGATTATGGTTTGATTTTAATTTTTGTGATTACTAAAAATTAGGCATTGAGGAGTAAATTCATCAGAGTAGCTATAACAACCTGCCTTTTCGACCATTTTGAGTCGATAATAAAACCAACTCAAATCATTCGAAACAAACGATTGTTATTTTCTATGGGGTTAAAAATAAATCATCACAGAATCACAAATACAAAAAATAGAATGTCTCACTACAAAAGTAAATATTATACAGTAATACAAATCTTTAATTTACACATGTGCCATAGTACAGAATTAAATACAGATACAACGGAAGACTAAACACCTAATCTCGCTAACACAAAAATAAATGATAGAAATGGAAATAATTGAATATAAAATAATAAATAAATGTCTAACTCCAGTGAATCCCTAGCTCCAATAGACAAATCTCCAGAGCTGAAACATTCAACCTTACCTAAGCATAATGCAAAAACTAGACATTCTAGTCATTGCTAACATTTTTATATAAGTGAATCAACTTAAGGGAAATGTTTAACTAAATGTATTAGTAACTCAGGGGATGTTTGGGATTCCCATCCTCTAAGGACCCATGGAACTAAATACGTATAATATAATACGCTATCATAATAGCGTATATCCAATAAAGTAAAATATTAAGATAGCACAAGCCGGATTACATTTTTACCCTTACACCATTTATAGACATTGTCGTACACATTACATACAAAACACCAATACATCAGTAGATAGGTATGCGCTGCCATACGACAACGTTAAATAAAAATCATAGGGGGCTCAATTAGGATAATATGACAAGGCACCAAGATGATACCCAACAGTCGGATTCTAATTATACGTTTAACATGAGGATTAAGGTTTATTTTAGGATTTTTTTTAGGGTTATGTTAACTAAGGGTCATTAGGTTAACTCGGTTTTCATTTATCCACCGATCGATCTCTTCTCTAGTGGGCAATGAACCAAAGCTATTTATTTCCACTCAATAGATCGTAAATCATCCATTAACCAATGAATCATGTTGATCGCCATTATCCTAGTGTCGATCGCTACCAGTTGATGCAGCAATTTCGTAATTTCTAAAATTTGAGTTTTAAAATTTTAATTTCATTTTGAATCCCTTAACTCTCACATACTAACTTGGGTTATGACACATTATATATAAAATAATACATAAAATCCCTATGAACATATAATAAAAGTTTCGTAACCAAATTTGGATGTTTATGAAATTTTTGTTTTAAGTCCTTATTTATATTTTAATTAATTTACTTATTTTATTTAACTTAGTTTTTGGGGTGTTACAAAACTACTATTGTTATATATTTCAATTTTAAGTTGACCAGATTGACCACGATACTAATCTTGTAAGAATGAGGAGATATTTTACGATAAACTTCACTTCTAATACTTCCACGCAAATCAATTATGGTCACTCGATAAATGTCGTATCATGGTTGGATATAATCAAGGAAAAATTTATATATTGAATATTGATAGAATCTTTAGGATAAAACAACTATTTAAATCAATCACTTTGGTATTTTCCTTTTGACACAAGTTGTATGAACCACTACGGTAACACCCCATAAAATATACCATTAATATACATAGAAAACATAAAGAACCAAATTATATAATAGATAAAAATATGGGAATTTAATATTCATGGAATTTTGCCATGAAAGTTATACCGTTTCATTCGTGGTAATATTTGATCTGTTTTCATATAAAGAATGCGAGAAACGATGTCCGTATGAAAGAGGTACATATAATTAAAATTTTCAAATTAAATAAAAATATCTATTGAAATTTAAAAATAATTTTGAATGAATAAAGAATATTTCTTGAAATTAAAACCTAATGTGTGTACATACATATTAGAAAGGGGATAATGTTAAAACAATAATCAATAATTTATTAGCATTAAGTAGTAATTAATTAAAACACGTGCGGTGATTTTCTTTGCCCAGAATAAGAAGGCGGTTGACTGCCACTATACATTGAGGTCAACATATTTAAGGGGTAGGTCAATCATTATACGTGTTTGGTTGTGTGGCAGAAAGGGCTTTTAAGGTCAAACTTTCAGATACTGATGCTATTAACGGTTCATGATTTATTTCTACAATCTAACAGTTAATATTAGTCTTAGAATCTATAAATAAGACCTCATAACCTCATTTCAAATCAAAAAATCCTATGGCTACGTTCTCCAATTCCACATCTTCTTTTTCAGATGCATTTTAGAGGGAGGTTAGTCTTCTTCTTCTTTTTCCATTCTTATATTTGAATTTATTTTAATTCAGGCTCTAACATATGTATGTTGTTAACCGTCCTTTTGGTTCGGTTACCAAAATCATATTAGCTGAATCAACTTGGCCCATCGTGTAGTACAAAAGCCCAAAGTGTCGCCAAAACACTTAGGATCCAGGCCTAGAAGGGGTCACGCGGGCGTAGGCCTCACAACCCCTCAATTCGCATCCATTGGCCTTCGTATCCATTCACAAAGACGTGCACTCGAGAATTTCGCATCCTCCAGCTCACGAGCTCTCTCACACTTCGTATCCTCTAGGATACGCATCTCATATCCCCATGAGGATACGAGATTTTGTATCCCCACTGTATCCCTTGGGGATAATAGAATTCATATCCCCATGAGGATGCAAAGACATTGTATCCCCTCAAATATGAGGCATCATGTCCCTATGGGATACAAAGATTCATATCCTCATGGGATACTAATTTCATATCCTTCGGGATGTGAAATTTATATCCCCCAAAGGATGCGAAATGTGCAATACTATTACTGCATGATGCGAAATCTCCACTTCGTCTGCTCTGGGATGCGAAATTCAGTCCGCTGCACCTACTTTTCATCTAACTCCTACCTAATCCACTACCTGTAAATATCCTCTACCTCATACTTCAAGTTAATTTCCATTTGCTTGATTTGACACCTTGAAAGGACCCTTGGACAACATTAATGGTCGCTTAAGATTTAGGGAAGAAGAACTAACTTTTTCTCACGGCTTCCTTCATACAAAAAATGACTCTCGAATACTTAACCAAATATTTTAAACCATTGTAATGATGATCACTATCCTCTAACCTTCAATTGTGAGTAAAATCAACAAAATCTTCAAAGTGGACATTGAAGTATCTTTTCTCCCAAAAGGATTTGAATCTTCAACAACAATGGTGGCTAGAGTTTCTAAAATCGTATGATCCAGTAGTATAGGCTATACTACTAGTAAAGGTAACGCAGTGGCAGATGCGTTCAGTCGAAGACAAGCAAGTTTGGGAGCGATGTTTCCGGAATGGAAGCACCTCGAGTACTTGGCAGGATTTGATTTCAGACCACGGTGTGAGTTGGAACCCAAAATGTTGGCAAGCTTATCGACAAGACCTACTCTTATCGAAAGGATTGGAAAGAGCCAAAAACGTGATGCAAAGCTTATCGAGATTATCCAGAAATTGGAACCAGAAGATAAGGAATTTGAGGTTGATCGAGAGGGTTGGCTTCGAAAGCAAGGACGACTGCTCGTTTCTGACATTGACGGATTGAGAGATAAGGTTATGAGCGAATCTCATTACTCAAAGTTGATGGTTCATCCCGGTGGTAACAAGATGTATCAGGACATGAAGCAAGCTTACTATTGGGAAGGGATGAAAAGGGATGTTGGAAAGTTCATATCCAAGTGCATGAACTGTCAGTTAGTGAAAGCTGAACCGGAAAAGCCAAGTGGATTGCTTCAGCCATTGGAAGTTCCTATGTGGCAGTGGGAGCAGATATCGATGGATTTTATCGATGGACTACCTAGAATCGAGGAAGCAAAATGAAGGAATTTGGGTCATTGTGGATTGCTTGACCAAGAGTGTGAGGATTATTCCGGTCAAATCGACTAGGACAACATCGAAGTTGGATATGTTTTATATAAAATGGACACTTTGATTTCATGGCATTCCGAAGAGGATAGTGAGTGATCGAGATCCATTATTCACGAGTGGATTTTGGAAGAGGTTGCAAGAAGCTTTGGGAACATAGTTGTGTTTACGTACGGCTTATCATCCCCAACCGATGGTCAAATCAAGAGGGTTAACTGAGTTTTAGAAGATCACCTCAGGGCTTGTGTATTAAACTTTGAGGATCATGGGAAGACCACCTACATTTAGTCGAGTTTACATATAACAACAACTACCAGTCGAGTATTGGGACGGCGCCATACGTGGCGTTACATGCTAGACCGTGCAACTCTCCGGTATGTTGTTTAGAAACTAGTGATAAGTTGATACTTAGGCCTGGGATGATTAGAGAAACCTCAGATTGTATCGAGATCATTCGTCAACGAATGAAGATAGCCCAAGATTATTAGAAAAGGCATGATGATCGACGTTGGCAACATGGTTTTCGTGAAGATCTCGCCATTGAAGCATGTGGTTAGATTCAGAAGTAAAAGAAATTTATCTCCAAGGTTTGTTGGACCGTTTTTGATAGTCTAGCGGATTGGAAAGCTTGCATATAGATTGGAGTTACCCGAGAAGATGTTGAGTGTGCACAATGTTCTCCATGTATCATTTCTAAGGAAGTGTGTGCATGATTCGAATGTAATGGTATCTCCAGAGCAGTACGAAGACCTAGAAATTGAGATAATAGCTATGAAACCTCATAAGATTCTTCACACTGTGAGGAATGACATGAAACAACTTAGATGGAAGGCAGTTAAGTTAGTCAAGGTACAATGGAGTGAGGGTGATGACGGTTGTATATGGGGACGGAAGAGAGTATGAAGACGACCCATCCAAAACTCTTCGTCGGTATGACCCATTGATATCATGTCACATCGCATCGTTGTAACTTGTACTATTGTTGTTAGAATTCTTCATGCTAGAATAAGGCTATGGATGCATGGTTTGATGGCTGCTAGTTTAGATGATAGAACTGGCTGCTCATGAATGATAGGCATGTGGAATTGCTTTGGTCGCTTTTGTTTGCTTGGAATTTGGGGGGCGAAATTCCTAGTGGGGGGATGTAACAGCTCGCATTTTACGTATCGGAGGATCGTAAAATGTTTTTATTTAATTCCCTGAGAGTTGGATCATTCTCATAATTTGATATGATGGTTACGGGGATGTGAGACATGTCCATAATTTTTACCAATTTTATTTATGACCTTTTTGCCCCTATCAGTCTTGTACAGGGCATAACTTTTTACTGGGATCGAATCCGGTGCTGAGGTCGATTTCATTGGAAAGAAAATGGTGTTGCCAATTCCATAGAATGGTCACATTAAAGATTTGGTTCAGTGGCTTGGGAGAAATCGTTGTTTTTGTGTTTCACAATATATGTTCAGGTTTTTAGAGCCATAATGGGATGATTTGGAGTGGCCTGGTGGGAAGCTATAAATAGGGGGTTAGAGGCATGGAGAATAGTTTAGTTTCTTCATTCTCCCATTTGGTTGAGCTCATGATCCTCCTTGCTCAATCAAAGACACGTTTACACCATTAAAATTCTAGATCTTGATAAGAGAATCGAAGATCTACATCGTTTGAAACTAGATCTACATTAAGTAAAGAGAGATTTCATCAAATCGAGAGGTTTGAAGAGAGTTCTTCATTGTTCGAATTTGATATTCATCATTTTTAAGCTTGTTTGAAGATTTGGTCAGTGATATGCGTCTCTCAAATGGATTCAATCAAGAATATGGGTTGTATGATCATATTTTCATCATTTTAAGTTGTTTCACCCAGATCTACATCATAGTTCATATATTTCCATAGGAATCGCCATAGGATCTAATCTAGCAACTTTAAACCGGTAATTCTTATGTAAATACATATGGTGAATTTTACATAATTATGGATGAAATTGTCATTTTGGTGTTGTTGATATTTCATAACATGTTAATTGTTGAACTGGATGAGTTTTTTGAATTAGTGTTGTCGTTTGGCGATGATTTGATCAAGATTGGAGCTATTTTTGTCAGATCTGGAGTCAGGTCATTTGGAGATAGGTTGGGTCATGGCTTGTTATCCAAGACAGGAAGGTCAGATCGTGGGGCTTAGGTCGTGGCACGACCTAAGAGATTGGATCGTCCGAAGCGGGCTGGCTGGTGGACACCGATACAACCGGGAGTCAGATCATTTTGATGGGTCGTGGAACTCAAGAGGGTCCAGGTCGTTAGAGCGGCCTATGTTGTTGGGTCGTCGGGGCGAAGCAAGGAAGGATTGTGAAAGGGCCTTGATTTTAGGCCATAGGTCAGTAGGTTGTGGGACGACCCAGGAAAGGGGACGACCTAAGGGGTTGATGATGGGTTGAGTTAGGCCGTGAGAATGGTAGGTCATTGGACGACCCAAGGTGGACGATCTAACCATATTTGACCAATATAATGATTTTGTTTTGGTTCGGTAATGAGTGTGACTTCGAAGCGAATTCAAGGTGAAATGTTCGAAGTGTGATGAGATATTTGTTGATCAATGAAATGCAACGAATATGCAGATGACTCAAGTGTGTTTTGAGTTCATGGATAATGGTTGCTCAAGCTGATTTGAGCTTCTGGATAGTCGCCGGTGATGATGACTAGAGATGATGAAAGCCCAGAGATTATCATTGCCATTGATTCTGGCGGACTCACAACAAAGGTATAAAGGGCAGTCACGATGGGCCTAGAAATAACCTAGGCAGTCACAATGGGCGTAGAGATACAAGTCACGATAGCGTATGGAGTTTCGCTAAAACTAGGGTTTACCATTAGCCCTTGATGGGTAGGAAGTGTTAAGCTAGTCATACGATTAGCGATGAGCAAGATTGGCGGTAACAGCCAAAGTCATGGATAATAACTGTTTTCTTGTGTCATCTTGTGTGAATTGTTCGATGTCGAAAGAGATATCTCTTGGGTGCTTGTCAGATATTAGTTTAGGCCTCTGGCTCTTGTGCCTGGGAGATGTCAATGTCGATTAGAATGGCCTACGCTTGATAAATGATTTCCATGAATATATTGCTTGTTCCTATTTGATTGTTGTAAAGGCTATCACTATCGGGTGTGGGGAAGACGACTGTGGATTCTTCTCTGTCGATGTTGGTAGATTGGTTGATTAATCTGCCTATTCTCATATACTTTATTGATGATGTTATATCGTTGTTTTTTCGCTCACTAAGACTATTGTCTGACTCAATGTTTTATGTTTCCCTGTTATTACCTTGGGATGTTCATCCTGTTGTGGATGGGAAAACTGAGTAGCAGGCAACGGGTAGCAGATCTTGGTGGACGATGTTGCGGATCGGTGACGAGATAGAGCATTACATACCAGTTTCTTACTACTATCTAGTATTTCTGTTTCCACTATTTGTTGTTGCTCTGAGGGTTGTTGTGAGGATAATTTGTACAGACACTTATGTTGTGATTCAAGGATGTATGGATATTCTACTAGATGTTATGGAAGTTTTAGGTATCTATGCAATTGTGTTTCACCATTATTACATGTTTTATATGTTCTATTATATTTTGTCCTTGCGTTGTGAGTGATACGACAGGTCCCGCTTGTGTTAGTATACCCCCAATGATCGTCCACAGCTGCCTGGCACGTCTTTCAACGCATTATTTACCTTGTTTAGTGTAGGAGCTATGGGCGGTTGTCACATTGGTGCTTTCACAAAGAGATACTCGAAGCCTCGAGACTAATTTCTTCTCGCTATCGTATTTCGTCTGAACTTGGAAGCGCTATTTAGGTTTTCTCGACCTACCTTCTCAATTTGTTTATGATGTGTAGAAAAGGAAAGAACCCAATGATCAGAACTACTATTGCGGTTGACACTGAAACTTCTCCTCAAGCCTAACCTTTAGAAAACTCAGTTGACATGGAAATCACTCCTATAATCCTGACGCTCCGGCAACCCAAGGCCAACTCTTCGAGGTCAACAAGGAGTTGGAAGACAGGAAGCTAGAAATTAACGACCAGTGGAAAACAAACTTCAAGCTGATGCGGCGACTTCAAGAAAGCCAACAAGGTGTTTCTCACATTGAACTCAATAGAAACACTCGTCTTTTACCTAATGTCTCTAAAAGCTCTTCTTTCGACACCCACCATGAGAACCAAAGCCAAAGGAGGAGGACTAACGCCAATGTCAAGGACAATGACACAACAGTAACGGAACTACAGTGACCTTTAGTGAGGGAATGTGTCAACGCCACCGTTCCCGGTTGTGTGTTAATAATGATGCAGGAACTAGTTCCCAACCCCTTCCTCGACAGAACTTATCCGTCGTCGCTCAGAACTTGGTGTCTACATGTTCAGCAGCCCAGCAGGCCCAAGTTCAACTTATTTAACCTCACCAGAACTAAGCAGTCATGGTTGATAACATGAACAAAGATGATGCTGATGTTCATCCAAGAAGGCGTCCACAGCCCTGAACTCCTGAATAGCACCACGACCGCTGGAGTCCAGCAGAGGTTCAGCCTGCGATTCTCACTGACATGGTCCGAAGGATCATGAGTGAAATGCAGCGGCATGATACCGACAATTGGGAAACCAATACGAGGCGTAACCCCTTCAATTGGGCCATCCACGAAGTCAAGTGGCCTCAAATCTTCAATATGCCCAAGCTAACGGTTTACTCAAGGAAGACAGATCCCTTCAACTTCTTAAACCGTTATGAATGGCATATGGACTCAAGTCGAGCCAGTGAAGCCGCCAAATGAAAATGCTTTTCACTTTTCCTCGAGGGCATCACTCTCCTCGGGTTTTCTGACTTCCAGTAGGATACACCTCTACCTTGGACAAACTCACTCCGAACTATTGAATCAATCCACAATGCATGTCGCAAGGCCGAAGGACACCTAACTCTTTCAAACCTCGACGAATGCATGATGACACTCTTTAGAGTTACCTTGAATGCTTCGACAATGCCCTAACAGACGTCAATGATCCAGAGCCATGCACGGTCTTCGTTCAGCTTGCTAAGGCCATTATGCCCGACACTGAATTTGGAGCTTGGATCGATAGGGAGCAACCGAGGACTCTGGAGGATTTCTATGAAAAGGCAAATTAGTTTCTATGCCAAGAATAAGCACGTAGAAACAAAGTAGCTCAGATGGGTCATTCTCACAGTCCACACCCGAGCACTACTCAGGACAACGTCAAGGGAAAGAAAGTCGGGGAATCTTCCAACAAGGGTAAAGGGGTGGCACCATTCAAGCCCAAGTCTAAAAATAACAAAACAAGCGGCTGAAATAACTAGTCACCTGGAGGTCAAAAGAAACGCAACCGCTACCCAACAAATAAGTTCTACACTCCACTCAACTGCAAGTTAAAGACAATTTATCTCAAGACCTATAATTCCATTCAGTATAAGAAGCCGAATACTAGGGAGTCAACAGATCGGGAGAAGAACTCCGGAAAATACTACAGGTTCCACGACATGTTCGACCGTAATATTAATGACTATTGTCATCTCAAGGATGAAATCAAGAAGCTCATCCGAGAGAAACGCCTGCAGCAGTATATTCAAGACTATGCTCCCCAAGAAGAATCTGCAGGCCTTTCAACGTCCGCACTTCTTCCAACTCATGCAGCCCCTATGTCATCCAATCTGAGAGCGCCTCGCGGGGTGATCATGATTAACACCATTTGTGGTGGACCTCACCCCTTAAACAAAAGCTTTCGGCGTACGGAGGAGTATGCCAACTCTATTAAGCTTGTCGACTTGCAAGCATGCTCCACCTCGGACGAATCTGTCCTGCCCAAACTTTAGAACACTATGTCGGACGACATAGTTTTTTGCCAAAAGTATGCTATCGGAATCGACATTCCAACAATAGATCCCTTAGCTATAAGTACTACCATAAGCCTGGCCTATGTCCAAAGAGTTCTCATTTACTTAGGGAGTTCTGCTAACATCATCTTCAAGTCGTCCTACGACCAAATGAGACTTAAGGCTAAAGACCTGAAGCTTCGCCACACCAAAGTTCGTGGCTTTAAGACTCCACCAACCGACCAGTGGGTATGGTAGACCTGCCAGTCGAGCTCGCAGAAGGGGATCACCGTAGAGTCAGAGCCTCATTTTGTATTCATCGATATCATCTCCCCCCACAACGTCTTTCTAGGACGTCCTTTCCTTGTAGAATTCCAAGTTTGCATAGCACTACGGTCCCTTCTCATGAAGTTTTCAATTGAGAACGGGATTATAACCGTCAAAGGCGACCAAGCCACAACGAGAGCCTGCTGACTCACGAAATGGAAAGACGCCATCAATAAAGAAAAGGGAAAGAGCATAGAACTGATCCTTTGCACCAAAACTATGAGTGCATAGCAGCCACTAGAGTCTGGGTCCTAGTTAGACAACACTGTCGTCTTTACGACGATCTCGATTCAAGAGAATACAAAGAGCCTGGTTTTGAAAGGACTACCCCGACAGAGCCAACTATCGACATTACAATAAATCCCTCCAACCTTACTGGAGTCTTGAAGAATGGATCACAATTCCACCCTACCAAAAAGGAAGATCTCTTGTACTTCTTTAGGTCCAACCTCGATGTATTTGCCTGGACCCATTCAGATATGTGTGGCATCGACCTAGAAATCGAATGCCACATGCTCAATATCAACCCAAAGCATCTTCCAGCCAAACAAAAGCGTCAAACCTCGATAATATTAAGATCGGTGACACTCAAAGAGGAGTTGGATAATCTACTTCACAACGACTTTATCCGCGATGCCCTCTACCTAGAATGAGTCTTTAACCCAGTCTATGTCAAGAAATCAAATGGGAAGTGGCGAGCATGTGTCGACTACTTAGACTTGAACAAAGCTTGCCCAAAAGATAGATTCCCGCTTCTAAAGATCGACAAACTCGTTGATTCAACCGCAAGCTACCAATTTCTCTCCTTCATGGATGCGTACTCAGGCTACAATAAAATTCCAATGTACCTTTCGGATCAGTACAACACTACATTCATCACCGATGTTGGGCTCTATTGCTATGTTGTCATGCCCTTCGGTCTCAAGAATGCTGTAGCAACCTATCAGCAACTGGTTAACCCCATGTTCAAGGGCCAGATCAAGAGATCCATGGAGGTCTACGTGGATGATATGCTTGTGACAACAAAGGTGTCAAATGACAACGTTAACGACCTCATAGAAATTTATGACATTATCCGTAAATATGACATGAAAATCAATCCTTTAAAATTCTCTTTCGGCATTGTGTCGGGAAAATTCTTGGGTTTCATTATCATTTCACGAGGGACAGAGGAAAATCCAGAAAAATCCAAGCTACCCGAGATATTCAGTCCCCTCAGAGCATCAAAGATGTTCAAAGCATAAACAGGAAAGTGGCCGCCCTAAGTTGATTCATATCAAAAGCTACTGATGAGTGAATTCTTTTTTTCGACTTGCTCAAGAAAGGGAAGTGCAATTTCTCATGGACACCGGAGCGCACTGTCGCATTCATGGACCAATTGAATCACTTAGAGCGACCACTTATCTTTTCAAAACCCATGGATCATGAAAGCTTATTTATCTACTTTGTTGTTTCTATCCAGGCAATTAGCTCTACTAGTGCATGAAGGAGATCACGTCCGAAGGCCAGTTTACTACATCAACAAGAGGTTGACAGGTGCAAAAATGAATTATCCGAAGCTTTAGAAGCTTTCTTACTGCCTGTTAATCTCTTCCCGGAATCTTGAGATGATAGTTTTGATGACAACAACCTTTTAACCTTTTTTAACTATTATTATAAATAAATAGTAACATTATTATCTATATGTGTGTGCAAGATATAGTGCATGAATTTTATGTAGGAATTGATTTATGAAGACTGTACAGTTTAAAGATTCAAGATTGTAGATTACAAAGAAGAAGAGTTCAAGATTTAAAACTTATTTGTAATAAGAATTTAAGAGTTCAAGAAAGATACCGGGATAAGTAATTGAGTCTAGAATTTTTGTTAAAATTCAATAATAGCACTAAAATATTTATTCCAATTCTCTCACCATTTTTGCCTTATAAATATTCCAAAAATCTTCTTAACTTTTATTTTCAATTGATTTCAAAATTACTTCCATTTAAAAAATATCTCCTAATTATTTAAATTATTTCTTGAATTTTAATCTAACTCCTGATTTAAGTATTTTAGATTTTCTTATTTATATTTTAGTTATAAATATATGTTTATGTTTAAATCATCAATTTTATATTAAGTTTTATTTCCTTGTATTCATATTTATAGTTTTATACCTTATGTTTTAAGTTTCTCACATTAATATTTACAGTTTTATAATAATATTTGATATCACTTTTATAGATCATAAATGTATGTTTTTAATTTATACTCTTACTTCATTACACTACTTTAATATATAGGAAAATTGTTTGTTTAAAATCCAAAATCACCATGACTTATTTAAAAATTATTTCCATTTTTTTTCAAAAAATTGAATTTCAAAAATATACAAGGCATGTCAACATGTACCTATATGTCGACATCATAGCCGTTTTCTCAAAAAATATAAATTTTAAAAGATGCTTCTATTCGTTTAAAACTTTTCCTGAAGAGAAATGATTATTGATTTCCTATAAATACCCATCTAAATTCGATTTTTTTAACTAAGTTTCATTATCTTCTTATATCCTTTCCATTTATACAAATATTTTTCAAGTTTCCATTACCAAACTCTAACGAAATTCAAAGAGAATCAAACCAGATCATATCTAATTTAATACTCTATCACTTTTTCTCAAAGATCCAAGTGTTATTCAAATTTATAGGTGTATTTGTAATCAAATATTGAGTCCCTCTACCAAACTAATACTTAAAAAGTGCAGCTGTAGCCCGTTCAAATCAATTGGGTGTGTTTGTAGCACGTAAATAAATTAAATGATCTAGTAGCCTAGTTAAATCAAGAGAGCGCCATGTGCTCAAATGGTTTTGGGGGCAGACCTCGTGGCCCTTGAAATCGAGGATTGTAAGATGGGATATTGAACTTTATTTGAAAACAAATCTATATAACCCAGAGTTGTGTGATACTGGATGTAGGGTAACTCTGAATCAGTATAAAATCCCGGCATATTCTTTGCTTTACAATTTTACTTATTATTTGCATCTGTCTTTGATTCTGTGATTGATTCATATCAGTGATTTGCATTTGATTCTGTTAAATTCAAAAAAAAAAAAATCATAAATTCCATTAAACACTATTCACTCTCCTCTACTGTTAAGTTAGCCTTAAGATCTGTGATACGCATTTACCAAGAATTAGTCCCGGTCTACCAGATAACTTCTGGGTAGAAGCTACACTTTCTACTAATCATATTCTAAATAAAGTGTCTCGGAAGAAAACTTCAAAGTCTCCACACAAAACATGAAAAATTAAACCACCATCCTAAAAATACTTAAGAGTGTGAGAGTGTCTTGCAAAAATAGAGGTACATAAACCAAAGAAGGTCAAAATTAGACTAAAAACAACAGATTGTATTTTAATAGGATATGCACAAAATAGCGTTGCATATTAGTTCATAGTATAAAAATCTAAAATCGATGATATTCATAAGGATATCATCATTGAGTCGAGAAATGCTCTATTTTATGTACATATTTACCCTTTAAATCGATCACAATAAGCAGATAGAAATAGAAGTTATTGATTCATATAAGGGCAATGAAGAATAAAGTTGTGAAAATTCACAACAAGAGAATAAGAACAATCAGAGGAACTGAGAAGAAGTAAAAGGCAACGAATATAAGAATCTTTTGGACCTGACTTTTATGGCTTAATTTTAGAAGTTGAACCACTAACATATAATTAGGCAATATCATCTTCCAAGGCTCCATACTGAAAGGAAGCCATAAACAATGAGATCGAATCCATTATGAATAATCATACATGAGAATTAGTTAATCTACCTAAAGAATGCAGAACATTGGGTAATAAATTAGTCTTTTAGAGAAAATTAAAACCCGATGGCTCGGTAGATAAATATAAAACACGACTTGTGGTACAGGGTTATAGGCAAAAGGAAGAGTTGGACTACTTCGATACATATTCACTTGTAACACGAATAACTTCCATTAGAATGATAATAGTATTTGCATCAATATACTATTGAAAATACCCAAATGAATGTTAAAACAGGGTTTCTAAATAGTGATCTCGAAGAAGAGATTTACATGAAACAACTAGAGGGTTTCCTAAAAGCAGGAAATAAAGGATAGTATGAAAACTAGTGAAATAATTGCATGAGCTTAACCAAGCACCAAAACAGTGACATGAAAAGTTTAATGAAACAATGACATCAAGTGGATTTCGTGTAAACGAATGTGATAAATGTGTCTATAGCAAAACTATAGACAAAGGTCATGACATTATGTGTCTATCCATCCATGATCTACTCATACTAGGAAACGATAAAGATGTAATAACATCAACAAAGTATATTCTTTCCGCCAGATTTGATATGAATGATATTGGAATCATTGATGTAATTCTTTATGTAAGAATACATAAAAGTCTACAAGGATATGTTTGTCTCAATAATATTACATTGAGAAAATATTGGAAAATTTTAAGCAACATAACATAATTGTTGCAAAATCATCTGTAGACTTAAATGAAAATTGAATCAAAAATTGTGGTGATAGTATCTATCAACTTGAGTATTCTCATAAATTAGGCAGCATTATGTACGTTATGAACTGTACAAGACCAAACACAACATATGCTGTAAGTAGACTTAGCCAATATACGGGAAACCTAGGAAAGAATCATTGAAAAGCAATAATTCGAGTATTAAGATATCTCAAATATTCAGGATATCCATCTATGGTAGAAGGGTATTGCAGCGCAAATTGGGTCAGTAGATACAAAATCCACAAGTAGATATGTGTTCACCTTGGCTAATAGGGTAGTATCTTGGAAGTCCTCCAAACAAACTTGTATAGTAAGATCTACAATGGAATCAGAGTTCATTACATTGGACAAAGCTAGCGAAGAAGCTGAATGGCTTTGAGCTTTCTTAGAAGATATTCCAAATTGGTAAAAATCGGTACCGCCACTAAGTGTACTTTGTGACAGCCAATCTGCTATTGGTAGAGCAAATAGCAAATTTTATAATGGAAAGTCTAGACGTATTCGCCGTAGACACAAAACTGTAAAATAGCTTCTCTTTAATGAAGTTAATTATCACTATTGTTAGAGTTTGTACCGTAGAGGCAATTCATTTGATGAGACTGATAACACTGTTGATGTTATTGTTTTATTTGGAATAAAATATTATTCTATTATATTGTATTTACTACGTATTATAAATAATAATATAATAGAAGTCCTTAGAATAATAATACGAAATTATATAGTTCGAGTAAGACTGAACTTGAGATTATATAATGTGATAAGTATTATAATTCTTAAATGCCCCTAGTCGAGTTTTATTGTTAATATAGGACAACAATAGAGCGTTAAGACTAGTATGTTGATTGACTGATGATCACATCTCATTGATCATTAATATACGTGATATTAAAGTCAAGACATAAATAAGTATTGGAGAATAGCGTATTGGGCTGACCCGCCGTGAAATAACTCCATGGAACATAATTAACAGTATCATGAGTTATTCTCATAGTGACAGTGATGTAATGGTCCTCAGACCTGAAATCATTATAATTTTATTCGAGGATATTTTTGTTTTGATATCATCTAAAGTTATTTCGTAACAGAGTAACGATAACGGTGATTATTGGATACATCTCGAGTCGAATGAAAATTATGAATGATCTAGATGGAATTTAACCCTACAATATATTCGTGGTGATATTCATGGGCCTCTTGATTGAGTGAGACTGTGAAATGCATGGCCGTGCTCAAATACTGATTTGTTTTAAACAGTCTACTCATCGATCAAGATAAACGGATTAAATTATAAAGAGGGTGATACGTTCCATGCCTCGAGTTTAATCCTGGATATACTGGTTAAAAGGATTATATTACATTGACACACTGGTCACGAAAGGATTGTATCGAATCGTTAATTGATCTTATTATGACTTGGGTAGCAGCGATGTATTACTAGATGTCGCTCACTGTTTATAATTTAAATATGATTTAAATTATTGCCAACGTTGTAATAACCTATAGGGTCACACAACAAAGAACGTAACAAGGAGAAATTAGTTTCTTTGGGTAAAATAAAACTTCAATTTGTTGATATTTTATTTGCAGTTGGAATTAGTATTTAGGTTGGTTCAAAATTTATAGTTAATTTTTTATTTTAAAAGGAGATATTTTATATATTTTATTTTCTTTTAAAAATAGAGTGGCTAACCATATATGATAGGGCTTAGTCATCCGATCTAGAGATCATTGTGGATTTTGAACAGACCGACAGAAATTCTAATTCCAAAACCCTAAGGAACTAATGGCGGCGGCTAGTACCACCTTCCCTTCTTCCTCTTCAATTTGATTCGAGAGGGATGCGTTCTCGTGGATAACCTCTAGAGGCTAGCTACTTTGGGAGCTAAGATCGATACAACCCTGTATACTCTCGCAAGTATTCACGAATCGGGAAATCGCAGCTCGAATCAACTATGTTCATCCTTAGGATCGCAAGTCACTGGTAAAAACCCTAAGTTCTATTTATGTTCGGTTTATTATAATTTTGCATAGATCCTAGATTTTAAAGTGTTAAAATTGACAAACCTGGAACCGATTAGATCGAGATTTCCTAACAACTATAGCCTATGTAACGTCAAAAGATAACATAGTGGATCCACAAACAAAAGGCTTGTCAGGAGAGAAAGTTCAAACCTTATCAAATAGAATGGGGTTAAGGTGTATAAATTAAAAATTTTCCTCAATGGATATCCCGCCTAGTAGACTGGAGATCCCAAGATCTAGGTTCAAAGGGACAACTAAGTTCAGGACAAACTTAGCAACACCGTTAGCATTCAAAGCATTCCTATGATAAAACAGTGCACGAATCATCGAAGGATAAGGTAAACTTAGCTTTTAATGATGCCTATACTTAGCTAAAAGGAGATACTAACGGCCGAAAATTCTATAATCTCATGAGACCAATCTGGTGTTCATGGCAAAACCGAACGCAAATAGAGAACCAAGGAAGATAAGAAATATTATTGTGTATTATCTATGAATCAGACATACAAAAATGCTTAGAGTTTAAAGACAAAACTAGTTACTCATTCGCTAGTAAGTCAAATTGATAATCACTATGAAAGTTCAAGGCCTTTGTGCTACTTTAACTGACGTGGTAATATTTCATTGAATTAAGAATAAATAAAAAAATACTCGTTGTTGTGGGGGAATGTTGGAAATGAATGATTGTTAAATGTTTAATGTCTTGAAATATGCATAGTCCTAAATTCTATTATGTAATAAATATTATATAGTTATATACAAAGATAATGACATTATTATAGTTCTCATGAGACAAGAGATACATAAATGATAAAGTCATCTTAGCGGGTGGTGTAACGCATTACACCGCACACTCGCATGCCGCGCCCGTGTCCTAGCTCGAACCCACACCACATTTACGACATAGGCAAATAATCGTTTAAGGCATATCAGAGGCACTTAACACTTTACAATCGGAAGGTGGAGGTGGCAGTTGGCTTTATTAATTGCTTAGACCAAATTATTTTTTCTGTTCAAATTTAAATGAAAACAGTAATAAAACGGTCGTGCCATTTGGTAAAGTCTTGCAACCTTTCCAAGAGTTACAACCATTAAATCTTCTCAAACATATATAGGACGAGGCGAAAAGAATAAAATAATTAATTTTCTTCTAAAATCTTCTTTTCTTCTTCCTTATTAAACTCTGCTTTAATTTTTATCTTGAGTCCGTCAGGCTCTGCAAATTACATTACAGTTTTGCAGAGCATGTCCGTTTTATCTTAAGAAACAATTCCTTATCAACCTTCTGCATCATAGAGGGAGAAATATTGTTTCAAGGAAACAAACAATTCTGGGCTCAAACAAAAAATAAGGTATTGTACATATTACTGAACTTTATAATATTTTTTTTTTTTTTTGCAAAATCTTCGAAAATAAGTTTCTACACATTATTTGTTTTTCTGTTACATAAATAAACACAGTTTTTGTAAACTATTTGCAAACTTTTTTCTGCTGTATAATTGACATGGTTTGTTTTTACAAAATCATTACAAATACTTTTCTATAACATATTTGCAACAGTTTGTGTTGCATATTTACTGTTTTTCCCTAATAATAAAATCATTGTGAAATTTAAATGTTTGAACAACATGCAATAAACATTCTTAAAAAAGGGGGTTTTCACAATACAACTGAATTGTTGTTGGGCATTGTTATTCGCACTTCAAAATTGGTTAAGGGGTGACTCATTTTTTATGTTTTTTAAATTTAATAAGGGAAGGACATTAGAAAGTGACCCTAAATTATAAGATAACCAAACTACCCTTACCATGGTAATTGATGCATGTTTTTATCTGTTGTTACTGACACTTCACTTTTGGTTAAGGGGGGACTTAGTTGAAATTCGACAATGTGCTACCGAATTCATAAGTGGAATTTGGCTGGGGTATGTCGAGTTTAGATCTGAAAATCGAAACAAAAGCCGCCGGAAGTGATTAAAATGAAAAATGGTGGGGGGTATACCGAATTTTCGTTTTTGAATGTGACGCCCTTTAATCAAAACTGGAGTGCCAATAACAATAACCAAGAGATAAAGTAAGAGTATTTTCGCATACTAATTTTTGTGTTCAGTACGCCTCATAATAATTCTATATATGAATGGAGTGCCCTTAAAATTGACCATTCCTTAACTAATTTTGAAGTGCGAATAACAATGCTCTTGTTATTATTACTATGACTATTTTGTAGAACACTATAGAAAATTTTTGACATTTATCTAAAAGTTGTGTTTAGTTATTTACAACATTATATAATAAACTTTATAGAAGGATCTTTGATTCTACATTAGTTTTGTTAGTCATTGTAAATGTCATGCTGCAAAATAAAGCTTCTTATCGTGCCGGTGTGTGCTCTTTTTTATGTATAACCCATGGTCCTTCCCTTTTTTGCCCTCTACTAACTCAGTGGGTGTATTGAATGGCGATGCAAATGTATAACATGTGAATTCCTATGTCTTCATTCTCTGTTTTTTACTATCTCATCAAATCACCATACATTATAATTATTTAATTCACATATGGAAACCACAAATGAAAATAGAGGGTGATGATGAATATGTTAGGATTTAAGATAGAGAGAGGAGAGAGATACGACGTAAACAGAAAATGAAGTACATTGTTATTGCTTCAATTTAAAATGAAAGAGAAACAAACACTTAAATAGACTAAGACACAAACCACAACTAATTACTTGACCTACAAACTAGGAAATATGTTAGTTTATAGCAAACACTACTTAGACTTATTCTTAAACACGTGTTACTTCTAACACCCTCCCTTAAACTAGATGTGCTAACATCCAGTTTACAGAGCAATGAACTGCAGATTCTGATCTTCTTTATGACTGGGCATGCTCAACTGTTCAACTTTCTCTCATGGTGTCTCTCGTGGACTTACTTGGCCTCGCCACTCGGGCTATCCCATGATTGTCATCTCCTTCAACAAGTGAGAACCGCAGCACTTCTTCCATACTTGTTGGATAACATGAAACCACTGCAGACTACCTACTGCATTCGTAGGGCATACCTATTTTACTCATAGGTATTGAACAGTTTCCGCACTCTTCATACCGCCCATAGATCACAAATCGTCGTCTTCTCGTATCACCATCACATTTTTCGCACATGTCGGCGTCTTCACAATAGCCAAAACCGCAACACTAAAACATTCTCAAACCATCACTGCAACAATCACCGCCTAACTCTCCACTATCAACTTCCTCTTCCACTGTTACTCTAGCTTACACAAGCTCATATTCATACACGTAATCACATCCTGATCACAAATTGCACATCTCAATCTCCTCCTTTTTTGATATCAACAAAACAACCAAATCACACTTCATACACTCCCCGCCACCCTCTCAAACACAACAGCAATCTCCCCATACAGTGTTTATAATCATATTCCCTGAAACTCCTGTATTGCTTAATTTATGTATGGCATCAATTTTTTAAGCTAACATGCATTAGTTCCAGTACCTAATATCACAACAACCATGACGTCATCATTCAAGTAATGAACACCAGCATGTGTTCCTAATGTATCATTCACCAAGGCTGATACAAGCATATGCAGCCCTTGCCTTTTCATCGCTTCGTTTACTCACTCAACATTGTCTTTTCCTACTATCCCAGAAATAGCAAAAACTTTAGTCCAATTGATCAAAATGCCTGAATAAATTGAAGTTTGCTTAACTGAAAAGAAAATGTGAAACCAATCTCTCCTTGTCTCTCTATAGTGAACCGAAGTTTTCCATCTTTGGTAGCAAATTTCTTTAGTGCTGCCCTCTAGGATTTATGCGCACAAAATCCATGTGTTTGTCAAAATCTGTCAACGGAAGGCCAGCTGAGAATGCTCCCCATTTCAAATTTCAATTTCCAAAAACCAATCATTACTACCTATTTACATGATTGATGTCTGCCATGCAAACAAAACTCTGCATCCATTTCACTTCAACACTGCTCCTGTGACGCCCCCAAACCCCGTTCCACGGTGGCAAGCGTAATCTTTGAAATATAACACATAAACAGATAACAGCAAAACAGACATAAATAAATACACCAGATATTGTACAATAGAATACACTGGATAAACATAATCATCAGAGTTACATAATATACAGGATCATACTTTGTACAAAATACAGTTCAGCTTTACATAAATGTCTATAGCGGAATCAAAAACATAATATGTATAATAGGAGCTGAACAGCATAAAAAGAGATAAATGATAGAATCCAGCTTCAGCTCCATAGCTATCCAGAAAGAGCCTGCTAAAACTTGAATACAAGGCTGCCCGTGTAGAAAATAGGGCACCCGAGTTTGCAAGTGAAACAAACTACGAGTCAGTCATGGGACTGGTATGAGAAATCTACTTAAACATATTTTACAATATGGCCAATCACAGGACCACGCCGCTAACGCGGAACGGGTTTACTCCATTGGATTGCCAGTGCTTTAAAACAAGTAAATCTTTTAAACATCGCAATGCTTTTTATAAAAATGAAGCCATTATAAGACTCAGTTCCCATCACACAATGCAACGCAAACCGAAGGATAGAGTTTTACCTTATAATGGCCAAAATATGCTTGATACGAATAAAACAAATCATTTGACATTATTAATAGTGTTTATATATTTCAAAAACAATTTCAATCATAAGTATCAATCATAGACGACATTAATGCCCCATACCACTATGTCGCCATATATAGGTATACAATCAAAACCGCACAATGTCGTATTTGGAAATTAGATTTCCATCATGAACCAAGGCAAGGGATCGTCCTTACCGCTTCGAGACAATCTAGCCCATGTATCAGGACCCAGACACAGGTGAGCCCTTGGATCGTCAGGGCCGGTCCATACGGAGTGGATTAAAATGCCTGAACACTGCGTTTCCCCGCCCTATGGGGCGTAAACTGGTCATATACCGACCAAACCATCGGCCCAGGAGTGACCGATATAACCGAGGCGCCTCGCTATCCATCATCCACATAAGTAAAATGTCAGGCCGTGTAAAAACACTGACACCAGTCCTAGATAGAAGGAAATGCAGGTTCTCCCTGATGTCCTCTCCCGTTTCTGGCTCATACCAGGGTGTGAGGCTTGCAAATCAACGCTAAACACAAAGCTAGCTATTCAAAGCCATGCTTTGATCATCAACCACAAAGCTCTTCTTTTCAACAAAAGCTTTGATCACAGAATCTCTACATGCCACGTTGTCGATACACAACGTCTGACAAACATCCATTTACAAGTCCGTTCTGGGTCTGAACGAAACTGAAGGCACCTTATACCTCGCACATCCGTACAATCAACAAGTACATCCGGACGGCTACTACTTTAGCCCCCTTCAAGGTAGCTACTCCCATCGTGAGCATCAGTAGCACCCATCCATTCGATGTGAAGATCGTTGGTTTTGCACCGTCTTCATATCTTTGACTTCTAACCATCGATCAATTATTTGAAATGAGAATTAACTCGGCCATTTCAAATAATTCACGTATTTTTAGAATTTCAAATCAATTCATTTCAATGGTTAAATTATTCGACATTAATAATTTTGTTCTTTAATGTGATTTTCACGTCAAACACATTCAACCATCAAATATCCAATAAACCAGGTAAATTCGGTTCATTTCCATTCCATATCGTTTATAATATTTTATCACGATTTATCGCTATTTTTATTCATTTAAAAATAGCCAATTTATATAAACGACGCTTCAAGCCATAACGCGGCCATGGCGTTGTTTTTCTTCAGATTTGATTTACACATATCTGAAAATCTAACCGTTGGATCTTTACAAATTTTATATCATTAGAAAGATCTTTTCAAAACGAATCCAACTATTCCAGTTTTTGGAAAATCCGATGGTCGGATCTCCCGGTACAATCGTTTGAAGTTACGATTTCAAAATACGAACTGCAGCATCATTATTCGATTTATTTTAATTATATATACATATATATATAATCGATTCTGGCGCTGTTTTCATTTAGATTTGAATTAAACATTCCAGACAATCCAACCATTGGATCTTTGCAAAGTTGGTGTCGCTGGAAAGATACTTCCAAAGCGAACACAGCGGTTTTGGTTTCGGGAAAATCCGATGGTCGGACCTCCCGAAATAGTCGTTTGAAATCACGGTTTCAAAATACGAACTGCAGCTTCGTTATTCGATTTATTTTAATATATATATATATATATATATATATATATATATATATATAATTCATTCTTCGATTTCAAAACCATTTCATTTCATATATGTGATAAAAATGATATTTTTATCCAACAGATATTTATTTCAACACATGACTATTTTTAACACTTCAAATATATCATAAAAATGTGATTTTTATAGTCAAAACAATTTATTTCAAACACGATTATTTTATATACTTCGTATAGATGATAAAAGTGTGATTTTTATTGTTAAAACAATTTATTTCAAAAATAAAGATTTTCAGCAATTCATATATATTAATAAAAATGTGATTTTTATTTGTAAAATAATTTATTTCAAAAATGAATATTTTTCTATATTTAGTACATACAATAAAAATGTTATTTTTATCATTCTAACCATTTCACTTCATTCATTCGATAAAAATGTTATTTTTATCGTTCAAGCCATTTCATTTCATTCATTCGATAAAAATGTTATTTTTATCGTTCAAACCATTTCATTTCATTCATCACATGAATATATTTCAACACATGAAGATAAATCAAACACTGAAATATTTCAGAAAATTTCGGCAGCATAACTGCAGGGTAGTTAAAACCGGCACCGTCCCAAGTATGGCTCCTCGCTCTGCCTTAAAGCCTCGCAACTTTTGACAATGGGGATTTTAATATCTAGTTCGTACGCAGACGAATTTTCCCATATACTAATCCTATTCGGATTTCAACCACAATTAATCATTTCTAATCAACCATTCATGATATTCACCAAATTTCACATCAACCAAATCCAAACAATATCACAACCAATATATATCGTCCATGGTCTGTGGACGAGGGGAGTGTATATAAATATATATGTATATATATATGTATATAAACATATTTTGATTTCATTTCAATATATTTCAATATCATTCAACGCATATATGATTTCTACAATGCATATATAACTTATACATCGAACATACAACTTATACAACGCTCATACATGAGGTGTACAATGCTTATGTAACTCATACATCGACAATATAATTTATACATTGTCATTTCCATATCGTTTATAAATCGGAAATATCACACTCTTGTTTCATTGGATTTCGACAACACAACCAAAGGATATGATTTTTTTTCTAAAATCAAACTTTGTGACACTTTTATATGTTGAAATCAGTTTTAGAAATAATAAGCCGTATACCTTCAGTTTTTAATCAAAACTAGGTTTTGAATTTTCTTCGAATCTGTAGCACGTTGTCGAGATCGGGTTGTGGCACGACGGAGAGCTCTGAAGTGCACGCAGAACGAGGTGGGTGCCAGCCAGTTCGAACCCACAAGCGGAGCACGGTGGCGGCTGAAAGCTTCAGCCTTTGAAGGCGCGGATCTCGAGAACCAGCAAACGATAGGAGGCATGGCTTGGGCGGATTTGTAGAGGAGGTTCAGATCTATAAAAACCTTAACTAGGCCACTCGATTTTAGAGAGAGAAATCGCCGGAATCAAGGAGGGAAGGATTTGAAGCTTTCCGCCATTCATCGTAGTCTTGGGGAGAGATAAAACGCGATATATATATATATATTTTCCTAAAAAAAACTGATTGGCCCATATTTATATAAATTCCAAAAATAGTGTTTTCGCACACGAACTCCAAATCAAACCCAAGGACTGTCGTCCCTAGCTAAATACCCCCATTATGAACACAATGGGATATGTTTCGTAGGCCCATTTGACTGTTTCAGCCAGTTTCTCTTTCAAACTAAAATGTAAAACATTTAATATTTAATTTGAACGTACATTTCAATTTGCCGGGGCCACATACTGATCCCAAAAATTCCAGAAAAACAAATCTAGCTGTGTTTTGACGATTTTTGGTCCCAACAAAACAAGTTTTGTCGAATTCTAAGACCGTTTGAAAAATGGCCATTTTCTGGTCGATCCGATTTAACTAAAATCGACCAAGCACATTTTCCTTCGCCACGCTCACATATTAACTTCAAAAATTATGGAATTTGAAATCTATTAATATTTTGACATCCCGCATCCAACAAAAGTGGTTTCGTCGAAAACAGAGGTCGTTTGCAAAATGCCTATTTTCAAGGGCTATATAAACTCTATAGCGACCTTTCTGAAAATTCATTTGGCCATAACTTTTGATTCCCGCTATGAAACTTCGATTTTTCAGATTCGTTAGAAAGATATTCATAAAAAGATTTAAATATTTTTGGTTTCACTAAAATCCGTTTTACTTTGCACCCGGTACAGTCAGCCAAAGTTCGAATTCAAATTTTGAAACTGCCGCGCCATTTTAGGCTTTGTTTATAATTAAAATAAATATATTTATTTTCAAACATCGATTCGAATAGGTTTTTCGTCATTATTATTTAAAATAATTTATTTTAAATATTTAAAATCTGCTAAAATAGCCAAATTAATTTTTTTTAAACTGGTTATGATTTTTCGGGTTGTTACAGCTCCATAGCCAACTTCAGCAACTACCTCCTCAAACACAAAACAATCAAACAACAAACCATTCACATCCCATATTCTTCATCCATCTACTACCTGTCATAAACAGCTTCATCTCCCAAAGCACAATTTATCATCGCACCAAAGATTCAGTACACCTAACACTGTCGATCACAAGCCTGCAGTCGCATCCAAATATCCTCTTGCAACCAATTCATCACTTCCACAAGTGCCTCTGCCATAGCTCTCATCCCTAGCAGTAAGAAAATAGGTAGCTCCTTGATCCCGTCACATCCTTCCTCGCTCCTTTCCTCTGGATCGCTCCTTATCTTATTTTCAGCAGCAACACCAGCACCAAAAAGCAATGGAATGATAGCCAACAGATGATTTATGGTTAAACCAGCATCAAGAACTGTTAACTGGCCTTTTGGTCTGATTCCCAAAAGTGCACAAAGACATGCTTGACTCAACCCATCGCATGAAGTCAGGGCCAAGGGAAAAACTCGGGGAGCGCAGGAGGAAGGCTGAAGTGGGATCACACCAACAAGGACCTCGCCACGTCACCATCATGTCATCCTGTCAATGCCACGAAAGAGCCAACAAGCCTCGACCAACGACCCTCACTAAGCACATCTCGCACCTAGCCAGGTGCGAAATTTCGTACCTGCAGGTGCGAAATCTCGCACCCTGTAGGTGCGGAATCTCACACCCTGCGGGTGCGAAATTTTTCACCTCGACCCAGGTGCAAAATTTCCAAGGCCGAAGGCTGGAGGCGCGGATTTTTTGTAGTTGGTCCCCATTTCTACCTTTTCCAACCTAACCACTTCCTATAAATACCCCATGGCCTCACACTTCAAAAGGGAGAGATTCTTGAGCTTTGAGACCTCCATAGGGCTTCATTAATGGCATCTCCTCTTTGAGGAAGATGAAGGGCAAAATTGTTCATTTTACTATTTCTTGCAAATATGAGTATTGTAACTTCATGTATCGTAGTCAACAAATGTAATGGGAGGGTCTCAACCTTGTAATCTTTCAAGTGATCAATAAATTTCCAACAACTCTTCAAAGTGGACATAGGCCCTCACTGAGGCCGAACCACTATAAATCTCTTGTGTTATTTACTGCTTATGTTCTATTTTATGTTCTTGTCTATGCAATTATATTTATAATTCCTAGTAATTGGGAATCTTTCTGCTTACGACATTTTTTTCCATCAACATTTGGTGCTTTCACTGAGAAAACTCGGATATTGCGTTCTCACACATTACCATCTCAATTTCGCCGAGCTTAAGGTTCCTTGCTTAACCTTCCATTGAGACCGCTTACGATGGTAAAAAAGTCAAAAAACGCAATGATCGGCTCTTCAGCTGCAGTCGACGCCGGTACATCTAAGCAACCTCAACCGGCGGACATCCCAACCACTAATGAAAGTGAACCTCCAATTGCAGACCCCGAAGCGCCCGCAACCCAAGCGCAAATCCGCACGCTTAACGAAAAATATGAAAATACAGTTGTCGAGCTTAATCAAGCGCTAAGGAATGACATCGACCTTATGCGGCAACTTCAAGAAAGTCAGCGCATCGTCGCTTGACTGCAATTAGCTCGGAACAATACTCGACCCCGACCACCAACATCGGAAACTTCCTCTTCCGAGTCGAGGGGCCCACACCAAAGAAGGAGGTTTAGTCTCATCAACAACGTCGCCGCCCAAATAAATGCCCTCGACAACAGCAATGGCAATGGGTATTCCAACGGCGACCGGACCACGGTTACCTATAGCGAGGGCGCACAATATCGGGACCGTTCTTGCTTAGTCATCAATGAAGGACCCGCTCCTACTAACAAACCTCCTCCTCGACAAGACTCAACGGATGCCCGTCGAGACAATGAACCTAATTTTTTGGCGGCCCATGCCTTTCCGGAACAGGATCCGCGTGACCTAGCTCCACATCATCATGCACACCAGGGTCCCTTTATAGATGTTGAGGACATGGAAGAAGACGATCCAGACATCCACCCTAGAAGACGCCTTCGCGCCAGAACTCCGGAACCTCGCCAAAACCAATGGGTCTCAATGGCGGACCCCCATCTGACCTACATTCCCGACATGGTCCGAAGGATCATGAGGGATATGCGAGGAATGTGCATGATTCATGGGAAGCGCACATTAGGCGCAACCCTTTCACTCGAAGAGTTAATGAAGCTGAATGGCCGCGACGCTTCAGCATGCCGCAGATGTCGCTCTACGATGGCACCACTGACCCTTGTGCTTTCCTAAACCATTATAAATGGAAAATGGACTCGAGCACCCATCTTCCTATCAGGAACCGCTCTATTATGGTTCTCTCGCCTTCCCCTTAATTCCATTAACAACTTCAGCCAATTAGTGACATAGTTAGTTAAGCAATTCAGGATGCATATCACGACTCCGAAGAATGCCCTCACCCTTTCCAACCTATACCAAGGGCCCGCAGAGTTGCTCAAAAGCTACCTTTCCAGGTTCAACATCGCCCTCGCCAAGGTCGAGGATCCGGATCTGCGCACCATACTCTTTCAGCTAGCTAAAGGTGTCCTTCCTACTTCTGAATTTGGGGCATGGATCGACCGAAAGCAACCAAAGAGCCCCGATGCATTCTATGAGAAAGCAGGGCAGTTCTTATGTCAAAGACGATCTTGTGGATTTCTTAAAGGCTAATCTGGACGTATTTGCATGGACTCATTCTGACACGAAAGGCATAGACCCGGCAATTGCCTGCCATTCTTTATGCATAGACCCTACGATGCCTCGAGTCAAACAAAAGCGTCGCTTCCTAGGACCCGATAGATCCAAGGCACTCGAAAAAGAGGTAGATTGCCTGCTAAACAACAACTTCATCCGAGAGGCCGACTACCCGCTCCCAAAGATCGATCGGCTAGTTGATTCAACCACCGGATACCAATTGCTATCCTTCATGGATGCCTACTCCGGTTACAACCAGATCCCGATGAATCTACGTGACCAGGACCATACCTCCTTCATAACCGACCTTGGTCTTTACTGCTATCGCGTCATGCCCTTCGGCCTCAAGAATGCCGGTGCCACATATCAGCAAATGGTTAATCGGCTCTTCAAAAATCAAATTGGGAAATCCATGGAGGTATATGTAGATGACATGCTAGTTAAATCAAAAGTGTCTAGCGACCACATCCATGACCTCTCCGAAATGTTCGATGTCCTCCGTTGGTACGACATGAAACTCAACCCTATGAAATGTTCCTTTGGCGTCGCTTCAGGAAAGTTTCTGGGTTTCATCGTCAACGCCCGGGGCAACGAAGCTAATCCCGAGAAAATTCAAGCCATTTGGGATATCCAAATCCCTTAAAATATCAAGGATGTTCAAAGTTTAAATGGAAAGGTCGCCGCTTTAAGTCAATTCATCTCAAAGGCCACCGACAAGTGAATTCCTTTCTTCGATTTACTTCGGAAAGGGAAACGCAACTTCAAGTGGACCCCTGAGCGTGTTTCCTCATTCAAGGAACTCCTGGATCACTTAGAGCATCCACCCATCTTGTCTAAGCTTGTAGACCATTAGGACTTGTATATTTACTTGGCTGTTTCCGCACAGGCAATCAGCTTGGCGTTAATACAGCTTGAAAACTGCATCCAACGACATGTCTACTACATAAGCAAACGATTGATGAGGGCAGAAAAGAACTACCCGAAGCTCGAAAAGCTGGCGGTCTTCTTACTGGTCTCCTTCTGAAAGCTTCGGCCATATTTCCAGGCTCATCCCATAAAGGTCTTCACCGACCAGCCACTTCGTCCAGTTCTACAATGACCCGAGGCATCCGGTCAACTGCTAAAATGGAGTATGGAACTACCCCAATTCGAGATAACATTCGTTCCCCGCCGAGCCATTCTCGGACAAACCCTCACTGACTTTATAGTAGAATTCACGACTCCCAAAGAAACTTCAACAGAGAATGCTGAGGCCCCCGAAAGTAGATGGAAGTTGTTTGTGGACGGGTCCTGCAACAACAAGTGTTCGGGAGCCGGCATCGTACTCATCACTCCCGTGGGATGCTCGATGCACTATGCACTAAAGCTAAATTTCCCCGCTCCCAGCAACGATGCAGAATATGAGGCGTTGACAGCCGGACTAAGGATCAAGATCGAACTCAATCTAAAGATTATTCAGATTTTCTCCAATTCACAGCTCATCGTGCACTAGGTGAAGGAAGAATTCCAAACTAAGGGGGAATGACTTGCTCTATACCTAGCTCAATTACAGGAACTATTCACTCACTTTGACCACTTCATTATCACTCACATTCCGCGAGAGCAAAATGAAAGGGCCGACTCACTAGCCAGATTAGTAAGTTCCGAAGATCCGGAACTGTTGGGGTTCGCCCCCGCCGAGGTGCTTAACACCCCCAGTACCAAGCCAACACAAACTAGTACGACCATTAGCATCGAACCCGAGCCGGAATTTTGGATGATGCCGATTAAAAGCTACTTGCAGTAGGGGGTCCCCCCGGAAAGCTGTAAAGAAAGGCGAACACTCACCCGCCAGTCAACCCGTTATCTGCTTATGGATGGGTACTCTATGGAAGAGGTTTCTCTGTCCCCTTAGATGTATGGCCCATGATGATGCCATCAAGATTCTAGTCAGCGTACATGAAGGAGAATGCGGTGACCACATCGGGGGGTTAAACCCTGGCCAGGAAGATACTCCGACATGGCTACTACTGGCCTACACTCGACCAGGACGCCACCGATTATGCTCGCAAATGCGACAAGTGCCAACGCTTCTAAAAAATCCCGAGAGCCCGGCCAACAGAACTAACGCAAATGACCAGCCCACGGCCATTCGCCATGTGGGGAATCAACATCATTGGGACTCTTCCTATGGCCAGAGGCGGGGCACGATACGCTGTCATCGCTGTCGATTATTTTACCAAATGGGCAGAGGCCAAAGCCCTCGCCAAATCACTACCAAGAAAATGATCAACTTCGTGGTACGCAACATCATCACCCGATACGAGGTTCCCTAGGCCATCATTTCAGACAATGGCACTCAGTTTGAGAGCGCAGAGTTCAAATCCTTTTGTCAGTGGCACGATATCGAAAAAAGGTTCTCGGCCGTAGCACACACCAAGGCTAATGTACAAGTTGAGGCAGTTAACAAAGTTATCAAGTCCATTATCAAGAAGCGCCTCGAGAAAGCCGAGGGCATGTAGGCAGATGAACTTCCTTTAGCCTTATGGGCCTACCGAACAACCGACAAGACAGCGACAAGGCACACCCCCTTCACCCTCACCTACGGGGCCCAAGCCATCATCCCCATCGAGCTCGAGCTTCAATCTCACCAATTCACCTATTTTGATCCAAAGACGAACCAAGATTTACTTTTGGGATCGCTCGACCTGCTCGAAGAAAAAAGGAACGAAGCCGATCTTCGAGCCGCTGCCCAACGGCAACAAGTCGCCCGGTACTTCAACTCTCGAGTCTGCCACAAGGACCTCAACATCGACGACCTCATCCTAAAACGGGTGTTCCCTCCACCAACGGGCCTTGCTCCTCTTTGGGAAGGCCCTTACTCTATAATACGAAGGCTCAGTGATGGAACTTTCAAGCTGGCGACCGTGGACAGAGCAAAACTACCAAGGGCTTGGAACAGTGAACGTCTCCGTCGCTACTTCACATAACTTAGTACATGGTGGTTTATGCTTTTCAGCAATGTTTTGTAACAATTCAAGGCGTTATAAAGGCTATTCATGCCAAAAGTTACTAGGGGAAATGATGTTCATATTTCTATCTCTTTATTATGTGTTTACTCCTTATGTGACATGTTTGATTAATCCTGACAGCTAGCTTTCGTGTAAACTACCGACCGCTGTTTCGACCTCTAATATCGGGGTCGACACAGCCGTCCGGGCCACGAGCCAACCTCGTAGTCTAACCCCATTGGCACCGACCGGCACCCCGAGCATGGGAGCCGGCAACGCTACTCGAGTCGCCGGCCCGCGGCGCGGTCGAGTATAAATAACTTCTAACTCGAACCTAGGCCCAAGGCCGAGGTCGAGGATAAATCGTTCGCCCAAGTCCTACACGACTTGGGGCCACCCAACAGCCAGACGGGGCGATAGAAACTCCCCCTGAACTACGGGTGATGGTCGAATCTTGGCACAACACCAAGACCGACCCTTAAATCATTACTTCCCCGAAGCTCTCAAGGCTAAGGGGTAGCCCACGGCCATGATAGGACCCTACGGGCTGATGATCCGGGCTTCTCTTCCCAAGCGAACAACGACGCCTACAGGATCGCCTCAACCCGATGAACGACGGGAGAGCCTACACCGGACGGACCACACAACGCGATGTCATACGCCTTCGCTACACTTGGGATTAACCTCGGGCAACCCAAATACAGCAGGGAACTTAGCCTGGCTTCGCAAACTATGGGTTTCTTGAGCTGAGGGAAACTTACTAGAAGCCTGCGCACTATCACTCCTCCTTGGAACCGTCGATTCAGGGCACATCACTCACAATCACTTTTTTGTTAAGTGTAACGATAACTTGGCCTATGCAAGTACGGGACGCCCTAAAACATAGGAAGAACACCCGAACATTTAACATAAAATGCGATCTTTACTAATTCATGTTTCATTACAATGCACGCACACACATTACAACCAACTACATAGCTAATATCTTTCTTTCTAATGACAGGGTGTACATGAGAACCACACCATGTCTTGAAAAACCAAAAGCGAGGGCCGAACTGGCGTAAACTATCGGCCTACACTACCAAAATGATCGCTAAACTTACACTTAAGCAACTAGCGCTAACCATGCTTCTTCTTTTTGTCTTTGTGTGTTTCTTCATAGCAAATTCGACACTCGACAGTTCATCCTTGGAGCTGGGCCTTTTCTTGCCAGACCTGCCTTTTCCGCTTCGGCTCCTTTGGGAAGTGGTCGACTCGTGAGAGCCTGGAAGATGCCTCTCGTCCACCCCATCGCCGCTGGAAATCTCGGTGACATCAGCTAGGGAAATAGGCGGCAAAGGCTTGGGGGCACCCCCGGAAGCAAGACCTATCACTGCGGCACTCGTCTCTGGGATAGTTTTCCCTTCCCGTCTAGATTTCTCCCTAGCTTCCTTAGCAGCTCGTCGCTCAATATGTTTTTGGGACTTGTGCTCTAGATCATCAGCCCTGTTTTTCTCCCAAGTCTCGATAGCCCTCCGCTGAGCCTCCTCATCATCTCGTCTCTTTTGAGCCTCATCAGCTTCTCTCTTCTTCTCCGCTTCATCATCGGCCTTCCTCTGAGCAACAGTCGTGGCAGCCCTCTTTACAGCATCCTCCATGGTCTTGGCTATGACCTCCTGCCTGGTAGCTTCATCCTGCCTCCACTTTTCCTCCACCTCCTCACTTTTGGCCACCATCCTAGCTTTCTGCGCTTTCACCATGGCGGCCATCAAGGACACATCGGCCTCCACCGGACCTCGGGCAGTCGCACTCTGCCCGTCTACCTCCTCTCCTTCATCAACAAGGCTTTTGTAGAGGCTGGGAGTTACCCTTATCTCCAAGAGGGTGTCAAGATGATCTCCTCTCTCTCCAAACTGAATCCCCACAAGTCCTGGCCCAGACTCAGTCACTTCAGGAATCGCAGGGGTAGGATCCAAGGCCGTAGTTAATCTAGAAGGGACTGCACAATGAAAACACAATCTTTTAGTCCGCAAATTCAGTAACTACGTTATCCTATAGGAAGCATTGTAAAGGGAATTTACCTCTGGTCCAAAATGGCATAGGGAGAGCATATGGGGCACCCGACACGACAGGCAATGTACATTCAGTCCCTTTTGGCTCCAGATCATGTTCGACTGAAACCCGAGTCAAACCTATCGGATCAGTCGCTATAACCAATCCAAGGATTGGTGGCCGATAGGACCTTCGCTCCGTAAAAGTCTCTGCTACCGTCACACTATCAGTCATGGCAAACTTCCCTTTTTCAGCAGCAAGCCTCTCCAGCCTTTCCCTCTCCGCGTCCTCCAGCAACAACCTTCTACCTTCCTCCAGCTTCTCGCACTCCTCTTCGGTCAAGAGGTCAATCATGAGTTGTCGCTCGTTCAAGGACCCAACATCCGCCTGGCGCAAGAATGCTTCATACGGAGCCATCCTATCCCAAGTTCGAGCCAATTCACGGGAATAGTCATCCACCCAGGAAAGCCCACGGAATTTTAGAACCTTAACAAGCATGTTCTTAATATCTTCCTCCACGGACGATTGTGCCCGGAATTCCGCATCCACTAGCCCGCCCCTTAAGCGCTCCACGTCTCTCAGATGTTCGGGTTTCAATCCCTCGGCAATGCCTAACACATCCCGGTTACTGGCTTCCGCATCCTCCTTCACTTTCTTTGCCGCCTCAATCTCCCTCGTTAGGTGGGCATTCTCCGCTCTCAAAGCTTTGTTGTCCTCCTGAAGCTGCCGGAATTGTGTATTATCTCTTCTCAATTCGTTGCAAACCTTGTCTGCCTCAGCCTTTTCCTTCTTTAAGGCAGTATTCTGAGTGGTTAAGTCGCTATGGTTTCCTTCAGAACAGAGCAAGAATGGTTGGTCTCCTTCTAAAGCGCCTCATACCGATGCTTCCCTCCAGCTGAAAATAGCATGCCCCACAAGTTAGCAATGTAGAGATATAAGAGGCAAATAATTCTTAGAGCGAATAAGAAAACCTACCTATTTCCGCATTCAAATTAGCAGTGGAAGTCTGCCCGGCGTCAATAATCGATTGCCGACTAGCGAGTTCTTGATTCTTCTTCCTAATCAGATCTGATAGGTGATGGGAGTACTTGGTAAGCACATCGGCCTGACGATACGCGGCCTTCACATGCTCCCATACCTCTCCGGATTCCCTATCAGGAGCAGGACGAAGCTCAGGGACAAACCATAACTCGTCAAGGTATAACCGAGGGAAGTGGTGTTTCACAAATGCCTTCTTCTCCTCAATGGCCAGCTCCCGAACTCCAGATTCCGTCAAATCTTGTGTATCTACGATAGTCGCCTTATCCGACCTCGGCTGGGCAAGCGGTGGCTCTCTCCCCTTTGAAATCTGAACGGGAGCCAACGGAGCAGTGATGGGTGGAGTTGTTGATGACGCATGACTCGACCCCCCTAGATCAAGCTGTGAATCTCCTTTGGGCACCCGAGTCGAAGGAGGAGAGGGAGGAGTCATGGAGGATTGAGCCCTATCCTGGTGATGACTCCCGCTGCCGCGACCCCGTGGGGGCGGAACATTGTCATATAAGTTGGCTCCCCTCCTAAAGGAGCTGATAAAAGCACTCTTGGGGTGATGGCGGTCTCCATGACCTCGTCCTCCACTTCCTCTAGCCATGTCACCTGTCAAAGAAACGAAGCGAAATCAGTCAAGCAACGCGCACATGCACTCTTCTATGCGATGTAGTGTGTATAAGTGTATGCCTTAAGTGCTCTCTCAACCGGCCAGATTGTTCCCCAATCGAGGGAGTTAGCCCTTCCACGGCACGAGCTAGATCCTCCATACTAGCTGCGCTCGGCCATGGAGACAAATCCATGGGAACTGTACCCAGACCAGCAAACTGATCCACTTTTTTGAGGGAAGTGGTGGCTTCTAGAGAGGTTACAGGAGAGTGAGGACTAGCCAACGCTTCTTCTCCCGTCCCTCCCATCGGGGGCGGGACAGAAGCGTCAGAAAGCTCCTCATCCTAAGCAGCCACATCCGCGCTACTAGCTTTACTACCGCCGACATCTTCTTGGAACCTAACGACCTTTTTTGGTCCGAGCCCAGCAGAAGCTATTTTTCTCTTCAAACCAAAAACAGCAGGGCCTTCCGTCGTTTTCCCTTTTGATGCACCACTCGCCACGGCAGGCCTGATTATGGCTCGATCGGCCGAAAGCAGCCCAACACGCTGAAGGCGGTCCTGGTCTACCACAGTATCCATCCTACGAGAGGCTTCAGGAATAGCTTGCAAAGCATCAAGACGTTGCCGATACTCATCACCAGTGGGCACCTCAGGATTTCCTGCCATAATCAAGAAACAATGAGACACCGAACCTGACAACGTTATAAGAAGAAATAAAGTTCAGAAACACTCACTCCCTTCTATCCATCTCATCGCAAACCCAGGAGGACAGCGAATGAAGAACCAATCGTACTTGATCACAGATGGCCTAGGCCACTTTCCAACAAAGAATATAGTGGCATGAGATGCTTCCATGAACTATTGGCAAGACGATCCACAAGACAATCGCCTAAAATGAAAGAGATACCGAATATCCACTCCGGTAGGCTCCCGATGTAGATATTCTCGATAAAGAACGCAAGTACCCAAGAGAAAAGAATAGCATTCAGGTGCATCTGTGAAGGTGCGAGGCGGAAGTAGAATAACATTTCCCGAATAAAGTCATTGGCCTATTCTATTTCAACTGAGCTGCCGACTGAGCTGTCGTTGTCCGTAGGTCAGATGTGTGAGACGATGGCGGGGAAGCCTCGGGTTCCAGAAGTTTCCTGTCCTTGATCTTGTTTGCATGGCTCGTTATGCTTTAATACACCAGTATTAGACATCACAGTGAAATATCCTGTACCCCTCGCATTGATGAAAATTAACGAGTGTGTGTAGTGTCATGCAAAAATAAGAATGTACATAAAAACTCTAAAGATCATAACAGTTCGATCACAGTCGAGACATATGCTCTATCCTATGTGAAAGCTTCGAGTTCCGGTCCGAACAGTCATCAATATACACCTTGGCACGTTCATGCAGTCAAACATGCAATATATAAGTCCAAGGATAGGCAGTCAGGAAATCGAAGCTCGAAGCGGCAAAAGACCGACACCCGGCCAAGGCAACACAATCAAACCCGTCCCAGGGCTCGAAGATTCGAACCACTTAGGTTCGAAAATTCGAACCTAGGTGGCTCGAAAATTTGAACTCCCTAGGGTTCGAAGATGCGAACCACTTAGGATAAAAATTCGAGCCTAGGTGGCTCGAAAATTCGAACCCCTCGGGGATCGGAAATCTGAACCACGGTGGCTCAAAAATTCGGACCCCTAAGGTTTGAACTTTCAAGCCCTCAGGGTTCGGAATTTCGAAGCCTAGGGTTCGAAGTCTCGCGCCCCAGTGTTCGAGAAATCTTGGGCTTGGGAGATCGGAAATTCGAGCCTAAGGCTCGAAATTTCGAACACTACAGGGTTCGAAAATTCGAGTCCCATCAGGTTCGAATTTTTGGACCTCTCCTGCCAGGCTCGAAGTCTCGAGCCTCCTCTGACCATCGTACTTCGACCCCCATCCTTCCTTCCTTCAGGTGACCAAGTCCATTACCTAATAATTTGGTTGAAAAAAGTCGAGTAACGAAGTCTTTAGAATAGTGGCAGCCAAAGGAGAAAATAGAAGAAGGAAGAAAAATGACGGGAGAAGGGCCTATTTATAATAAAAAGGAAAAAGTCCCTTCATATTCCGAACCCAGGCTCGAAATTTCGAACCTATGGGCCCGAAATTTCGAACCTCCAGGGTTTGAAATTTCGAGCCTTGCGACTCGAAATCTCGAACCACCAAGGTTCGAAAATTCGAACCTATACGGTTTGAAATTTCAAACCCCAATGGTTCGGAATTTCGTGTCTCAAAAAAAAATCCTCTCGACCATCATTCCTCGCGCACGCGTATATTCCACAAGTACCAATCGTCGTAAACGCTCGACAGCGGCACCATACGAATACTTAGCAACGCAAGCGCGACACCAAACCAACAACGGCTCACTCGTAGTTCCATGGCGAGCGAGTCCGCTAACTAACATGTTTTTTCCTCTAACTTGCAGGATAAATCCGCAACCCAACTATCACCTCAAACCAATCCAAAGCACATCATGTCAAGACAAGACGTATTTTGGGGGGCAAATGTTAACCGACCTTTTGGTCCGGTTCCCAAAAGTACTCAAAGACATGCTCGACTCAACTCATCGCATGAAGTCAGGGCCAAGTGCGAAACTTGGGGAGCGCAGGAGGAAGGCTGAAGAGGGATCACGCCAACAAGGACCTCGCCACGTCACCATCATGTCATCATGTCAATGCCCTGGAAGAGCCAACAAGCCTCGACCAATGACCCTCACTAAGCACATCTCACACCTAGCCGGGTGCGAAATTTCGTACCTGCAGGTGCGAAATCTCGCACCCTGCAGGTGCAAAATCTAGCACCCTGCAGGTGCAAAATTTCACACCTGACAGGTGCGAAATTTCGCACCCTGCAGGTGCGAAATTTTGCACCTCGATCCAGGTGCAAAATTTCGCACCTCGATCCAAGTGCGAATTTTCTGAGGCTGAAGGCTAGAGGCGCGAATTTTCTGTAGATGGTCCTCATTTCTTCCTACTCCTACCTAACCACTTCCTATAAATACCCCATGACCTCACACTTCAAAAGGGAGAGATTTTTGATCTTTGAGACCTCTATAGAGATTCATTAATGACATCTCCTCTTTAAGGAAGAATAAGGGCAAAATTGTCCATTTTACTATTTCTTGCAAATATGACTATTGTAACTTCATATATCGTAGTCAACAAATGTAATGAGAGGATCTCAACCTTGTAATCTTTCAAGTGATCAATAAAATTCCAACCACTCTTCAAAGTGGACGTAGGCCCTCACTGAGGCCGAAGCACTATAAATCTCTTGTGTTATTTACTGCTTATGTTCTATTTTATGTTCTTGTCTATGCGACCATATTTATAATTCATATTAATTAGGAATCTTTGGTGTTTACGACATTTTTTGCCGTCAACAGGAATCAAACTACGCCACTTGTGCCCAGACTTGATCAGAATACCCTCACGTTTCAGATGCAATCTAAACTGCTGTAAGTGACTGTTCACGCTCTCCCTACTCAAACCATCCACATTCATTGCCTCTGTTACTGCTCCTGGTCTGCGTTTTCCAATCCCAGACGGACCACCACTTCAATGAGCTTTCTGTGCAGCTGTGGTGTCCAAGTCGTTCTCGTCTTCTTTTTCTCCTTCTCCGTGAATATGGAGCCTAAGCGGCTGCTGTAGCAGCCGACGAGATAGACGGGATCAAAATTTGTGCCAGGCATCTCCTGATCACCAGGGTGGATGGGAATCAAGAGTGGCGGGGGAATGGGGTAATAGATGGGGAGGGGTTGTTAATTGAGGGAATGTCAAAGGAAGATACTAGATTTCGGTCGACTAGCGACTGCGACAATGGGGTTAGCTCTTCAAGCGATGGAAGCTCCCCTTCTTGGTTAACCACCGCTCGACTTTCGCCCTGCTCCATGATGATTCGTGATTCTTGTTTGTATTTAAGAAGAAACAAGGGACATTTGAGATGAACCCCTTCTATTTTTCTCTGTCTTCTCTCTAACCTGCTCTGATTGCATGTTAGATTTAAGACAGAGAAAGGAGAGAGAGAGAGATACGCCGTAAACAGAAAATGAACATGCATTGTTATTGCTTCAATCTATTAAATAATAGTAAAGCAGAAGAATTTCAAGCCCTCTCCTTTATTCTCTCAATTCTCTCAATTCCCCTTAATTCTCTCAAATCTCTCAATTCTCCTTAAAACTCTAAAGATATTTTTTATTAAATCAAAATAGTACGATAATATAAATTTTCCCTCCCCTTTATTCTCTCGGGATACTTTATGCTATACTGTAATAATTAGTTAGTGAGTTGAATTTCTTCCTCGGTCTCCTTTCTCCCTTTGTACGGCTAACCCTAATTTTCATTTTGCTTTCTTTTCCAAATCATGCCAAAGATGTTTGGTGTACCGTCTCTGTAACACTAATTTTCTCGCTTAATATTTTTCCTTCTATTAAATTTCTTCGTCGCTCTCCCATTCTCCCTTTTTACGACTAACCCTAAATTTCATTTTGTACATTTCCACAGATTCATATTCAAAGAGGAGAACAGTGTTCGCATCCCATCGTCGTCAGTAAGATTTCCCGTCCATTACTTCTCAAGTCTACCTCGGTCGTTCTCACGGCTCGATTTAAACTTTGGTTGTGCTGTGCTACTTTCAATTCCTCTTCTCTGGTCGGAAAATCATGCATTTTCAGAGATCTAACGTTGTTATTCCCCCGGTATGTCTAATTGAAAATTTGATTATTTATTTACTTAAGTATTCTACAACTGTTGAAAAGTCAAAAGAAGTTTCACAATAATTTTTATTCTGGCCATATTCCAGAACCCGTTCAATGTTATGATTTTGTACTTATAACATTGTTATTCGGATTATGATATATTGGTTTTCATAATATTAATTCCAGGACCTGTTCGATGTGAATATGACAGAAAAGCAAATATTAATTTCATTTTCATATGTCTGTGTTTATATATCTTATTTCTTATATGCCGAAATGCTCTTTTAGAGCCGAATATGTGAATGAGAAGGATATCATGTTTCCTCATATTGTTTCATTATCTTTGAATTTGATATGATCTTTGCTTGACAGGACTATTTTTGTTTATGAAGTTTCAAGAACTCTTGGTCATATGACCAGTATAATTGACAGGTGTGTTTTTTTAACACACTTTATTTCATTCTCTAGAGTTTATAGTTTCCATTGTAGAATTTGTTTGATAGCTTTGAATAATGAAATCTACCTTATATCCTTTTCAATTGAAGATTGACTAAACTTATGTGTGATTGTTTTAGATCATCCGTAGAAACAAAATCATCATAATTACATCATGTTTTTACTCTACTGAGAGTAAATGGATCTTTGATATTCTTGGTACAAAGTATCTATACTATATTATAACTAATGAGTAACATTTCAAGAGCTCACAGGCCTCCTCACTAATGTTAAAACCAACAGCCGCATTTTTGTTTCATTAGTTATCCTTTACGTCTCTCTGCATCCTCTTTTGTTTTCACATAAAGAGAATCCAGTTCTTTTTCATTCAGCTCCACAAGTCCGTCCAATTCTCCGTTAATGCCTTTTCATAATCTACCGTCTTTGTCCTCTCCTTCTACCACCGTCGCCAGCCCTATGGCTCGGACTCACCGCCATGCCGACTAAGCTACATTAATGAAATGTTGTGTCATCGCTACTAGGTTAGCACTAAACTTTTAGTCCTGTTCTAATCATTATATCAAAAAATGAGTGGATTTTGGTTTTAATTTAGGTATGGAATTTTATTCGACTGTTCCAGTTATGTTCTCCCTCAATTTTATTTCAAGCAACGAAATGTTTCACGTAATTCACTGATTCCCTCTATTATTTCAGAAGTACGATGCCTACTCTAAGCCGAAGTTAACTACTATTATCGCTTAATTTTTTTACAGCTTCAACTTCCTATTTAGGTAATGTCAACATCTTAGATTTATGGGTTCTTATCTTGACATAATTTTCTCACAACTATCGTACTTAGTTGTATTAGAGATGTTTTAAATTTGGATTGTTCGTATTTGACATGAATTTCCATTTTATTTCCATCTGATTTAGTTTAAAACTTTTGGAGTGGTTCCTTTGTTGTTAGGATAGTTTAAAAAATAAAAGCATGAGGCTTATGTTGTCTTTTGTATACTCAGATTGTTAAGTTAATTTATTTTGAATGTTAGTTTCAAGAATAATTACTGAATTCAAGCTTCTATTCTTCCATAGCCTATTCTGAGATACATATTATGGTGCTTTATTTGCCTATTCTTTTGATCAACCATATTGATTATTTTATTCTTTGTTCTGGTTCTATACTATGAATTAGCAATCCAGAGCACATAAGCACTATAAAATTTATTTAAAACTGAAACAGCGCACATTGCTTTTGTGTTTTAGGATTTCCTTCCCCAAATAGCTTTGCTTTCTCTCCCTAAAAGACTCATGCCGATTTGCCTTCTCACCATCTGTGCATCACATCGTCCCATGGATTTAATTTGCTGCATGTCCTGCCCTTCTTTCCCTATTTTAGTTGTCATTTAAGTCTACATGAATCATCATACAACGCGTTTTTCCAGCTGTCGCTGTCCCGGTCCTTTCTTCCTGAGCTTTTATGTCGCTATTGTGCATGCCAGCTCTCATGTTTACCATCTTCCTTTGAAGATCGGATTTGGCTACTTATTCTGATTTCTCTTCCCGCCTGAGAAAGAGAGTATTTTTTGTTAGTTTTAGAATTTATCTATTGTGCTCTTAGATTCACATTTTAATTTCCTGTTGTCTTTGTGACTATAATGTACACAAGGTGATGATAATCCCATTAGTTAGTTTTAGAAATGTGCTAATACATGTGGAATTCATCATGCTTTGGTATGCCCGAGTAGTTTTGATTCTTCTTCCGAAGAAGTTTACCTCTCATTCATTTTTAGAAGTACAGACATTGTTGACCAATAGGTTTCTGAATGTAAAGCGATCTTGAGCAGAAGTCTAAAGAAGTGGTCATCGAAGTGGCAAGGCCTGCAACATTAAATTTATAGTTGGAATTTGTATTCCTTGCTTTTAGTAAATAGTTTTTTTTATTTATAATCGGTATCAGAGCTTATGAAAAAAAAAATATGAAGACTTTTCAGCATGTAAAAAACATGTTTTTCTCTTTAGGATAGAAGTGTATTATTGTAATTTGAATCAACATCAAACACTGTTCATTTTGCGGATATGTGATGGCATTTGTTTTGGTGTTTTATTTGATGGTTTTGATAAATAAATGAAATAGATTTTGTCAAGTTGTCTCATATTACTTTCATAGAGCAGTTTTATATTGCTAACTTATGGCTGCAAACAAACTTAAAAATTTTCCAAAAAAAGTAGTGGTTTTGATATTGATATTTTACAATGATTAGTAGTCATCTGTTTGCCATTTGAAGTTGAAAGCATCAGGCTTTAGTTTAGGTATTATTTCTTAATTTACCGAATCAATGAATCCATTTCACTATGTTAACACATTAAATTTTTTAATCAATTATGTAATTACAGTTATGTATTTTAACCTTCGACTGTTTAATAAATCACACGAGAATAAAATATATCCATGATACAGTAGAGAACATTGCTTCAAATTTTATTCGCTTCTTTCTTTTACCTTATCTATGTTTACCTTAAGCCACCTGTAAAAGTGAAATGTGTTCAACAGTTACAACATCCTCGCTTAATTTCTTCTATAAAACATGCATTTATAGTTAGTCAAATTTTTGACGCTAATATAGTTTTTGTAACATTGCTTAATGTTTCCTACTGGTCATTAGGTAAATGTTGCTAAGGAGGGATTATGTAATTTGGTAGTAGATAAATTGTTTACCAGCTGTTGTCCTTTCTTTGATTATCAGGTAAATATTAATATAAGTCTAATTACCTGCATGATAATCCATTTCGTTATCAGGTAAACATTAGCTTTAGCTAGAATTTAATTTTCTATCTTTAATTCCATGTCAATTAAGAGGGTCCTCATATAAAATAATATTATTCATATTTCCTTAATGTTGGTTAAAATAAAAAATTGTCTTTTGAATTTCAAATTTGGTTGTGCTTTTTGTGTTTGTTTGATTGCTATTGTAAAATAATAAAATTTTCCTTTACCAAAATCTCTTTATGAAATACTGTATATCGGTGAACGTGTGCCTTTCTGCTCATATACTAACTAATTCGACAATAAACATAAAATATTTTTTTCTTACACAAACTTGATTCATTCTATAACGTTGATCATTTCTCCGTAATAAAAACCTTTATACATTTACACCTACTCTACGAAGATATTTTAGATTCAATAATAGTGAATTTTGGTGTATGGTGCAAAGTATGTTGATAAAAAAGCATAGGCTTTATCTTTCAATAAATATATACATTGCTTTTTTGATTATAATTTGGATAACTTTTTTATATAATAATTAAAGGTTGTTATTCAAATTTTATGTTTTCTCAAGCAAGGGCTTATAAGTGATGTGCAATTTTAAGCAATGAAACATTCTCCTCTGCTTACCATTACAGTCGGAATACTACTTTTATACATCTTTTACCATAGATAATTTATTTTTCCAGTTTTCTGTGTGGCAATTTCAATTTCTACATTGACTACCCTTAGTCCCTTATATTTCATGTTTTTGCTTCTATCGGATAAAAAGGTGGAATGGAAAGTGAATTTGATGCATGTTTTTTGTTTGAGTTTTGGTCATGACAAAGATATGTAATATTTAGATATAGGCAAGTTTTAGAGGAAATTTAGTTGTGTGTTTCAATAATATAGTCACTTACAATCACGTATCTAAAAAATTAGAATTGTTACTTATAATATTGCATGATATCAATGCTACGAAATTATGTATCATTGCATTAATTGCATGATTATATGTGACTATATTATTGAAACATGATTATAACTGACCATATTATTGAAACACACAACTAAATTTCTATTAAAGCACACAACTATATTATTTGTTTCAATAATAATATAGCTGTGTGTTTCAATAACATAGTCACTTATAATAATATAGTTGTGTGTTTCAATAATATAGTCACTTATAAATCACTTGGTTGTGTGTTTCAATAATATAGTCACTTATAATAATATGGTTGTGTGTTTCAATAAGATATTATTGCTACTCATAATATTATAGTCACTTATTAAAATAATATATGTATGTATATATGTATATGTGTGTATCCTTTCCACTATGTACCATTGCATTAATTGCATCAAGGGTCCTTATCACTTTTTGTTCCATTGTACAACCAAAATTTTCATATACGTGAAGTATCATTTGTTTCATTTTTCTAAGATTCAAAAAAAGGTAAGATACGTGAGATTATGAGAATTGGCTACTACTAAAACAAAGATTTCTCAGTATAATGATGCTAATTTTTATAATATAAAAGGAAATAAAGGGGAAAAAATATAGACGGCTAATTGTAGAAAAATGACACGTTTAATTCGCACTACGGGTTCCTAATGGAAATTTAAAATCGTGCTGTGTATGTATTCCCACATTCGGAAGTAAAATTTGGAAGAACCGAATTAATATTTGCACAATAGTAATATACTAACAAATAGGATGCTGTTGCCACACAAAATGAAGACCAAAGCAAACATAAATTTCACGATTCATGGTTGACTATCATATTTTTCTACTTTGTTTATTTAGGATTCAATTTAGTGTGAATAACTTATCATTTTCAATCAATTTATATTAGCATAGACAATAATATATTAACTAATTAATTACTCAATAATGTTAGAATGACAACCAAGATGGCAAGGTATTTCATAAATCGTTCTTAAGCTATCACCTTTTCCTAATTATTATTTATTTGTCGCCATATATAGGATTCAGTTTAATGTGCACTAATTTTCCTTTTCTGCCAGTTTGTTTATTTTATGTCACGTTGATGCTATGAGGTGCTTATTTTATTAATATGGTGATGACTATAAATATAGGATCAATATGTTTGTTCTTACCATATTGTATAGTTCTTACAATTTGTGCTTTAACTTATAAGGTTAAACTATCATATAATGAATTTATTGTGGCAAATTATTTTTTCCTTTTGATTCCATCCGCTTTTTTGATTACTGGTTGTAAACTAAATATTATAATTGTTTCATATATTCAATTGTTGTTTCTTCCACTTGCTGTTGCTTATAGTGGCTCCTTATTTGCTTCAGCCCGGCAATTAATGAGTATCCAACAAAGTCTGGTTTGAGGAGCTTTTTAGAATTAAAATTCATTGGCAGTATCTTAACATTGAAGAGTAACTGAATATCTTTAGATCTGATGGGCTAAAGCTACTTAATAAGGGATAGGAGTTTGCTCAAATGCTGAGAGGAAGATCTGTTGCAACCAGAATTACATGAGAGCTTATCAGCTTAATTTATGCGTATGTATCAAAGTGTTGTATATTATATATTGTAAATATGGACAAAGAGCAGAGATAAGCATTACCGGAAACTTAATAGATGCAATGCATTACTATGTGTGTAAACAATGAGTATTAGCTTAGAAGAACATGATTCCCTGCTCTATTGGAACAGAATTTTGAGATATCAACATTTCTGTGTAATGTGTACATAGCATGTGCATGATATTTTCGAGGCAAAGCATTTACAAATACAGGAAGTGTGGGTGCTGCAATGTAGAGTATGTTCTTGATTGTTACCCACTGCTTTGAGAGTTTGAAATTGGATTGTATCTTGCTTAATATATGATGCGTGCACTATGTGCTTCGATGTGATACATAAACTGAATATTGAATTCGTATTGACTTGGCTACAAAGGTAAGGAGAAAGAGCTACTTTACTATAGAACGTTATATATGGTGATTTTGACCTAATAGTAGACCAAAATAAGTAGTTTTAAAATGCGTTTTCATACACTTATGAAGACAGCTATTCAAACAGGTAGAGAGGAAATTTGGCTCTTGGCCTTTATAAAATATCACGCTTAGCTGCTTAGTTCATTCCTCATGGACTGACTTAAATATTTGTCGATAAATTCAAAAAGTCGTTATGTTTGATTTGCTGTTGAGATTTTGTTCTTCTATTATTTGAGTTGCTCTTTATATTGTTCTTTGCTAATATGGACATAATGCCATTTGCTATCAATGTTTCTGTTTTTTATGTTATTATTGGAACACAATCCTAATTTTGGATTCTGTATATTCCTTTAGTTGAAAATATTATCATTCTCCTAAAAAAATATCTTTATTTAATTCATTTTTCCTTAAATAAGTGAGAGAATAAGCGTAACATAAATGTATCATTTTTGTTCTTTTCTTGCAAATCATAGCCTTACCCATGATAACTAATACTGTCATTTTTTTTCTTATCACAATTGAATAAGAAAATAAACATAATCTACATAACTATAAGCTTTTTATGTTTAATCGTATTTATGAATATGTTTTGGTCACTTGAAATATAAAATCAGCCAACATTTAAACTTTAGAATTCGTTCATTGATCTTTAGTTGATATGTGGAAAGTTGTATAATTTGTGATTATATAGTGTGACCTTTCAGTTATGTTTCTAATGATTAAATGGATTAAATGGTATGTATTGTGACTTATCAATTTTTATTATATTTTTAGTTATTTCCAAGAAAAAAATTTATGTCAATTATTTGTTTCAACGAGTCTAAATTTCAGATTAGAATTAAAAGTATGAATTAAAACGTTAAACCATATGTCACAAGGTCATTTATGGTGAAATTTTGTTTTGTCCTAGCAGTTAACATGGTTTCTTTGGTTCTACTTTCTGATGTTTTATTTTTGCATTTTTTTCTTTTTAGATTTTCATTATTTACCCATACATCTTACTTTATGTTGTCTTCCATATATTTTACTCATGTGTAATAAATATGCCATATTCTATTTTTAGATGGAGATGATAAAGTCTTCTTTCCAAGGCTGTTCGAAAAGCAAGTGATGCATAATGATTGTTTTTTCTTTGAGGTTGCAACTTTTTATTTGTTTTAATACATACCAACGGTTTTGAAATAATAGCTAACGAAAACTTGCAACGGTTGCTCATACATTTTTTTTTTTACTTTGATGATATTTGTCGTTTTATAGTAGTCCATAGTCATTGCTACATTGAATTGAACATATACATTGTAATCATACATGGTTAACAAGCTTGATTTGTCATTTAAATATTGTAATTAAATATGTTACAAGTTCAATATCTTTCATAAATTTTAATTTTCCACTGATCTTTTTCTTCTTCTTAATACTCGAATTTGAGTCAACTAAGTAAACCAATAACATAAGTAAAAAATTTAACATACTTTGAAAAAGTCACTTGATTAAATAAGTAAAAATAGCAAAGATACTTTCTTTCTCAAGCCCATTGTGCAAGATATATAACATAAAATTATACATTATAATTTTAAAATTTTGTTTTAAAAATCAAATATTTTACTTAAAATGCATAATAGGCTTTTATTTTTTTATCATTAATAGTGCAAATGTTATATTTTAAAAAATAACGTGTGCAACGCACGGGTTACACACTAGTTTAAAATGAAAGAGATACAAACACTTAAATAGACTAAGGCACAAACCACTACTAATTACTTGATCTACAAACTAGGAAACATGCTAATTTATAGCAACCACTACTTGGATTTATTCTTAAACACGTGTAACTTCTAACAGAATAAATCAATTATTTGGAGCTTCTCGGCACATATGACAACTTATATGAGGCCGAATGAATACTGCTTGAAGTATCACCTGAATAAAGCAGGGGAGAGAACAACATTAAATTCAACAACTAATTTGTCAAATACAATAGTAGGTATCACGGAGCTACAAAGTTGCAGAATTCGAAATTAAATGAAACTATGATGATATTCAATTTACACTCTGAGTGTCCTATCCACAGAAGCTATATCATTTCAAAACACCAAACATGTTAAGGCCTATTCTATGTAACTGGAATAACTCACATTTTAAGATTACTGGATTCGACAAAGTAAGACCTATTCTATAGTTCTCAAAATGAGATATTTTCTTTTAAATTCCAGCTTATGCGTTTTAACATCTGGTCAAAATCTAAATTTCAGCCAGCAGCTCAAATTAAATCATTACATATTGATGAGCGGATATAGGAACATTAAATATTAAAAAATAAATAAATAAAAAAGCTGCAGGTCTTCTTCATGCTTTGATCTGAGGTAACATAATATCGACTGTTATCTTCTAATTAAGTTCCTTTATCATATGTTCAATTTTTTTTTTCCGTGAATGTTGTTGTTCATATCTAACGAAAAGTACAGTGAATGACCAGCATGTGATCTGTTTTTCATGATCATGATGAGTAAGTGTTTGATATGAATTTTATGATTAAGCATTCTCAATAAAGGCTTTGTTAGAGTGAATAACCTCCATTATCTCTAACATGAGAGCCAAAATGTACAGTTTATGTAACTGGTTGGCTCTGGATCATGTTTTTACATATTATTCAGTATGATATTTCATGTATTAAGATTTGAAATTACTTCTCAATTGTATCATTTGTTTATCCAGTCCACCTGGATTTTGCTTAATATGGTGTTATTCTAAGAAATGAGTATGTAAGTAGCGATCAAGTTAAATAATGTACATACTAGTTCTACATAGCGTCTGAGTCATTTCCTGTTACCTTTGAATGTCTGGTCTATATATCATGATTTTTATTGTGCGTATTTGATTGATCGATATGTACCTTTAGGCTGATAAATGACATTGTTTCTCATAAAGTAAAATATGAAACAGGCTTCTTCCTCCTCCTTCTCTTCCTCCATTTTCTTTTTCTTTTTTGCCCCCCTTTGTTCTTGTTTTATGCTTTTGTCTTTATCTTTCTAGTAGAAGGAACGACCAACAAAAGATAAGGCAAATTCTATTTCAACCCACATAATTAGTTAGTAGCCCCCCATTTTATCAAAAAAATACGATGACCAAACTGCCCTTTTACTGTTATATTTTTTTTCCAGTTTTTTGAACAGCTCGTAGTTGCATTACGTGGTTTTTTGGTGTACCTCGTAGTATGTCTACGTGGTCCATGAATGAACCACGGAGATCATCTACGTGGTACGTTGATGAACCACGTAGGGCAACTACGAGGTACAGTGAAAAACCACGTAGTCCCCCTACGTGGAAGGGTATTTTAGGTTTTTTTTTTAAAAAAACGGGGGGCTACTAACTAACTTTGTGGGTTTACTGATTATTTCATGATTTGGGGGACTACTACCTAAAATGCTAAAATGCTGAGTTGAAATAGAATTTGCCAAAGATAATAGGAAATTAGCTAAGCAAACGATCAGTTTTTATCCCATGTATTTTTAATGGTATTTCAGTATTAGCATTATGGACTGTATCACTAGCACTAACTCTTGCACTATATGCAGGAACGGAAGAAAGAAACCGTGCATCATTTCAATTCAATAAATGCAAGAGAACAATAAATTGACAAAATTATTTTCACAGCAGCGCAACAAGAAAATTGCGCTAGTGAAATCAACCATAAAGAAATGCAAGTCCCAGTTCAAGCTTTTAGATGGAACTCACCTTAGACTAAAACACAAGGTGGATTTGAAATCGAATGAAGGGGGCCTGGAAGATGATAGGTGTAAGCTTTCAAGTCAACATTCAATGTATAGCAATGAAAATACATTTGATGGCATGAATGAAATGAAGTCCGTTGAATCAAAAGAAAGTACCAATTCCAAGAAGCAAGATGAAGATATGCTGTATGACTGCACTGAAAAATTTCGTAAAAGTGTAGATGTTGATTTGAAGATGGAGGCACAGGAGCTGAGATCAATGCAAGATGAAATTAGAAAATTATTATCTTCCAAGGATAAACATATAGTTGACGCAAACCAGAAGGTAATTAACATTTTTGTATTTCATAATATTAAGTCTAATGTACATTAAATAATTTTACTGTATTTAGTTTGGATGTTTTTATTTTCTAACTATCTTTTTCTTAGGATGGAAACCAAGACATCATTTTTGAGTTTAACAGAACCAATCTGGACAATTTGTATTATGTTACAAATGAGCAAGTCACTCACATTGGGCCTAAGACAAATAAGAATCAAACTGATAACTCGGAAAAAATGAACTCAGATAAAGTGACTGAAATCAAAGATGACCAAGATTTCTCCGATGAAAGTGAAACATCCTCAGATGACGATGAAACTGCCGAGGCAAAAAATCTAAACCTATCTATTTCTATTAAATTTCCATATAATCATATCTACCATATATTCATTTATGTGTGCATTGGACTTCTGTAGCATAGCAGCATGAAATATGGAATAGGCAAGGGGGTAAAAGCTGAGAAACAAAGAGGCTGCTTCTCCGTCAAATCTCTAATCTTATGGCTCATAATCGTCATTATCAGCTGTAAGCATCGACAATGCTATCCTATTTTAAGCTCAAGTCTTATTGGCGTATACTGATACTTATTTTTTGTTTGTCTCAGATTTTTTTCTGAAGGAAAAATGATGATGCCATGCATTGCTATGATTTTTATCCCAAATTAGAGGACCGAAAATCACTGGTTTTCTACTATGTTTAATAAGTCTAGTGATTGCAGTTCAACTATTTTAGTTTTCTATATTTATTTCTTTTCTGCATTATATTAAACGGTTGATTTCCAATGATTTTATCATGATTTTGTTCTAATGTACAATCTATGTGTGTGCAAAATAATGTTCAAAAATAAATATTTGTTGGTAGAGGTATGATCGCTGTAGATAGAAGTTATGTCATGGATTCAAGGCCATTAAACATCATATCTGATGCACTGCTTGGAGAAATATCTATCACTCTTGTTACCAAAAACTATCTGTTATAAATTGAAGAAAAATAGGCATTTGCTTAAACAAATTCAATCTTTAGTTTATATGTCTGTGTTCATTTGCATGGTTAACTCTGGGCGTGAGGTAATGAGATCTCATCTTCTATAATAAAGATGCTTTTAGAGTGGTGAACTTGAGTCCAGTGTGCACATTTTACTTTTTAAGCTTGATGTACCCACTACTTTAGAAGAGGCGCCTTTGCTCTGATCATCTACCAGAGGAAAAAAGTTTCTCCATTCATAGTCTGGATATGAAAGGTTCATTGTAAAACAATGAACGGTTGCTTTAAACTGCTTGAAAGAAGCAGAGATTTTTCAATCCAAACAAAAACATAGAACTTTTTGATATTCCTGCAAAAAATTAGAATATTTTTGCTACTTTATCAACCAATATGGTGGCTGATAATCATGAATGTTGACATATAAGAAGGTACACCGCTACATTCTCATAGGATTTGGATATGTTGGAAACAATGATTCGGCTGAGTCGTGGACTAGGTCACTTTCTTGAAGACGTTTCGGCATTCTACTCAAGGTGCAAAATAGTTCGTACTGTTCGCCGCCGCCTCTGAGATTAAACAACATCTTCCTTGTATTTCTTTCTATATTGGATCATTTGCACATATGAATCCGATTCAGTTTGCACTCTAAAATAATATTACTCAAGTTTGTTTTCTTTCTATTTTTTGTAAAAGAATGGTTGAGAAGAGGATAAAAAAGTATATATGATTTTTCTTTCTGTGGAAGAGGGCGAGAGAGTTTTTCCAGAAAAAAGAGCAATGAAAAAATGTTCTGTATTCTATCTTCTTTCTGGTCTATGACCAGGTTCTTATACAGAAAAAACGGTGGTTATTCTAGTGGAAGGAAAATTAGACTGAATAATTTTGCTGTTGAAAAAGGTTCTTACACACACAACTGTTATGCAAATGTAACAGCTCTCAGGAAAAATTTTGCTGATACAAAATATAATACCATTTATAACTTACAATGGCTCTATGCATTAATGGCTCATAAATATGCATTAACATCTCCAAAATAATAGCATAAAATATGTTAACAAATTACCGTTATAATTTTCAACGGCTCTATTGTATTAATTGCTCAATAATAAAATTTTGGTAATGCAATTAGTTCTCTTTTTTTTTTAAAAATAAATTCACAAACTGTTCCAACAATCCCCCACATGAATTTCTTAAAAAATATTTTTGAGCAGTTCATTAAAAATACATAAGATTGTGCATAAACAAAGGTGTCATCCGACTTGAACCTTCGCATAGTGAGTAAGATTCAGTTTTTACTAGAGTAACACGTAGTCTTGAACTCTATTCCTTGCATCAAACCACACACAACCTTTCTAGAGTGCAATCAAATAAGCCCGTGCATTTATGGCCATGCACGTCTATCCTAGTTTAGTGAACGCTTTAGGAATCTTGCCCAAACTCCATAGAAACGGCCACATTTCCACATTCACATAGGTGAGTCTATCAAGAGTACTCCTGAAGGTAGGTACTCCACTCCAAATAGAGTATAGATCTCATTAAGAGTTTCTATTAACTCATCCTCTAATCACTTCAGGAATACATGCTTCTTGCTTTATTAAATAGCATGTTCAACTCCTATCACTACACAACTTGTTTTTACCCATTGAACCTAGTTCTTGGGATCTCCAGCCATTTAAGTCGGGTTACCATTGTGCTTGACTCATCAATCCAAGGGCAATAGTCCCTTCTTTTAGATTCATTCAGGACTTTCTTTCTGGCCAGTCCTTTCGTCAAAGGATCTGCCAAATTATCATCACTTCATATGTGATGTTCTCTAACAATACTGTGCATACGACTGTCATTTCTTACCGTTGTAATATCGGTTTTGTCCTTCTTTCAGTAGTCGTCAAATTTCCATCACTATGTATGTGATGTTCTCTTACAGTATTGTCCTTACGACTGTCGTCTTTTACCGTTGTAATAATGGTTCAATACTTTTTGCAATAGCCGCGGTACTATCACAATCGATTACACCACTGGTGTCGATTTTTCCTATATAGGGATCTCAACTAGCAGATTTCTTTAGTTCTCTGCTTCTTCACTAGCTGTGGCTAGTGCTGTTATCTCAGTTTCTATAGTAGACTGAGTCAAAATAGTATGTTTCCTAAATTTTTCAAGAAACAACTTCTCTAATAATGCTAAATATATATCCATTGGTTGCTTTTGAATCATCATATAAAGTATTCCAGTCTGCATCGAAATAACCTTTTTCAACAGCTGGAAACTTTTCATATTGTAATCCAAGGTTTAAGGTTTATTATATGTATCTCATAACCCTCTCAATAACATGTTAATGCTCTGTACTAGGTCTACAAGTAAACTTGCATAATAATCCCACAACATAGGCAATGTCGGGTCTAGTACAATCAGTGACATCCGAAGGCTGCCAATGATGCTCGCTTATTTTGACTGTCTTACCCCTTCACCGGTGTTCTTAAATGTCTTTACACTAGAATCATATGATGTACATGCAGGTTTACAGTAAAAGTGATTGTCTTTCTTTAGAAACCTCTCAATATAATGAGATTGATCCAAAGAAAGTCCATTTTTCGGACCTAGTAATTTTTTAATACCAAGGATTACATTCTCTTCACCTAGATCTTTCATATCAAAGTTGGCACTTAATAAGGATTTGACTGAGTTTATGGCATGAATGTTTGACCCAAAAAATAAGTAGGTCATCTACATAAAGGCATATAATAGTGCAAATGTCATTCTTAAATTTGTAATGAATGCATTTGTCACTTTCATTAACTTTAAACCATGTGAAATGGATAAGTTATGAATTTTTTTTATGCCATTGTTTAGGTGTTTATTTTTAAATCATATAATGATTTATCTCATTTGCATACTTTATGTTCTTGACCATGTACTACAAATCCTTCAGGCTGGTCCATATAAATTTCTTCTAATTCATCGATCAAAAATGCGGTTTTAACACCCATTTGGTGTATTAATAAATTATGAATGAAAACAAGTGAGATTAATACCCGAATGGATGTAATTCTAGTTACGGGTGAAAAAGTGTCGAAGAAATCTATATTTTCTTTTTACTTAAACCTTTAGCTACTAGTCGTGCTTTATATTTATCAATAGCGCCGTCAGCTTTTAATTTCTTTTAATTACCCATTTACAGCCTTTAGATTTACAACCAAAGGGTAAATCTACCAAGTGCCAAGTCTTATTGGATTCCAAGGAATCCATCTCATCATTTATAGCCTCTTGCCAAAAGTCGGCATCTAAAGAAGATAAGGCCTCTTGGAGGTTTAAGGGATCCTCCTCTATAGTAAAAGCACAAAAAATTCTAAACCAAGATCTTTTATGATTCTTGCTCTTTTACTTCTTCTAGATTCAGCTTCAGAATTTTCATTAAATTCTGTTCTAACAGGCAAACTTGAAGTGCCCCCACTATTCCTTAATTTAAAAGGAAATCTTGTTTTATAAAAATCGGCATCATTTGATTCAATTATATTATGTGTATTTTGGTTATAAAATCTGCATGCTTTCTTATTAATAGCATAGTCTATAAATACACATTCATATGCTCTACTTGCCAATTTTATTCTCTTAGGGTATAGAATGCGAACATATGCTAAATAACCCCAAGTTCTAAAGTATGACACATTGGGTTTATAATTCTTTAAAATTTCATAAGATGAAATTTTATTCTTTGATCAAGGGATTCTATTCAAAACATAGCAAACGGTTAATAATATATCCCCCACCAATGTTTTGCTACACCAGAAATTAATAAGATGGCAACTACTAATTCGGTAAAGGTCATTTTTTTTTTTTGCTTTACCGTTCATATCACGTGAATAAGGTGCAGTTCTCCCATGTCTAAAGTCATGTTGTTTATACCAATTCAGAATAGAACTAGATTCATATTCTGTTCTTCTTCTACGAAGTTCTTTATTTTTATTGTTTGACTAATCTTCAATTTCATTTTTGAATGTCTCAGTCATATCAAATGCATCACTTTTATTTTCATGAGATATACATATATGAAATCAGAACAACCGCTAAAATAGAGGTGTCCATATCTAATCAATGTTATTCATTTTCACATAAAATACACTCATTGATAATTAAATCTACACCATTGTCATTTCTTAATGACATTCCAAAAGAAATATTATGCATGTAATTAATTCCCTTTTATAATGAAGGCATTTCCAAATTTGCATTCAATTAATCTCAATTTTTAGTGACATTTTTAAACTTTATGCATATAAACTTTGTCAATTTATTTTGATGCAAAAAACCTATTCAGCCAATTAATGTCAATTCTCAATGACATTATCAAATAACATACGCATTCTATTAATGTCAAATATTTAGTGACATTTCCAAATAATATATGCGTTCTATTAATGTCAATTTTTAATGACATTTCCAAATAAACATGTGTATTATCATAAACAACCAAAAAATTAACAGTGGCTCTCATAACCAGTGACCACCGTATAAAGTCTTGCTTACATGCATCATAATATCATTCATTATTTTGTTTGTCAACAAGCTATCTAGATAAGGATCTCCTTCTTCACTAAATAAAGAAATGGTTTGCATTTTGATTTTACCATTTAAACACAAAATTCGTGCTTTTGTATAAAAAGGGGTAATGACAATATTCAATTTGGACCATTAGGCATTGACCTAATTGTATACAGATCAAATAATGACTGTTTCTCCCAATTTTTTCATTAGAGATCCTAGTCCAAGAAATATTATTTAACAAGCGACATAAGCAGATCTACCAAAGCAAACTGCTCTTAAACTAAACAAATAGTTTATCACATGTAAATACATGTAAACAGTAATAATATGATAATGAAAATAGTACCTTTGTCATCTTGATTGTCCTTGAAATTTCCAAGGTCTTTGATTTCATAAAATTATTTTATATTCTGTTCATGGCAGAAATATCTCTACACACCTTAGCGTTTTGTCCAAACTCTCTCTTGAAGATACCAATAGTCCCATGCCCGCAAACACAAAACAGTGATCCCGTCCGTACCTTTACATGAAAAATACGTCGATACTCATTGCGGTTTCTTTAAATCTGAAAAGTGCAGCGCTAAAAAATGAAACTTGGACGATGGATGGGGCAGCATCATCAAGATTTGCAGTCGAAGCCATTGTTTTTCTGCGAACGCCTTCAGATTGTTGGAAACAATGATTCGGCTGAGTCATGGACTAGGTCACTTTCTTGAAGACGTTTCGGCGATCTACTCAAGGTGCAAAGTAGTTCGTACTGTTCGCCGCCGCCTCTGGGATAAAACAGCCTCTTCCTTGTTTTTCTTTCTATATCGGATCATTTGCACATATGAATCCGATTCAGTTTGCACTCTAAAATAATACTGCTCAAGTTTGTTTTCTTTCTAATTTTTGTAAGAGAATGGTTGAGAAGAGGATAGAAAAGTATATATGATTTTTCTTTCTGTGGAAGAGGGCGAGAGAGTTTTTCCAGAAAAAAGAGCGTTGGAAAAATGTTCTGTATTCTATCTTCTTTCTGGTCTATGACCAAGTTTTTATACAGAAAAAACGGTGGCTATTCTAGTGGGAGAAAAATTGGACTGAAATTAATGCATATTAAATGAAAAACCATTCAAAGAAATTTGCAATGTGCAAATTGCATTCGTTTCATAAAGAGAAGATGAATGTTAATAAATATTTATTTGTTACCATTCATTGCAATTTGTTAATGCAATTTATATTTTGTAACAGCTCAATCAAATACATGTGTGTATATATATATACACACACAACTGTTATGCAAATGTAACAGCTCTCAGGAAAAAATTTGCTGATACAAAATATAATACCATTTATAACTTCCAACGGCTCTATGCATTAATGGCTCATAAATATGCATTAACATCTCCAAAATAATGGCATAAAATATGTTAACAAATTACTGTTATAATTTTCAACGGCTCTATTGTATTAATTGCTCAATAATAAAATTTTGGTAATGCAATTAGTTCTCTTTTTTTTTAATAAATTCACAAACTGTTCCAACAGGATATTTCTATAGAACTCTACCAAATCGTTCACCTTCAGTTGTCATTTGACATTACAATGACATCACGTTAACAGAACATGGAACTTTATAAGGACTTGCTATGACATCACTAAAATAACAGGAGCTAACAATGCCAACTTCACGCTGTCGTTTATTTTACGGCTTATTTCTGATTGAAATACTTCCAAAGGGTCGTGGAAGAGGTGTCGGTGATCCGTTATGTCTTTTCATGCCATTGGGATAACTCTATAAGCAATAGCATCTGGACTATGATATCTTTTTTTTTTAGTTCATTTTTTATATATACATATTTCACATTCGATACTTCTAAATCAAATCAGGAAAATAGCGTAAATGACAAAAAGAAGGAAAAATTATGTTAAAAGGACAAGAGGCAAAGAACTTAGCCAAAAGGACAAAGCGTAGGGTAAACTTTGAAATGATAGTGGGCCCCTAAATTCAAAGTTTAGTATAAATTTGTCCTTGAGGCTAAAGTTTTGGTTGGTTCTCCTTATGGGTACCGTTTTGGTTGACTTTATCCTTATGGCTAAAAACCCCGTTCTAAATTATATAAGTACTATTTCCATTTTTTAACAGCCTACATTATTTTAGTTTTCTTAAATAAACTACTCATGTGCCCGATTAATCATATTTAAAAAAAAAAAAAACTTCCATAACCAAAGTATAAAGCATAGCATTAAGCACACATGTACTAATCTAATTTTCATATATATATATATATATATATATATATATATATTCGTATATATATATATATATATACACACACACACAAAATTAGACACACGCAATTTCAACCACAAGATCTCCCCCTGAATTTCACCTCACATAAAGACAAACAAATCCTACGGTCTAGATTTTGTCTTTAATTCTGTGTTTAATTTTGTGTCTTAATAGCCATATCATATATATATATATGTGTATATATATATAAGCCTGTCGAGTAATATTAAAGGATTTGTATTTATTGATCGCTTCAATAGAATTTCTGTACGTAACTTGTAGAAAAAGACAAGTAAGATCTGAATAAATGGTCAGTGCATGCGTAGAATTCTGGAAATTCTACCGTACAAAATCAACCAATGTTGTCCAGAAGGCTTAAATATAAAATATTGGTATAACTCAATTTGGTGCTCAGCTGTATAAGTCAATTGATTTTGTTTGATATTTAACTATTTTCGATTTTAATAACTTTGATAAGATAGATGATCAAACTAAGTCGAAATGACACAATTAAGCTTTGTATATAACATTACATAATCTGTATGGTTGAACTTTTAAAATCCAAAATGCAAATAGTATCAATGATTTTGAATAGTCATATATATTCAATAGTTTTAAAAATGACCACCTTGAACTAATAGTCTAATTCACGTTGGATTCTCAATTTCGAATTAAAGAAAAAATCGTCAATGTCAAATATCTATTTATACTATACGTTACTTGCACCTTTTTTTCTTTTTTCTTTTGAAAATTGGGTAATATGAAAGTACTGCAAATTTTATGTACTATAATATATTATGTGGCATGTAATTTCAAATCCAACGGAGCGAGATTTGAATCTGTGACATTATACACCATGTGAAGTGTCTTAACTGCTTGAACTCGGTTTTATGCTCAATCGTATAGATTATTAGTTTTTTTTTGGTAATTAACTATTCTTGGTTATTAACTAAATCTTTTAAGGTATGCATTCTTGTTTCAACTGGTTAAAGTGCAGAAGTAGAATAAAAGAGCCAAGAGAGGTCATTTGTTCGATTCCTTTAGACCCATTTATCAGGATAGCATAGTTCATATTATCCAAATTTGTATATAATTACCCAAGTAAAAAAAATTACATCTTTTAAAATCAATGATCAAATGAGTTAAACTGATATGACATCATATTTGTAAGCTTCTCATACGACGTCATGTTAGGATTTTGAAATTTCAAAATCCAAATAACGGAATTAGTTCAAATTGGTTGTTTTCCATATTACTATAAGTAACTTATCAAAAATGAATAAGATGAATTGGCAGTTCCATTTATCTTTGGCATTTCAAAATATAACCATGCAACATCATTATTGTTTTCCACTAATTTTGAATACATAATATCGTTTCATTTGAACTCAGTTTAACATTTGTTCTAAATAGTTACTCCCTCCAGTTTAGTTTATTTGACGTTTGATGGTTTCTCACACAAATTAAGAAACCTGAAAACCGACTTAATTACTCCATTAACTCACACTTCCCAATGTTATATGTTCATTAATTCTAGCTTTGCTTTTGCAGTATCTCATCGACTTCCATTGTTTGCAGTATTTCACCTATTCCTTTCTGCCTCATGGTGTATTCAACGCATGCAGGATCCGTGCTGCATTGAAAGAGTAGACTTTTTTTTAATTAAAGTTGCTTTGGAAAAGATATGTATGGAGAGCGTCATATTTTTAGGATAATGGGAATCCTCATAAAACGTTAAATAAACTGAACTGGAGGGAGTATTGTATTTTATGTGACAATTAACAACGTTTTATTATATACTGTTATTAATAAATGCTGCTAGCTATAATAAATAAATGAAAAGTGGTTAATATAGTGACAACATGCCACCGCGACCCACCGGCGTACGAGTTTGTTTACATCGCTTTTTGTGGTGTGAATAAAACACATGCCCTGATTGGTGGAAACCATGGGGTCTTGGGGACCTCTTGATTTCCCTCAATCAGGGCCGATGTTTTGTTCACACCATAAAAAGTGATGTGAACAAACTACTACTGGACTCACCGATCCAAAATGTAAGGTGGCTTTATGACATGTGTCGTCATGAGGAAGTACGAGCCATCGATTTGATAACCTCACATAGACTAAACAAAAACGGTATGATCTTAAATACACGACACTTAAAAAACTGAAAGTAGAAGGAACAAAAATACGATATAGAAAACAACCATTTCATAAAATACCTCAAATCATGATCTCAAAATAAAAACATGTAGTCAATTATAGTGTACATAGAAGTACTACTCATAGTCTGATAAAAAATACTAGGTACTGATAAGCTAGACAGTAACATCAACGACAAATATAAATGATAACCGAATCCTTTAATGAGCGCCCCTCTCCACATAGCGAAAATAATCCGATCAGAAACCACATACTGCCTTGTCCTCCGCTAGTGTGAGAAAAAGAAAGGAAAAGTACGATGAATGAGTACTTGTTTAATATGTGGTGATCACGTGCAGTTAACTTTATTATACCCTATGTGACATAGTCACATAGGATGTTCTATAAGTATCCATGTACTCTTAAAGTCTTTTTTTGATACACATCTACACTAGTAACTTATGTAGATACCTACATGGATTAAAACGGACTGAACCAATAAAAGATCAACCACCGCTGCTAGAGCTACACATTTAGGGTCATCTTACAACTTTCTTGTATAGGACTACATCTTACATGTCACGAAGACGGGCAACTATCTCACGTATGTTTCCCTACAATTTTCTATGGGTGTAAATCGGTTGGATCTGACCAAATGGAGATGTGTCCAGTTTATGTCCTAAATAAAATCGGACCGCACACGGACTAGACGAAAATTTTCTCGTACAAGTTTTGTTGTCATAGTTCGTATCCTAAATGAAGTCGGTTAGACATTGACATATGTTTATTGTATACGGACATGAAACAGACACGGTCGGGCATGCTTTTATATTAAATTTTATACTTTTTACTAGATTTTCTCTCAAGTATATATCGAACTATGCGAAATTCAGACGAATTCCAACGAACGTGGACCGATCGTGATTTTTTTCTCGTTCAGATTTTGTTGTCCTAGCTCGTGTACTAAATAAAAATCAGACAAAAAATTCATATTACAGCCCTGCAATTTCCACATGGAAAAAAAATCTACACTACATACACATTTAGGGGAACCGGTAATACCAACCTGCCAATGTGTTTCATTATCTGCATTCGCGTCCACCTCGCAATGGTACCTTCCACCTCTTATTATGCACGTTGGTATCCATTTACCACATTATATCATGCCTTGTTAGAATCCATACATACTAAGCATTGACACACTTTTTGGTAAAGCTGTCACACGTCAAGATTTTGGTTAGCGACGCGCTCAAGCATCGATAACGTTGTCAGAAAACACAAAACGATTTGATCGAAGTCGCGATGTGTTCGGAAAAAGATTGGAAATGGCGTCAATTCGGTAAATCGTCATTGATGGTGGAAAAATTGGCGCAGTGAAAATACATGATCGACTCAGTCCGATCAGCTCAAAATGCTTGAGCGCGTCGGTTCGATCACCTGGAAAAACTCGTCATGCAAAAATATATGGTTTTGGCAAAAAACAGTGTCGCGCACTCAAGAACGGTTGATCGACAAGCGTCGATCACGAAAAATGGCTTGCGCAAATCACAACATCAAAATTTGGGAAATTGGCAAAAACTGATCTGGCACGTCAAAACTATTCGATCGGCACGTGAAAATCAAGAAAAACCATGGATAAAATCTTGGTTGATCGTCCTAGCAAATTTGGTAAATTTGGTAAACTTGATAAGTTTGTAAATTTGGCATGCTAAACAATAGTGGATCGGCACATAAAAATGCTTCAAATCCACGTGCACAATGCAGGAAATTGTTTGGCAAAATCGGCTTTAGATTTTTGGCAACATCGCATCTAGAGAGTAATGTGGTATTTTTCCTGATCGCATCGGTGGAATTATGGATCAGCTCGAGTGCGCATCGCGTCCCAGTGATGCGAGATCTAGCATGGCAATTCAAAGGCGACGGATTCGGCTCTGGGTGATGCGATTTTCCCCTGATCGCATCAGGTGAAGCGATTTGATCCCCAATTCGGTCAGTGAGGTGGGATTTTTGGGATTCAATGTGGACTTGGCAACTGCCAGAAATTATGGCGCAAAGGAAATACTATGAGAGTTACTCATTTTTTATGGATCCGCATGTGTTTTGGTCTATTTTTCATGGATGCGAGTCTTCTATGCAAAAGGGATGCATTTTTTGGATGTAGAATCGAGAGATGTGACTTTTCGTATTGTGATCCCTAAATCTCATCTGCTCCTATCTAACTTACTACCTATAAATACCCCTTACATCATTATTCAAAGGGGTTGTATTTTAATTGGATTTTGGACTTCTTAGATCTCTCAAGAACCATTAATCGATTCCATCTTCTTCTCCAACACTATTCGACATAGCTTGGACCACTAAAATGTTGCACAAACGTTTCCATTAACTTTTGGACATTCACAAGGACATATACACTTCCTTTGGATTATTTTGGACAATTTTGAATTTCTTATATATTGAAGCTACTTTTTGGACATTGTTGACCAAGTCAATATTTTGTCACTCAAAGAAGAAGAAGGGCATTTTGTCAAAGGTTAGAATTAACAAACATTTTGTTGTTTTACTGTAATGTTTTGTACTCAAATATTGTCTGAACTTGTAATTGTAATCAGAAATTATATGATGAATGATTACGTTAAAGTGAACGCAGGTGTTAGTACCGAACCACTATAAAAAGTTGTGTTCACCCCGCATTATTTTACTTTGGATTTGGATTACCGTGTTTTCATTAAATATACACTCGAGGATTGGCGTGTGTTGAATCGATGATAATTCCCCATGTCAACACTTTGGCGCTCCAGGAAGTGGGCGCACGACTTTGACTTCTGCTTCGGATTATATTCTCGGATTTGTCTTCGGATTTTGACTTTGGTTTTAGTTTTCGACTTCAACTTTGTTACTTGCTTTTCACCATGGTTAAGCACAAGAAGCTCGACACTATTGCTGAAGCTGAAGGTACAGGAAGAGGAGGAAGTCAAGAACTTTCTTCAACTGGAGTTCCATCGAACTGCGTCACTCGTGGAGACGTCGATGGAATGATTAAGAACTTAGCTACGGATTTCAATGCTCGAATCGAGGGACAGGAAGATGATTTTAACACCTTTCTTGCTCGGATTGAAGAAAGGATAAGGAATTCTAGAAGGTCGACTAGCCAGGCAGACATCATTGGAACTAGTAGCATTATTCCTCAAGTAGTGACTCAGGACTTGGGGGATACCCTGCAAATTAATCAGCAGGACGATGCCGCTCCTCGAAACTGTGTCGATTCCGCTACACTTGGGGGAACCCCTAATCCCGAACTCACTCCAGCTCGTGAAGCTTTGGTTGGTCAAGTTGCGGGCTCCTCTATTGTTTATAGTGCTCAAGCGCCAGTTAGTGCGGCTTTGGACGGTAGTGCTCCCACAGTTCCGGGAGTTAGGATTATTCCTGATGTGGCTCCTCGGGTTGGAATTCAACTGGATATTCTTCTCGATAATCAGTTGATTCCTAATTTGGACTCAAACATTGGGGGAGCCAGTGTCGCTATGGATTATCTGAATCAGTTGCTCGCTTTTGGAAATGGTTCTCTAATCATGGATGTTATCTGCAGATTTACTAAAGGTAGTACCTCTTCTTCAGAATTGGATTGTGTGACTCGCAGTCCTTTCTCCTTGGATATCAGGAATTCTCGCAACCCACCGGATTTCAAGCTACCGGCGTTGGAACCTTATGATGGTCAGATGGTCAAAAGGATCCGACCGCCTACTTGATGAGATATATTCATCATATGGAAGTTCTTTCCACTTCAGAAGGCATCATCGCAAAGTACTTTCCATTTTACTTAACAGATATTGTCGCTATATGGTTCAGGCAGCTAGAGACGGACTCCATCATTTCTTGGAATGCTCTGGTAAGCTAGTTCGTGGAACAATTCAAGGTCAACATTGCTCGTCTGAAAATCGTGATGACTTCCAATGGCACTAGGAAGAAGTCTGGCGAGACTCTGCATAAATTCTTGAAACGGTTTAATGTTGCAGTGGCTTTGGTCAACAGACCCGACCCTCTATGGTTTTGATGGCCGTAGTATCAGGAGTTTTGGATAAATCGGACTTTAAGACTTCATTGAATCGGGACCCACCGAGGGATCTTGGCGAGTTCTACTTTGAAGATGAAAGATTCCTTCAAGACAAGGATGTGAGGACCGACAAAAAGGTTCTCGAAGCAAATGTTGTTAAGGGCGGGAAACCGTCTGACTCTAGAAAAGCAAAAGATTCTACTGCTAGTAAGCCCTTATCGGGGAATGATCGTAATATGGCTTGGAGACAACCTAGGTTCCAATCTTATTCAGAGCCTACTTACACCCTTAAGGAGATTTACCAGGAGGTTCATCGCAGTGCTTCCTTCAAAAAACCTTCTGTCAGGGAGCCCACTGAGAAGGAAAGGGACTCTAGTCGACACTGCATATTTCACAACCTCGACGGTAATAATACAAGTGAGTGTCAACATCTCAAGAATGTGATTGAAGAGTCTGTTAGAAGTGGAGAGCTGGCACGATATGTTCAAACTCAGGTTGTGGTGCCAGGACAGGCACAACCCTCTAGTGGAAATCAGGATAGGCCTAGGACTAGCACTTATCCCAACGAAATTGTTATCAACTAGACTTCTCACTGACTCTACTATCTCGGATGCAAGCCTCACAGGCATCAATATCTTACAACATGCATATTATGGTTTTCTTTGGCTTCTAGATTATTGGCTCTTGGATAATGGGCTTCCACTTACGGCTTTATCAGTTCTAGCTTTCCGGCTTTCGGATTTTGGAGCTTATGATATTTACACCGTTAAATTTCTCTGGATTATTAATACTCGGGCTCCGGCCCATAGATTTGGCTTTATAGGCTCCGTCCTCCTGGATTTATCTCTATTGGCTTTCTAAATTGTAAATGGTTGAGTCGACCTATCTATGCCCGAGAGCTGTTATAATTCCTTGGCAAGCTCTTCGCTCGGCTACACACCATTACCCCCTTGTTATCAATAAAAAGGATTTCCTAATTTATTATTCTTGGTCATTTTACTCCAATAAAGCCGCCTTGAACCTGACTGATAGCTCTTGGTTGCCTTGCCTCATCAAAATTGCCTTGAGAAAATTCTAGTTTTGGAATTGGGTCGGTAAGCTCGCTTACGCATGTACGGGAACAAATATCCCTAAGCATGCTCTTTGGGAACGATAATCCGTCCACTCCCTCCATAAATGAATTTGAAACCAAAGACAGCTAAGTTTGCACACCATGTACGGGAACCGACGAGATCCTTAAGCATGCTCTTTAAAGATGATGAAATGTTAAGTTTTCCTTTCGGTGTTGCTAAAAACTCCAAAATTTTATAACTTTAATAAGATTACTTCGCAAAGCCAATGCTTGCAAGGTATGAAATCTGAAATCAGTATGCCAACCTTAAAAACCATCACATTCCTTGGTCGTCTTGCCTTGACAAAATCGCCTTGGAAAAACTACATGCCTTGATTGTCTTGCCTTGACAAGATCGCGTTGGAAACATTACATCCCTTGGTTGTCTGGCCTCAAAAGATCACCTTGGAAACATTACATCCCTTGTTCATCTTGCCTCGATAAGATCAACTTGGAAAAATATGACAGCCTGTGGCGGTCTCGTCGGTGAAACGACTAGATCATCCACTTCCGATTATATGGATTTTCTGGTTATATATGTTATTGGGCTCTTGTAGTCCCTCGGATATTTTGGCTATTCGGGTTATCTTTGAAACGAACCAAATCAATCATTGGCTTTCATCGAAGTTCAAGCTTTATGTTTTTCTAACTCATGGATATAACGATCCGAAGTGATCATGGGTTTCTGGATTTCTGGTTTTCTTCAAAAACACATTTTCCTTCAACAAGCAAGACATGTTTTAGGGACAAATGTGTTGACACGCTTTTTGGTAAAGCTATCATACGTCAAGATTTTAGTGAGCGACGCGCTCAAGCGTCGATAACATCGTCAGAAAACACACAAAGTGATTTGGTCGAAGTTGCAACGTGTTTGGAAAAGGGTTGGAAATGGCATCGATTCGTTAAATCTTCGTCGAGGAACTTGGAAAAACGGCGCTGTGAAAATACATGATCGACTCGATCCGATTACCTCAAAATGCTTGAGCACGTCGGCTGATTATGTGGCAAAACTCGTTGAGCAAAAATAAAGGGTTTTGGCGAAAAACAGTGTTGCGTACTCAAAAACAGTTGATTGACACGCGTCGGTCACAAAAAATGTTTTGCAATACTCACATCATCGAAATCTAGTAAATTGATAAAAACTGATTTGGCACGTCAAAACTACCTAATCAGCACGTGAAAATCATGAAAAACCATGGAAAAAATCTTAGCTAGTCATCCTAGCAAGTTTGGTCAACCTGGTAAACTTGGTAAGTTTGGTAAATTTGGCATGCTAAAAAACACTTGATCAACACGTAAAAATGCATCAGATCCACATGCGCAACATAGGAAATTGGTTTGGCAAAATCGTCTTTGGATATTTTGGCAACATAGCATCCAAAAAATAATGTGATATTTTGCCTGATCGCATTGGTGGAGTTTTTTATCTGCTCAAGTGCGCATCGCATCCCAGTGATGCGAGATCTAGCAGGGCAATTCGAAGGCGGCAGATCCAGCTCTAACGTGATGCGATTTCCCCCTGATCGCATCAGGTGTTGCGATGCGATCCTCGACTCCAACATGAGAATGAGGCGGGATTTTTAGGATGCAATGTAGACTTAGAAAATGCCAGAAATTCTGGCACGATGGAAATACCATGCGGATCACTCATTTTTGATGGATCTGCATGTGTTTTGGCCTATTTTTCATGGTTGCGAGTTTTCTATGTAAAATGGATGTGAATTTTTGGATGTGGGTTCGAGGGATGTGATTTTTTGTACTATGGTCCCCAAATTTCACCTACTCCTACCTAATCCACTGCCTATAAATACTCTCTACCTTATTCTTTAAAGGGGTCGGATTTTAATTGGATTTTGGACTTATTGGAGCTCTCAAGCACCATTATGTTTGCTTTGCTTTGGCTAAAGAGATTGCTTTCCACTCTTCGTTCCTTTTAATGGTCGACCCAAAAATTAGGGCTTTGCTCCCATATCAATTCTCGATTCCTCTGATTGTTTATGAATTCTCTGATGGCTTCCTAAATGTTGCTTGTTGTCGAATGATTTGAGATTTTGATCGAAATCCTTGTGAGTTCTCTGAATTGATTTCTCTTGCTTTTGAATATTGTTGCTTTTTGGTTTTCGTTCGATTTTCCAGTGATGCATCGGTTATATATAGGATTTACAAATCCATTTTATTCTCTGATTTCCTTGAATATTCATTTGGCCAGATTTGCATGAGTTTCCCCCTTTGTTTCCACGACATTGATATGTGTGATTGCTCAAATGATTCCTTGCCATATATATATATATATATATATATACATACATACACCGCTTGTGTTGAAAAGTCGTGAATGATTGACTGAATTTTGGGAATAAATGAATGAATTTTATGCCTAGAAACATGCATGTGTATTACTGGAAAGTTTTTTGAATCACAAATTGATTTCTTTCCAAAGTTTTTTCCCTTCAAATTTGCTGATAAATTCTTTCCTGGATCTCTTAATGAACCTGGTCAATTTTTGTCCATACTGTGAATTTGTCCAAAAGATGCAATAACCAATTTCCTAAACTATCTCATGCCAGCAGTGCAAATTTGAGTTTCTTTTCTATTATTTCAAACAGTGAGTTTAGAAAGAAGAAATTGCCTTTATTTTTACAGATATTACTCAACCATTGTTTTTGGCATTTGTGGCTTGACATGACCATATCAGTATGTCACACACACACACACACACACACACACACACACACACACACACACATATATATATATATATATATATATATTGTGTGTATATACATATCAACATTGTTGGCATATTACTGAGCATATCATGTCCACTGTTACATCTTGTATTTTAGCATTTTCTTGTCCATGCTTGATATAATGTTTCTGATGCTCCATTGTTCTTAAGTTTAACCTTGCATGTTGCTTTATGGCTTTGGAATTCTTAAGTTACTGTACTCTAAACTTTAAGCATGGCATCCATTTTCATATCTTAAGCACTTTGTCATTTTGTTGCCTTTTTCATGTGGTCTGCACATTCGAATATTTGCTACCCCTTTTTGAACTTGTGTTACTCGGTCATTTTTTATACACTTGAGTGTGTTTGTGCTTGCACTTTCTTTGCAATTGTGCTTCTTTGTTTGCTATGGAACTGGAGTGTGTGGAGCCATGACATCATGTGATGACCATCCATAACCCCCGCACTATACAAAAGAAATAATGCGCTGAAAGGTGTGCAAGGCAGTCATGGATGATCATCAGAGTAGGTAAACACAAGCGGAACCTGTCGTAAACTCACAGCGCAAGGATAAAATATAATAGAACATATACAACAGGTAGTAGTAGTGAAGCAGAAACCCAAGACTTTCATACAACCAGAAAATAATATCCACAAACTTGGAAATAGTGTTTATACAAAGTTGCCTCACTACATTGTTCAGAAAAGCAAATAGCGGAAACCCAATTATTAGATAGTCGTAAAACTGGTACGTGAGCATCCTGCTCGCCACCAAGCAGCACCATCGTCCTCACTAGAGCATCACCTGTACATTGCTACTTTGTCTGCCCATCCACAACCAGATGAACAGCCCAAGGTAATAAGAGGAAACAAAAAACATTAAGTCAGACAACAGTCTTAGTGAGCGATAAAACAGCTAACAAACTTCAACAATAAAGTGTATGAGAAAGGATAGATAAACATACTAATCTACCCACGACACCAGAGAAGAACTCAACCTTATCTTCCCTACATCGGACAGTGATAACCTTTACAATAACAATTCAACCATTCATCCATGGAAACCAGAACACTCATTCAATCATGGAAAACACACGTGACATCCAGATTATATAAGTCTCATACAGACAACCCTAATCGAGTTTGACATCCCCCAAGTACTCTCCCTAGAGGCCTAGACCAATATCAGTTAAGCACTCAAAGAACATCTCCCTCGACTTTGGATAATCTATGTGAGATAGTACAAACAGAACAACCAATCATCCATGACTGACTCTGTCTATCACCGCTAATCCTGCTTTGAACCATCGTTAATCGCATGACGGCCAACCTTTCCATATGTCAAGGGCTAATGGTAACCCCAGTTCTAGCATAAACTTTATATGCCCAACCTTGACAATGTCCAACCTTGACAACTAGGCCTTTCAACGATACGTAAGGTACTCGACCAGCAACCTTCCGGTCTATTGGGTGCCCCCATCGTACCCCTGCTTTGAGCCTGCTAGAACTTATGACAACAATAATCTCTCGGCCTTCAATATCTCTAGTCGTCCAACCTTGACGGCTATTTACTGCTCAAGCGACCTTCTCGAGCAACCATTATCCACCAACCCACGACCTTTGAGTTGTTACCTCATTCGTTGTTCCACCTTGATCAACGAACACATTCAACACTTCGAACCTTCCTACCTGAATTTATTTCAAAGTCACATCATCACCGAGCCAATTGCACCACTGCGTTGCGGCTAGGGTTCGGGGGGTTGCTGCCGAATAATATTTTTTTCCGGGCCTTTTCTCCAAATCTGATTCGTACTCGAAAAACGTACTTTTTTAGAAAATGACCCTGTTGGAAACAAACAATAGCATCATCACTATCAACCACAACGTTAAAAAGTGCTGTTAAAAACATGACCGATCCGCCCTCTTTCAGACCGACCTGATCCAAACTAGGCCGACGCGATCCAGCGCCCTTCTGGCTTTGAACTCGACTGATCCAACCAACACGACCGGCCTGATCCAATCACCTATACGACCGACCCGATCCAAATATGACTCGGTCCAAATATGACCCGATCCGAATATGACCCGATCCGATCCACTCCTGTCCGATCCAACTTCATTTCAATCCAACTTCTGGTCGATTCAACCTATGGCCGAGTCAACTCCTAGCCGATTCAAACTATGGCCGAGCCAATTTCTGCGTATTGCAATTCAACTCCGATTTCGACCAAAACTTCGCCAAACGATGAGTCCGACACTACCAAAATCATCAAACACGGTCATAAACATATCATAACATTACTAACCACATGAATATGATGATTACCGCAAAAATGATGTAAATCTCTCCAAAACCCATTAAAATGAATATATGATTAAAATGAGAGATATAACTAACACAAACATGTAATATGACATGAAATTAACGAGTAAAACTTGTTAGATTAGATCATAGGATGATGCATATGAAAATGAACTTGTAATGATGTAAATCTATGGCAAAACATCCCAATTTGATGAGAAACATGCACAAACACTCATATACTTTATTGCATTCATGTGAGAGATGTAAATCACTCACCGATTTGCCGAAACAATCTAAAACGATAGAAATAAGAATTCGGACAGCGAGCACTCCGAATCAAACCCCTCGATCTGATGAATTCGCCTTTGAAATGATGTAGATCTAGCCTTGAATGGTGTATATCTTCGATTTCCTCCCTTAGACTTGGATTATTAATGGTGGAAGGTGTAGGAGGAAGAAGGAGATCAAATTCCTTCAAATGAGAGAACGGGAAAAAGTAAACCTTTTCCCTCCACTCTCACCCCTATTTATAGGATTCCACTAAGGCTCCAAAACCGGAATAGCCAACTGAAAAACCTTAAAACAACGATTTCTCCCAAACCGCTGAGCCAAATCCTTAATGTAACCATTCTACGAAAAGGCAATCATCAATTCCTTTCCAATGGCACAGGTTTCACCCTCTGATTCGACCTGAGTCAAAACTTATGCCCTGTACAAGGCTGATAGGGGCAAAATGGTCACCAAAATCAGTAAAAATTATGGACATGTCTCACATCCCCATAAACAACATATTAAAAGATGAGAATGATCCAACCCTCATAGAATAAAATAAACATATTTTACGATCTTCCGATACGTAAAATGCAGACTGTTACATTTTCCCCCCTTAAGAATTTCGCCTCCGAAATTCCAAACAAACCCAAGTAATCACAACGATTTCACATGCCTATCATCCAAGAAAATCCAATTCTATCATTCAAACCAGCATCCATCAAGCTATGCATCCATAGCCTTATCCTAGCATGCGGAATTCTATCAATCAACAACAAGATACAATGATATAATGAAGATACGATGTCAAAGGGTCCTACCGACGAAGAGTTCTGGATGAGTCGCTCTCATGCTCTCTTCCGTCTCCCTTGTACAATCGCCTCCATCCTCACTCCATTGCACCTTGACTAGCTTAACCATCTTCCTCCTAAGATGTTTCGTGTAATTCCCCACAACACGAAGTGGCTTACGAGGTCTACAAACTACGGTCTCTAAGTCTTCGTACTGCTCTGAAGATACCACTATATTCGAATCATGCACGAATTTCCGTAGAACGACACATCGAACACATTATGCACACTCGACATCTTCTCGGGTAACTCCTATCTATATGCGAGCTTTCCAATTCACTCGACTATCGGAAATGGTCCAACAAACCTTGGAGCTAACTTTCCTTTCTTACCAAATATAACCATGTGCTTTAGCGGCGAAGCTTTCACGAAAACCATATCGTCCACGTCGAATTCCAAGTCCTTACGACACTTGTCGACGTAACCCTTCTGATGGTCCTGGGCTGCCTTCATTCGTTGCTGAACTGTCTCGATACAATCCGAGGTTTCTCTAATCATCTTAGGCCCAGGTACCAACTTATCTCCAGTTTCTAGCCAACATGTTGGAGAATTGTATGGCCTTCCATACATTGCTTCGTATGGTGCCATCCCAATGCTAGACTGGTAGCTATTATCATACGCAAACTCAACTAGATGTAGATGGTCTTCCCATGATCCTCCGAAGTCTAACACACAAGCCCTCAGGAGATCTTCCAAAACTCGATTTACTCTCTCGGTCTGACCATCAGTTTGGGGATGATATGTCGTACTCAAGCACAACTCAGTTCCCAAAGCTTCTTGCAAACTTTTCCAAAATCCACTCGTAAATAATGGATCTCGTTCACTTACTATACTCTTTGGGACACCATGGAATCGAACTATCCATTTCATATAATGTTCAGCCAATTTCGATGTCGTCCTAGTTGACTTAACAGGAATGAATCTCGCACTTTTGTTCAAACGATCCACGATGACCCAAATCCCTTTGTTTCCTTCCCTGGTTCTAGGTAGTTCATTGATAAAATCCATCGATACATGCTCCTACTTCCACGTAGGAACTTCCAATGGCTGAAGTAAACCGCTCGGCTTCTTCCGTTCGGCTTTCACCAACTGACAGTTTATACACTTGGAAATGAACTTTCCAATATCTCGCTTCATCCCTTCCCAGTAGTAGACTCTCTTCATGTCCTGATACATCTTATTTCCACCGGGATGAATCGTCAGCTTCGAGTGATGACATTCTATCAGAACCTCACCCCTCAATCCGTCAATATCAGGAACAACTAATCACTCTTGCTTTCGAAGCCAACCTTCTCGATCGAGCTCGAACTCTTTATCTTCTAGTTCCAGTTTTTGAATGAACTCAACAAGCTTCACATCCTTCTTTTGGATTTCTCTAATCGTTTCAATAAGAGTAGGTCTTATCGACAAGCTCGCCAACATTTCAGGTTCCAACTCACACCTTGGCCTGAAATCGAACCTTGCCAAGTACTCGAGGCTCTTCCATTCCCCCAAACTTGTGTGTCTTCCACTTAACGCATCTGCAACTGCGTTACCCTTGCCCGGAGTATAGGCTATGCCAAAATCATATGACGCCAGAAACTCTAACCATCTTTGATGCCGAAGATTCAAATCCTTTTGGGAGAAAAGATAATTCAACGACTTGTGATCCGTAAACAACTCGAATCGAACTCGTAACAGGTAATGTCTCCACATCTTCAGAGCAAACAAAATCGCTGCCAACTCCAAATCATGAGTTGGGTAATTCTTCTCATGCGGCTTCAGCTGTCGACTCGCATAGGCCACAACCTTATCCTTCTGCATTAGCACTGCTCCAAGTCCAGTACCACATGCATCGGTATATACTACCATCTCTTCATTCCCACTTGGAATGGTCAACACATGTGCACTCGTGAATCTCTCCTTCAAGATTCCAAACACTTGTTCACACTATGCATCCCATGTGAACACTTGGTTCTTTTTCGTCAATCCTGTCAATGGTGCAGCTACCTTGGAGAAATCCTTGATAAACCGTCGGTAATATCCTGCCAACCCAAGGAAACTCCGAACAACCGTCACATTCTTAGGTCGATCCCAGTCCTGGATTGCTACAACTTTAGCGGGGTCAACCGCTATCCCTTTTCCAAAAGGGTGCGTTTTTTAGAGGTCCCTATTAAGTTTCAAAATAAATAAAAAACCCGGTCATAGTTTCACATACGTTTCTGCCCCTACTTTTGAATTGCCGCATGCTATTTTAGTGGATCCGCTTCCTCTTTTGCAGTTCCGCCTGCTCCTCCTTTTTACTTTGCTTCCTTCGTTTTTTTCTCCAGAAAAAAGTGCGGCTCTTCTAAAAAAAAATTCTAAAATCTGGAAATAATCCCAGAAGTGCACGACAAGAAAAAACAAATAGTTGCATATATGTATGCAAATATTGCCAATACTTGCATACATATATGCCATTATTGCATAAAGGTAAAAAATGAACTGAGTTGCAGTGTTAGGAAATAATGCATGTTTTTATGCAAGAATGGTGCAATAGTTACACATATATGTGCAGAAAAATCAAAAGGAGATGCAACAGTGGAAATTATGCACATATATATGACAGAAATAGGAATTGTTGCATAATATTATGCACATAACTGCATATTTTCGACGTTTTTTACTGTTTTTTATTTTTAGTGGACTTTTTATATTTTTTTCGGCAAATTTTTTGTCGAATGCATAATTTATTTAAATAATAATTTTCGTTTTTTTTTCATTTTTTTGGCTACTTTTGAAAAATAGGGACCTAAATTATAATAAGTTTATCGCTGGATGTGAGCCTAATTAAGTTTCAAAATAGGGATGTGAGCCTAATATTCACTTTCCAAAAACTACATGACCTAAGAACCTCACTTCATCCTTCCAGAAGTGACTCTTTGAGAACTTAGCCTTAAGCTGATGCTTCCGCATGATTTCTAACACAACTCTCAAGTGTGTCTTATGTTCTTCCTCATTTCTGGAGTAAACCAGAGTATCATCCACGAACACAAGTACCAACTTGTTCAATTGATCTCTGAACACCCTATTCATAAGATCCACGAAATACGCTGGCGTATTAGTCAACCCGAATGGCATTACCAACCATTCGAAGAAACCGGATGGTGTCCTAAAAGCAGTATTTGGCACACTATCTTTAGCCACTCTCAACTGGTGAAATCCCGTTGCCAAATCCATCTGAGAAAACACTTTGGCTTTGTGAAGATAATCGAACAAGTCATCAATCCTTGGCGACGGATACTTGTTCTTCTTAGTCACCTTGTTTAGCTCACAATAGTCCACATACAACCTTAACGAGCCTTCCGCCTTGGTTGCAAGTACGACCGATGCACCCCATTCGGATGCACTCTTCTGAATGAATCCTTTTTCCAAAAGGTCTCTAACTTGCACCTCTAACTCTCGCTGTTTCTTAGGCGCCATCCACCTAAGTGGCATAACGATTGGTCTAGCACCCCCGACCAAATCGATCCTAAACTCGATTTCACAATGCGGTGGCAACCCTTTGACCTCGTCAAAGACATCTACATACTCATTAGCGATCAACACTGATGACAGGTCTTCTTGTGGAATCCCAAGCGAATATAGATAACTCACGAAGACCCCGTCTTCGCGCTTACATCTAATCAACACCTTTCGCCCTTCCACATCCCCGACCCTCGCCTCTAGCTTCTCGCAATTCACCCTTGCCGCATACCTCTTGAGCCAATCCATGCCCAAAATGATCCCAAACCCAGCGAAGTTAAGAACAAAGCAATCACACACAAAAGAGCAACCATGACTCGAAAACACTAGACCTCGACATATCATGAAAAGATTTAACCAACCCCCAATTGGATTAGTCACTACGAAGGGCTATCACAAATCTCAGATTCCAAACCCAAGAGACACACAAGCTCATTCCAAATGAAGGAATGTGATGCTCAAGTATCGAAAAGCACACGAACTGAAACACCATTAACAGAAAGAGTACCTTTTACCACGACACTTTTTCCCTTCACCTCTGCAGTAGGAGCTCTCGAAGAAGATGGCATAGCTTCCAAAGCATATGCCTTCACAATCTGCTTGCCCTTAGCTGACTCCGGACAATCCTTCTTCTCATGCCCAGGCTTCCCACATTTGAAGCACTTCTTCTCAGCTTTGGGATTCTTGCACTCACTAGCATAATGGCCTTTCTGTTGGCAGTTAAAGCAAACCACCTCACTCTTGGGCCTCTTTTGACCATCTTTTCCTTTTTGTTGTTGCTGCTTCCTCTTCTTATTATTACCACCCTGTTGTGGTTTCTGAGCCTCTTTGGTGGCAACGACAACATTTGCTTCCTTAGGAAACAAGCTCTCATGACGAATAGCTTTTCCACAATCTCCTCAAAATAATCATCAAGATGGTCCAATAGCGGATTTCCAATATGAGCATCTAAACCCAAGACAAACTTCTCATTCTTTTAATACGGTGTATCAATGTATGAACGAACATATCTAGAAAAGGCTTCGGAATCAGAAATATAGTCAAGCACAGAACGACCGTTCTGTTTCAGCTTTACGAACTTCTTGAATAGAGCAGATTTCTGAGCTATGGAGATAAACTTTGCTTCAAACTTAGCTTGGAATAGCTCCCATGAAATTTCTTCCTCTGGAATCACGAGTGTAACAGAATTCCACCATTCCATGGCCTTACTCTGAAGTTGCCTTGATGCAAGTTTTCTCTTTATTGCATACTCGATACCCAAGTCTCCAAAGATTCAAACACAAGAATCCATCCGCCTCTGAACCTCTTTAGCTGGTTCAGTTCCCTTGAATGTTTTCCCCCTAGAGATGTAAAGTCCTTGCACAACTTTGCAAAATCTACTACTCTAGGAACTCGCACACCAATATCTATCGTTGCCGCCACTGGAGCGGGTACTCTTCGCATAATTGCTTCTGCCATGGCTTCAAACATGGCCGGGTAATTAGATTCACCACCATTTCCCCCTCTAATATTAGCTCCCCTAGCAGCGCGTCTTGTTTCTCGTATACTCATTCTAAATCTGCAATTTAGAATAATTAGTCACTTCAAGAAAAACTGCTAATGGAAAACATCCGTTACTACCATATATACTAATATATATAGTAAGCATCCAACTAAAATCTACAAGTACGTCTCTCATACTTGATTACGTCCTTGAACTTTGGCCAAAAATCGTTGACCAGAGCTCTGATACCAAATGTGACGACCGCTCGTAACCCCTGCACTATACAAAAGAAATAATGCGCTAAAAGGTGTGCAAGGAAGTCATGGACGATCATCAGAGTAGGTAAACACAAGTGGAACCTGTCGTAAACTCACAGCGCAAGGATAGAATATAATAGAACATATACAACAGGTAGTAATAGTGAAGCAGAAACACAAGACTTTCATACAACCATAAAGTAATATCCACAAACTTGGAAATAGTGCTTATACAAAGTTGCCTCACGACATTGTTCATAAAAGCAAACAGCGGAAACCCAATTATTAGATAGTAGTAAAAATGGTACGTGAGCCTCCTGCTCGCCACCGATCAGCACCATCGTCCTCACTAAAGCATCACCTGTCACCTGCTACTTAGTATGCCCATCCGCAACCGGATGAACAGCCCAAGGTAATAAGAGGAAACATAAAACCTTGAGTCAGACAACAGTCTTAGTGAGCGATAAAACAGCTAACAAACTTCAACAATAAAGTGTATGAGAAAGGATAGATAAACATACTAATCTACCCATGATACCAGAGAACAACTCAACCTTATCTTCCCCACATCGGACATTGATAGCCTTTACAATAACAATTCAACCATTCATCCATGGAAACCAGAACACTCATTCAATCATGAAAAACACACATGACATCCAGATTATATAAGTCTCACACAGACAACCCTAATCGAGTTTGACATCCCCCAAGTACTCTCCCTAGAGGCCTAGACCAATATCAGTTAAGCACTCAAAGAACATCTCCTTCGACTTTGGATAATTTATGTGAGATAGTACAAACAGAACAACCAATCATCCATGACTGACTCTGTCTATCACCGCCAATCCTGCTTTGAACCATCGTTAATCGCATGATGGCCAACCTTGCCATATGTCAAGGGCTAATGGTAACCCCAGTTCTAGCATAAACTTTATATGCCCAACCTTGACAATGTCCAACCTTGACAACTAGTCCTTTCAACGATACCCAAGGTAATCGACCAACAACCTTCCGGTCTATTGGGTGCCCCCACCGTACCCCTGCTTTGAGCCTGCTAGAACTTACGACAACGATAATCTCTCGGCCTTCAATATCTCTAGACTTCCAACCTTGACGGCTATTTACTGCTCAAGCGACCTTCTTGAGCAACCATTATCCACCAACCCCGACCTTTAAGTTGTTACCTCATTCGTTGTTCTACCTTGTTCAACGAACACATTCAACACTTCGAACCTTCCTACCTGAATTTACTTCGAAGTCACATCATCACCGAGCCAATTGCACCACTGCGCTGCGGCTAGGGTTCGGGGGGTTGCACCCAAAAAATATTTTTTTTCCAGGCCTTTTCTCCAAATCTGAGTTGTACCCTGAAAAATGTACTTTTTCATAAATGACCCTATTGGAAACAAACCATAACATCATCACTATCAAACACAATGTTTAAAAGCGCTGTTAAAATCATGACCGATCCGCCCTCTTTCAGACGGACCCTATCCAAACTAGGCTGACCCGATCCAGCGCCCTTCTGGCTTCAAACTCGACCGATCCAACCAACACAACCGACCCGATCCAATCACCTATATGACCGACCCGATCCAAATATGACCCGGTCCAAATATGACCCGATCCGAATATGACCCAATCTGATCCACTCCTGTCCGATCCAACTTCGTTTCAATCTGACTTTTGGCCGATTCAACCTATGGCTGAGTCAACTCCTAGCCAATTCAAACAATGGTCGAGCCAATTTCTGCATATTGCAATTCAACTCCGATTTCAACCAAAACTTCGCCAAACGACGAATCTGACGAAACAGACACTACCAAAATCATCGAACATAATCATAAACATATCATAACATTACTAACCACATGAATATGACGATTACCGTAAAAATGATTTAAATCTCTCCAAAAACAATTAAAATGTACATACGATCAAAATGAGAGATCTAACTAACACAAACATGTAATATGACATGAAATTAACGAGTAAAACTTGTTAGATTAGATCGTATGGTGATGCATATGAAAATGAACTTGTAATGATGTAAACCTATGGTAAAACATCCCAATTTGATGAGAAACATGCAAAACACTTATATACTTCATTGCATTCATGTGAGAGATGTAAATCACTCACCGATTTGTCGAAACAATCTAAAACGATAGAAATAAGAATCCAGACAGCAAGCACTCCAAATCAAACCCCTCGATCTGATGAATCGCCTTTGAAATGATGTAGATCTAGCCTTGAATGGTGTAGATCTTCGATTTCCTCCCTTATATTTGGATTTTTATTAGTGGAAAGGTGTTGGAAGAAGAAGGAGATCAAATGCCTTCAAATGAGAGAATGGGAAAATGTAAACCTTTTCCCTCCACTCTCTCCCCCTATTTATAGGATTCCACTAAGGCTCGAAAACATGAATAGCCAATTGAAAAACCTTAAAATGACGATTTCTCCCAAACCGCTGAGCCAACTCCTTAATGTAACCACTCTACAGAAAGGCAATCATCAATTCCTTTCCAATGCCACAGGTCTCACCCTCTATTTCGACTTGAGTCAAAACTTATGCCCTGTACAAGGATGACAGGGGCAAAATGGTCACAAACAAAATCGGTAAAAATTATGGACATGTCTCACATCCCCATAAACAACATATTAAAAGATGAGAATGATCCAACCCTCATAGAATAAAATAAATATATTTTATCATCTTTTGATATGTAAAATGCGGGTTGTTACACATCATGTATTCGAGCTTGATGTTTCCTTTGTGTTCCTAGACTTGAACCTGGTTGTCAATTGTACATATGTGTATATTGTTTTCGTGATACCGTGCCTTCTTTTCATGATATTTGAACTTTGCTTTATCTTGCTTATGACCAGTTGTGTTTTGTCGGCCTTGTATATGCTTTCCTGATGCACTCTATATCTCCTTGTGTTCACAGTTGTTAGTTATCACTTTGTTGTGACTTGTTTGGCCCATTTGTTGTCTTGTACACCATGCTTAATTGATATCAATTCCTTGTTGCATTGATGTTTACTTGGTGCTCTTGTCCATTTATATATTTAGTCCACTTGAGTACACATGTGTATGCATGTTTGTGATCATATGTTGCTCCATTGTGTGCTTTGATCACCTAAGTTGTCTATTGCACACTTGCATGTTCAACTTATTATTGTTTGTCATTTCAGTCCATGTATATGTTGGGTTCCTAGTCTTGCCATGTGCATGCACCCATATGCATATATAAACAGATGTGTGTGTGTGTGTATATATATATCTGTGTGTGTTTGTGTGTGTGTGTTTGTATTTTGTGTGTTGTCATTCCTTGTATTTGTTACTTGTGTGTTCATGGATACTTGCAGCATGCATATGTTGTCAAGCTTCACCTAAAGACATCATACTTGATATATTTGTCCCTTGCTGTTTCAATGTTTGACCATATTGTTCCAACATAAAATATATGTGTATATACATACACATGTATTTGTATATATGTATTGTGTATGTACTTAATATATATATATATATATATATATATATATATATATATATACACACGAGCAATAGAGTCATTGTCTGCCTTGTGGTATTTACAATGAATAACTGTTAATATCACAAGCAGTCTAGACGCAGATGGATGTATATATAAATCAGACCAAGTCAAGAAATATGATGAGAAATACATTAAAAATTCTTAGGCAAAATAAATTTAAAAATAAATTTGTATTTGCTAGAATTTAAAAATATTTTGTTCTAATTTACTGTGTGTGTTTCTGTGACAGATATGTAGGTGACTCAACTGACGTTGAAGCGGACCGAAGACAATGTGTCAGTGAGTGTGTCAATGCGTGTAACAGAGAGAGAGAGCAGAGTGAAATGCAACTGAGTGTTGTATGAACAGTGTGAAATTAGTGAACTTTAGTGAGGAGCAATGTAATAGTGGAATTTGAATGTATTGTATTAGTGAGATGTACAGTATTGGAGTTATAAATTTGTACTATTTGAAACGTTAAAACAAAATATTATATTTAAATAAAATACTATTTGAATATTTAAATTCTTGTGCAGTAGTATTCGATTCAAATATAAATATTTAATTATTTATGTGATGTAGTAGAATAGAACAATTTCAAACACATTTATAATCATAGATATGTTTGTTATCATCAAACAAAAATCATATTGTAATATACAATAAAGATCGGTCGCTGTCTCGATCCAATCGGCTCCAATAATGTAGGCTAAACCTCCAAAAATTCTAACAAACTAGGGGTATAGTTCGTAGAGGATCTAAAATCAAAAGTGGAAATATACTCCAAGATCTTCCACTCTATGAACAGATGATTCAAATACACACTCTTCCTACTCAAGGCATTTGTGATTACATTCCCTTTACCAAGGGTATAAGCTATCTCAAAATCATATGATGCCAATAATTTCATCCAACACTGTTGCCTTAGATTTATATCCTTCTACGAAAATAAATACTTTAGTGACATATGATCAGTGTAGAGCTCAAACCTCTCACCAAGTAGATGATGCCTTCATAACTTGGGTTCAAAACGATCGTGGCTAATTCCAAATCATGGGTAGAGTACTTCTTCCCATGAGTCTTAAGGTGCCTACTCCCATAGCATATGACCTTATGCTCTTGCATCAATACCGCACCCAAGTCAGTCCCACTTGCATCGATGCATACTGTAAACGTCTTAGAACCATTAGGAAGTGTTAGTATTGATGCACAGGTAAGGGCCTTCTTTATTCTCATGAAGGAATCCTCACAATATATGTCTCACACAAATTCCAACTTCTTCTTGATGAGGTGGATAAGCGATACTGGATTCTTCGCAATGTCCTTAACAAATTTTCTATAATAACCTATGAGACCTGCAAAGCTTCTCACTTCGATCATGTTCTTAAGGGCCTTCCAATCCTGCACTGCCACCAACCTGGCGGGATTTATAGCTAATCCTTCCCTAGAAACCATGTGCCCAATGAAATGCACTTATTCGCACCAAAAATAGCACTACGAAAATTTTCACCTTAAGTTGATTTGCTTGGGGAGTTCGGAGTACCTCTCCTAAATGTATGGCGTGCTCATCCTCGCTTCTTGTTAATACCAAAATGTCATTTACAAACACAACCATAAACTTATTAAGGACGTCTTGGAAGAATCTGATCATCAGATCTACAAAATAGGTCAGTGCATTAATGGTTAGACTAAATGGCACAACCAACCATTTAAAAAATCATTAGGTGTCCGAAAGTTCGTCTTGTCGATGCTATCATCCTCCATCCTAAGATAATGGAAAATAATGGCTAAATCTAACTGAGAAAAAAATAATGTGTCAACCGACTGGTCAAATAAATCATCGATCCGAGGGAATAGGTAGCAGGTGTTTTTCGTGAGCTTATTCTCCACACAAAATCGGAGAGAACCATCTGCCTTTGTAGCAAAGACGACTAGGTCTCCCTAATGAGAGATACTTTGCCTAATGAATTCGTTCTCTAAAACCTCACTTGCTTACAGTTACTATCAGATTTCGATACCGAAACCAAGTAAAGGTGAAGGGGTATCGAGATGAAGCTAACACTAGAATGGAGACCTATAAAGCCTACGGTTGATACCAAAGCACCAGAAAGAACTGATACAATAATCAAGAAGGAAAAGATTTGGTCCACACGATATCGGTACCAACATAGGGAGAAAAAGCTTAGTACTGATACAAAGAAGATAGCAACCAAGGCACAGTACCAATACTAACATACAACAAGCAATCCATATTGGTATTGGTACCGGACACCAAAAACCAGAATCATGTAATTCAATATCAAAGCCCTAAGTCATAAAAAGAAAAAGCACGAGAGCAACATGGGAACAAACAAGGTGTTATCGATACCAACAGGTTTGGTATCGATACATATACTAAAGGCAGCATCAAAGTTATATAGAAAGAGGCATAAAGACACTATCCAAAAGCCTCGAAGCAGACTGACACTTGGAAACCCAAAGCCAACAGTGGCATTAAGAGCAGAAGGCAGCTATCCACACCAATATTCTTGGTAAATATAGTGCATGGAGGCAGCACTGGAGTTAAAGCAATACATAATCGAAACCGACACCCAGAGCACAAAAGTAGGTCGATACCGATGCTAAGTAGTTGCTGCCACAGCCAGAAGCTCTCTAAACCGGGCTTTCTACTGGATCACAACCAAAGAGGGCCCAAATTTCCTATAAATAGGACCCCAAGAGTCATATTTTTTTGGGAGTTTTCTCGTTCCAAAATCTTGCATCCATTTCCGAGAGAGAAAACCCTAATTTTTAAATCAGTTTGGGGATTCACTTGTAAACATCTATGTACTCCCGCAAGTGATCAATAAAGACAGTCCTTAAACTTATCATCTATTCTACTTGTTTTCCTTATTGCTAATCCACGACAAAGCCTTATACTTGGACATAATTACCAAAATAATCATTATAAGCCATTTAGTTTTCTACTTGTTGAGCTTATGAAACCCTTATCCCAAGGTAATTGTTGGTCCTTGAGCCTCATAAGCGTGATAATCTCCTCTTTCAAAGAATGAGTAACTAATCTTCGGGCTTAAGACCTTGATATTTAGGAAACGACAAACTAAGTGGAACTTGAAGGAACTAGATCATCCCTAGGTTCCCCTTGATCTAAACCATATCCTATATTTTGATGATGACAAAAAATAACTTTAACATTTTGGCGCTAGAAGGAGGGATTGAACCTTCAATCCTTTGGATAACCTACCACCCCTTAGTTGTTCCAACCCATTGATTATACATTGATGAAACTAACCATGGATAAGAGGTCTCTACAAGGATCTATTGAATCTCGAATAGCTACGTTAGGCATCGGTTATCCAAGTATTATCAAAGAACAAAGGTTAAGAATGGAAGCTCTAGAAATTATAAGTAAGAAAAGGGAAGTAGAACAATACGATCTTGATCGTTGGAGATTTAACACTTTCCATATAGTACTGACCCTTATCTTTGCTTTAAGTGGTTCTACAACAAAGGAATATAACTTATTCTCCCACATAAAAGAAGCCATCCATGCACATGCTAAGGGCACTATATTCGAGTAAAGAATAATGAAAGGTTTCAACCACTTTACTTCAAGATGGACTAGGAAAGCTGCACCAAAATCTCAAGATACAGTGAAAAGAATGTTTTAAAGATAAATATGAAGCGGTAAAATTTAATAACAAAAGGGCTAAGTTCTGACATCAAAAGGGAGTCTTTGAGTCAAGATTACCTGAGAAATGCAAACTTACCATATTAATTGAGAATATCTACTTCCTGACTAAACATGAGCTTAACCTTTGGCCATCATCGAAGAAGAAATCCAAGTATAAAATAAAATTGGGAGGGCCATACTGCTACTATCATATGATGAAGGGACATGAAACCAATCATTGCATATTTCTAGAAGGAATGAAGTTTTTTAATCAAGGCCAATTATATAGATATGTAAAGAAGACTTGACCAGTTATAACAAAGTGTTTCTTGAAGAAAAAGTATCTATATGGATAGAAGTATGAGAAACTCCTTAAAATTTGGAACCACCTGAAACGGGTGAAGCTACCTACGATGGTAGAAAACCCTTGTCTACGCCAAGATGGCCAGGGCAAGGAGCCTCTTGGAGGTAGGCAATGTGTAAGTCTTTAGTCGCATGCAATTCAAAAAGGGCTAGGTGAAAGCATCAAAAGTACAATTTCCCATCCATCGAATGGAGCAGCTAAAACCCTTACTCGTGCCTATGATGGCCTGGGTAAGGCACCCCTCGGAGGGGGTGAATGTAAGCCTTTATCCACGTCCAAATCAGACAAGGTCGGGGTAAAACATTGAAAACCCTTATCCGCACCTACGATGGCTAGATTAAGGAACCCCTTGAATGAGGTAATGTGTAAGCCTCTATCACATCTTACGAAGGATAGGTTATAGGATTAAAAGAGTAAGCCTTTATCTATGCCTACAATGGCCAAGATAAAGCATCTAAGCCCTTATCACCGCCTACGATGACAAGGGTAAGGCGCCTCCTTGAGGGAGATTGGGTAAGTCCTTTGGCCCTGCTAGGGAATAAGCTATAAGCGCACCAAACATACAATTCCCATAGAGTGGCTCACAAGGCTGGAACGACCAATCAATGCCCAACAATGGCTCACAAATCAAATTAAGACCCAAAAAGTGGCCCACAAAGCACGTACATCCTCTGCTTTGGAAAACAAACCCAAAATGGGATAACAAAATTATAAATACCTAAATTTGGGTTTCGGTTCGGGACTTCTATTATTACCAGAAATGGATTTATGGTCTTTAATTAAATACCCGAATCTGAGTTACGGTTTGGAACATCTATTATTGCAAAATATGGATTTATGTCTTTTATTAAATACCTTAGTCTGGGTTACGGTTTGGGACATCTATTATTTCCAAATATGGATTTCTGGTCTTCTATTAAATACCTGAATCTGGGTTTCGGTTGGAACTTCTATTATTTCCAGATGCGGATTTCTGGTCTCCTATTAAATACCTAAATCTGGGTTTCGGTTCGGGACTTCTATTATTACCAGATGTGGATTTCTAGTCTTATATTATTAAATACTTGAGTCAGAATCTAAGAGTTTCTACTATTTGCCAGAAGTGAATTTCTAGTCCTCTATCACGAATGTCAGAGCATGGGCTACATAACTTCTATCTATGCTTTCAGAAGAGGAATTTTGGATTCCTATTCTAAATACCCAAACCTGGATCTTGAGACTACTATTCTTATATTCGAAAAGGATTTGTAAAATAATACTTGAGTTGGTATCTCGGGGTCTTCTACACTAAAACCTTCTATTGAAGGGTTATGGTTTCTCATATCTCACACATGGAGATTCTCTAAGCCTTTATTGTGAAAAAAGTTGTTTTTCATTATTCTAGAAAAATATATATTGCAAGTAATCGTATTAACCTATCACAAGGATCATCTAATACTTGGTTAAGACCCAGATGGTGTCTCACGTAAACTGGGCAAGTTATTATACACACCCTATTCTAATGAAAAGAAAAAGACAAAGGTGTTATATATTGAATTTTATGTAGAATAATGCAGTGGAACTCCTAAATAAGGATGATCTAAATACAAACGAGGACTATACCTCAGGTGATATCTGACAAATTTATTTCCCAAGTCATTTCATTAGTTATCAAAATGCAAAAATTAGATATCAATATTATAGCCACATCAAATGTCTTACCTCTTTACATTTAAATCATCATCAGTTAAAGTAGGATTAATAGCACAACGAATCGCGACACACAAAAGATCTTTAAGTTTTTGTTCCTTTCTCCTAATTTCGTCAGAGCTGTCTGTAGGTATAATTTGAAACTTTAGAGCCATGTTGTAAACTTTGCCCATGGCTCTCAAAGTTTTATTCTCTTTCTCCAAATCGAAGACACTCTTTCGCAAATCATGTCTCTCCTCCTGCAATTGTTTGAATTGAGAGAGTAATAGTTAATGCATCGAAGCGTGTCCTCGTTATGCTTTATGTCATAAAAGTTCTTGATTTTAGCTTTGACCCTTCTACTCCATCTTGAAACAACTGACTCGTCTAATCCACGTGGAGGATTTACCAAATTAGGATATTTTTCAGTGGTTAAGGCATTAGACTTAGTCACGGCCATGGAAGACTTTAGCATAGCTATGTTATGGGTATTTCCAAAAGCAAATTCCCAAGCTTTACTGCTTGCTTTTGCATTGCCTAACTCAGCTTCGAAGCTAACAATCCGCTGGTACAATCCACTTATCTCTTTATCATTGTCGACGGTGGGATTAGCCTTTATCTGCCTATTTTATTCAAGGGTAGTTTTATCCTTTTCTTCCAGTTGACTATTAAAAGAATTTATTCGTTCATTCAAATGACAATGGTCAAATTCTAAAGTAAAATTGTTCTTTCTCGAGTTGTAACAGGCACCCCTTATGGAACATCCCGCTGCTCTGTAACTATTAATGATTCATCGAGGTTGAAATGTCGGATTGTTTTGCTATTTACAAAATAATATATAATCATGCACAAACCCAAATTTCAAAGGATAACATTATACTTTTCAGAAAGGCATACGACATAGATTCTTAGATTAATCCAAAAAAGTTTTAAACTGTCTCGATAATACACACTGAAAATCACAAACTCATATCCTGTTTGTCAAAACACCTATTGTTTATATTACATATCAACTCAGCATGTCGAGTTCTAAGTCTCTTTAAAATTATTTCTTGGTCATCACCCGGAAAATCAGAAGGAAGTTGAGGTTACTTCAGGTAAATACGTCTAAATCTTCTAGAAAATAGTCCATTCCAAATTTACATAATGATTTCATTTAAAATTCTTGCCTTAATCTAGAAAATGAATGTAAAGCATCCTTTGAAACTACATCGTTGGGACACTATAATAACATGAGACAAAATCAGAAATCATAGATAAAAGAGGTCACCATCAGAAGCATACTTTCATAAGTCCGTAGTTTTACAATGTTCATACAATATTGACCTTTTGAAAAACTCAGAGATGAATCTGTTATTATTGTACTTAAGCTTTTCTAGGGGTAGGCCCTAGGGGACTGAATAAACCCTTGGTAGGTTCCAACAAGCCTCGGGGTGAAGATCGACCCCACGATCATCTAAACATCATATGTAAAGACGAAGAAGTAAACCACTACTGAACTCCCCTAAGAAAGAAAATCTATTGTTTCAAACCGGTTATAGACCTTATACAAAAAAAAAATTAAGATATCCCTATCCTCTATTAACATCCAAAGTAAAGTCATCAGTACCTGGTTTTCTTTAAGAATTCTTTCTCTTCGAAGTCGTGCTGCCTTTTGACTTGGCCCAGCTTTATGTTCTTTATAAGACATCAATTTTGAAGCAGTCTTATCAAAATCATAATACTTTTGAGACAAGTCATTATAATATTTTAGTAGCTTATCCTACTCTATATAGGAACGAATTATTTCCCTCTGTTCCTTATCTAACTCTGCCTTATAGTGAGATGCAATGCTTTTTCTTGTCTATATATGATGATAGGGAATCAATTATCATAAATTAAAGGAGGAAGAAACCACTTTAAAAGAGAAAGCCATACCAGAGAAATAGGGACTTTAGGCTGAGCAGGTTGTTCTTTTCCTTTCTGCCAAGAGGAACTACTATCCTTAATAGAAGCATTAGCTTGATCTTGAGTAAGAGGAGCGCCCAAAAGATTGGGTTTGCTTCCTCATAACCCTGAGTGTCACAATGAAAGGAGGAGGGTTATTGTCTCCTCCATCAAAGTCGTCACGATGGCTATCATCCCTAGGACCAAGATCGTCACTATCATCATCATCATCATCTTCATCATCATCAGCAGCAGCATCGTCTTCCTCCTCTCCATCAATTGGTTAAAATCATCTAGAAGGTCCTAAATATGCAAAAGTTCTTTAGGCTTCACTGTGAATTTCTCAAGGACTTCAATCCCCTGCTTAAGCTCCTCAATTTTTGTTTATAACTCTGCTCGCAATAGAAGAATCAATCGAAGGGAATTCAATTTTTGGATATTTTTAAAAGTTATTAGAGTATGCCAAGAAAAGAGCATCTTCGTAAGAGCTTAACATTGCTTTGGGAAAATAGGATTTTAGTAATGAAGAGATCCTATTTTTGGCATCATAAATTATCGGTTTCGCATTGAAGAGTGCATCTTGAACTTTATAAAGATGATTGTCTTTCTCTTTCAACTTCTTGGCATGGTGAGCCACCATTCGGGCTTTTTCGTCTTCAATTTCGTGTTTAGACAACTCAAGAGCCAAAAAATGGTCAGATAGTAGGTTCTCAGCTTTACTCTCCTTTTCGAGCTTCGATTCGGCTTTTTCAAGAGATGTTTTTAGCTCCACGCATTCTTTCTCACGCTCCTTCTTCGCTGTATTCAGAGCATTAACTTAAGATTCCAAGGCAGCCCTCTCCTCTTTTCGTTTTGTAACCTTAGAAGAAGGCGGAGTAGTCACCACCTGAAGGGAGAACCATTTCTTAAGAACAAGAAATCAGAATAAGCATCTATGTAATAATAAAAGACAACGGAAATTAAGAGAAACAAGGTTATACCAAAATTCGTTGCTCAACCAGAGATTGTTGCAAGCTCAACAAGTCTAAAGAGGAAGAGAGCTACGAAATGTTGATGATGTCATCAAAAGAAAGAGAAAGTCCTATGATCTCATCAAATTCTTGGGCCTATGAAGATGGCCTGGAGGACTAGCATGTTGAGGAGATAGGAGAGGATTTAACTCATGTTCCATCAAATTCGGAGCTCCTCGAGGGTAAGATTCAAAAAGACCAGCAACAAATTCACTCCCGTGGTCATTGTTTAGGAAGAACCAACATTAGGGGCAATGCCAATAGAAAGTGCAGTAGAGTCAGGAGTATACTGCTCAGCAGATGTAGTAAAAATATCCTTGCAAAGAGAGGAAAGGGTAGAAGTTTCATCCTTACGCCTCTTAGAAGAAGATTCATCAGCAGTTGTTTCAAGTTTTCTCTTAGTCGCGACCCTATATCGAGCTAGGGCATCCAGAGTAGAATTTCCAGCAGAAGCCTTAGAATCTAACAAAGTAATAACATCATAAAAAGCAAAGTTAAAAAATTTGAATATAGAAAAGCAATCTTACCTGAAGCACTAAAAACCGAGGGGCCAGAAAGTAAACAAGTCGGAACCCAAACTTAAATGCGTAGCACCAAGAAAATGGAGGAGTGTTTGTCCCAGAATCTTTTTGCCTAAAGGGAGAAGGGAATGTCTACGGAGATTGTCTAAAGTTAGCAAATGGGGTCGCTTTCCTAATGTCTCAGAAGCCTTACGAATTGCATCAACAACTTTAGCCTCCTCTTCACTGAAACTTTTCCTCGTGGGAGTAGAGGCCGAAATGAAACAAAGATTAGAAGAAGTATAGACATGAAAAATAATATAGAAAAATGAAAGCTCACCACGTTTGGAAAAGTGCCCGTGATACTCAGGGGGCACTTGGTATAGAAGAATTGAGTTTCCCAATCTTTAAACTTGTTAATACCGTCGCTAATCAGTTTCTTTGAGGGATTCACGCAAAAAATAGGAGAAATTTGCTCCCTTAGCTACAGAATGTCATAGCAAATAATGAAGAAGGCGAGCACTGAGAGAAGGTTATCTAGACTCAAGGGCTAGAAGCTTTAGGCCTAGAATATTGGTATACTATTCAGGGTTAACTGAATTGGAGCAAGATGAAGATATTGCAAAAGCTTAACAATGAAATATAGGAAAGGAAAGGGACCACCGTGCCGTATATGAATTGCAGAGTATGGAAGAAATCGTTTTGGTGGATTCTGAATAGTGTCATTTCCGGAGGCACGAATGGCATTTATCCAGGTCATAGCAAAGCTTTCAGGAATTACATTCACTTCATCTTGAGTCCAGATGATAAAATGTTATGGAACAATCTCCTTCTTGGATGAGGGATAGAAGAACCACCTAGATTCGATTCATCAACACTTTGCTTCTTAGACATGAAGCTGCTTGTTTATATCATTCCATAAAAACACAATAGCGCAACGATTTAATAAAAGTTAGGAAAGTAAAAAAAAACTATTTTCTTAAGTGGGCATGGATTATTTAAAAGTTAAAAACCACAATGAGAACTCATTAACATTAGTATTTAGTATTCTCATGGAAAATTGTAATATATCACAAATCACCAGAATTGCATTTTTAACAAAATTCATATAAAGTCATGCAAAATACATATGCTTAAAATATCTAAGTTATTTGTATTATTTGCATTGATGGTGACGACACCGAAATCTGAAATAATTTTGGTTTTTGGTATTGTTGGAGTCAAAACTGGGATAGCCTAAGTTCTTAGTATCGATAAATCAAAACCTTTTTTTTGTTATCGATACCGAAAACTTAGGCGACACCCAAGAAAGCTTAGTAAGGATGAGATCAAAGTCAAAATTACTTCAATATTGGTAATGATCTAACTAACATTAAAAGTTTCATGTTTGACCAACACTGAAGCAGAATATGGCTTTTGATATCGGTTGTACATGGTTTCGATATCAATAAAACCGAAACTAAAAGGGAACTGATAACAGTTGATATTTAATTCATCGATATCGAAAGAAAAATTCCATCCTCATAATAAAATGTTAAAATTCCTCATAGGTGAATTTTACATTTTAAACCTCGAAAAGTATATAACTTCAGCTTATCGAGAATGATAGAAGATAGGTCCTTATGATTTACCATTAATAAATATTTAAGCTAACTGCAATTTACTTGATTTCATTATAATAAAGAATCAAAATCTATTTAACCTCGATCGAATTCATAATCAAGCTCAGGAGATAACGATTTTCGGACCTTTAATAAATCAATTCGTGAAGTAATTAAAAACTTACAAAGAAAGGATCAGATCTCTGGTTCTGAAAAGTTTGTGAGATTTCAAAGAACGATGATTCTATTTGAGTGTAATTTCTTATAGGAGAAGAAAATAAAGAAGGAAGAAGAGTCTTTATACTAAAAAGTGTATTTCAACCGGGTCGTACATGCAAGAACAAGTCAATTATTCAAACCAATCGCAGAAGGAAAAAAGGCGGAAAAATCATGTACTTTCAAGACAGTACAGAGCGAAGCTGAAGTTATTGACTTGAAAAGTCGAAAATAACCCTTCACTAGGGAGGGAAAATGTTACTATAAGATTTCGATACTAAACCAAGTTAAGGTGAAGGGGTATCGAGATGAAGCCAACAATAGAATGGAGACCCAGAAATCCTACGGTTGATACCAAAGCACTAGAAAGAACCGATACCAGAAACAAGAAGGACAAGATTTGGTCCACATGCTATTGGTATCAACATAGGGAGCAAAAGCTTAGTACCGATACAAAGAAGATAACAGCAAGGCACGGTATCGATGCTAACATACAACAAGCAATCCAGATTGGTATTGATAATGGACATCGAAAACCAGAATCATGTAATTCGATACCAAAGCCCAAAGTCATTAAAAGAAAAGGAACGAGACCAACATGGGAGAAAACAAGGTGCTGTCGATAACAACAGGATTGGTATTGATACTGACACTAAAGGCAGCGTCAAAGTTATATAGAAAGAAGCATAAAGACAATATCCAAAGCTCTGAAGCAGACCAACACTCGGAATTACAAAGCCAGTAGTGGAACTAAAAGCAAAAGGAAATTATCAATGCCAATATACTTGGTGACGATACACTACATGGAGGCATCACCGGAGTTACAAGCAATACAGAATCGAAACTGAAACCAAAGCATAAAAGTGGGTCGATATCGATGTTGAGTAGCTACTGCCAAAGCTGGAAGCTCTCGGAACCGGGCTTTCTATTGGATCGCAACCAAAAGGGCACCAAATTGTCTCTAAATAAGACCTTAGGAGTCACATTTTAGAAACTTTTCTCATTTCAAAATCTTGTATCCATTTCTGAGAGAGAAGATCCTAATTTGCAAATCAATTTGGGGATTTTACTTCAAAACGTCTATGTACTCCCGCAAGTGGTCAATAAAGAGAGTCTTAACACTTACCATCTATTCTACTTGTTTTCCTTATTTCTAATACATGACAAAGCCTTATACTTGGACATAAGTACCCAAATAACCCTTATAAGCCATCAATCTTTCTACTTGTGTTGATCTTATGAACCTCTTATCCCAAGGTAACTGCTGGTCCTTGAGTCTCGCAAGCATGATACTCTCCTTTTTCGAAGGATGAGTAACTAATCTTCGGGCTTTAGACCTTGATATCTAGGGAACGATGAATTAAATCGAACTTGAAGGAAGTAGATAATCCCTAGGTTCCCCTAGATCCACAACCATATCCTATATTTCGGTGTTGATGAAAAATAACGTTAACACTTACTTAGCTCTCTATGTTCCCTCAAAGCCATATATCGTATGGGGAATGTTATGGGTTTCGAATTCTCACTAAAATATATCTGTAAGTTAATCTCTCTTAGGAGGTAGCCTTCTCACCTTGTCAAATACTTATGGAAATTTGCGCACTATGGAAACTGAATCAATATCGTATATAGGTGAATTTAGGAAGCAAAGAAAGCTCAATGTGACTGGCACCCACAGGTCACAAGGAACTTTTTTGGTTCGACAACTACATGTTAGAAATCTAGTGACCCTCCTCTCGCAGTCCAAAATAGCCCCACATATGGCTATGACCATATCATACTTCGAGAATTTTGATGCATAGTTGTCACAATCAAACACAGCGCCTAATATCAAAATTTTCAAACCCCTACAAATCATAGACAATCGTGTAGAACCATCTATGGAGTTTAAAACAATTATGGGATCAGTAGTTGAATAAATGTTGAAGTGCAAACGATCGACCAGAGAACTAAAGATAAAAGAATAAGATGCTCCTTTAAGACCTTCTATTGTAACTTTCCTACCTCTTTCTGTCCACTACTAGACAGAACTACCTCTAAAACCAGTACCTGATCTGCTAATGCAATAACCTCATGTCCTGTCCTTTGAGGACAAGCTCTACTATGATGTCTGGGCTTCCCACAATTATAGCACTTTCCTTTCATTGTACTATTTTTACAACCCTTGACATAACGACCCATCAATCTACAATCATGACACGCAATATCCTTCTGGATTTACCCTTTTTGAGGTCCTCCGGTATTCTTCTTGTTGCTTTCTTATTTTTCCACCCCTGCTTCTTTGAGCTTCTAGACTTTGAAACTTCCTTTTTATTCTTTTTAACCTCTTCCTTCACGTCCTTGTGCATAAGTGATATCTTCACCAATGACTCAAATGTCGCCCCTATGAGTAAATGTGTGTCATCGCCAACAATTGGAGAGGTTGGTTCAATCCTCTCTTGAACCTAATAGCCTTCATATGAGTTTTATTGACTAGATCCATCCCAAACCTCGACAGCTCATTGAAGTGATCAATATATTCGTTTATTGTATGATCCCTTGTTTAATCCAAAAAATCGCTCCAACTACAATCACTCTTCAACAGGTGACAAGAATCTCTTCTCGAATCTATCTCGGAGTCCAGCCCATTCAATATCTCTACCCTCAGCCTTGACTATCTCCCATCAATAAGATACCTCTTATTTTAGCTGTCAAGTGTCCAGCTAAACTCTCTGACGATCCTCGAGCTTTAGCAATCCAAAAATCGCTCTATGCACATAAGCCACATATGTGACTTAACAAAACTATATATGCCTGGGAATGATCTACCACAAAAATTTGAGAAATCCTTACAAACCTTAGAGAAGTCGTCGGCTGCTTGTGACGCCCCGCCCCGAGACCCACATTAGCAAAGAGCATTAGCTGGTAATACTGTCTACTAATGCAGAGAATAGGGCATATAGGAGCAACCATCCATAATGTTGCATAGAATAAGTATTAAACATGTCAATATTATTTTTTCTTCTGGTAACATGCCTAACACTTATTCAACACACCACCATGATGGTTTTAGGATCTATTCAGAACTTTATACAATATAATATAGATCGCAAAATACAGAACAACAGTCACTGATACATATACATACCCATACATCCCATATAATACATCATACATTGATAAGTATGATAGTTACTACAAAGAATATACAATGTCATGTCCAAGGGGAACTACTAAAGCAGACAAAAACTATGCATCTCCAAAAGTGAGTAGGATATCCAAGTAGATAGTAAAGCGCTAACGGATAAGCTAACCTGTAACTCGGTCTGACCCGAGGGACATACACACGGGTCAGTCTAACTTGTAACAACTAATCAGTAAAAGCAATAAGTAAATGATCTGCTAAAAGGAGTATTCCTTTATAACATAAAGGAATAAGATAGATACAAGTAATAGGCAAGCGAATTCCTATAATCGTTAATGAAACACAAGGTGTTCACTAAATAAAAGAAAAACAACCTTAAAATCTCAAATTCATCAAAACGCTAAATCATGAATCCACAAAATCACTGAACTCTAATCCATAAAAGAAATCATGAGGAATATGAAACACAAAAATACATATTACGGATCCGTCACAAGGTGTGGCGAGTCAAAGCTACGCCTGCACGTGCTATCACACAGGATGGCTTAAAGCTTTAGCCAATACTATATCACACATGAGGGTACCCGAATGACCCGAAGGTCCCCAGAGTCACACAGGATTAACCCAAAGGTCCACATAGAGTTCACAAAGGATTGACCCAAAGGTTTAATACTGGCGGTCACACAGGGATGTGTTGCAGACTCTCAGATAGTAACCCAAAAAGTGAAAATAGTGTCCCATACCACACATTCTCACTTAACGGTTCACACACTGTAAGTCAGCTTCACATTTAAAAACATAGATAGTCATAAGAAATCACTAAAATCACAGGAACACTGAAAAAACACTGAGGTTTGAAAACACAAAAAGCCACAAGAAATCACTGAAATCACATAAACAATGAGAAGTGCTGAGATTTGTTACTTCAATCGGACGAATCTGGGATGAATATATATCGTATACCATCACATCCCATACCGTATGGTTTACGATATCATTCATTCACCATCACGTCTTCTTGAAGGTGACCAGTATGTGAGGTTCTTATATTAAAACAAACTTAAGATAGTTGTTTGAACAAAATGAAGTTTCATAGAAATATCTTAAAACCCGTAAAGTTTGGGAATACTTGTTAAAATATGATTTCTAATGTATTTATAAAACTTTATCAAGGCAATATATTGTTTTAAAACAATAATTTCATACTTGAAATATTTTGAAAATGATTTATATAAAAAATGGTGCATGTGTCACGGAGTCACAACAGACGCTGTCGATTTTCTCCCGGACAGCAGCGCAAAACCACAATTTTAACAATGTTAATCACAAAATATTGTAAATTGAACAATTGAAACTTGTAGATAACAATCTAAGAATTCCAAAAACATATAATAATAAGGATTCCGATCAATACCGAGAGAGTTATGATCGAAACGGTTTCAGCTTAACAAAAAAAACATGGCTGTCGATTTTTATCTCGAGACAGCAGTACAAAAACCCGATTTTAACAATGTTAATCACAAAATATTGCAAATTGAATAATTGAAATTTATAGCTAACAATCTGAGCATTCCTAAAACATATACTAATAAGAATTCCGATCAATAACGAGAGAGTTATGATCGAAACGGTTACAGCTTAACAAAAAAAACATGGCTGTCGATTTTTATTTTGAGACAGCAGTACAAAAACCCGATTTTAACAATGTTAATCACAAAATATTGCTAACTGAACAACTAAAACTTATAGCTAACAATTTGAGCATTCCAAAAACATATAATAATAAGAATTCCGATCAATAACGAGAGAGTTATGATCGAAACGGTTCCAGCTTAACAAAAAAACATGGCTGTCGATTTTTATCTTGAGACAGCAGTACAAAAACCCGATTTTAACAATGTTAATCACAAAATATTCCAAACTGAACAAGTGAAACTTATAGCTAATAATTTGAGCATTCCAAAAACATATAATAATAAGAATTCCGATCAATAACGAGAGAGTTATGATTGAAATAGTTTTCAGCCAAACATAAACAGCAAAACACATAGGACAAATTGAATGAAACTTAAGATTTCACAGCAAATCGCTATAATAAACAACTGAAACAAGTTAGAATTTGTGTGAGGGAACCCTCACCTTAGATTTGCAGCAAATAGGAGGAAGTTTTGAAGCTTTTAGAGGCCAAAGCACTAAGAGATTGGAGCTTTCTTCCCCGATTTCTCAACTACAGCTACATGCATAAGATTGCACAATGAATTCTCAACAAAAATAGAAATTGATTAATGAAATCAAAATTTTAAGATGATAACCTGCTATAGAAAGGATTAGCAACCTCAAATTAGCAATTTGGAGAAGATTAGAGGCAAAAATTGGAGTTACAGTAAAAATTATCTAGGTTTTCCTTATTTCTCCTTCAGGAAGAAGAAGAGGAACGATGTTTCTTTGATGTAAAATAGCGTAGGCTTCTGGTAGTCTAGAGAATTCTTAGGTTAACCAAGTTATTAGGGTCTAAGTAACCTAATTATTCGCTTTAACTAGGCAATTAGGCTTTACAACACTATTTTGGCCATAAAGACGCTTTTAACTATACTTTATCACATTTATCGACCCAAGTACTATGTTAAAACCCAACAACACTAATCAAAATTTTGTAATCATACTTTTTAACTATTTTGACCCCTTTTTTTTTAACACTTAAATTTTACATTTACAACAATTTTCTCAATTTTATACAAAATTCAATAATTTTGACACAAGTTATGCAAATTTTACAAAGTACGAATTTGAACCCTTCAATAATTTTGTAATTATACGCAGTTTGTCAAAAGGACATAAAAAATATGTTTTCTACCTTTTAATAATATTTGCAATAAATATTTATTAATTACTCAAATTAAATATTTTATGCTTCTTAAATTCTCAAAATTTCTTATCATACAAACTTGGACATAAATTTGCAAAACTATATTTCTTTTAATAACCAAAATTTTCAACACATACTTTCTCAAATTTTTAATAAATCCCAAGCCTAAAATTAATCACTAAAATGATTAATTCTTTTCTTTTTACACATTAAACCCCAAACTTACATTTTTAAATCTCCAACTCGCTAATGGATGTTGAATTCACCAATTATTTTGATAATTACGACGTAATTACTTCAAAATTTTCACTTATAATTTATTAATACCTACAGCAGGTAATCACTAAAATTCGGGTTGTTACAGACTTCCCCCCCCCCCCCTCTAAAAAAATTGCGTCCTCGCAATTCCCTAAGGGTTGAATCTATAAGCTCCTTAGTTCACCCAAAAATGACATGAAAACAGATAATTAAAACATCCAAAATTAAATTACTCACCCCCATCACTAGAAGAAAGGAAACAAGGAAACCAGGATATGTACGCTCGATGAATTCTTTACTTTCCCAAGTACAATCTTTAGGATTTTCAGACCACTGAATTTTGACGTGCGGTACATTCTTACTTCGAAGGCGTCGCACCTCTGAGTCAAGAACACAAATAGGATGCTGCACAATAGATAAATCGGGGGTGATCTCAAGCTCAAGCTGCTCAGAGGGATTCAACACTGAATCAGAATCTCGAAGACACTTGCGAAGCTGAGATACATGGAAAACATTATGGACGCCTGATAAATGAGCTGGAAGAGATATTCGATATGCAACAGATCCTACGCGCTCAGTAATAGGGAACGGTCCTATATAACGAGGAGCCAACTTCCCTGTCGTACTGAATTGCATAACTCCCTTCAGCGAAAAAATACGAATAAAAACAAGGTCCCCAACAGAGAACTCAAGCGGCTTCCTACGGTTGTCCGCATAGGATTTCTGTCGGCTTTGTGCCTCTTTGATTCTCTACCTAATAAGAATAATCTTCTTCGAAGAATCTTGAATTGAATCCGGACCAGGAATAAGTTTCTCTCTAGATTCTAGCCAACATGAGGGCGAACGACAAGGCCTTCCGTAGAGAGCCTCAAAAGGCGCCATGCCAATACTCGACTGAAAACTGTTATTATATGAGAATTCCACAAGAGGAAGATGATCCTCCCAAGAGCCACCAAAATCAAGAATACACGCACGAAGAAGATCCTCAAGAATATGATTAACACGTTTAGTCCGCCCGTCAGATTGAGGATGGTAAGCTGTAGAGAAATTAAGCTTTGTTACTAAAGCGTGTTGCAAGCTATCCCAGAAATGGCTCGTGAATAATGGATCAGGATCAGAAACAATCGAAGATGGAACACCATGAAGTCGAACGACTTCCTTCACATATATGTTAGCAAGGAGAGGCGCACTCCTATTAGCCTTAATGGGAATAAAGTGGGCTGATTTTGTGAGACGATCAACAATAACCCAAATACTCGAATGACCCGACCTCGAACGAGGTAGGCCATTCACGAAGTCCATTGAAATTTGATCCCATTTCCATAATGGAACCTCAAGAGGTTAGAGAAGACCATATGGCCACTGATGCTCGGCCTTAATAAGCTGATAGGTCATTCAATTACTTACATAACTTGCAGTGTCATGCTTCATGCCTTTCTAATAATAAAGGCGATGCATATCGGCATACATCTTGCTACTGTCGGGATGAATGGTATACTTAGAGAGATGACAATCATCAAGAATGTCACGCCTAAGTGCCGGATCAGATGGAACTACAATACAGTTCCTTAAACGAAGGAAACCGTGAGAATCAATACTGAAATCCTGTGATTCCTCGTCATGGGATCCAGATTCACAAAGATGGATAAGGCACATCGCTTCAGGATCGCGCCGCTGAGCATCGAAAATACGACCAAATAATGAAGGGCGAGCTTCCAAGCTATATAATAAAACAGGCGAATCAGGCGAGGGTGCTCGATCATGAATATCACAAAGAGATAGGGTCTCAAGAATATCCCACTCGGCTAACATCATAGAAACTACTGCCGAGTGTTTGCGACTAAGTGCATCTGCTACACGATTACCCTTCCCAGGAGTATACTGGATATCAAAGTCATAGGCAGCAAGAAATTCAAGCCAACGCTGCTGCCGCAAGTTAAGCTCCTTTTGAGAAAACAGATATTTAAGGGATTTATGATCAGTAAAGAGGGTAAAATGCTCGCCAAGCAAATAATGACACCAAATCTTTAAAGCAAATACGATAGCAGCCAACTCAAGATCATGAGTAGCATATTGAACCTCATTTGGCCGCAACTGACGAGAAACATAAGCAACGACTCTGTCACGTTGCATCAATACAGCACCCAAACCACAATGACTTGCATCGGTATATATGACAAGATCTTGGTTCCCTTCCGGAACCACAAGAATAGGAGCATGAGTGAGAAGTTCCTTCAATCTCTGAAAGGAAGCTTCACACTTATCGGACCACACAAAGCGAACTCCCTTTTTCGTGAGACTTATCAAAGGAAGTACGATACGAGAAAAATCTTTGATAAAGAGATGGCAATACCCGGCTAGACCCAAGAAGCTACGAATCTCATGGACATTCTCGGGCCTTTTCCAATTTTGGATGGCCTCGATCTTAGAAGGGTCGACAGAAATACCCTCTGCTGAAACAACATGGCCAAGAAAGCGGACTTGCTTCTCCCAAAAGTGACACTTTGATAATTTTGCTTTCAATTGATGATGACGAAGCGTACTTAAGACAATGCGTAAATGATTTGCATGAGCCTCTTCAGATTTGGAATACACAAGAATATCATCAATAAACACCAAAACAAACTTATCGAGGTATTCACGGAATACCCGATTCATGAGATCGACAAAGTAAGCTGGAGCGTTCGTCAAACCGAATGGCATGACGAGCCACTCGTAGGACCCATAACGAGTGCGAAATGCAGTAAGGGGTATACTATCCTCCGCAACTCGGAGCTGATGAAACCCTGTAGCAAGATCAAGCTGGGAAAAGATCTTAGCTCCACTCAGTTGATCGAACATATCGTCGATCCTCGGCAATGGATATCGGTTCTTGATGGTCAACTCATTAAGCTTGCGATAATCTACACATAGTCTAAGAGTCCCATCGGATTTCTTTACAAATACCACCGCGGCACCCCACGGTGAAGAGCTGGATCGAATGAAATGTTTGGACTCGAGCTCAAGAAGTTGCTTCTTAAGCTCCTCATTTTCTTTAGTCGACATCCGAGTAGGAGGCCGACTAACTGGCTGTGCTCCGGGAATTAAATCTATACGAAACTCGATGGCTCGTTTGGGTGGCAAACCTAAAACTGGCTCAAACAAATCTGGGAAGTCACATACAACAGGAATACAAGATACATCATGGTCACTAGACTCAATTGAATATAAGGAAGCCATAGAACTAGGATCAACATCCTTGAGAACAAGAGATAGCTGATTGGGAGAATCAGGATGTCGTAAATATAATATCCGCTCAGCACACAAAATTCTGGCTTCGTATCGTACGAGCCAGTCCATACCAAGAATCATATCAAAGCCCAAGGCATATATCACGTGAAGATTCGCATGGAAAGAAAAGCCACACAGAAACAACTCAACATCACTACACATCAAGCTAAGGGTTGCAGATCCTCCAATAGGATTCGCAATCTGAAGGGAAGTCAACAAACATACCATATCCATAGACAAAGCATCCACTAGTTCCTTCGATACGAATGAGTGTGACGCACCCGTATCAAATAGAATACGAATTAAATGACATTTAAATAATAAAGCACCCTCGAGAATAGAAGGCGTACCTCCCGACTGAGAAGAAACTCCAGAAGGACTAGCCACATTAAGACTACTAGAATTTGGCTTCTTAGGCCTCTTAGGACACGATGAAATCTCATGACCTTCCTTCTTACAATATCTGCACATGCGCGGCTTAGGACTAGCACGTGCGAAATGATCAAGAGAACCGCAGTTGTAACATCCCTTTGCTTGAGTCGAAGGCGGTGTCATAAGAGACTGGGAGCTGGAGCCATCCTGCTTCTTCTTCCTATTCGGAAAAGATTTTGACTTATGAAGTGGAAACTTTTTCTTGCCTAGGTTCTTACAAACCTCACTACCATCATCACTATCCTTCTCCTTCTCTACTGCCTCGAGATGGAGAGCTGCAACAACAAGCTTTTCAAAGGTCCGATCAAGCTGCAATAGAAGAGGCTTTTTAAGATACTTTTAATGTCCATTAACGAACTTAAGATTCTTCTTATATGATGTAGATATATGCTCTAGGCCATACTTTGACAAGGCCTCGAAAGAAGCAACATACTCTAAAACGGTCGATTTCCCTTGTTTAAGCTCGAGGAAACGGCTAGCAAGAATTTCTTTCTCTGATTCTGGAATAAACTTTAATTCAAATCTCTCTCTAAACTGTTTTCACTCTAAGGTTGACTCATCCAACTCAGCTATAAGAATATCATACCAATTAAGGGCACGACCTTCAAGCATACTTGATGCTAGAAGAACACGATCATGCTCAGAAATTCCCATCCGTGTGAAAATACGCTCACAAGTACGCAACCAAGCCTGGGTCTCAAGAACCGTTCTCAGTGCCCTTAAAGGGCTTACCACCGAGGTGAGAGAAATCACTACACATCAGCGCGAAGGCGGATTTACGCGGAGGAAAAGATCGAGTGCTCCTGAGAAGCTCCAATAATTGATCAGAAGATATAGTTACCGCCTCAGGGCGCAAATCACTAGCTGGCCTAACATTCTCTGCTTCGAGGCCTGGACCACTGCTCGGTCCAGACGCCGTTTGAGGCCTCTTTCCACGACCAGCCATAAGCTATAGGAAAATATAGATAGGATTAAACACTTGAATAAGATATTATGCACGAATTATAAACCCGAAAGGAATACTACGAAATTAAAATCCTGTTCCTAAAGTTATTCCACAAACAATTTCGCTGAATGTAAGAGAATTTAAAGACATGGCAATGATTACTCTTGTTGGGTTATGATGTTTGTATGAGTATTATACAGTGATGTATCATAAAGAAAATGTTGTTCTGTATCTATGTCGCATTTTGTTCTGAACCTCGCTCTGATACCAATCTGTGACGCCCCGCCCCGAGACCCACATAAGCAAAGAGCATTAGCTGGTAATAATGTCTACTAATGCAGAGAATATGGCATATAGGAGGAACCATCTATAATGTTGCATAGAATAAGTATTAAACATGTCAATATTTTTTTTTCTTCTGGTAACATGCTTAACACTTATTCAATACACCACCATGATGGTTTTAGGATCTATTCAGAACAATATACAATATAATATAAATCGCAGAATATAGAACAACAATCACTTATATATATACATACCCATACATCCCATATAATACATCATACATTGATAAGTATGATAGTTACTACAAAATATGCATACATATCCATACATCAAAAACCCCACAAAAGAATATACAATGTCATGTCCAAGGGGAACTACTAAAGCAGACAAAAACTAAGCATCTCCAAAAGTGAGTAGGATATCCAAGTAGATAGTAAAGCGCGAACGGATAAGCTAACCTGTAACTCGGTCTGACCCGAGGGACATACACACGGGTCAGTCTAACTTGTGACAACTAATCAGTAAAAGCAATAAGTAAATGATCCGCTAAAAGGAGTATTCATTTATAACATAAAGGAATAAGATAGATATAAGTAATAGGCGAGCGAATTCCTATAATCATTAATGAAACACAAGATGTTCACTAAATAAAAGAAAAACAACCTTAAAATCTCAAATTCATCAAAACACTAAATCATGAATCCACAAAATCACTGAACTCTAATCCATAAAAGAAATCATGAGGAATATGAAACACAAAAATACATATTACGGATCCGTCACAAGGTGTGGCGAGTCAAAGCTACGCCTGCATGTGCTATCACACAGGATGGCTTAAAGCTTTAGCCAATACTATATCAAACAGGAGGGTACCCGAATGACCCGAAGGTCCCCAGAGTCACACAGGATTAACCCAAAAGTCCACATAGAGTTCACACAGGATTGACCCAAAGGTCTAGTACTGGCGGTCACACAGGGATGTGTCGCAGACTCTCAGAAAGTAACCCAAAAAGTGAAAATAGTGTGTCCCATACCACACATTCTCATTTAACGGTTCTCACACTGTAAGTCAGCTTCACATTTAAAAACACAAATAGACACATGAAATCACTAAAATCACAGGAACACTGAGAAAACACTGAGGTTTGAAAACACAAAAAGCCACAAGAAATCATTGAAATCACATAAACACTGAGAAGTACTGAGATTTATTACTTCAATCGGACGAGTCTGGGATGAATATATATCGTATACCATCACGTCCCATACCGTATGGTTTACAATATCATTCATTCACCATCACGCCTTTTCGAAGGTGACCAATATGTGAGGTTCTTATATTAAAACAAACTTAAGATAGTTGTTTGAACAAAATGAAGTTTCATAGAAATATCTTAAAACCCGTAAAGTTTGGGAATACTTGTTAAAATATGATTTCTAATGTATTTATAAAACTTTATCAAGGCAATATATTGTTTTAAAACAATAATTTCATACTTGGAATATTTTGAAAATGATTTATATAAAAAATGGTGCATGTGTCACAGAGTCACAACAGATGCTGTCGATTTTCTCCCGGACAACAGCGCAAAACCACAATTTTAACAATGTTAATCACAAAATATTGTAAACTGAAAAATTGAAACTTGTAGATAACAATCTGAGAATTCCAAAAACATATAATAATAAGGACTCCGATCAATAGCGAGAGAGTTATGATCCAAACGGTTTCAGCTTAACAAAAAAAAAACATGGCTGTCAATTTTTATCTCGAGACAGCAGTACAAAAACCCGATTTTAACAATGTTAATCACAAAATATTGCAAACTAAATAATTGAAACTTATAGCTAACAATCTGAGCATTCCAAAAACATATAATAATAAGAATTCCTATCAATAACGAGTGAGTTATGATCGAAACGCTTCCAGCTTAACAAAAAAAACACGGCTGTCGATTTTTATCTCGAGACAGCAGTACAAAAACCCGATTTTAACAATGTTAAGCACAAAATATTGCAAACTGAACAAGTGAAACTTATAGCTAACAATTTGAGCATTCCAAAAACATATAATAATAAGAATTCCGATCAATAACGAGAGAGTTATGATCGAAACAGTTCCAGCTTAACAAAAAACATGGTAGTCAATTTTTATCTCGAGACAGCAGTACAAAAACCCGATTTTAACAATGTTAATCCCAAAATATTGCAAACTGAACAACTGAAACTTATAGCTAATAATTTGAGCATTCCAAAAACATACAATAATAAGAATTCCGATCAATAACGAGAGAGTTATGATCGAAATAGTTTTCAGCCAAACATAAACAGCAAAACACATAGGACAAATTCAATGAAACTTAAGATTTCACAGCAAATCGCAATAATAAACAACTGAAACAAGTTAGAATTTGTGTGAGGGAACCCTCACCTTAGATTTGCTGCAAATAGGTGGAAGTTTTGAAGCTTTTAGAGGCCAAAGAACTAAGAGATTGGAGCTTTCTTCCCGGATTTCTCAACTACAGCTACATGCATAAGATTGCACAATAATTCTAAAAAAAATAGAAATTGATTAATGAAATCAAAGTTTTAAGATGATATCCTGCTATAGAAAGGATTAGCAACCTCAAATTAGCAATTTGGAGAAGATTAGAGGCAAAAATTGGAGTTACAGTAAAAATTATATAGGTTTTCCTTATTTCTCCTTCAGGAAGAAGAAGAGGAACGATGTTTCTCTGATGTAAAACAACGTAGGCTTCTGGTAGTCTAGAGAATTCTTAGGTTAACCAAGTCATTAGAGTCTAAGTAACTAAATTATGCTCTTTAACTAGGCAATTAGGCTTTACAACACTATTTTGGCCATAAAGACACTTTTAACTATACTTTATCACATTTGTCGACCCAAGTACTATGTTAAAACCCAACAACACTAATCAAAATTTTGTAATCATACTTTTTAACTATTTTGACCCCTTTTTTTTTAACACTTAAATTTTACATTTACAACAATTTTCACAATTTTATACAAAATTCTATAATTTTAACACAAGTTATGCAAATTTTACAAAGTACGAATTTGAACCCTTCAATAATTTTGTAATTATACGCAGTTTATCAAAAGGACATAAAAATTATGTTTTCTACCTTTTAATAATATTTGCAATAAATATTTATTAATTACTCAAATTAAATATTTTATGCTTCTTAAATTCTCAAAATTTCTTATCATACAAACTTGGACATAAATTTGCAAAACTATATTTCTTTTAATCACCAAAATTTTCAACACATACTTTCTCAAATTTTTAATAAATCACAAGCCTCAAATTAATCACTAAAATGATTAATTCTTTTCTTTTTACCACATTAAACCCCAAACTTACATTTTTAAATCTCCAACTCGCTTATGGATGTTGAATTCACCAATTAATTTGATAATTACGACGTAATTACTTCAAAATTTTCACTTATAATTTATTAATACCTACAGCAGGTAATTACTAAAATTCGGGTTGTTACACTGCTGGTCGGTTAGGAGGAACCACAACAAAGGGTCCTGCACTTAGTGCAGACTCTTGTGCTTCAACTGGTGCCATAGCCTTAAGGTATCTACGAAATCAACCGGGAACTGGGACACACTTAGGAAGATTTGGGGCTCCCGACATACTACTTAAGAAAAAAGGTGGAGATCAAGATTTCGAAGGAATAAAAGGAAGGTTATACTTGACTTAAGGTAATAATTTTTAGTTTCAAAATTACTTTTTGATTTGATAATCTACCTTTTTTAGAGAAGTATATTTCTTTTAAAATAAATATTTAGACATCTTGTAACTTTGGGCTTTTATACCAAATGAACCCACACCTCTTAACATTCCTAAAGTAGGGTTATACACAGAAATGTTAAGCATTTTAGGTATAAAGACATATATCAAAGTGAACAAGTTTCTCAAGACAAAATAATAAACAAAGCAGAAACATTTATAAACTGAGAATATACCATTTATTTCAAGAACCATTTATTCATTTCAGTCTCAAGCCATAAACTACCACATGTCTTATGAAAATAACATCTAAGTCGCAAATCAGAGTACAAATCATAATTATCCCCCCAAAATAGTCAATAGTACAACTAAGATTATAAAATAAGATGTAAAAACAGAAGATGAATACATCAACAGCTAGAATGAGTCTCCAAGAATGATCGTTCAAGAAATATGAATTAATCACCTCAGCACCGTAAGCCTGGTGGGGAAAAAAGGGAGGCTGTGAGTCAGACATAAAGTTTGGTGAATGATATAATTACTAGCATGATTGAGTAATAAAGAGAAACAGATTCAATAGTAGTTCTAGTGTCAGATAGGATAAGTGTTGTGTACATCTACAAAAGATAAACGTACTAGAACAATTTACAACGAAATATACTTCAACAGTACAAGTAGAGATTTGTTTGATCGTTTTCACTTTATCAATTACTAAACGCAATAAACATGTTTACGTTAATTTCCTAAAACTGCCCATCGATCGGCTTTATCTTACTAGTCTACCGTCTCTAAGGTAACTTATGTCACTATGGATCTTCGGCTTTATCCGATCAGTCTGTCAATAAGGACATAATAAATTGCTCTTGGATGCAGTAGTGACTAATCTCCCTTTGTCAATGCCACGACACGTTCGTGCACCGTTAGAACGCACATACATAAGACCCTATCTCTATTGATCCCTTACTAAATCAGCATAAGCATATGCCCAGCCTCCACAACCTATTGTGAGACCATTAGTGATAAACCTAAAAAGAAGTGCTACGACACCCCACATCCATTAATGTCACTTATACAGAATGCATTAAGTTTCGTGAAGCGTTATAGGTAAATAAGAACATAATATCACAAGGCAGACATGTAAAATAGCAGCAGAATTAAAACTTTATTTAAATCAAAATATCATGGTCCCAAATACTGAGTTTACATTACAAGTTTGAAGTAACCAATTACATTAATAACCGATCTTGCCAAAAATATCAGAGTATAAAAGCATAAAACCATACTTCCCATGCGAAGCCATAAGAGAGTTGACAAGAAGTCAAAGCGGTGCATCAATATCCAAAATCCAAGCTAAGCTGAAAGAATACAAATCAACTCTAAGCACTCCCACCCTGAGAACCTAGGGGAAACGGAAGAGAGAGAAGAGGAAACAAAAGGGTCAGACATAAAGTCTGGCGAGTCCCTTTACTTTAAAATATAAATGAATAAAAGTATCATGGCAGGTATATAAAAACAAGAAGAACAAGATAACAATAACAAGGACAAGCGTAAACTTAGCAAGATATGTTTGAACAGAATATATTGTGCTTCTTAAATACGTTTCTCTGCACTGTACCAATAGTAGTATATCAGAAACAGAATGATCCCTACAAATATCATTCCATTACGTTTTCTTGATTGTTAGGTTACTAGGGTTTACAACACTCAACGCTTGTACACACGTCGTACCCATTTACTTTCCAATAGATTAACCTAATACAATATATGTAGCTACCACTCAATGTTGAGATGCACCCCATGGTACCCACTCGCACGGTCTCCACCGTAATGCTACAGAAATGAACGCAGTCCCTCATCCTATGCCGGAGTGACGTACGGATCTCTATATAACAATGTTACGTTCCGCATATATCTATCATTACTATGCCATGTAATCGTACGGACTGCTACCTTCAATCGAATCAGATTCCATACCAGAGACTATGATACACCACCCAGAGCAGATATGCGTGTATCTAGAACTTCCCACATGCGTATCATCAATTGTAGCTAGATGCCTCAACCGCACGTCCTCCAATGTGCACCAAGTTCCATAGCAGGGCGATACAAGAAACACAGAACTCGATCGAGAGCTTTTCCACATCTGTATAGACCTGCCTTTAAGAGCCTCGAAATATAGATATTTCTAGGGTCTGTTTTTCTTGGTGGCTATGGCCCCACCTCATCCCCTCCCTCAACTAGTAAAGACTACAAGAGCTAAGTGATTCCCCCACGCAAACAATCTAAACATCCATCCGGCGTCTCCTCTCAACCCCTTACCTCGATAGTGAAATGTTAATGGTATCTTGGGTTTAGCTCTAGTTTTTCGCATCCCACTGGCTGCCAATGACAGGTACCCGACGATCTACTATCTTTATTGGTCCTGACCCTGCCTCTTGTTGAGGCAATCGCCAAATCACCCTGGTGTCACCTCGTTACAGCATTCTGACTGCAAAGCTACTTTTGCAGTCAAGGCCCACCCACCTAGTAGTTACGCGCAAACCCTACCTCTGTAAGCATGGCCTAAATATCCGCCACCATACAGAGGACTACTAAGAGCACTCACATATCTTAGGAAGCCACGTGCTTCCCCTTCCATTCTTTCGGAGCCGACATAATAATTAGATAAAAGTACACACCCCTCATGCCTTACAACTTCATGATGATCTACCCCGTTGGGTTATTCACCCTCAAATGTGCGGACTGGTCCAAGCGCCTCACTTTTATATGTTGTTAGCCCTATGTCTAGACATTTTTTTCCGCGCTTGCCTTTCCTCATCAGGTTTCCATTTAACTTGGTTATTTCCATTCATATTGAATTCTTAATCAAGTTACCGGGTTCCTCTTGCTTATTATTTTTGATTATATAACTTAGCCCTTTTAAGTTTATTAATAAGCCCAAAACATCTTATTATCCAGATTGTGGCCCAAGGTCTGTAATCCACAATCCCTTTACATTTTCATCGTCTGATTCCATAGTTACAAAAACATGTTCTTACTTAATGTGTAATTAAGTACTTCTCATTTTACATGTTTCCTTTTTAGCATATCATTTATGATTAAATATAACTTATATCATTTGATAAGTTTTCCTCATTCATTCTCATTTAATCATAATTCAATCTTATCATTGTTTACTTATTAACTTAGTTCTCTTAACTAAGTCTACTAATGAGTCTCCTTTCCATAAGTAAAAGTTATGTTGTCCTCATCCGTAGGTTTCAGATTCTTGTTCTTGTAAATAACTTAATTTATAATTAAATACAGCTTATCCCCTTACATAATTTATTCTATTCCCTTTTTCATTTATTATAACCTAAGTTATAATTTCCACTTGTCCCTAAGACAAGCCTAAATATCTTATCTTTTCTGTTCATACATGCTAATGCCCCAGACGTCTCACATTAAGTCAACCACTTGTGGATGCTAGATATGTCGGGCGGCTCCAGGAAGACTTAAACCACAAGTTCAGACTTAACCTCATTTCATGGTGTTGTTATGCATTAGACCCCTCACATTAGATTAACCGTTTGTGGTCGCTGGATATGTCGGGCGGCTCCGGGCAGACTTATACCACAAGTGCAATCTAACCTCGTGTCTAAGCATTACTACGGTTCCAATTGTTTTAGGCATATTCATATTAATAAATTTCCCTATTCCAAATAAAGATTTTCATGCCCCTTTTTAATTCATATTTCATTATGCACAATATGCCCTTTTTCCCAAGTCATAAATCAATATATATATATATATATATATATTATGCCGAAATCCGTATTCACATATTTGCTAATTTGTATCCCTAGTTCATATTCATATATTTTAGTACAAGTTATACCCAAATTCATATTCACATATATTCCAATTTACGCCCAAATCATATTTTACATAGGTTCTAATTTATGCCAAAACATATTTTACATATGTTCCAATTTACGCCAAATCATATTTTTCATATGTTCCAACTTATGCCAAATCATATTTTTCCCAAACGATTCCCAATTTCGCGCGTTCGCATATTTCAGTGTTAGGCCTAGGTTCGAAGGTTGCCTGGCCATAAAAATAAAAAGGGAAAAGAGTGAAAGAAGAGAATCAAAACTGGCATAATGATGAATCAATAATAAACTGATAGAAATAAGCATAAAAACTGAATAGGCATATTATGACAAGATTTGACATAGTGACGATATGAATATATAAAGGCAGATCTGATAAGTATGTCATAACAGAACTTGTTTAGGAATAGATCCAATATCCAATTTTTATATACATTTTACGATTACCAATTAAATATTCCGATCTAAAAATAACATGAACTCACAGTGATCAGATCTAAGGAAATGGATCCAAATAACTAAGAAGAACACGTTGGATTCGCTATTGTAGCCATCGTTGAATTTGTATAATATTTGCTGAATTGGATTTGGAGAAGAAGAACAGATCTATACTTGAATCTCAAATCTCAAATCTTTAATTGTAGAAGAAGAAAAGGGTCCGAATTAGTCCAGGCACTAACAACATTTGGCCTCCATTGATTTCCAGTGAAGAAAACAAGAGAAATGAGCCTATATATAGCTGCCAGCCCTAAAAACCGACTACCACCTTAGCCCCAGGGTGTCGACCTGCCCCTTGGGGGGTCGACCCCGGTGTCGACACCCCTCCAGGGGGTCGACCTTGGTGTCGACACCCCCTTAGGGGGTCGACCCCCTAGGGTGGGAATTTGGCGCTCTCCGAATTTTTGATTTTTGAACTGTTTCTGGATAAGTTTGGTCTGATATATATATATATATATATATATATATATATATATATATATATATATATATATATCGACGTACGTTCGTAGCTTCTTCATACGGTGTCTGTTTTACGCAAACCAAATGTCTATCTTGACCATAATTTCAAAACGGACGCAGTGGTATAGTCCGTTTCCCTTAATTATGAGTATTAAATCAATTATTCTTTAATTTGCCCTCTTTAGTATTGTTAAAATTACGGGGTGCTACATTCTCTCATACTCAAAGGATTTTGTCCTCGAAATCTCTAAGTTAAGAAGAACATATATCCTAACATCCAACAATCATACATTCATCTAGCAATCACTGACATCCATTGTCCTTAAGGAGTTTCTAATGCTTTTATGAACATATGCAATAGTGTGTGTATATGTACAACAACTAATGCGAAAGATCATGCGGTCTACTGATTCAGTTGACCTCCTTAATGCAATGTATGTTTGTGCCATGCAACCAAAATGTATGCAAATTATCCTAATACATGTAAGTTCTATATGTGTGCACAATCATCCATCCAAATGCAACATCAATGTAACGATACACCCATTTTCATCCATAAAAAATTAAAATGCAGACACATCCATATGCAATATTTAAGTGATTGAGTCGATCTAGTGCCTATTTTGTGTATATATGCATACACGAGCAATCAGTAGCAAACAATTGCATCCATCAAACATGACATGTCTCAAATACATGTTTACATTCATTAGTTTTCTACTAAAGTCTCGATTGATAGGAGAAATTCAAATGATAGATACAAGTATTAATTTGAAGCTTGGATAAAGTAGTTAAGAACATATTCTCGAAAAGGAAAGAATATGAGGCGCGAGTCTTGTCTTCAGCCTCCCAAGTAGCATCCTCGCGGTCCTATCCCCATTTCACTTTTACTAGCTTCACTTCTTTGTTGCACAATTTCTTAACCTCCAATCCAAGTATGCAAGTCGGAACTCGTCCATATAGTGTCTCGAAGGGTGCCATGTCAACCATGCCGCTAATCTCTTACTATTTATTGGAATAAAATGGGCGCTCTTAGTAAACCTGTCCACTATAGCCCAAACGTTGGTATTGTACTTCCTTGATCATCTATGAAATCCATGTAGATGCTCTCCCACTTCCACTGTGGAATTTACAACGAATGATGCACTCCACCGGGCTTCCTCCACTCAGCTTTGACCCGCCGACAAACTAAACATCGAGAGATGAACCATGCTACATCCTTCTTCATCCTAGTCCAAAATAAAAACCTCTTCATAACTCTATACATTTTATCGCCACTTGGATGAATAGTCATCTTAGAATGATAGGCTTCCTCAAGGTATGTCTTTAGTAGGTTTCCCATCCCGATATAATTCACCTATCAAACCTCTTTTCAAGTAGCTCCCCTACTTGCTTACAAAGTTACCTCTTTTCTTTTAGGAGTCACATGTCGCACAGGCAATGCAACTGGCTTTACATTGCCCACCAAGTATATGTGGAAACTAATCTCGTGCCTCGATGGTAAACCCCGAACCTTATCAAAAACATCAGGATACTCATAACTATTGGTACAGATCGCAAATCATCGATAGATATATCAAGAGGTTCTAGGAGACTAAGCATTACAGACCCTTTTGGGGTCATAAGAAATCTCGAGAGTTTTTCCATGACAAGCCAGAAGTCAAACGACCCTCCTCTCACAATCTAGAATGGCTCCATGGTTAACCAATTCATCCCTAGAATCAAACATTAACTTATGAAATCAGGAACATATGCGTCGCAATCAAACTCGACGCCTAACAGAGAGATTCTCAAACCCCAGCAAATCCTCAATAAATGAGCCATACCTCCAATGGGGTTTGCGAAAATAACGGGATCCAAAACCATACTATTATCTAGTGCAGAGACTCAACTAAAGGATTCGATATAAAAGAATGCGAAGCGCTAGAAAAAGAATCCTAACAGGATGATTAGAAATAGAAATCAAACCTTCGATGGAAACTTAGCTGGCCCTCTAGAAGTTCCTGCCCTTAGGCCTTGTCCTTGTCTCTTTTGGGTACTCCTTAATAAGGTGTCCCGCCTTACCAAAGTGGTAACAAATGCCTTTCCTCTTTCTGCAATCCTTTTTCAAATGACCCACCATTTCCTAATTATGGTATTTCCTCTTTTCTTCTTTCATCCATATTCCCTTCTTAAGCCACCATTTTCTTTCATCTTTGGGCTGTGCTCCTTAGCCCTAACTCCTTTATTCTCCTTTTTACCGTCCTTGTGCAACATGCTAACAAGTCCCTTGAAAGCTGCCTCCATCGCATGGAAATCCTTACAAGGCTTGAGAGAAAATAAGCCGCAGTTGAAACTACTGTGGCCATAGATGGAGGTTAGGCACTTCTTTGCCCTTCGACATGTACCGTAGTTTTAACATGCCTACGAAACCATGCCAAAATAGGATACCCTTTTGGGAAGAAACGGTTCCCCGAACAAAAAGGAAAAGGAATCAAGCGGAGAATCGAGAAGATATTCATGGCTTTGGGAAATATGCTTTTCAAAAACAGACTTTTTTATCCGATCTTATGACCATATGCTCTGATACAAAATGTGACACCCCACGTCCATTACTGTCACTCTATATAGAATGCATTAAGTTTCGTGAAGCGTTATAGGTAAATAAGAACATAATATCACAAGACAGGCATGTAAAATAGCAGCGGAATTAAAAACTTTATTTAAATTAAAGCATCATGGTCCCAAATATTGAGTTTACATCATATGTTTGAAGTAACCAATTACATTAATAATCTGTCTTGCCAAAAATATCAGGGTACGAAAGCATAAAACCATATTTCCCATGCGAAACCATAAGAGAGTTGACAAGAAGTCAAAACGGCACATCAATATCCAAAATCCATGCTAACCTGAAAGAATCCAAATCAACTCTAAGCACTGCTACCCAGAGAACCTGGGTGGAACGGAAGAGAGAGAAGAGGAAACAAAAAGAGTGATCCATAAAGTCTGGCGAGTCCAGTTACTTTTAAATATAAATGAAAAAAAGTATCATGGTAGGTATATAAAACCTGGAAGAACAAGATAACAATAACAAGGAAAAGTGTGAACTGAGCAAGATAAGTTTGAATAGAATATATTGCACTTCTTAAATACATTTCTATGCACCATACCAATGCTAATATATCAGAAACAGAATGATCCCTACAAATACCGTTGCATTACAATTTCTTGATTGTTAGGTTACTAAGGTTAACAACACTCAACGCTTATACACAGGTCGTGCCCATTTACTTTCCAATGGATTAACCTAATACAATATATGTAGCTACCACTCAATGTTGAGATGCGCCCCATGGTACCCCATTCGCACGGTCTCCACCGTAATGCCACAAAAATGAATGCAGTCCATCATCCTACGCTGGAGTGATATATGGATTTCTATACAACAATGTTATGTTTCACATATATCTGTCATTACTATGCTATGTAATCATACGGGCTGCTACCATCAATCGAATCAAACTCCATACTAGAGTAATGCCCTCAAGTCTATGATACACCATCCAGAGTAGATATGCATGTATCTAGACTTTCCAACATATGTATCATCAATTGTAGCTCGATGCCTCAACCACACGTCCTCTAATGCGCACCGAGTTCCATAGCAGGGCGATACAAGAAACACGGAACTCGGTCGGGAGCTTTTCCATATATGTACAGGCCCTCCTTTAAGAACCTGAAAATAAAGATATTCCTAGGGTCTATTTTTTATGGTGGCTATGGCCCTACCTCAGCCCCTCACTCAACTAGTAAAGACTACAAGATCTAAAAGACTGCCCCTACGCAAACAATCTAAACATCCATGTGGCATCTCCCCTCAACCCCTTACCTCGATAGTGCAAGGTGAATGGTATCTTGGGTTTAGCTCTAATCTTTTCGCATCCCACTGGCTGTCGATGACGGGTAGCCGACGATCTACTATCTTTATTGTTCCTGACGCCGCCTTCCATTGAGGAAATCGCATAATCACCCTGGTGTCACCTCGTCACAGCATTCTGACTGCAAAACTACTTTTGCAGTCAAGGCCCACCCACCTAGTAATTACGCGCAGACCCTACCTCTATGAACAAAGCCTAAATATCTGCCACTACACAGAGGACTACTAGGAGTACTTTACGTATCTCAGGAAGACACATGCTTCCCCTTCCAGTCCTTCGGAGCCGACAGAACAATCAGACAAAAGTGTGCTCCCCTCGTGCCTTACACCACCATGATGATCTACGACGTAGGGTTATTCACCCTCAAATGTACGGACTGGTCCAAGCACCTCACTTTAATATGTTGTTAAACCCTATGTCTAGACATTCTTTTACGCGCTTGCCTTACCTCATCAGGTTTTCATTTAACTTGATTATTCCCATTCATATTGAATTCTTAATCAAGTTACCAGGTTCCTCTTACTTATTAAGTTTGGTTATATAACTTAACCCCTTTAAGTTTATTAATAAGCCCACAACATGTTATTCTCTAGATTATGGCCCAAGGCCTGTAATCCACAATCCCTTTATATGTTCATCGTTTGATTCCATAATTACAATAACTTGTTCTTACTTAATGTGTAATTAAGTACTTCTCATTTTACATACTTCCTTTTTAGCATATCATTTATGATTAAATATAACTTATATCATTTCATAAGTTTACCACATTCGTTCTCATTTAATCATAATTCAACCTTATCGTTGTTTATTTAATAACTTAGTTCTCTTAACTGATTTCAAATCAAAGAATTAAGGGAAACGGGATACGCCATTACGTTCGTCTCGGAATTCTTCTTGAGATAGAGTCCGAGTTTGCGTAAAACGAACTCCGTAGGAAGAAGATATGGCCTCCGGAAGTTTCAGAATTTAGTTTAAAATTCGAACAGAAAACAGCTCAGAAAAACTAATTCAAAAATCAAAATCGGGCCCAATTGGCCAAGGCAGGAAAATTCCCACCCAAGGCACCCAGGTCGACTTGGCAGTCGACCTGGGGCTAGCCAGGTCGACTGGGCAGTCGACCTAGGTAACCCGTGTCGACTGCCAAGTCGACACGATGTCGACTGGGGTGTCGACCTGGCCCCTGAGCCTGGTCGAACCCAGCCCACCCTAGCTGGCCTGGTCTGTGTTTGGTCGATTTTCTGAGCCTTGCCTTGTCACTAGGGCTAGGTGTCAGCTCCTGGTTGGTCCCTCCTTTGAACGAACGGCTATTATTAAACCAAGCTTCATCGACGGTCTAAATCAACTCACAAACTCTATAAAAAGCACCTAAGACTAACCCTAATTCACACAAACTAAAATGGAGATGAGACCGTCATGGTGCTGAGGAGAGACTAAGGATAGCCGTCATAAATTGGGAGACAATTAGGAGATAAATCAAAAGCTTAAAGCAACGTTAATTGAATCAAAGCAACGCCTACAACAAAGGATAGCATCTCCAAATTCAGAATTCAGATTCTTGAATTGAAGATTCGTCATACGTTGTAAGTAGAGTGCTATTCCGATGTGAATAATTAATTGCGTTTGATTTGTGTAAAATGCGAAATGGAATTGTGGCGATAATAATCTATATTTGTATGTTATTTTGATTCGAACGATTTGGGAATGTTATGGTATACGATTGGATATTTGCAAGTATGTGATTTGCGTTGGAAGTTAACAACGAAATGGAATTGTGGCGATAATAATCTATACTTGTATGTTATTTTGATTCTAAACAATTTGGAAATGCTATGGTATACGATTGGATTCATACAAGTATATGATTTATGTTGACAACCATATGTTGTGGAATTTTAATTGGAATTCATGCAAGTATATGATTCGTTATTATGCTAATATGATGTACATACTTTTATGATCACTTTTAGTGTGTAATTGGACTAGGCTAAGTACTATGATTTATAGGAATCTATGTTGAAATTGGCAAATCATACTTTTGTGTTAGAAACAAAAGTAAGCACCTTTATGAACATGCCTAAACTATGTTTGGTATTATGCCTAGTTGAAACATGTTTTAGGCCTAAGTTGTTATCAAAACCATATGGTGACATATGTGACACAATTAAGTTAGATTTACATCCCAATTGCAAGTTTACAATGATTCATGTTTAAGTATTATTTATGCCATGATTACATGAATAGAATGATTCATGTTTAAGTATTATTTATGCCATGATTATATGAATAGAACGATTCATGTTTAAGTATTGTTTATGCCATAATCATATGAATAGAATGATTCATGTTTAAGTATTGTTTATGCCATGATTATATGAATAGAATGATTCATGTTTAAGTATTGTTTATACCATAATTATATGTCGTTACAATTGCAAGTTCACATGTGCCTACTTTATGTTAATTGAATCGTTCGTTGCAAGTTCATGCGTTCACACTCCCCTCTTTCATGTTACCTTATAAACACCATGTTATAAGCCTCCCCTTTTCATATGGCTAAATTGGGTTTAAATATTAAACCCAACACACCTTACATTGTAGCGAACGTGTAAAACGGGGGTAATGACGTTTGGGTTAAAATATAGAACATATGTGTTGGCATGTTTGACGCATGCCAACAACCTTGAAAAACAATTAAGTGGCATAAATAAATTTTAATCAATAAAGATGAATTTGAATAATGGGCCGCAAATATTTACATATAAAAAGAAAAGAGACAAAATATGTAAATGTAGAAAATACGACGTGTTTAACCTGAGGTTGGATTGAGTTGTGATGTAAACCTGCCCGGAACCGCCCGGTTGTCCAGTAGTCACAACAATACCTATCCAATGTGGGTGGTTAAACACGGAGCCCAATAAGGACCCGAGGTTAGACCGAGTTGTGGCGTAAGACTGCCCGGACCCAACCGGCAACAGGCAGCCACAACAATACCTGTCTAATGTGAGAGGTCGAGGCTTTAATAAGACAATTAAGGCTGAGTCAGGATTGATAGGATTAAGTAAATTATATTAATACTTAATCAAAATGGAACATGCTAAACTATACAGACTGATTGGGGGTTAGGTTTATAAAACACTTAACCAACTTAGCATGTTGGCTAGAAATAGAAAACCTAGTAGCGGGGGACCCTTTTCAGCAGTAACCCTACAAGGTGTATCAGGATACCCTGAACTAGGCAGGGTGGGGCACGATTACTAGGCTGACTGTAAGAGGTCAAATCGACGGCGGTGGTGCAGCAGTGTAGGTTCTAACGGGGTGCGGGCGTGCACACACTCCAGCACAGAAAAATAAGGCACTAGGCACCAGTAGCATACCTGTGCATTCTAGAATTGTGTCGGGCCGCCACCATGGGACTTGATACACCCCATGGTGGGACCAGCATAGGTAACTACAACAACGGGGGCCGTAAGACACATGTAACTATGCGAGTAGGAGCCGATCATCAGAAATGGATCACTTCACCCTGATTATGGGGTGCCTGTTGGGAACTAGTTTATATGGGTACAGAGATTAATATGGGGTACGATAGTATATTTGACCCTAGACAACTTAACTTAGTTTATGGTGCTTTCCCATTTCCAGTTTATACTTATCATACCCAGTTCTTTATTCATAGACTGAATAGTCCTAGACTTACTCAGGCTTTATGTCTGACTCTACTTTTCTTTCGCCTTCTTTTCTTTTGTCCCCCCCCCCCCAGGTCCACAGGGAGGGAATACCGCAGCTTGACCAGATTTCACATCCAGCTTGAAGAGAAAGAATGTATTGCTTGGATCTTTTCTGTTTTGGACTATGGATTTGGGCAGCAATTATGGGACTTTTGCAGTTTATTTATGTTTTCTTTATGCTTCTTTAATAATGTAATCAAGACAGTTATGAAGATGTTATGTTTTTGGAAGAACTGTAAGACAAGTATGGCATGTTTTTGTGAATTTTACGTATTTTGATGAAATAAAAGATGTTGTTGTTTTTTCGCTATTCAAAAATATGTGTTCTTATATCTGTCTTGTATATCTGTGACTTATACTTATAAACCTCCACCAAAATTAGGGCATTCCCCTTGAGAGTGACCCTAACGGAGGTGGGGTGTTTCACTTGGTATCAGAGCATAGGTTTACCAGATAAGATAAAAAGTTTTGAAAATTTATTTTCAAAAGAAAATTTAAAGAAGCATTTTTAAAAGATAAAATATTATATTTTAAAAAGGCAAAGTCCCCCAAAGCCATAGGTACTATCTCTTATCCTTCGTTTTGAATCTATCCTTTTTGTTTCAGCATGTCCGAAGAACTTAACTTGCCAGAGGGTGTACCAATACCTGGTTGGTTTAGACGGTTCTTAGAAGCAAGGGCCACTCAGCCAGGTCCTACCGTTCCTCCTCCCCCAGCTGTAGGAAATCATCCAGCTGCAGCAGCACCTCTTCCTCCACCTCCTCCGTGGGGAAACACTTTTGCTAAGATATGTAAAGATTTTAAAGCTGTGGGAGGAAAGGATTTTCATGGAACTGAGTCCTTCGTGGCAGCTAGAAATTGGCTGAAAGAAACCGAGGACTTATTCGTCATCTTTGAGGTAGAAGATAGGCAGAAAGTACAACTGGCAGTGTGGCTACTAAAGGGCGAGACTTCCTACTGGTGGGAAGTCACTAATGCAGAAAGACCAGTGGAAAGATGGGAGGACTTTAGGGCAAGGTTTGAGGCTAAATTTCTCTCAGTCGCGGAAAGGAGTTTGCAGTTGGAAAAATTCTTATTTCTTAAGCAAGGGAACAAGACAGTCAAAGATTATGTTAATCAGTTCGATGAGCCAGCTAGGCTCGGGCTGGACCTAGTCAACACCCCACACAAGAAGGCTCTCCGTTTTGTCAAAGGGTTGAATGAGCCATTACATAGTTTGGCCATGACCCATATACCCATGAGAGCTACGTATGAAAGATTGGTACAGATGGCATTGCTAAACAAAGAGGATAAGGGCAAGAAGGAGACAAAGGCAGAAAGCTCTCAAGGGAAGAAAGAGGGTTTACAGCCTAAGAAGACAGACTTTAAGAAGGGCGGGAAAGACAACAAAGAGAAGAGGAAGTGTAATTTCTGTGGCAAAGTGGGGCACTTAGTGAAAGATTGCCGGAAAAAGAAGGCCAAGATGAATGGCGGGTACTTTTCTTGCGGTGAGATAGGCCACATGGCTAAGGACTGCCCAAAGAAACGAGGACAGGGGCAAAGGGTTGGATTCACCTCAGGGGCACAGGTTCATGTTCTAGAAGCGCCACCTCTGCAACAGCGAGGTATAAATACTTCTGTAGAAAGTGTAGTTTATCTTTATGATCACCCCGTTCGCACTTTATTTGATTCTGGCGCATCACACTCTTTTATCTCGTCTGCTTTAGTAGAATCTCTGCACCTAAAAACTAGTATGGTAGAGGACCCCTTAATTGTTTCAAACCCAACTGGGGGCCCGGCTCATTTGTCTATGATCTGTTTTTGATTGAAAATTTCTATTCTAAGCGTAGAATTTAAATGTAGTGCCTTTGTTTTGGGCTTTTCGGGATATGGTTTGATTTTGGGCATGGATTGGCTATCCAGTAATGGGGCCATCCTTGATTGTGAGAAAAGGGTTGTTAGGCTCCTGACCCAGCTCGGTAACACTTTGGAAATTTCTTGTAATCCCTCGTATGCGGTTATGCTTAGTTATCTTGAATCGCTAGATGCCTCTGTTGAAAATTTGCAATCAGTTAGAGTAGTCCGGGAATATCCGGATGTCTTCGAAGAGGTGAAGGGCTTGCCTCCGAAGCGGGAGATAGACTTCCGCATATATCTTGTAGATAATGCAAAGCCCGTTGCGTTTCCCGTTAGACACATGGCTCCACGAGAAAGGAAAGAGCTCAGTAAACAGATTAAAGAGCTTCTAGAGAAGGGGTTCATTAGGAGGAGCATTTCAGAATGGGGCGCTCCAGTGGTGTTCGCTACAAAGGCGGATGGTTCACTCCGTCTATGTGTTGACTATAGGGAGCTCAACATGCTAACGAAAAAGAATAGGCACCCTCTCCCCAGAATTGACGATCTGTTTGATCAGCTTGTAGGAGCGTCTGTTTTCTCCCAACTCGATTTAGCGACCGGTTTTCATCAGCTAAGGGTGGCTGAAGATAGCATCGATAAAACGGCATTCAGAACCCCAGACGGCTTCTTTGAATGGCTTGTCATGCCTTTTGGCTTGACAAATGCACCTGCTTACTTCGTGGACCTGATGAGTAGGGTATTCAGAGATTTCCTCAATAAGTTCGTAGTGGTCTTCGTAGACGATATCCTTATCTTCTCAAAGAGTGAAGAGGAACATGCTCAGCACTTAAGGGCAATCATGGAAACTCTGCGAGTCCATCAGCTAAAAGCCAAATTCTCCAAATGCCACTTTTGGAGAGAGGAAGTAAGATTTCTTGAGAACATAGTATCCAAAGAAGGGTTAGCTGTAGACCCAGCTAAGGTAGTAGCGGTGCAGGATTGGAAGACACCAAAGAACGCAACAGAGGTCCGAAGCTTTCTCGGGCTAGCAGGCTTCTATCGAAAATTCATCAGAGACTTTGCAAAGATATCAGCTCCGCTCACAAGGTTGACCAAGAAGAATCTAGTATTCAATTGGGACTTGGATTGCGAGTTTGCTTTCCAGCGTCTGAAAAGGGATCTTACAACAGCCCCAGTTTTAACGTTCCCAGATGGAAGCAAGATGTTCACAGTATATACAGATGCATGTGGGACGGGGCTAGGCGCCGTCTTAATGCAAGAAGGAAGGGTAGTAGCTTATGGTGGGAGACAATTGAAAGTGCACGAAAAGAACTACCCAACCCACGATCTTGAGTTAGCTGCCATCGTCTTTGCACTCAAGTCTTGGCGACACTATCTCCTAGGTGAGAAGTTTGAACTTTACACTGACCATAAATCATTGAAATACCTTTTCTCGCAGAAGGACCTTAACTTGAGGCAACAGAGATGGATGGAGTTTCTTGCCTCGTATGATTTCGAGATCTCTACACTCCGGGCAAAGGCAACGTAGTGGCAGACGCGTTGAGCCGAAAGAAACTGACCCTAAGCCCGCTGTTTTTTGAAAGACAAAGCCTAGAGTTTATAGCCAGTTTTGACTTTAGGCCCTCCTCCGATTTTGTACCAGGCTTGCTAGCATCTCTCGAAGTACGCCCGACTTTAGTGGACTCAATAGGGATAGCACAACGCGAAGACCCTCAGCTTGTGGAGGCGATTGATAGGCTAATTAGGGGTGAGACTTCAAGTCACCTCAACAGATACTCCATCGACAATAAGGGTTGGCTGAGACGAGACGGAAGACTATGCGTCCCACAAACAAGGGATTTAGTAAAGAAGGTTCTCGAGGAAGCACATCACTCCAAGATGACGATACAACCGGGCGGAGATAAAATGTACAAGGACATAAAGCGAACTTTCTTTTGGAACGGCATGAAGAAGGACATGGCAGATTTCGTTTCTAAGTGTATGGTGTGCCAACAGGTTAAGGCGGAACATAAAAAGCCTGGCGGTCTGCTACATCCTCTAGAGATCCCGCAATGGAAGTGGGATAGCATCTCAATGGACTTCATTGATGGGCTGCCTAGGTCAAGGAGAGGCAACACTAGCATTTGGGTAATAGTGGATAGGCTTACTAAAAGCGCCCACTTTTTACCTGTCAAAAGTAAAAGAACTGCCTCATCTCTAGCATCTCTTTACCTCAAGGAAATTGTTCGACTCCATGGAATACCATCCAGCATTGTTAGTGACCGAGACCCTATCTTCACAAGTGAGTTTTGGCGGAGTCTACAAGAAGCGGTAGGCACACAGTTATGCTTAAGCACAACCTATCATCCCCAAACCGACGGCCAAACAGAAAGAGTGAACAGAGTTTTGGAGGACCTTTTAAGACTATGCGTCCTTGACTTCGGAGGGACATGGGAAGACCATCTTCCTTTGGTGGAATTTGCCTACAACAACAGCTACAAGCAACCATCAGAATGGCGCCCTTCGAAGCTTTATATGGAAGACCGTGTTGGTCGCCCACTTGTTGGTGGGAGTCTACTGATAAGCTCATACTTGGACCAGATATGATCCGAGAGACTTCAGAGAAAGTAGACTTAATACGAAGAAGGATGAAGACGGCCCAAGACAGACAAAAGTCCTACGCCGACAAGAGGAGGACCGACCTTGAATTTGAGGTTGGGGTCAGAGTTTTTCTTAAGGTATCTCCGCTAAGGAACGTTGTTTGTTTTGGAACCACAGGAAATCTAGCACCAAGGTTCATAGGGCCATTCCCTATCATCGAGAAAATTGGGAAAATGGCCTATAGATTAGAGCTACCGGAAAAATTGGCCGGAGTTCACAACGTCTTTCACGTTTCACACCTCCGAAAATGTCTACATGAATCTGCTGAAGTGGTAGAGCCAAATATCCTAGAAGAAGCTGAAGTGGAACGCGAAGCAAACGTAAGGAAAGTTCCAACCCGCATATAAGGAACGGAAGTGAAGAAGCTACGCAACCGCGAAGTCAAGCTCGTCAAAGTTCAGTGGAGCGACGCCGAAGAAGATGCAATTTGGGAAACTGAAGCTAGAATACGCGCAGCCTACCCTTTTCTTTTCGAGGGTACATCTTTGATCTTTCCTTTTTCCTTAAGTTGCGCTTTTATCTATCTTTTTAGGTATATCTCCTCGACCTTATCTTTTAGGAAGAAACCCTTTGGATGAAAACATGTAATTGAAACATGTTATGGATGATGGTTGCAAGTGGTTGCAAGTGATTGCTAGTGGTTGCTCGTGGTTGCATATACACACACAATCTAGGTTTTAGATCGGCTCAGTCACTTCATACTGCATATGCATATATGTTTGCATTCATATATGGTTGAACATTGATGTGTTGACATATGGATGTTGCATTTGTATGAATGATTGTGCACTCATGTAGAATCATGAATAGGAAAATTTGCATACATAATGGATTCATGGCACTTACATAATTCGCATTAAGGAAGTCAACTGAATCAGTAGACCGCCTGATTTTGCATTAGATAAGTACATGTACACACACGCACTTCGCATATGATCATGAAGCATTAGAAGTCTTTTAAGGATAATGGATGCTCGTGTTTGATGGATGAGTAGATGGATGTTTGGATGTTAGGATATACATTCTTCCTGAACTTGAAGATTTCAGGGACGAAATCCTTTTAAGTGGGGGAGAATGTAACACCCCGTGTATTCTATAACAGTAAAATTCACAAATTAAAGTATAACTAATTTCAAATCAAATAATTAAGGGAAACGGGATACGCCATTACGTTCGTCTCGGAATTCTGCTTGAGATAGAGTCCGGGTTTGCGTAAAACGGACTCCGTATGAAGAAGATATGGCCTCCGGAAGTTTCAGAATTCAGTTTAAAATTTGAACAGACGAAAACAGCTTAGAAACACTAATTCAAAATTCAAAATCGGGCCCAATTGGCCAAGGAGGGAAAATTCCCGCCCAAGGCACCCAGGTCGACTTGGCAGTCGACCTGGGGCTATCCAGGTCGACTGGGCAGTCGACCTGGGTAACCCGTGTCGACTGCCAAGTCGACACGGTGTCGACTGGGGTGTCGACCTGGCCCCTAAGCCAGGTCGAACCCAGCCCACCCTGGCTGGCCTGGTCTGTGTTTGGTCGATTTTCTGAGCCTTGCCTTGTCACTAGGGCTAGTTGTCAGCTCCTGGTTGGTCCCTCCTTTGAACGAACGGCTATTATTAAACCAAGCTTCATCGACGGTCTAAATCAACTCACAAACTCTATAAAAAGGACCTAAGACTAACCCTAATTCACACAAACTAAAATGGAGATGAGACCGTCATGCTGCTTAGGAGAGACTAAGGATAGCCGTCAGAAATTGGGAGACAATTAGGAGATAAATCAAAAGCTTAAAGCAACGTTAATTGAATCAAAGCAACGCCTACAACAAAGGATAGCATCTCCAAATTCAGAATTCAGATTCCTGAATTGAAGATTCGTCATACGTTGTAAGTAGAGTGCTATTCCGATGTGAATAATTAATTGCGTTTGATTTGTGTAAAATGCGAAATGGAATTGTGGCGATAATAATCTATATTTGTATGTTATTTTGATTCGAACGATTTGGGAATGTTATGGTATACGATTGGATATTTGCAAGTATGTGATTTGCGTTGGAAGTTTACAACGAAATGGAATTGTGGCGATAATAATATATACTTGTATGTTATTTTGATTCTAAACGATTTGGAAATGCTATGGTATACGATTGGATTCATACAAGTATATGATTTATGTTGACAACCATATGTTGTGGAATTTTAATTGGAATTCATGCAAGTATATGATTCGTTATTATGCTAATATGATGTACATACTTTTATGATCACTTTTAGTGTGTAATTGGAATAGGCTAAGTACTATGATTTATAGGAATCTATGTTGAAATTGGCAAATCATACTTTTGTGTTAGAAACAAAAGTAAGCACCTTTATGAACATGACTAAACTGTGTTTGGTATTATGCCTAGTTGAAACATGTTTTAGGCCTAAGTTGTTATCAAAACCATATGGTGACATATGTGACACAATTAAGTTAGATTTACATCCCAATTGCAAGTTTACAATGATTCATGTTTAAGTATTATTTATGCCATGATTACATGAATAGAATGATTCATGTTTAAGTATTATTTATGCCATGATTATATGAATAGAACGATTCATGTTTAAGTATTGTTTATGCCATAATCATATGAATAGAATGATTCATGTTTAAGTATTGTTTATGCCATGATTATATGAATAGAATGATTCATGTTTAAGTATTGTTTATACCATAATTATATGTCGTTACAATTGCAAGTTCACATGTGCCTACTTTATGTTAATTGAATCGTTCGTTGCAAGTTCATGCGTTCACACTCCCCTCTTTCATGTTACCTTATAAACACCATGTTATAAGCCTCCCCTTTTCATATGGCTAAATTGGGTTTAAATATTAAACCCAACACACTTACATTGTAGCGAACGTGTAAAACGGGAGGTAATGACGTTTGGGTTAAAATATAGAACATATGTGTTGGCATGTTTGACGCATGCCAACAACCTTGAAAAACAATTAAGTGGCATAAATAAATTTTAATCAATAAAGAAGAATTTGAATAATGGTCCGCAAATATTTACATATAAAAAGAAAAGAGACAAAATATGTAAATGTAGAAAATACGATGTGTTTAACCCGAGGTTGGATTGAGTTGTGATGTAAACCTGCCTGGAACCGCCCGGCTGTCCAGTAGTCACAACAATACCTATCCAATATGGGTGGTTAAACACAGAGCCCAATAAGGACCCGAGGTTAGACTGAGTTGTGGCGTAAGACTGCCCGGACCCAACCGGCAACAGGCAGCCACAACAATACCTGTCTAATGTGAGAGGTCGAGGCTTTAATAAGACAATTAAGGCTGAGTCAGGATTGATAGGATTAAGTAAATTATATTAATACTTATTCAAAATGGAACATGCTAAACTATACAGACTGATTGGGGGTTAGGTTTATAAAACACTTAACCAACTTAGCATGTTGGCTAGAAATAGAAAACCTAGTAGCGGGGGACCCTTTTCAGCAGTAACCCTACAAGGTGTATCAGGATACCCTGAACTAGGCAGGGTGGGGCACGATTACTGGGCTGACTGTAAGAGGTCAAATCGACGGCGGTGGTGCAGCAGTGTAGGTTCTAACGGGGTGCGGGCGTGCACACACTCCGACATAGAAAATAAGGCACTGGACACCAGTAGCATACTTGTGCATTCTAGAATTGTGTCGGGCCGCCACCATGGGACTTGATACACTCCATGGTGGGACCAGCATAGGTAACTACAACAACGGGGGCCGTAAGACACATGTAACTATGCGAGTAGGAGCCGATCATCAGAAATGGATCACTTCACCCGGATTATGGGGTGCCTGTTGGGAACTAGTTTATATGGGTACAGAGATTAATATGGGGTACGATAGTATATTCGACCCTAGACAACTTAACTTAGTTTATGGTGCTTTCCCATTTCCACTTTATATTTATCATACCTAGTTCTTTATTCATAGACTGAATAGTCCTAGACTTACTCAGGCTTTATGTATGACTCTACTTTTCTTTCGCCCCCCCCCCCCCCCCCCCCCTAGGTCCACAGGGAGGGAATACCGCAGCTTGACCACATTTCACATCCAGCTTGAAGAGAAAGAGTGTATTGCTTGGATCTTTTCCATTTTGGACTATTGCTTTGGGCAGCAATTATGGGACTTTTGCAGTTTATTTATGTTTTCTTTATGCTTCTTTAATAATGTAATCAAGACAATTATGAAGATGTTATGTTTTTGGAAGAATTGTAAGACAAGTATGGCATGTTTTTGTGAACACGTATTTTGATGAAATAAAAGATGTTGTTGTTTTTCCACTGTTCAAAAATATGTGTTCTTATATCTGTCTTGTATATCTGTGACTTATACTTATAAACCTCCACCAAAATTAGGGCATTCCCCTTGAGAGTGACCCTAACGGAGGTGGGGTGTTTCAGCTCCGAGCAGACTTAAACCACAATTTTAGACTTAACCTCGTGTCATGGTGCTGTTATGCATTAGACCCCTCACATTAGATTAACCACTCATGGTAGCTGGATATGTCGGGAGGCTCCGGGTAGACTTATGCCACAAGTGCAATCTAACCTCGTGTCTAAGCATTACTACGGTTCCAATTGTTTTAGGAATATTCATATTAATAAATTTCCCTATTCCAAATATAGATTTTCATGCCCCTTTTTAATCCATACTTCATTATGCACAATATGCCCATTTCCAAGTCATAAATTAAGACATATATATTATGCCCAAATTCGTATTGACATATTTGCTAATTTATGTCCCTAGTTCATATTCACATATTTCAGTACAAGTTATGCCTAAATTCATATTCACATATATTCCAATTTATGCCCAAATTATATTTTACATAGGTTCCAATTTATTCCAAATCATATTTTACATATGTTCCAATTTACGCCAAATCATATTTTTCATATGTTCCAATTTATGCCATATCATATTTTTCCCAAACGATTCCCAATTTTGCGCGTTCGCATATTTTAGCGTTAGACCTAGGGTCGAAGGTAGCCTGGCTATAAAAATAAAAAGGGAAAAGAGGGAAAGAAGAGAATCAAAACTGGCATAATGAAGAATTAATAATGAACTAACAGAAATAGGCATAAAAACTGAACATGCATATTATGACAGGATTTGACATGGTGACGATATGAACATGTAAACGCAGATCTAATAATTATGTCATAACAGAACTTGTTTAGGCATAGATCCAATATCCAATTTTTATTTACATTTTATGATTACCAATTAAATATTTAGATCTAAAAATAACATGAACTCACATTGAATAGATCTAAGGAAATGGATCCAAACAACTGAGAAGAACACGTTGGATTTGTTGTTGTAGCCATCGTTGAATTTGTATAATGTTTGCTTAGTTGGATTTGGAGAAGAATAATAGAACTATACTTGAATCTCAAATCTCTAATTGCAGAAGAAGAAAAGGGTCCGAATTAGTCCAAGCACCGACAGCATTTGGCCTCCACTGATTTCCAGTGAAGAAAACAAGAGAAATGAGCCTGCATATATAGCTGCCAGACCCAGAAAACCGACTGCCACCTCATCCCTAGGGGTTCTTGCCTACCCCTTGCGGGGTCAACCCCGATATCGACACCCCTTCAGGGGGGTCGACTCTGATGTCGACACCCCCCTTAGGGGGTGACCCCCCATAGGGCGGGAATTTTGGCACTCTCCGAATTTTTGATTTTTGAACTGTTTCTGGATAAGTTTGGTCTGATATATATATATATATATATATATATATATATATATAATTTTTCTGCACGTATACAAACTTCAAACCTTCGTAACTTCTTCATACGATGTCCATTTTACGCAAACCAAATGTCTATCTTGACCAGAATTTCGAGACGGACGCATGGTGCAGTCTGTTTCCCTTAATTCTGAGTACTAAATCAATTACTATTTAATTTACCCTCTATATTATCATTAAAATTACGGGTTGTTACAAATATTGCTGGTATGATCCTAGCAAATAAATATCCTAATTTGCGCCTCTGCCCAGATCCCCCTTGATTTGGGTCTTATTCATGTATCACTTATTTTCCCTAATCATCCCCGTACAGCTGGAACGATCAACATTTATTACATGTTTATTAAACTTAATATCAGATCTAAGTTTATACTTATAATACACCTTTTCATTCTTTCTTTCAATTATAATCCTCATGTTATAATTCTATATGTAAATGCGCCCAGTTTGTCTATTATGATTTATTTATATGTCCATACAGTTTATCATAATATTATTCTTGCAAAAATGTCCAGTCTCTTCCAATTACAACCCATGTTATAATTTTATTTCAAATCTACATTAACTTGCCTACTTCAGTCTAATACCATTTTAATTACAAATTTATATTTTATGCACACTTTTTCTGGAAATTCAGTCCTTTTTTTTAATCCATATTTGCACAACTATTACTTTCATTCTATTTTTCTATGCATAAAATAAAAGGATTAAATCAATCATCAAAAATTTACAAATCTAGGCATGTTTTGGGCATAAACAAAAATAAGTACAAAAACTGTAAAATACAGACAAACATACTAAAAGGGGGAAGAAGACTGAAAGAATATCCTATAGAACTTGAATAAAAAGAAAACTGTAAGAAAAGATTGAGAAATACTTATGGAAAATAACTTACAAAATAAGAACTCATAGAGACACCAACTTACAGAAAACTAATAAAAACTGTAAGAAAACTATAAGAAAAACTATAGAAAAATCTATAACTATCATAAACTCTATTTTCTAAACTACTAAAAGTCTAAATAATTACACACTGACCCGTGGTCCTAAGCTTTCCTCTGTGGCTTTAGTGGATCTCGTCTCCAATAGGTGTATATAACTAAATAATTTAATAAACATTTTCCCTAGAAAAAATTAGCTTAGATCCATCTCAAAAAGAGAGAATCCAGTGGAAAGATTACGTATTTGAGGAATGAGTTAGATCTAGAGGTATATCTGTAGTATAGTCTTGGGATCTTAAACAGTTGGATTTCTAAGATAAATCCTAGCCAACCACGTCAATCAACAAGTTAGAATGTGCCACATCAACTTCAGTTTTAAAAACAACAAATAAAAAAGTCACATCAATTTTAAAACAAAACGTTCGTGATTTTTCTCGCCTAGACGCAAATTGCGATCAGGAAGGTGTGTGGGTGGACCCCACCTGCAACTTTGGTCGACCCTGGGGTTGACATTGGGGTCCATCCCCATTATATATATACACACATATATATTTGAAATTTCACACCATGTATTTTATTTACACACACACACACACACACACACATCTTTTTAAATTATGGTTTATTAGCTTAACATGTTTCTCCCACATCTTCCACATACGAACTCAGATTTTGACAAGTTATATATAAAAGTTAACCAAAAAATTGTCATGGACTAAATGATGCGACTCCCGTAGCCAAATTATGAAAATATTACAAACTTATTATTATATTAATTTTAATTATTATTATTCAGATTTTAGGGTTGTTACAACACATTTGTGTCTATATTGTTTTAACCGTATAACTACCATGTCACTTTAAGTTCAATTATTAACATTCAAACACTTTCACATTAACTAACTTCTTACTTCTTTAATACTATTAGTTGTCATTTACTCTTTATTTTTAATATAATAAATTAAGTACTTGTTAATGCTTAAGTTACAATCAGTATACTTATGCATGTCCTGTTGTTCTTTTTTTATTGATGGTTATACTTGTTAACGATAGTTTTTGTCAACACCGGGATTAGGCCTAAGGATATGACCCTAAGGAAATCAAAGGGATTATTCAGATTCTACAAGCTTGAGTTAGTTCACCGTTTCCTAGATATCAAGGTCTTAACCCCGAAGATTAGTTACTCTTCCTTTAAAGAGGTGAGTATCACGCTTACGAGACTCGAGGACCAACAATTACCTTGGGATAAGGGTTCCCAAGCGCAATGCAAGTTAGAAAGCTAAATGGCTTGTAGAAGGGTGTTTTGGGTAATCTAGCTTATGCATGGAACATTGTCATGAAGAAACATTGAAGAAACTAGCAACATAAATGATGAAGAAATTCATGACATTGATCTCAAGTATTGATTCACTCTTAATTGATCACTGTGCTAGGTACATAGAAATGCTTAAGTAAAATTCCCAAATCAATTCAGAAATTAGGGTTTTCTATAGAAAAGTTTACAAGAACGAGGGACGAGAAAAGCCCCCCCTCCCCCTCAGTGAGACTACTGGGGTCTTATTTATAGACAAATTGGACCCCCTTTTGATATCAAATCGACAGAAGTCTTTTCCGAATGCGGCAATAGGGTTACAGCCGCTTTTATGCCTTTCAGTTCTGACAACATGGTTTCAGCCGCCTTTTTCTCTAATGAGCATTGTTATTAGGTTTATCTGGCTTTCGGAGTGTCGAATTCGGGCTCTAGGAACTTAACTTTGGTGCTGCTTTTTCATAAGTGAAAATAAGCGTCAGGTCCCTAAAACATTTCAAAATGTATGTCATGTCCCTCCTAGGTTTTCCATTCAAACCCACCCCCTGTTTTCAAAACTTCTGCCTTCTACGTGTTTTCTTCAAAAAAAATGTCGCTGTCATATTAAAAAAAACATAAATTTTGGAAATATTTTCAGAAGTCCACGCAAATCAAAAAAAGTTGCATACATGTATGCAACTATTATCAATAATTGCACACACGTATGCAACTATTGCATATGCTGTTTCTATTGTAAATCTATACAGAAATTTGCATACATGTGTGCAATTATTTGAAATGCTTGCACACATGTATGCATGTATTGTATGAAGTAAAGCTTAACAGAATTTTGTCTGCAGATTGTTGCACGCATGCGTGCAACTTTTCTGTTTTTATTGCACACCTGAATGCAAACAAATGTCAACTGATTTGCATGCATGTGAATTTTTGCACACTTGTGTGCAAGAATACTGCTTTACTTGCGTGCATGTATGCAAGAAAAACAGCACAGACGCCTGATTGGGATACTTGCACGGACATATGCAAGAAAATACAAATACGTGCATACCATCATGCATTTAACTGTGGTTTCGTTGTTTTTTCGTTTTTTTCGTTTTTAACATGTTTTTTGATGTTTTTTCGATCTGATTTTTTTACGTGTTTTATTTAAATATGAATTTATATGATTTATATATATATATATATATTACTGGATTTGAGCCTAATTTAAAACCATAACAGAGACCTGTGCCAAATGCACCCTTTACATAATGCATCAATGCCAAGCCCATTGGTATAGATAACTTCAGTAGTTGCTTTCATTCTTAACGATAAGCTTCAGTCTCAGTAGTAATTCTGCAGAATACTACCTTTATGCTTCTGTTCCTTTTGTCATCTTCATCTATTTCGGTATCAACACTAAGTAAATTAGTATGGATAGCCCCTCTTCTTTGACTTTGGATTACTTCAGTGAATTCTTGGGTTTAGTTCAGGCTTTGCGATAACATGCTTTTGGTATGCCTTCCGATGGTTTTGAAGTTAATTCTTAGTATCAGTACCAGATAGTGATAGCCCTTTGCTTCCTCTTAGCAAGACTTTATGCCTTTCCTTCCTGGTTCTGGGTTTCAGATCATATGCTTTCGGTCGTCCCTTTTTATCAGCTTCCGCGTAATATGCTTTCGGAAGTGAACCTTTGTTTGTTGCTTTCAGTGTCGGCATTGCCTTGTCGATATCTCATTTTGTATCAGTATCAAGCCTTTGCCTCTTGTGTTGGTGTTGATAGCACATTGACCAAGTCTTCCACTCTCTACTTTCGTTATATGTTGCATCAATGATCCAGTGTCGGTTTTTTTCTTCCAAAAATCACTCTTAGTGCCAGTGGTGCACCGATACCCCTTCGCTGGTATCTAGCTCCGGTGTTGAATTTGGTAGTAACATTTTGTTTTCCCTTCTGAAGGGGTATCAAATTTTGTCTTTTGTGTTATACTTTGATCTACCACCTATTGGTATCCCCTGATCCGGTTTATTGATTTGGTCTTGTTTGTGCGACCGAGATTTAAGAAGCACTTCGATATAAAAGTTCTTTCTCTTCACTTTTTTATCTGCAAGTTACAATACTCAAACGATATCACTGTTCATCGAGATTTCAACAAGTTTTCCATTATTTCAAACCCCAATTTTCACTGTAAGTATTTCATTCCTATTGAAATTAGAACTCGAAAACATTCTCCTGACTCAATTAGGGAATCAATCAATATTTTCATACTTTGTGTGTGAGTTTAAATGATGAGAATAGCTTAAGTGATAATTAATGGCAGATAATATAGGTTATCTATTTCCCTAACACACCATTTGGGTTTAAAGTGCAAAATTGACATACAGAAGGTTAATTTTATTGTAAAGAAGGGTGTTATGCTTCCGGCACCTGCAGATTCATCATCAAACTGCTGTCGATTCATTATAGTTTCAATTTTTCCAATATCGACCTCTATGTCTACTTTGTTTTCGACCTAGTAGGTACTAACACAGTGTGAAAGCATTACCGAGAGTTGTGTTTTCCTTTTTTACCATCGGTAAAGTTTGAGACTGTGACATTTGATTTTGATCCCACTGGTACTAGGTTTTAAGGTTAGCTGACTTTCAATGACAGTTCTCAAACATTTGGTTCCGGTAAGGCCAACACCAGGTATTACCGATATTTTGGCTCCCCATATAACAGCCTTTTTTTCCTTCTGGTTTCGGGGGAAGTTAACTTGATCATCACAAAATACTTAATTATTTCTAAGCATATGTGAAGTGTTCTTATATATATGAGTTTCCTTAACCATTTTGTCCTAATGATTCATGTTGCGCTTTTACAATTCAAACTTCCAATGTTAACAAATTTTTATGCTTATTACAACTTGTGAATAACATGTGCATACTTAAGTAAGAAGAATATGGTACTGATATATATGTTATGGAATGTATCACATGGCAGCATTATGTCTGATAAGAAGAGCACCGACAAGCCAAAGTCTGGTGGTTCTTGCACTCCTCGGGAGAAGAAGGTGTTTGTTCCGAAGTAGTCTCTCATTGCTTCTCAAGAAAAAGTGAATACCAATCTTGAGAACTTTGGGACGTCTGGCATAGATGTCATTCTTGCCACTGCTCAAGGCACCTTGTAACACCCCGAATTTTAACAACACAAGAAGACAATAAATTAAATAATAATTAATTTAATATTCAGAATTAAGGGAAACGGACTGCACCATTGCGTTCGTCTCGGAATTCTGGCCAAAATAGAAACCTGGTTTGCGTAAAACGGACAACATATGAAGAAGTTATTAAGGTTTAAAGTTTGTATACGCATAAGAAGATTTTGTATATATAGTCCAGAAATTCAAAATTAAGTCAAAACAGTTCAAATTGCCCAGAAATAGGGTAAGCGGGAAATATCCCGCCCATGGTGTTGACCCCTTAAGGGGGTGTCGACCCTTGGGTCGACCCCTCAAAGGGGGTGCCGACCCATGGGTCGACCCCCTAAGGGGTGGTTGACCCCCTTAGGGCAGATGTCGCAGATTAGGGTTTGCGGCCAACAACTATATATATGTCCTCATTTCTCATGTTTTGCACAATGAAAATAATGGAGGACTAGATGTTGTCGCTGCCCAGATTGAATCAAACCTTTTTCTTCTTCTACAATCGAGTTATTCAAGTGTAGAACTGTGATTCAACATCTGCTATTCTTCTTCTATTTTTGCAGATCCAAACACTATGAGTCTATGTTAATTTTAGATCTAAATAATTAAAAAGTAAATATTGACATGACTATAATTTAGATCTATGCCTGTAACTGCTTGAATCATATCAGATCTGTTATAACTTGTGTATCTATGATATTCTGATATGACTATGACTTAGATCTTAACCTTTATCATGTCAAAACTGTTTTTGATTGTATATCTAATTCATTTTTTAGATCGCCTTATGCCTGTTCAATTATGTTTATAACCAAATCAAATCTGTTGTTAGTTGGACAACTAAATCATTGTTTAGATCACATCATGTCTATCCCTATCATGTTAGAATCAGTCCTATTATCATATGTTCATCATATATGTTCCTCTATGCCTACCTTGTCATTAAGCCACTATATGTTTTATGCCTGTTTCTACCATTATATGTCCACCATGTTAGTATCATCATCTCTGTTCTATCCCTCTATCTTTTCCCTTTTATTTTTATATAGCCAGGCTACTTTCGAGCTAAGACATGCCGCTGAAATATACGAATACGTTAGATTGGGAATGAGGGGAAAACGTTAATATTGGGCATAACTTGAATTGGGAAATTTGGGCATAATGTGAATGAAATACATGAATAGGGATTTAGACATACCTTGAATGAAATATATGAATGTGGATTTGGGGCATAAATCAACTTGTGGATAAAACCTTAATTTGTGGTATAGGGTTCATTATGAACATAACTCGGGAAAGGGGCATGAAAACCTATAACGACATAGGTATAATTGATTAAAATGCCTAGAATCACAGTAATTAGTAACTATAACCGCGCTTAGACACAAGGGTAGATTACGCTAGTGGTGGAAGTCTGCCCAGAACCGATCGACATATCCAGTGTCCATAGGTGGTCAATCTAATGTGAGGGGTCAAAGTGCATAAACACAAGACGTGCTAAGACACGAGGTTAAATCCGACTTGTGGAAGAAGTATGCCCGTAGCCGCCCGACATAACCAGCATCCGCAAGTTGTAGGTTTAATGTGGGAGGTCTATTACATTGTAACCATAATTGAATATGGTAATAAAGTTGAATACTTAACCTAGTTGAATCCATAGGGATTGTATGAACATGTAACTTAAATAGGGGTTAAGTAAACTTGTTTGAAACAGTGGGTGGGTTAAGTAAATCTTCGGTGGGTGCATAATATATACATATATATAGGCCTACAAACTTAACCTATAGGGTTATGCAATTTTATGACATCGGTAGGTAGGCATAACCTGTAGAAAACCTAGTAGTGGGGATGGAAGACAAAGGGGAGAGCTTGCATCATCTTGTTTGTGGGACCCGTTTTAGTTAGTAACTCATATATAAGTATTAAACGAGTACTCCAAACTAGGTCGGAGTTGGGGCATGCTTACTGGGCTGATTGTAAGAGATCCAAACAAAAGGGGCGGTGTGGGCGGCGCGTATCGACCGGGTCATGTACGTGCATGGTTCGGACAGGGGAAGATAAGACGTTGTGGCACCTGTATATATGGTTGTGCACATCCTAAAAACTAAGGGTTGCCACTTTAGGGAGTGATACACCTTACTAATGGGCTAGCACAGGGTATCTACGGAGTAGGGATCCGATCGATTAGGGTAGTAGTTAGGGTACACTTAGACTTCGGTATGTTGGGAGCCCGTTAATACCCTTAGGGTTAACTCTGGTATGTTGGGTTGCTTGTTGATGGTATGGGATGAAAACCTCTCACTGGAAGCACACCTAAGTCTACCATTTTACACTGGTTGGTGATCATCTTGTTAATAAGAAACTAGTATTGGTGTAGAGTAATCATTAGGGAAGTGTATACATTCTATCATGTTTATCCGGTTTACCTTGTCATACCTGCCTTTTATGATGTTATCTTTCTTATCCACTTTATATGTTTGTCATGATACTTTTACTTATTTATTTTCTAAAAGTAACTGGAATCTCCAGACTTTATGTCTAACTCATTTTGTTTCCTCTTCTTTCTCTTCCGTCCCCCCCCCCCCTCCCCCAAGGTTCTCAAGGTGGGAATACTCAAGCTTGATTAGGATTTTGCTATTGTCTTACTTAGAGCTACTTAGATGTATTGCTCAAATTCTTATCTTTGCTAGTATGGCTATGTTTCTTTTGGGGATTATGCTTCTTTTACTATTTTACTCTGATGTTTTAAGTACAAGATAGAAATTTTAATGACGTACTGGGTTTATGTATTTTCAAACATATGATGTTTTGAATAACGATGCTTCATGATTAATAATTTTATTAATTCCACTGCTATTTTATATCTATCTTGTAATGTTCAATTTCTGTTTATCTATAACGCTTCACGAAACTTAATGCATTCTCTTAATGAGTGACATTAACGGACGTGGGGTGTGACACTTGGTATCGGATCTGAAGGTTACGAGATCGGATAAAGTTTTTGAAAATTATTTTCAAAAAGGTTTTAAAAGGAAGCATTTTCAAAAGAAAAGTCTATTTTGAAAAACATATTCCCCAAAGCCATATGTAACATCTTTCGATCCTTTATGTGAATCCCTTTCCTTTTCTTTTCAGCATGTCTAGGGAACCTAATATTCCTGAGGGCGTTAAGATACCAGGCTGGTTCCGTCAGTATTTAGAGGCTACGGCGCCTGCCGGTTGTCAAGTAGATGTTCCTCCCCCAGCTGCACCCATCGTTCCTCCTCCTCCACGAGCAGATAATTTCTCTAAGATTTGCAAAGACATTCGTGCTATGGGAGGAAAGACTTTTAATGGAACTGAGAGGTTTATAGAGTCAAGAAATTGGCTCAAAGAAACGGAGATTTGTTTGAAATTTTCGAAGTTGTTGATCGTAGGAAGATCTAGTTAGGCGCTGGCTACTGCCAGAAGAAGCTTTGTTCTAGTGGGAAGTGACGCAAGCAGGGCATCCAGTGGAGACTTAGAATGATTTTCGGCAAAGGTTTGAAATGAAGTTTCTATCTCAAGCCGAGCAAACCATGCAAATGTAGAGGTTTCTGGCACTCAGCAAGGAGGCATGACTGTCCACGAATATGTTAACAAATTTAACAAATTAGCGATGTTTGGGTTGGAGCTGGTAGATAATCTGCATAAGAAAGCTTTACGGTTTTCTAAAGGACCGAATGAACCCCTCCATGGGTTAGCTATGTCCCACATTCCAACGGGAGCAACTTTTGAAATGCTCGTTGGTATGGCCTTGATGCATGAAGAAGACAAAGGTGTAAAGAAAGAAGGTAAAGTGGAGGAAACACAAAATAAGAAAGTATTGCCCAGGAAAGGACAACAACAACAATAACAAAAGAAAGGCGGAAAGAATGACAATGCAAAGGATAAGAGGAAGTGTCATAATTGTAGACATGAGGGTCATTTAATCAATGACTGCAAAAGAAGGAAGAATGCTTGCTTCAGTTGTGGAGAGGTTGGACACTTTTCTATGGAGTGCCCGAAGAAGCAAGGACAAGGTCAAAGGGCAGGAGCTTCTAGAGGGCAAGTGCATGCTCTCGCGATCAGTGCTCCAGATCGAGGTAGAAAAGTTTCCATGGAAGGATTTATTTCCCTTTCCAATTACCCTATTAGAACTCTTTTTGATTCTGGCGTTTCACATCCATTTATATCTGATTATGTAGTTGAGTCTTTGCACCTTAATACTAATATGGTAGTGGATCCCAATGTTGTCTTAAACCCCATTGGTGGTTCGGCTCATTTGTCCATGATTTGTCAGGGTTTGAGAATATTCGTATTAGGCATCGAGTTTGGATGCGATGCATATGTGCTCGATTTTATAGACTATGGTTTGATTCTAGGGATGGATTGGCTGGCCAAGTATGGTGTCATCCTAGATTATGAGCGGAGGGTCGTCATACTTTTGACTTGCCATGGGAGGACACTCGAGATTTCTTGTGACCCTAAGTGGTCCGTCACGCTTAGTTTCCTAGAGTCTCTGGATGAATCTATCGATGATCTACAATCTGCACCAGTAGTCCGTGGGTATTCTGATGTTTCTGAGGAGGTTCAGAGCTTACCTCTAAGGCGCGAGATCGACTTTCATATGTACCTGATAGACAATGAAAAGCCAGTTGCATTACCTGTAACACCCCACCTCTGTTAAGGTCATTCACAAAGGGAATGCATAATTAACTTCAGTGGAGCGTCATGAGTGTCTAGAACAGAAAATTACAAAATAGACAAAATTTAAATAGCGGAAAATAAATAAAACTTTTCTTTATTGATAAATAGAAGCTTGATAAAACAGCTTGTACAAATATTGTCTTCCAATACCCATTACAACAAAGCATCTGTCTTGTTTAACAAAATAAAGAAGCATAAAATGACAATGATATTCCCCAATAAAGCATGAGCCAGTCATACAGTGGAAAAGAGAGTCCAAAGCAATACATCGTCTATCTTCGAGATTGGGAAGAAAACTGAGCTATGTGGTAGTATTCCCTCCCTATGAACCTGGGGGGGAACGGAAGAAAAGAAGGTGAAAGAAAACGGATCAGACATAAGTCTGGTAAGTCCAGTGATTATTCAACATTTAAATAGGTAAAAGGATCATGACATGAAAAAAATGAATACCAGACATAACCATGATAATAAGCATAGCAAGACAACAAATGATGATCGTTAGATATGACAAGGTAAGATACACTGAATGCGCTTTGGTTCTTTCTCTGATTTCCCATTTTCTCTGCACCACCCAACTAGCATCCTAACTAGTGTCTTTTAATGAACGATCTGTATCCCCTACTAGTGTCCCAACTAGTATCCTGTGAAAAAGGATATGTATCCCCTACTAGTGCCCCAACTAGTATCCTGTGTTATATAATAAGGTGATCCCAACCTCGCAATTGTGGTAGCCTTCAGGTGTACATCTAGTATGAGGATCTTACCTCAATCATCCTAATTGCCATGAAGATGTTAGATGTACCCTTACTACCCTATTGATCGTCACCCTACTTATATTAATTTTCCTTGTGTCTGTGTCAATTGGCCCTCTCTTGCGTGTAGATACCCTGTGCTGGTCCCATCATAAGGTGTATCAATCACTATGATAGCATCCCGACACAAATTCTAGATGCACAGTGTATACCACTGATACCCAGTGCCTGCTTTTCCACGCCGGAGCACGTGCACGCCCATACTCCATCAGAACTACACTGTTGCACCCCTGCTGCAATTTTGACTGCTTATAATCTGCCCAGTAATCGTGCCCCACGCTGCCTAGCTCAGGGTACCGTGATACATCCATGTGGGTTACTGCTGAAATGGGTCCCCGTTACTAAGGTTTCCTAGGGTCTATTCGTATACCCCCCAAATTGGCTAAGTGTTATCCATCCATTCGAGTTAACTTAACCCATCCACACGTCATGTCATGTTGGTTAAGTGTTTCTTATTAACTTAACCCTTCTCATTCATCACGCTGTAATTGGTTAAGTGTTTCCTATTAACTTAACCCTGTTCATTTATCATATTATATTAGTTAAGCATTTCCCATTAACTTAACCCCACTCGTTCATTGGTTAAGTGTTAACTTAACCCTACCACTTGTCATGTTACATTTGTTAAGTGTTGCCCCCTTGTGTAACTTAACCCTTCCACATGTCATGTTACATTGGTTAAGTGTTGCCCTCTTGTATTACTTAACCCTACTACTTGTCATGTTACATTGGTTAAGTGTTGCCCTCTCATGTTACTTAACCCTACCACTTGTCATGTTACGTTGGTTAACTGTTTCACTCCCGTGTTACTTAACCCTACCGCTTATCATGTTACATTGGTTAAGTGTTGCCTTCTTGTGTTAAATTAACCCTACCATTCTTAGTCTGTCTTGTTTCTTAGCTTTAATTCATTCATTAAAGCACCAACCTCTCACATTAGATCTATATTGTTGCGGTCGCTGGATGTGCCTTGCGATTCCGGGCAGTCTTACACCGCAACTCAATCTAACCGAGGGTTTTTGGGCTTAATGCGCTGACCTCTCACATTAGATCTATATTGTTACAATTAATGGATGTGCCGGGCGGTTCCGGGCAGTCTTACACCGTAACTCAATCTAACCTCGGGTTAGGCATATTCATCTTTTAATTAATTTAAATATTTACAATTTATGTTCATATGTAGATTATCCACAAGTGTTGTCAATTCAAGTCATGCCCCATTTACCCTCTAAATTATGTCCATAATTCTAGGTATACAAATTCTACCATTTCATGCTACTAATCATTTACATGATTATGAGCCAATCTATGCTAATAGCATGTAGTTTAATATTTTTCCCCAACTTCTCCCCCGTTATTCGTTCGCATAATTCACATAAAACGTTAGGCTCGCAAATTAGCCTAACATATAAACAAAAGAGAAAAGAAAGGGACATGTAATATTTCAATAGGCATAAACAATATAGATCAACATGCGTAGTATAAATTTGGGATAGAACGACATAAACTTAATTAAGCACATGAACGTGATCTTGCATTTAAATTAGATCCAATTAACATGTGAACTAGCATAGGTCTAACTGTATAAGCATGAACTTATATAGATCTTAAACAAGGGTACTAGCTTGGATCTAAACATGTAATCATGTATGAACATAACTTATCATGAAATTTGCATATACAGCATGGTAGGTTCAATTGTGTCAATCCAATAGTCTCATAGGCATAGGATGTACAACATGATAAATCAATCACAATAGTTCCACAGGCATGATAGGTTCCATTTTGTCAATCCAACATTCTCATAGGCATGTTAGGTTTCATTATGTCAATCACAATAGTCTCATAGGCACGATAGGTGTCATTACATCAATCACAATAGTCTCATAGGCACGATAGGTGTCATTGCATCAATCACAATAGTCTCATAGGCATAGGCAATTCAGAATTGACAAAAGGATAGGCACGAATAGAATTATGCATAGTTCTAAATCCAATTATTACAGTCATGATTTCTTATTAGGTGTTCACATATAAACAATAACTATACTTACAATAAAAGGAAGGATCTTGATTTCTAGGATCTAATTTCTGAATTTGAAAAGCTATCCTTTGATGTATACATTTGATTCTCTAGTTCTTTTAATTGATTTCTAGTTTGAATTTGATTCTCTAGTTTGGGGTAGATGAATGGAGGCTTAGACCAGCTTGTAGATGAACATCATGACGGCACCATAGTTTTAGGGTTATGATATTAAGGTTTAGGTTTAGCTACGTATATATAGATGTCTAGGATTAATTCTAGCCTTTAGATCAACTAGGAGTCATCAGAGTCACACAGCTCGAAGACAGGTCATCCAGCAAACCAGAACAAGACATGTCATCATAGAACACTCCAGAATGTTGTGCTGGACGACCCTCAGTATGGGCGCACTTGGCAGGTGCGCCAATGCATTTTTGTACTGGCGCACTTCACAAGTGCGCTAGTGTATTCTGGCCTGTTTCCGGTTTTTCTGCCTAACTTTGTTCGTCCATATCTCCTTCATACGGTATCCGTTTTACGCAAACTCAGACTCTATCTCAAGTAGAATCCCGAGACGAACGCAATGGCATAACCCGTTTCACCTAATTTTTCTTTTAATAATTAATTATTCTTTAATTATCTCTTATATCCCGTTTTAAAAATTACGGGGTGTTACATTCCCTCTACTTAAAGGATTTCGTCCCCGAAATCTTCAAGTTAAGAAGAATGTATATCCTACCATCCAACATCCATCTACTCAATCATTCAATCACAAGCATCCATTGTCCTTAAAAATATTTCTAATGCTTTCATGATCATATGCATAGTGTGTGCATATGTCCTTATCCAAATGCAAAATCAGGCGGTCTACTGATTCAATTGACCTCCTTAATGCAATTCAAGATAGTGCCATGCGTCCATTATGTATGCAAAAGAACCCTATTGATATATATCATTTCTATATGAGTGCACAACCATACATTCAAATGCAACATCCATATGATAACATATCAAGTTTTAATCCATACATATAAAAGTCCACTCATGCATATGCAATATGGAAGTGACGGAGATGATCTAGTGCCTAATGTGTGTGTATATGCATCCACGAGCAACCACTAGCAAACACTTATATCCACTTACATCCACCAAACATAACATGCCCCAAATACATGTTTACATCCATTGGCTTCTACCTAAGGATCGAGGTTAGGACCGAGAGGATATACTTAAAAGATAATGACTAGCATGCAAATAAACTTTACAGAAAAAGAGAGATCAAGGATATACCATGAAAAAGGGTATGATGCATGTATCTAGTCTTCAGTCTTCTAAGTCTCTTCTTCTTGAGCTTCACTCCATCGTGCTCTAACTGTCTTAACTTATCCATTGCGTCAACTATCTGAGATTCTTTTCTTTGTGAAGTCCCTATTTGATCCAAAAGCGTAGGTCTTACTCCTAGAGATGCCAACTACTAACTTAACCGAAGGTTTTTAAATCAAAATTTGATATGTATTCTGAAATTTTCTTTTCCACCTAAAGAGGACTTGAAGTCAACCTTTTTCTTCTTAAGGCAACCCATACGACCGTACCCTTCCTTTTCCTTAGAGTCATGTGTCGTACAGGTAATGCAACTGGCTTTGCATTGTCAATTAGATATATGTGGAAGTCTATCTTGTGTTTTTAGGGGGCAAACCCCTAACCTAAAAAACATCTGTGTACTCATGGACTACTCTAGCAGTTCGCAAATTATCAACAGATGCATCAAGAGATTCTATGTAACTAAGCATGACATAACCCTTAGGGTTACTCGAGATTTCAAGGGTATTACTGAGGCAAGTCAAAAGTCTAACTACCCTCCTTTCACAATTGAAAATGACACCATTACTGGATAACCAATCTATCCCTAGAATCAACCCATAGCCCATGAAACCAAAAGCGTAAGCATTACATCTAAACTCAACGCTTAGTATAGATATTCCCAAATCTAAACAAATCATAGATGAATGAGCCGAACCACCAATTGGATTTGAGACAATAATGGGATCTTCTACTATACAAGTACTAAGGTGTAGAGACTCAACTATAGAAGAAGATAGAAAAGAATGTGAAGCACTATAATCAAACAAAGTTCTAACAAGATGATTGAAAAGAAAAACTAAACTCTCAACAGAAACGTTCCTACCTCTCTTAGGTACACTAGCAGTGAAAGCATGCAATTGCGCGCTAGAAGATTATGTCCTTTGCTCTTGTCCTTGTCCTTCGGCAATCCTCGATAAGATGCCCTGCTTCACCATACTGAAAACAACCACCTGTTTTCTTCTTCCTACAATTAAATGACCCACTATACCATAGAAAAGACACTTCCTCTTGTCGCGGGATCTATTATTTCTTCCACCCTTCTTATACTCCAATCCCTTATTTGTGATTCTCCCACTTTGGCCTCTTTCTTTTCACCTTTCCCCTTCTGCGTGGATTAAGCCATATCAACAAGCTTTTTATCCTTGGGCATGTGCTCCTTTGCCCAAACTCTCTTATTCCCATCCTTACTATCCTTGTGTAGCTTATAGACAAGTTCCTCAAAACTACCTCCATTGCACGGCAACCTACAAAGCTTGAAAAGAAAATTAGCCGCAGTTGAAACTACTATGGCTACAGATGGAGGTTGGGCAATACTTCGCCCTCGACATGTGTCGTATGCCTACGAAACTATAGCGAAAAGAAAGGAAGAAGAGATTCAAATAGAGAATCGAAAGATAGTGCATATGGCTTTGGGGAATATGCCTTTTAAAAACAATACTTTTCTCTTGAAAAATGCTTCTTTAAAACATGTTTTTGAAAATAATAATTTTGAAAACAGTTTTCAAAATCTTTTGTCTGTTCTGGTAACCTACAGCTCTGATACCACGTGTAACACCCTACCTCCGTTAAGGTCACTCACAAAGGGAATGCGTTAACTTCAGTGGAGCGTCATTAGTGTATAGAACAGATAAATTACAAAACAGACAAAATTTAAATAGTGGAAAATAAATAAAACTTTACTTTATTGATAAATAGAAGCTTGATAAAACATCTTGTACAACGATTGTCTTCCAATACCCATTACAACAAAGCATCTGTCTAGCTTAACAAAATAAAGAAGCATAAAATGACAATGATATTCCCCAATAAAGCACGAGCCAGCCATAGTAGTGGAAAAGAGAGTCCAAAGTAATAAATCGTCTATCTTCGAGCTTGGGAAGAAAACTGAGCTAAGTGGTAGTATTCCCTCCCTATGAACCTAGGGGGAAATGGAAGAAAGAAGGCGAAAGAAAACAGGTCAGACATAAGTCTGGTAAGTCCAGTGATTATTCAGCATGTAAACAGGTAAAAGGATCATGACATGAATAAACTGAATACCAGACCAACCATGATAATATGCAAAAAAAAGACAACAAATGATGATCGTTAGATATGACAAGGTAAGATACACTGAATGCGCTTCGGTTCTTTCTCTGATTTCCCATTTTCTCTACACCACCCAACTAGCATCCTAACTAGTGTCTTTTACTGAACTATTCGTATTCCCTACTAGTGTCCCAACTAGTATCCTGTGAAAAAGGATACGTATCCCCTACTAGTGGCCCAACTAGTACCTTGCGTTATATAATAAGGTGATCCCAACCCCGCAATTGTGGTAGCCTTCAGGTGTACATCTAGTATGAGGATCTTACCTCAATCATCCTAATTGCCATGAAGATGTTAGATGTACCCTTACTACCCTATCGATTGGCACCCTACTTATATTAATTTTCCTTGTGTCTGTGTCAGTTGGCCCTCTCTTGCGTGTAGATACCCTGTGTTGGTCCCATCATAAGGTGTATCAATCGCTATGATAGCATCCCGACACAAATTCTAGATGCACAGTGTATACCACTAATGCCCAGTGCTTGCTTTTCCATGCTGGAGCATGTGCACGCCCATACTCCATCGGAACTACACTGATGCACCCCCTGCTGCAATTTTGATCGCTTATAATCAGCCTAGTAATCGTGCCCCACCCTGCCTAGCTCAGGGTACCGTGATACATCCATGTGGGTTACTGCTGAAATGGGTCTCCGTTATTAGGGTTTCCTAGGGTCTATTCGTAAAACCCCCAAATTAGCCAAGCATTATCTATCCATTCAAGTTAACTTAACCCATCCACACGTCATGTCATGTTGGTTAAGTGTTTCTTATTAACTTAACCCTTCTCATTCATCATGTTATAATTGGTTAAATGTTTCCTATTAACTTAACCCCGTTCATTTATCATATTATATTGGTTAACCGTTTGTCATTAACTTAACCCCGCTCGTTCATTGGTTAAGTGTTAACTTAACCCTACCACTTGTCATGTTACATTTGTTAAGTGTTGCCCTCTTGTGTTACTTAACCCTTCCACTTGTCATGTTACATTGGTTAAGTGTTGCCCTCTTGTGTTACTTAACCCTACTACTTGTCATGTTACATTGGTTAAGTGTTGCCCTCTCGTGTTAATTAACCCTACCACTTGTCATGTTATATTGGTTAACTGTTGCCCTCTTATGTTACTTAACCCTACCACTTGTCATGTTACATTGGTTAAGTGTTTCCTTCTTGTGCCTACCATTCTTAGATTGTCTTGTTTCTTAGCTTTAATTCATTCATTAACGCACCAACCTCTCACATTAGATCTATATTGTTGTGGTCGCTGGATGTTCCGGGCGATTCCGGGCAGTCTCACACTGCAACTCAATCTAACCTCGGGTTTTTGGGCTCAATGCGCTAATCTCTCATATTAGATCTATATTATTACGGTTGCTGGATGTGCCGGGCGGTTCCAGGCAATCTTACACCGTAACTCAATCTAACCTTGGGTTAGGCATATTCATCTTTTAATTAATTTACATATTTACAATTTATGTTCATATGTAGATTGTCCACAAGTGTTGTCAATTCAAGTCATTCCCCATTTACCCTCTAAATTATGTCCATAATTCTAGGTATACAAATTCTACCATTTCATGCTCCTAATCATTTACATGATTATGAGCCAATCTATGCCAATAGCATGTAGTTTAATATTTTTTCCCAACGTTTCCTCCGTTATTCATTCGCATAATTCACATACAATGTTAGGCTCGCAAATTATCCTAACTTATAAACAAAAGGGAAAAGAAAGGGACATGTAATATTTCAACAGGCATAAACTATATAGATCAACATGCATAGTATAAATTTGGGATAGAATGACATAAACTTAATTAAGCACGTGAACGTGATCTTACATTTAAATTAGATCCAATTAACATGCGAACTAGCATAGGTCTAATTGTATAAGCATGAACTTATATAGATCTTAAACATGGGTATTGGCTTGGATCTAAACATGTAAGCATGTATGAACATAACTTATCATAAAATTTGCGTATACAGCATGGTAGGTTCAATTGTGTCAGTCCAACAGTCTCATAGGCATAGGATGTACAACATGATAAATCAATCACAACAGTCCCATAGGCATGATAGGTTCCATTTTGTCAATCCAACAGTCTCATAGGCATGTTAGGTTTCATTACGTCAATCACAATAGTCTCATAGGCACGATAGGTGTCATTACATCAATCACAATAGTATCACAGGCACGATAGATGTCATTACATCAATCACAATAGTCTCATAGGCATAGGCAATTCAGAATTGACAAAAGGATAGGCACGAATAGAATTAAGCATAGTTCTGGATCCAGCTATTACAGTCATGATTTCTTATTAGGTGTTCACATATAAACAATAACTGTACTTACAGAAAAAGGACGGATCTTGATTTTTGAGATCTGATTTCTGAATTTGAAAAGCTATCCTTTGATGTAGACGTTTGATTCTCTAGTTCTTCTAATTGATTCCTAGTTTGAATTTGATTCTCTAGTTTGGGGTAGATGAATGGAGGCTTAGGCTAGCTTGTAGATGAACATCATGACAACACCATATTTTTAGGGTTATGATGTTAGGGTTTAGGTTTAGCTACATATATATAGATGTCTAGGATTAAATCTAGCCTTTAGATCAACCTTGGAGTCATCAGAGTCACACAGCTCGAAGACAGGTCATCCAGCAAATCAGAACAAGACATGTCATCAAAGAAAACTCCATAATGCTGTGTTGGATGGCCCTCGGTATGGGCGCACTTGGCAGGTGCGCCAGTGCATTTTTGTACTGGTGTACTTGTGAAGTGCGCTAGTGTACTCTGGTCTGTTTCCGGTTTTTCTGCCTAACTTTGTTCGTCCATATCTCCTTCATACATTATCTGTTTTACGTAAATTCAGACTCTATCTCAAGCAGAATTCCGAGATGAACGCAATTGCGTAACCCGTTTCACCTAATTTTTCTTTTAATAATTAATTATTCTTTAGTTATCTCTTATGTCCCGTTTTAAAAATTACGGGGTGTTACATTACCTGTGCACCATATGGCTTCAAGGGAAAGAAGAGAGCCTAGAAAAAAAATAAGGGAGCTACTTGAAAAAGGGTTTATTAGGCGAAGCATATCTGAATAGGGTGCTTCAGTGGTATCCACTACTAAGGCGGATGGTACGCTTCGCTTGTGTGTGGATTATAGAGAGTTGAACAAACTCACAAAAAAGAATAGGCACCCACTCCCGAGGATAGATGATTTGTTTGACCAGCTTGTTGTGCATCAGTATTCTCTCAATTAAACCTAGGCATGGGGTTTCATCAATTGAGGGTGGCCGAGGACAGTATAGACAAGACTGCTTTTAGGACTCCCGATGGTTTCTTTGAACGGTTCGTTATGCCTTTTGGGTTGACGAATGCACCTGCCTATTTTGTTGATTTGATGAGTAGGGTGTTTCGGGAGTTTCTAAATAAATTTGTCATGGTCTTTGTTGATGACATCTTGATTTTCTCGAAGAGCGAGGAAGAGCATGCCTTACATATAAGGGAGGTTTTGACAACTCTGCGGGCGCATCGGCTTAAGGTAAAGTTCTCCAAATGCCATTTTTGGAGAAAGGAGGTGAGATTACAGGGCATGTGGTCTCTAAAGATGGGAAAACAGTAGATCCCACAAAGGTAGTTGCAGTTCAAGATTGGCAAATTCCTAAGAACGCAATGGTGGTGAGAAGTTTTCTTGGATTGGTAAGTTATTATAGGAAGTTCATTAAGGACTTCGCAAAGATATCAGCCCCGCTTACTAGGCTGATAAAGAAGAATCTGGAGTTTTCATGGGATATAGATTGTGATTGTTGCTTTCCAACAAATGAAGAGGGCTCTGACAACAGCCCCAGTTTTGACCTTGCCCGATGGAAACAAAGTGTTCACAGTTTACACTTATGCATATGGTACAGGGCTTAGTACGATTCTGATGCAAGAAGGAAGGGTAGTATGTTATGGGGGTAGACAACTAAGGGTTCATGAGAAGAACTACCATACCCATGACTTAGAGTTAGCTGCCATAGTATTAGCGCTTAAGACGTAGCGTCATTATTTGCTTGGAGAGAAGTTCGAGTTGTACATCGATCATAAATCTCTCAAGTACTTGTTCTCGCAGAAGGATCTTACTTTAAGGCAACAAAGGTGGATGGAGTTCCTAGCAATTTATGACTTCGAGATTGCTTATACCCCTTGCAAGGGTAATGTGGTGGCAGACGCACTGAGTAGGCAGAGGATGGCCTTATGTCCTCTATTTGTGGAGAGGAAAAGCTGGGAGTTCGTATCGACTTTTGACTTTAGACCATCCACCGAGTTTTTTCCTGATTTTTTTTGCATTGTTGGAGATACGACCTACTCTTATGGATCAGATAGGAGCATAGTAGCGAAAGGATCCACAGATTTTAGACATCTTGGATAGGATCAGTAAAAGGGAGACTTCTAGTCACCTCACTAGATATTGCATATACGATAAAGGGTGGTTGCAATGAGATGGAAGGCTTTGTGTTCCCCAAACTGAGAGTTTATTGAAGACAGACCTAGAAGAAGCCCATCATTCTAAGATGACTATTCATCCAGGCATTGATAAGATGTATAAAGATACGAAGAGGATTTTCTTTTGGGCCGGGATGGATAAAGGTGTGGCAGAGTTTGTTTCCCAATGTTTGGTTTGCCGGTAAGTCAAGGCTGAACAAAAGAAGCCCGGTGGTTTTATTCATCCTTCAGAGGTTCCACAGTGGAAGTGGGAGAGCGTCTCTATGGATTTCATAGATGGTTTTCCCAGATCAAAGAAAGGCAACACTAGTATTTGGGTTGTAGTAGACAGACTTACTAAGAGCGCTCATTTCATTCCGGTCAAGAGTAAGAGGTCGGCATCATGGTTGACAGCAGTTTACGTTCGGGAAATAGTCCATCTTCGTGGAGTACCTTCCAACATTGTAAGTGATCGTGGCCCTATTTTCACCAGTGAATTTTGGAGGAGCTTGCAAGAAGCATAAGGTACATAGTTGTGTTTGAGCACCTCTTATCATCCTCAGACCGATGGACAGACGGAGAAGGTGAATAGATTCTTGAGGATCTTTTAAGGCTCTGTATTCTAGACTTTGGAGGGACTTGGGAAGAGCACCTTCCTTTAGTAGAGTTCGCCTACAACAACAGCTATCAAGATAGCATTGGCATGGCATCCTTTGAAGCATTATACGGACGACCCTGTAGATCATTGACTTATTGGTGGGAATCTACAGAAAGACTACTACCTGGACCAAATATGGTTAGAGAAACATCCGAGAAGATTGACCTTATTAGACGATGAATGAAGACCGCGCAAGATAGGCAGAAATCCTACGCAGACAAGAGAAGGACCGACATTGAATTTGAAGTCGGAGACATGGTTTTTATTAAGGTGTCACCTTTGAGGAATGTGGTACGCTTCGGATCTATAGGGAAATTGGCGCCAAGATTTGTAGGGTCATTTCCCATAATAGGAAGGATTGGCCAAATGGCCAATAGAGTAAAGCTACCAGAGAGGCTATCCGGCGTTCATGATTTTTTCCACGTTTCTCATTTGCGGAAGTGCTTGCATAATACCGCGGAAGTAGTTGAGCCGAGTATATTGAAGGAAGTAGAGGTGGAACGGGAGGCAAAAGTCAAACGAGTTCCTACCCGTATTCTTGGATCAGAAGTTAAGAAGCTACGCAATAGAGAAGTCAAGTTGATGAAAGTTCAGTGGGGAGATAACCCAGAGGATGCAACTTGGGAGACCAAAGACAAGATTCGTGCTTCGTACCCTTTTCTTTTCGAGGGTATGTTCTTAAACTTCCTTTCCAAAGCTTTTATTTATACTTGTTTCTATCATTTAAAGTCAATCCTATCGGTCGGATCTTCGACCTTTAGGTAGAAATCCTATGAATGTAAACATGTGTTTGAGACATGTTATGTTTGATAGATGCAAGTGGATGCAAGTGTTTACTAGTGGTTGCTTATGGATGCATACACACACACATTATTCACTAGATCGGCTCAATCACTCTCATACTGCATATGAACGTGTGTGAATTTTTCTTCTTTTATCGATGAAAATGAGCGTATCATCATATGGATGATGCATTTGGATGGATGAATGTGCACACATATAGAACTTACAAGTTATAATAAGATTATTTGCGTACATGTTGGATTCATGACACTAACATACATTGCATTAAGGAGGTCGACTGAATCAGTAGACCGCCTGATCTTCGCATTAGTATTGGGACATATACACACACCTTTTCATATGTTCATATAAGCATCAGAAATCCTTTGAGGACAATGGATTCCTGTGATTGGTGGATGAGTAGATGGCTGTGGATGATAGGATATACGTTCTTCTTAACTTGGAGATTTCGGGGACGAAATCCTTTGAGTAGGGGAGAATGTAAAATCCATAATTTTAACAACACTAAAAGACGATAAATTAAATAATAATTAATTAATATTTAGAATTAAGGGAAACAGAATGTGCCTTTTGTATTCATCTCGGAATTCTGGTCAAAATAGACACCTGGTTTGCATAAAAAGGACAACGTATGAAGAAGTTATAAAGGTTTGAAGTTTGCATACACGCAAGAAATATATATATATACACACAGTCTAGAAATTCAAAATTAAGTCAAAACAGTTCAAATTGCGCAGAAATAAGGTGAGCGGGAAATATCCCGCCCATAGGTGTCGACCCCCCTAGGGCAGACGTGGCAGATTAGGGTTTTGGGCTGGAAGCTATATAGATGGCCTCATTTTTCATGTTTTGCACAATGAAAGTAATGGAGGACTAGATGTTGTCGCTGCCTTGATTGAATTAAACCTTTTTCTTCTTTGGCAATCGAGTTATTCAAGTGTAAATCTGTGATTCAAAATCTTCTATTCTTCTTCTATTTTTCTAGATCCAAACATTGTGAATCTATGTTAATTTTAGATCTAAATAATTAAAAAGTAAATATTGACACGACTATAATTTGGATCTATGCTTGTGACTGCTTGAATAATATCAAATCTATTATAACTTGTGTATCTATGATATTCTGAGATGACTAAGACTTAGATCTTAACCTTTATCATGTCAGGTCTGCTTTTGATTGTAGATCTAATTAACTATTCAAATTACCTTATGCATGTTCTATTATGTTTATGACCAAATCAAATATGTTGTTAGTTGGAAATCTAAATCATTGATTGGATCACATCGTGCCTATCCCAATTATGTCAGAATCAGTCCTATTATCATATGTTCATCAGATTTGTTCCTATATGCCTACCTTGTCATTAGGCCACTATATGTTTTAGGCCTGATTCTGCCATTATATGTCCATCATGTTAGTATGATCATCTCTGTTCTATTCCCTCTATCTTTCCCTTTTATTTTTATATAGCCAGGCTACCTTTGAGCCTAGGCATGCCGCTGAAATATGCGAATACGTTAGATTGGGAACGAGGGAAAACGTTAATATTGGGCATAATTTGAATAGGGAAATTTGGGCATAATGTGAATGAAACATATGAATAGGGATTTGGATGTAACTTGAATGAAATATACGAATATGGATTTGGGGCATAAATAAACTTATGGTTAAAACCTTAATTTGTGGCATAGGGATTATTATAACTTGGGAAAGGGGCATGAAAACCTATAACGACATAAGTACAATTGATTAAAATGCCTACAAGTACAGTAATTAGAAACTTTAACTGCGCTTAGGCACAATGTTAGATTACGCTTATGGTGGAAGTCTGCCCGGAACCGACCGGCATATCCAGCAACCATAGGTGGTGAATCTAATGTGAGGGGTCAAAGTGCATAAACATGAGATACGCTAAAACACGATGTTAAACCCGACTTGTGGAAGAAGTCTGCCGGAGCCGCCCGGCATAACCAGCATCCGCAAGTTGTAGGTTTAATGTGGGAGGTCTAGTACATTGTAACCATAACTAAATATAATAGTAAATTTGAATACTTAATCTAGTTGAATCCATAATGATTGTATGAACATGTAACTTATATAGGGGTTAAGTAAACTTGTTTGAAACACTGGGTGGGTAAAGTAAACCTTGGGTAGGTGGGTAATATATATATATATATATATATATATATATATATATATATAGAGAGAGAGAGAGAGAGAGAGAGAGAGAGAGGCAGGTTCGATAGAACCCTAGACAGTGCAGCACCCCAAATGTCCCTCAATCTTCACCAAGTATTTCTCCTTCTCTCTCCTTCCACTTACTCTCTCACTTCCCACTCAGATTCTTTAATATAAACGGGTGGTGGAAATCAATGGGCATTTGGGGTGCTCCATTTTTGGGGTGCAACCGAACACTTGCCATATATATATATATATATATATATATATATATATATATATATATATATTGGCCCACAAACTTAACCTGTGGGGTTATGCAATTTTATGACACCGATAGGTAGGCATAACCTATAGAAAACTTAGTAGTGGGGATGCAAGACAAAGGGGAGAGCTTGCATCATCTTGTGTGTGGGACCTGTTTTAGCCAGTAACCCATATATAGGTATCAAACGAGTACTCCGAACTAGGACGGAGTAGGGGCATGCCTATTGGGTTGATTGTAAGAGATCCAAACGAAAGGGGCGGTGTGGGCGGCGCGTACCGACCGGGTCATGTGCGTGTATGGTCCGGACAGAAGAAGATAAGACGCTGTGGCACCTGTAGATACAGTTGTACACATCCTGAAAATGAAGGGTTTCCACTTTAGGGAGTGATACACCTTGCTGTGGGGACAGCACAGGGTATCTACGGAGTAGGGAGCCAATCGATTAGGGTAGTAATTAGGGTACACTTAGACTCTGGTATGTTGGGAGCCCGTTAATACCCTTAGGGGTAACTTTGGTATGTTGGGCTGCTTGTTGATTGTATGGGGTGAAAACCTCTCACTGGAAGTACACCTAAGTCTACCATCTTATATTGGTTAGGGATCATCTTGTTAATAAGACACTAGTATTGGTGCAGAGTAATCATTAGGGAAACGTATACATTCTATCATGTTTATCTTGTTTACTTTGTCATACCTGCCTTTTATGATGTTATCTTTCTTATCCACTTTGTATGCCTATCATGATACACTTACTTATTTATTTTCTAAAAGTAACTGGGCTCACCATACTTTATGTCTGACCCATTTTGTTTCCTCTTCTTTCTCTTTTGTTCCCCCCCCCCCCCCCCCACCAGGTTCTCTGGATGGGAATACTCAAGCTTGATTAGGAATTTGCTATTGTCTTGCTTGGAGATGCTTAGATGTGTTGCTCAGGTTCTTATCTTTGCTACTATGACTATGTTTCTTTTACTATTGTACTCTGATGTTTTAAGTACAAGACAGAAATTTTAATGATGTAGTAGGTTTATATATTTTCAGACATATGATGTTTTGAACCACGATGCTTTATGATTAATAATTTTTTAATTCCGCTGCTATTTTATATATGTCTTGTAATGTTCTATTTCTGCTTACCTATAACGCTTCACGAAACTTAATGCATTCTCTTAGTGAGTGACGTTAACGGACGTGGGGTGTGTGACACCTTCCAAAAACCACCGGAATGATAATTTACATTTTCTGCCATTCGTATTTAGAATGGGGATTTCTTTTCCTTCTCGACTTTTATTTCTAGGCTTTTTCATGACCTTAGGGTAGCTCCTATCTTGTTTTCACAGAACACCTATACTCTCCTCCTATCTCTTGAGGTCCTAGCGCTTGAATCAGGTTAAGCTTCCTTGAGTTCCAATCTTATTCGCCACTTGCTACATTTTATCAAAGGAGCATGTTCGCCAATCATGCATGCAAATCTGATAAAGAAGCTGATTATCGATAGTATTAGCAAGTCTAAACCTTGGGAAAACCAATTCTTTTTTATTACATGCCCCTCAGGTATTGCGAGCAATTTTGCTGATATTGGTGAGCTTCCCTGTCCTTATAGAATGATTATGCCATTTCCATGCTTTGTTTGACTCTGTTTCTTTTTAGATCCTGCTTTCAAGAAAATAATTTTGACAGAGGGTAAGACCCAGGCTGTTGAAATCATTTTCAAGGCATCTGAAAAGCTAGGGCGCTGATCAGTCTTGCTAACTTTAAATAGACTTCGCCAATATTGCCTTCTTCCTTTTGTGGAAAAGACCCTGAGGCAACCACCCATTCACTTTCCAGGTCTTGAACACTTGACTTCTGGTTCTGATTCATTTAATGCATCATCTCCCTTATTTCTGAGTTCTTTGCATAAGATTTTCTCTTTTCTAGAATGACTTTAATTTGTTGAATTTTAGATTTCTTATCCCTGCTTTTCTGTTGTAACAATATTTGATCAGGTACCTCAACCCCTAAAGACATATCTCCTGTGGATGCTCTAGCTTAATCTAATGCTGATGCAAGAAAAAGGTTTGCTGAATTCACCACTAAAACACCATCCAAAAGACAGAAGTATGACACTTCTGCATCTTTCTTCAAAGATGTTATTTCTATAACTGTTGTGCAGGGGACTCCTGGCCCTATAATTTCTACAGTTGAAATTGTTCTCGATATTACCTCTTCTCCTGAAGATGTTTCTAGAAGCAAGCTCGTGAGCCATGTTACATCGCCAATTCTCCCGAGTGCACCAGATACGAGAGAACATGGTGCAACCCCACCTTTATCTTCTCCACACATTAGTCCTCTAAGGCCACCTTTGACGCCCTTAGATTTTGATGAGCTTGTAAGGCTCGCTCTCTCCTACTCCGATGTTGTCAACATTCCATTGCCTTCCACGTCTCTGGATTTGGAGAATTTATACCAAAACCTTGTTAATCAACAACTTTTGGTATAACTTATTCTTCTTGGCTTCTATTTTATCTTTGATCTTGCACAAAGGCTGATTTGACTTTCCTGCTTTTTAGGTAACTAAAAGCTGGCTCTTATCCAGAGGGACAACTTCTTCATCTTCCACTGGGATCGTACAACTTAGGGAAGAGAATGCAGCTTTGAGAACTAAAGTTGATACCTTGTCTAAGGAAAAGGAACAAAGTGATGATGAGTGTGAGAGATTGAAGGCTTCCCTTGAGAAGACTGAGGCATATCTTGAAAAGAAGAGGCAAACCAAAAGTCTTTTATCCGGGCAAGTTTTAACTCTTGAGAGTCAACAGGCAGAGATGGTGGTTGTTCATGTTGATGAGCTGAGGAATTTATAATGCAAAGAGAATGAGCTAGGAATATGATCTATGAATTCCTAAAGATCATCCCCCAAAGGTTGCCACAAAATACTATAAATATGCTCTCTTTCTTGCTTTCTCTGACAACTTCTGAAAGTTTCCTGAAGTGGAATTTCCTTCTATCCACCCCCTCCATTTGAAGTAGAGTTATGGAAAGGATCGAGTTGGCCAAATGGGAAGTTGAAGTGCTGAAGTAAGATATGTCCAAGCTTGAAGGATTTTTTTATATTGAGGACTTTCCTGATGACTCCGATGAAGAAGAGAAAGACATAGCTACTATTGATGATGAAGAAGGGGACGATGATAATGGTCCTGGTGATGGAAACCGTCCAGATGATTTTGACTAAGATGGTGGTAATCCACCTCCCGCTGATGGTGGTGTGCATGATTCTGAAGGGGCTAATCTTTATTTTGCAGGCACTCCTGCTGCTCGAGACCCTAAGTGGCATCATCGAAAGAGGGAGGCATTTCTGAATCGAAATGAAAAAACCATCATGTCCAACCTGACGTTTTTTGGTTCTCAGGTATGGCTTTCACTTTTGAGGTGCTTTCTTTCTTCTTGAGCCTATGATGGTAACTAGTTTCCCATCATTATACTCTATAGACCAAAAGAAACACTATTTCACATGTTAAAGTAAAGTCAGATAAGAAACAAAGAGAGATAACCCGATCTCATATAGAGCAGGAGAGATTGTTGAAAAATTATAAACCTTTTGATATCATAATAATGTCTATCAACACAATATAATAATCATCTAGCAGAAACGCTTTCATCTCACGTTCTACATATATAGTATACAATCAAAGCAGCAAGCACGTATTTGGTAATGGATTTCCAACTATGACAAGGTATGGAACCACCTTTCGCTAGTGTACCTCTAGAAAGGAATACATTGGGTTCAACAAGAACATCTTGCAACCCAGCCACACATGACCGACCACTCATTTCGCTTGAGTGTATCGAATGTATATCACCAACGGTTGGGATCAGCAACCGTTTCCCGAATGGGACAGCATCAACAATAGATTTTTAGAAGTAAATGAAACTCTAGATCAGGTGATTATACACCCTACTTCGGTGCGACCGACTTAGCCATGCTGCCTGCCCGATTTCTGTCATTTACCGGATGTGAGGATAAAAGCTACGCTTTTCATCACACCAGATTCACTTTGAATGCCACATCGTCAAATCCATCAAATCACCGATTGACGTCCTCAACCATACATTATGTGTTAGCTAAAAGAAGTTTCCTTCTCCGCTTCCACTTTTGGTACGGTTGGAGAAATCAATATACGTGATCGTCTGGAAATACTCTGTCAGACATCCGTCCATACAAGCCATCCAGGAACAGGATGAACCGAAGGCACTATTCTGTAAACAGGATAGCCCTTGCATAACTCCATCTTCAATTTCCTTTGGCATATATGATTCGCAACGCTTATGCCAATACAGAGTGGTTGTTTGGATAATAATCCAACCGGTCTATCCATATTAACAACGTTAAAATGGTCAAAACTTCGATAGTTTGTGATTTAACTATCGAAGAAAAACAGGTGTGCAAACAACGATATTATTTCCAAATGGAAATTTATATCGATCAAACATCATTCAACATTTATCTCTTTATTTCATTAATTTACTTATCTCCTGTTTCCCTATATTCAATATTTCTTATTTTCTAAATTTGGAAAATATACGTTATTAACAATGGAAAACATTTCCATTTCTTGTTTTCTTTATTAGAAAACATTTCTGGTTTCTTATTTTCTAAATTTGGAAAATATACGTTATTAACAATGGAAAACATTTCCATTTCTTGTTTTCTTTATTAGAAAACATTTCTGGTTTCTTATTTGGAAAACATTTCCAAAGCTTCTTCATTGGACTTAGACAGATGTTTAAACAAACCATCACGATGCCAACTCAAACCATTTCCTTTAATTACTAAATTCACTTAACCATCCTTTACTATCGAACCTTAACCATTCCTTAGTTAAATACGAAGCCAATCAAGTTGGGGTAGAACTACCTCTCAGACCTTAACTGAACAACATTTCTAACTTTGAAATAGGCAAAGTTCACTTTATATTTCTTTAACTAACTTCCTTACTTAACCCTCCTTCGAATCATCTCTTATTCGATAATTCTTTCCTTCGAATAAGGTATATTCGATAACTCTATTCAATTTACTCTATTCGATTAACCCTACATCAATTAACTCTATTGGACTAACGCTATTGGATTAACTCTATTGGACTAACGCTATTGGATTAACTCTATTGGACTAACGCTATTGGATTAACTCTATTGGACTAACGCTATTGATTTACTCATTTCACTTAACTCCTTTCGAATAAACTATATTCGATAACTCCTTTAACTTTATTCCAATAACTATATTCGATTAACTCAATTGATTCTATTCGAATAAACTATATTCAATTAACTCCTTTTACTTTCTATTCGAATAAACTATATACTCGATTAACTCCTTCAATTCTATTCGAATAAACTATATACTCGATTAACTCCTTTAATTCTATTCGAATAAACTATATTCAATTAACTCAACTTGATTAACTCGACATCATTTAACTCAACTGATTAACTCTACATCATTTAACTCAACTGATTAACTCTACATCATTTAACTCAACTGATTAACTCTAACTGGTTAACTCTAATGGTTTTTCTCTAACTGGTTAACCCTAACTGATTAACTCTATTCAACCAACTCAACTCGACTAACCCCTTTCGAATAACATATTCGATTTACTAACTTTCGAATACCATATTCGATTTAACTCCTTTCGAATACCATATTCGATTTAACTCCCTTCGAATACCATATTCGATTTAACTCCTTTCGAATAACTAATTTGATTTACTACTTTAGAATACCATATTCGATTTAACTCCTTTTGAATACCATATTCGATTTAACTCCTTATTCGCTTTATAAAGATTTCCTTTTTAACAACGTTTATTCATTTTTAAAGATTTACTTTTAGTAACGGTTCTCCACTTTAAAATGATTTCCTTCTTATAACAGTTTCCTTTTTATAACATTTTCCCTTTTTCTAAATATCTCTTATTCATAAATATTCCAATTTATAAATATTTCTTATTTATAAATATTCCATTTATAAATATTTTATTTTCAAATATCACTTTGAAAATATTCCCTTATCAACATTTCGGCATGTTATGGTATTCAACATATCAAATCACGATGATCAGTATCGTCCAAACACATATAATCAACAACAGATTATATATCACATCATATATCACAATATATGAAACAACAGTATTTTAAATATTGAGGAATCCAGTTGGATCCCTCCAACCTGTTTCCCTGCATCCACAGATGTTACACAATATAATCAACATCACTTTCAGTTCCATATGATATATTCTGTTAAATAGAATCAATATAGAAATTCAACTAACTGACTAGCAGTTCAATCAAACAGTCAACACACAATCAATCAGCCAATATTTAATAGTTCTAAAAATACAACATGAAATTATAAACTGTTCAGAGTTAGTGAGATTTACTCACATTTGGATGATCATCGTTAATAACGATAACCATCTTTGATTCAGACGGACAATTTATTTCGCTATAAATTGTGACGAGCTTCGATTCACTCCCCGTCAGTTCCATTGTGTAGTGTTTGTCCATACGATCCTGTCGGATCCTGTTTTCGCTAAATTCTGATAACGTATGGAATAGTTATTAAATCTTATAAGCTCGTAAATACTTGAACGTTATTTAACCATTATAAATAAAATTAATTAATTACCAGTCAATAACTAATCCACGTCATTAAAATAACGGCTCCCCACTTAATCGTCTTCCTCGTTTAATAAGACCGACAAATAAAACTTGCCAGAAAGATGCTTCCAAATTCCGTCGAATGGTTTACTAAACATTGACATCATGATAGCAGAAACGACTGCCAATCTTCCTCTTCTCAACTCTAACATGTGTTTTTATTTGTCATTTAACTAATCCTGAAAGTCAAATACTAAAAGTATCGATGTTGACACTAATGTCAACATGTTCTTGACCTCCAACTTTGAAACTTTGGATTCAGATCGAGTACTGGAGTCCCAAAAAGAACCAACAGTCACTTGGTTTCACACTAACACAACTCAGTAACCAATATACAGGCTCCATCCTACTCCTCATTTAAAACCATATACTGTTGTTCACCAATCCCTCACACCATCATCATTTTCCATCTTCTTCGAAGGCACCTTCATCCCGAGTATTCCAAAACCCACTTGCTCCAGTATTTCCCAACAAATGGTCCATCTTCCTCACTTCTATCCTCCCTCACCGATCCCCTACAAATCCACAACAAATTTACACTGAAGCTCATCTTACCCAGATCTGGTCATCGTCCTGTCAAATAAAACGAGCTCAATACCCATCTGCTCGTCGCGGCTTCAAGAGCTTGCTCGCACATGTACAGTAACTCTTGACATCACTTGCTTCAAAACCCACCAGAGAACGCACGACAGTGCCATTCCCTCACTTGGACCAAAATACGATACTAGAAACCCAATTCGAGGCTTCAAATTTCCCAAAAACGTAACCCTAGTTCGCTGCGTCCACTATCAGCGAACAAGAATGGAAGTCGAACATTGAGAAAAGGACATGAGGTTGAAGAGGATCATCTTAGGAAGTTGAATATATATGTAGTTTGACAAAGTGGAATTTCTTTCCACTTTGTTTTGATTTCTCCAAGTTGGGTTTTACTGTGAGGAGCTCTGGCGGCTTGAAATCACTTTGACCGCACAGAAATGTATTTAGGGTTAGGAAGGGTGAGTGGTATTTGAAGGATAGAGGAATAAATTTTTATATTCATTTTCTATTCAACTTTATTTGGATTTTTCCTTAAAAATCCTTACGGTCACATACACTACCCAAAAATCATGAAAATTGGCATGCAGCTACAGTTCAACATTACGAACCCAACGAAACTGGTTTCGTCTATTCCGACTCCGTATGCTCACGGCGTATTTTTAAAGGTCAATTTATCGAATGTTTTTCACTCTAAAAATCCGTACGGTCACACAGTGACTCTAAAAATCACGGAACTTGGAATCTAGCAATAATTTGATGTTGCGGATCCAACAAAATTAGTTTCGTCGAATTCCGACTTCGTTTGCAAAACTGGCTATTTTTAAAGCTCTGGACGACCCATTTAAATATATAAATATATTTAAATATATTTAAATTAAATATAAATAAAATTATATTTTCATATATATTCACAGTGGAATACCATACAGCTCTACTGGGATTTATAACTTGATATTTCAAATCCCGATTAAATCGATATTCGATTTAAAATGAAATTCCTTTTTTTTAAAATATAAATAATTCCTTTATAAATTATAAAGGAATTCCACAGCGACTTTTCTGAAATTTGATTTGGACATACATCAAAATCTATACGACGAAATCTCGATTTTTCTCTTCCACTAGAAAGATATACTCCACCAGCTCCACACGTTTCTTGTTTCACAGAAATCCGGCTTAAAACGAATCCTGTACATTCAGTTGAAGTTCGAATCGCCAATTTACGAACTACAGCGCCATTTCAAGCTCGATTTTAATTATAATATAATTATACGTTCAAACTGCCGTTCAAATAATATATTCTTTATTCAATTTCAATTCCAAGTTGAATTAAATATCACAGATGATCCAGTTCACACCATATCGCCATTTCAGCCAATTCTGATTATTTCAGAATTAAATATATTATTTAATTTATTATTTTAATTAAATATTCATCGTTATTTAATTCCACGACCATTAAATTCACTATATCACTATTTATATAATTAAATAAATAAATTATAATACCTCTGCCAATGCGGGTCTTTACATATAATGATTTCATGATCTTTCTTTTGATCTTTTGTGTAATTAGTTAGTGTGTTTATCATAAGTACGACCTAATCGTGTCATTAGTTAACACATTTAAATTGTCGAACTTTAATATACACTCTAATCCCTATTTATACTTTCATGAAATGATAACAAAAGTTGAAACTAAAATTTACTTTAGGTATAAACTATTAAGTTAGTAACATAAAGTATCAAATTTGAATTTTAATCATGCTTTAGTTAACATATTCATATGTATGAAGAGGCAATCTTGTGTTTATGTTGATTAAGAATAGCCTATTTTGTTTTCAACAACATAGACTATCAAAACCAAAACTCAAACAACAATGTAGTTGCTACTACAACCATTCCATTATGAATAAAAAGAGAGCATAAAAATAAAAATATGTTGCATCCACATAATCAAGAGAGCTTCATTGCCCCTAAATTGATGGGGTTTAGCTTCTAATGTATGTAATCATGCCAACAAATGTAGATTGCATCATTAAACAAAAACAAAAGGAACGAGAGAACTAAAGAACAAGAATAAACTAAATTAATCTACTTGCATGAAATGTAAATCTGCACTAATTATATTAAATAAATCTAATCTGTAAACAACATAAGGAAAGCATATAAATTAAAATAAGCATATGAATGACATAAGAAAAAGAGGCCTGAAAGCCATTTTTATTCACTTGATCAACTTACACTTTCATAGGATAAAATGAAGATCAAAATTATATAAAACATGGGGGTATATATACATGATCTAAAACCTTAAACCCTAACCACTCTTCTTGGAAATTCCCCAAAATGCCCACTTCATGAAGCTTCTAATTTTGTCTTTAGCCACTAATTAATCATGTAGAACGCTTGAAATCTTTTTTGACTCATCCAATTAGTGCATTAGTCTCTAATATGATGCCTTAAGAGTAAGCGGGTTAGTTGCGAGGTGGGGTCATTCACTTTCCATAGAATGAATTATTTCTTTCCCTCTGACCCTCTTGTGTTTGTGCATGCCTTTCTCCATATCTTCATGTTAATACTTCATTTTTTCTCCTAAATTCCTACAAGAGAAAACTACAAGGAACTAGTAACTGATATCACAAATTAAAACATGCACAATTTACCGTTTTACCCCCCAAATGAGTGATGATTTTGGAAAAAATCATGGGTTGATCATATAAAATACCTAAAAATGTTCATTTATTCAACTAAAATAAGAATAAATATATGATTATAAATGTGCATTTTTACGTGCACATCAAATACTCCCACACTTATCTTTTAATTCGTCCTCGAATAAAGTAAAAAAAGATAAATCCACTTTTGTAGGGAGCACGATTGCATTGAGCGTATACAACAAGTCGTTAAACCCTTACATGTCCCCAGTAGGACGAGTGTTGTCTCGTGAGGGTTTCAGCGGATAGTGCCCAAAATATCCAAATGTAATGTAGAAAATTCCAAAATGAAAGTTTTATTTACAAGATGAGTGCAAGTTTTCGAAAGAATATTTACAAATAGGTGATTTACTTTTAAATTTGACACGAATGAGTTAATACAAGTTTGGGTTGTCACTATGAAATTTTAGTTCCTAATCAAAACTTAAAACAAAATTCTAGTTATCATAATATTCTCCTCTAGCTTGGCTAGTTGGTTTGGTTAATAACATAATGCAGACATGAAATAAATTCTTAGTTTGCTTGTCACAGTTTGCAAAGTGGTATTCTTATTTCCTTGTGAATGACTAGTCAAATCAATAAGGTCAAGAATTGTTTGGGCATCAATTCTTATTCTTTATCTTTATAAAAAAATTAAAATTTATAACTAATTACACACCTAACTGACAAGACCAAGGTATATCACCTATGCACTGCCTCGTGGACTTATGTGAGTGTTTGGGATAAAGCTTGGCGGATTGTGCATACCGATGTTGACTTTGTCCACAAGATGTTGGTAATCCTTAAGTGTCGTACTCATAAAATGAGACCAAGGTATCAAACCCATGCACTGCCTCGCGGACTAACGTGAGAGTTTGGACAGAATTTGGCGGGTTTGCACACCAAACTAGATTTACAAGCAATGTTGGATACCCTTGGATTACTATTATTATTAAATATAAGAAGAAAAGAGATAGTTATGCAATTTTAGCTTAACACAACTTAGTTTAAAAATTCGAAAAGCCAATACATGTAATTTTAAGTCCTCCACTCATTAAACAAAGGCTACAATTTAAAATAGACTTCATGGCCATCACCTACGAATCTCCTTATATAGAAGCTACACTAAAGTTGCTCATAATTCAAACTTTTTTTGTTATCCGTTAAGAGAAGTAATTTCCAAACATTTTAATCGTACGACCAAAACCGTATGCTTACTCCATCATGTCTTATAAAAATGCAATTTTTTTCTTTAGGTTTGAAATATTATTACTATTTTTTAAAGAAAAGGGGGGAAATGCAAACTTAAACTATGCAAAACAAGATGAAGATGAGACTCCCCCACACTTAATTTCAACTGTGTCTCTGGCAACGGCACCAAAAACTTGTCCGGTGAATCAGTTTAGAAAACCGTCGAACGAATTGAAATATACCGCAAGCGCACGACGTATACTTTCAATACATGGCGAATACTGGTCGTCCCACGGAGAAAGAAATAATTCTAAGTTCTACCTAATCGAATTATACCACTTGAGATTTTGATTAAGTAAAAAAATTAAAAAACTAACAAAAAAGAACAAGTTAAAAGTTAACAAATGAAATGAGAGCAATTTAGAAGAAACATCACTCTCATGACCACATAAATCAACATATAATGATTTCATGATCTTTCTTTTGATCTTTTATGTAATTATTTAGTATATTTATCATAAGTATGGCCTAATTGTGTTACTACTTAAACTACTTAAACCGTCAAACTTTAATACACTCTCTAATCCACATTTATACTTTCATGAAATGATAACAAAAGTTGAAACTAAAATTTAATCTAAGTATACTTTATTTACTATTAAGATAGTAATATTGAGTATCAAATTTGAATTTTAATCACACTTTAATTACCATATTCATATGTAGATGAAGAGGCAATCTTGTGTTTATGTTGATTAAGCATAGCCTATTTTGTTGTCAACAACATAGACTATCGAAACCAAAACTCAAACAACAATGTAACTACTACTTCAACCATTCCATTAAACATAAAAAGAGAGCATAAAAATAAAAATATGTTACATCTACATAATCCAGATAGTTTCATTGCCCCTAAATCGATGGGGTTTAGCTTCTAATATATGTAATCATGCAAACAAATATAGATTGCAACATTAAACAAAAACAAAAGGAATGAGATAACTAAAGAACAAAAATAAACTAAACTAATCTACTTGCATGAAATGCAAATATGCACTAATTACATTAAATAAATATAATCTATAAACAACAAAAGGAAAGCATAGAAATTAAAATAAGCATAAGAATGACATAAGAGAAAGAGGCTTGGAAACCATTTTTATTCACCTGATCAACTTACACTTTCATAAGATAAAAAGAAGGTCCAAATTACATAAAACTCGGGGGTATATATACATGATAAAAAAAACCCTAAAACCCTAATCACTTTTATTAGAAATTTCCCAAAATGCCCACTTCATGAAGCTTTAAATTCTGTCTTTAGCCACTAATTAATCATGTAGAATGCATGAAGCTTTTTTTTGTCCCATCCAATTAGTGCATTAGTATTTAATATGAAGCCTAAAGAGTAAGTGAGTTAGATAGAGGTGGGTCCTCCACTTTCCATAGGATGAATTATTTCTTTCACTACTGTTGTGTATGTGCATGCCTTTCTTCATATCTTCATGTGCATACTTGATTTTTTTTCTCCTAAATTCCTACAAGAGACAACTACAAGGGACAAGTAAATGATATCACAAATTAAAACATGCACAGTTTACCGTTTTACACCACAAATGAGTGATGATTTTGAAAACATTTAAATCATGAGTTGGTCATATAAAATACCCAAAAATGTTCATGTATTCAACTAAAACAAGAATAAGTATATGAATATAAATAAGGTTAAAAGGGGATAAGCTAAGTCTTCAATGGTGACTAGGGACGGCGATTTTTCTTTCTTTTGTTTCATCTCTCCCTCTCAACCTTCCATCTATGACCATCACAGATCCTATGTTGCTCCATCAGTCTTCCCCATCTTACCACTAGCTTTCTCCTTGTGGTCTAGTGTTTCCCTATCTCAGATCCAGTATCCAATTTCATTTCTGTGTTTTTCCCACCTATTTTGCCTATAGCTTCTATTACTACCAAAATTAACTCCAAGACTAGCAGGCAATGAAGGGGTGGCGGAAGAATATAGGCACGGAAAAGTCTCCTGAAAACAAAATGCCAAGCAATAGATTGAACCGAAAGTAGGAGAGAACAGTTGGAAAGCAGCACAAACCAGCACCTTCCCCATGGGAAGAAGCTTTAAGCCTACAAAATTGCCAACAAAGCGCATCTGACATGATCCTTCCGACATGACCTATTCGACAAGGAATTCTGTAGTAAAAGACCACCTAAGACAAGGACCTAAGAAAGAAGAAGGCATGAGCTCCCACCTGAAAAACCGGAAGGGTTATTGGTATTAACCTGCCTAATACTGATACATCTGAAGACGAGGGCATCAAAGGTGACAAACCATGAGAACGTGAGGATCATCCGGAACCAGCTTCTGGAGCACCTGCCGTACAGATGCCAAAAGGATACATTCACAAACAACAGAAACATCACCGAAAGCCACCTTCCGGAAAACAAGGCTATCACAAAAGATCCACCGAAAGGTTAACCGGGACTCAGATGGAGATACAGGTTACCCGTACTAATCTACCTAATATAGAAACCTGCAGCGGTTTCGAACCGGCAGTTATATACGTACATCATGAGGGCAGGCTCCTCTAAGTATTCACGATAAAGTCGGAAGCCTACATCTGAAAGCTTACGTCCGAGTGCCTATGCTCAGGAGCTGCTACCAAGGGTTCAAATACCATCTGAAGGCCGCCACATCAACAAGCCCATATTTATCCCAAAGAAGCCCCAATTGATTGGGACCCCCACTTCGAAGACTATAATTAGCACTCCGAAAACGGCCAAAAGACAAACGTCTGAGACCAAGGAAAAATCGGCCGATAAATGCCCCTATAAAGGCCCTTGCAGGCCCAATAGCCCAACAGCGGAAGGGCCCCCAAATTCTCTATAAATAGGACCCTAAGAGCTACATAGTGAGAGGATATTTTTGTTTTTCATTTTTCTTGTACTCCTGCTTTTTCAAAAGTCTAATACGGAGAGGAATTTGAGAATTTCTTCCATTCTGTTCATGTACTATAAATCAAACGTTAATAAGATTGGAATCTACGTGTAGAATATGGCTTTGTGAGTTCAACATATCATTTCTAATTATCACTATTGCAATTTATTGTTTGTTTTTCAGATAGGCATAAATCCTCGTCCAAATCTTCCCACAGATCGGAGGAAAAACCTCTTTCCTTGAGTTTAGACCCCTCCTAGAAGTTTTTAGCAATTCTTCTCCTCCAGGCCTTGGTACCTAGGAATGGCAATCCAGTTTGACTCGCAAAAACCGAATAACCCATTTTTTCCCTTTAGATCCGCTTCTGTTGACCCATCTTGTAATGTCCCGGTTTTTGACTGATTTTATAACACAATTTATTTTGGATTATTTTAATAATTGATCTAAAATAATAAATTGTGAATAACAAATATTGAGAAAAATTCCAAGTATTTTATAAATCTATAGCAAATGTACAAGTACTTGTATGTAACCCTTTTATACAATATTTGACTTGATTTGTATCTTGCTTTAACATTTGTTTCTAACTTATGAAAAGAAATAAAATGACCAAGGTAAAAATAAATTATTCATAAGAAAATTTAGTTACTTCACTTATAAGCACCTAGGAAGGCATAGATATTAAATGAAAGGAACATAGCATTTTAAAACATATTTGTACACATAAATATGTTAAACACACATACCCATAGCCTGTACATATTCACAACAGCTAAGAGAGTCGACAAAATTTCATTTCCAATGCATATATGTAGACAATCCAGTTTTAAAAACTTTTTGCATATCTTTTACATCAAATAGGTAGTCTATTTCTTTTACATCAAATAGTAGCAGCCTATGTTTTCCGATCAACTTATAGGCAATCTAGACTTCACCCTACCCATGTATTGCTTAAGGAGGAAGCTTGAGTTTTTAGCATATATGAGCACAGAGCCATGCACTTAAACAAATATGAAAAAAAATCAATGTAGGAATGACCAAACAATGGAGACAGCTTAGGCAACATAACAACATAATATAGACAACCTAGCTATTGAATCTATTCAGCACATGCATTTCAAATTGAATGAGAAAAACAGCTCATGTATTATAGGTTCTAGCATACATTCCTTAAGAATTAAGCATAGAATTTTGAAGTATATGTGCACATGGTCGTGACTTTATGACTGGGAGGATGTAATTTTATTAAGAATGCTACAAATTTCTAGAGAGCTCTAAAAGAAACTAATAATTTGCCTTATGTATTATTAAATAAAGTAGCTTGATGCATGTAGAAAGTTCTCTCTAGAGAACTCTAAATAATAAAAAAAAATTGTAAGATGCCTATAAATAGAAGAAGAGGCACATTGTAAGAGTGTAGCAAAAACTATAAGCAATAAAATTGTTGTTTTACAAAAACCATTGAGTAATTTCTCCATCAAACTTTCTTTCAACTATTCAACTATTTCAATCATTTATCCACAACAACTATTCAACTATTTCCTCTACTTCAACTACTGACAAGTGGTATCAGAGCTTCGTTCGTTCGCATACTGGGCGGAAAAAAAATTTCCAACCATTATAAGTTATGGCAAATATTGTTCAATCTCCATCAATTTCCATCCCTATTTTTGCTGGAGAAAATTATGATTTTTGGAGCATAAAGATGAAGACATTTTTTTGCTCTCAAGATCTATGGGAGATAGTAGACGAAGGTTTCACTATTCCTGAAGATACCTCAACTCTTAGCCAAGCTCAGAAAAGGGAGCTAAAGGAAAATAAACAAAAAGATTCAAGAGCGTTATGTTTTCTGCAACAAGCAGTGACCGACGCTATCTTTCCTAGAATAATGGGAGCTTCAAACGCCAAAGAAGCATGGACCACATTGCAGGAGGAGTTTCAAGGAAGTGCAAAGGTACGCGCCATTAAACTTCAAACATTAAGGCGTGAGTTTGAATTAATAAAAATGAAGGAGTCAGAGACCGTAAAGGATTATTACTCCAAAATAAAAGAAATAGTTAGTCAAATAAGGGCTTACGGGGATAATATTCCTGACAAGAGGATTGTTGAGAAAATTTTAATTTCAATTTCCCGTAAGTATGACACAATCGTGACTACGATCGAGCAAACTAAAGATTTGTCTACCTTATCGGTGACTGAATTAATGGGCTCCCTTGAAGCATTTGAACAAAGAATGAGCAGGCATGATGAAGACTCGATTGAAAATGCTTTTCAGTCGAAACTCAAGCTATCATCCCAAAATAAAGCATATGGAGAAAATAAGAATGATGGAGAAGATTCTAGAAACAAAGGAAATTCTAGAAATTTCTCAAAGAATAAACAAGGCAAATATCCTCCATGTGGAATTTGTAAGATGACAAATCACTTGGAGAAGTTCTGTCGGAATCGTGGAAAGCCGCAATGTCGACACTGTAAGAAATTTGGACATTTGGAGAAGAATTGTTTCAGCCTAAATAAGCATCAAGCAAATTTCATTGAAGAGCATGACAGAGAACAACATCAATATGATCGAGATCAACATCTTTTTTATGCTACCCAAGATTCTAGTGAAGAAAATGGAGGAAACTGGTACTTGGATAGCGGTTGCAGCAATCACATGGCTAAAGATGGGAGCATCTTCAAGGATATTGATGATACTGTCAAAGTAAAAGTACGATTGGGGAATGGCACCGTCGTGGAATCAAAAGGCAGAGGCACTGTTATGGTGGAAACAAAGAAAGGTACAAAATTTATCAAAGATGTTTTACTTGTTCCAAATTTAAAAGAAAATTTGTTGAGCATTGGTCAGATGATGGAGAAAGGCTACGCTCTTCACTTCGAAGGAGACATTTGCAAAATATATGATAACAACAATAAAAGACTAGAGATAGCTCAAGTAAAAATGGAGAAGAGAAATAGAAGTTTTCCAATAAGTTTTAAATATGCTACTAATATAGCCATGAAAGCACAAGTTGATGATTCATGGTTATGGCATCGAAGATTTGGCCACTTCAACATTCAAGCCTTGAAATTGTTGTATCAAAAGAATATGATGAAAGATTTTCCATGCATAAAAGAAAATAATGAAGCCTGTGAAGGATGTCTTCTCGGAAAGCAACACAGATCATCATTTCCATCACAAAGCACTTGGAGAGCAAAAAACTTGTTGGAGTTAGTTCACACCGATGTTTGTGGACCAATGAGAACACCTTCACTTCATAACAACAGGTATTTCATTCTCTTTATTGACGATTTTTCTAGAATGACATGGGTCTACTTCATTAAAGAAAAATCAGAAGTCTTTGGAATATTCAAGAAGTTTAAAGCTCTTGTCGAAAATCAAAGTGGAAAACGTATAAGGAAGCTTCGAAGTGATCGTGGTAAAGAGTATAACTCCCATGAGTTTGATAAATTTTGTGATGATGAAGGCATTGAGAGGCAACTTACAGTTGCATATACTCCACAACAAAATGGAGTATCTGAAAGAAAAAATCGCACAGTCATGGAGATGGCAAGATCAATGCTGAAGGAGAAGGGCTTACCCAACACTTTTTGGGCAGAAGCAGTTTATACTGCTGTCTATATACTCAACCGATGTCCAACTAGAGCAGTTGAAGACAAGACTCCTATAGAGGCATGGAGTGGACGAAAGCCAACAGCCAATCATCTAAGAATTTTTGGATCGATTTGCTACATACATGTTCCAGACCAAAAGAGACACAAACTAGAAGAGAAGACCATACGAGGAATCTTTTTGGGGTATAGCACACAATCAAAAGGATATAGAGTTTATAACTTGCAAACAAAGAAGCTGACGATTAGTCGAGACGTCGAAGTTGATGAGAATGCTTCTTGGAATTGGGATGAACAAAAAGTTGAAAAAAGAAACATTTCTATTCCAGTACATCAATCTCATGAAGATGTAGAAGTGGAAGAAATGGAAGAATCAACAGAAGAACCAGGTACGCCCCTTTCACCTTCTCAACAACAAAATTCTTCACTAGAGTCTACTCCAAGAAGAGTTAGATCTTTGGTAGATATATATGAAACTTGCAACATGGCTATATTTGAACCCGAAAGCTATGAAGTAGCATCTAAACAAGAAGTATGGATCAAAGCAATGGAAGAAGAGATAAAAATGATTGAAAAGAATAATACTTGGGAGCTTGTAGATTGTCCTAAAGATAAAGAAATTGTTGGAGTGAAATGGGTTTATAAGACAAAGCTAAACCCAGATGGCTCAATACAAAAACACAAGGCTAGGCTTGTAGCAAAGGGCTACTCACAGCAATATGGGGTCGACTATAACGAGACATTTGCTCCAGTTGCACGTCTGGACACAATTAGAGCTTTAGTTGCTCTTGCAGCTCAGAAAGGATGGAATGTTTTTCAACTAGATGTCAAATCAGCCTTCTTAAATGGAGTATTAGAAGAAGAGATCTATGTAGAGCAACCGCAAGGCTTTGTAAGCCAGGGCAATGAAGACAAAGTGCTAAGACTAAGAAAAGCTTTATATGGCATGAAGCAAGCACCTCGAGCATGGTACAATAGAATTGACCAATACTTCATTAATCAAGGATTCAAGAGGAGCAAGAGCGAACCTACATTATACATCAAGACACAAGGTCAGTATGATACTCTCATTGTCTCTCTATATGTGGATGATCTTATCTATATGGGAAACAATATGAAGATGATAACTGCATTCAAAGAAGACATGATGAAAACATTCGAGATGACCGATCTTGGCTTGATGAATTACTTTCTTGGCATCGAGGTGAAACAACATAAAGAAGGTATATTTATCTCTCAAAAGAAATATACTGAAGAACTATTGAAGAAATTCAAAATGAGTGAATGCAAACCAGTAGCTACTCCACTCGTAACAAATGAGAAGTTGCAAAAGGATGACGGAGCCCCAAAAGCTGATGCATCTCGCTACAGAAGCTTGATTGGAAGTCTTTTATATCTTACTGCTACAAGACCAGATATCATGTATGCAACAAGTTTTCTATCAAGATTCATGCAGAGTCCAAGCCAAATTCATCTTGGAGCTGCTAAAAGAGTTTTAAGGTATTTGCAAGGAACAAAGGAGTATGGAATATGGTACAAAACCACGACCAACTCAAAATTGATTGGATACACCGATAGTGATTGGGCTGGATCAGTAGATGACATGAAAAGCACATCGGGCTATGCTTTTTCGCTTGGATCAGGAATATTCTCGTGGGCATCGAAGAAGCAAGCAACAGTTGCACAATCAACAGCAGAAGCAGAATATGTGGCAGCAGCTGAAGCAACAAGCCAAGCTATATGGTTACGGAGAATTCTTGAAGATATGGGTGAACATCAAGGACAACCTATTACAATCTACTGTGACAACAAATCAGCAATAGCAATGACAAAGAATCCAGTTCATCATAGTCGAACTAAGCATATAGCTATCAAGTATCACTTCATCAGAGATGCAGAAGCGACAAAAGAAATTCAGCTCAAATATTGCAGGACAGAAGATCAAGTTGCAGACATCTTCACAAAAGCACTGCCAAGAGCAAGGTTTGAGCAACTTCGAACTATGCTTGGAGTATCCGAAATTTGTATCAAAGAGGAGTATTAAGAATGCTACAAATTTCTAGAGAGCTCTAAAAGAAACTAATAATTTGCCTTATGTATTATTAAATAAAGTAGCTTGATGCATGTAGAAAGTTCTCTCTAGAGAACTCTAAATAATAATAAAAAATTGTAAGATGCCTATAAATAGAAGAAGAGGCACATTGTAAGAGTGTAGCAAAAACTATAAGCAATAAAATTGTTGTTTTACAAAAACCATTGAGTAATTTCTCCATCAAACTTTCTTTCAACTATTCAACTATTTCAATCATTTATCCACAACAACTATTCAACTATTTCCTCTACTACAACTACTAACAAATTTAGACATGACCAAACAATGCCTCTTTTCAATCAGTAATGCAGCAGTCTCTAACATCCATCAAGCAGTATATGACCCCTACCTAAAGCCTAAGCGTAAACAATATTACAGAAATTTGTTTCCACTTATGAATACCTGGATACACCCTTACATATGCTCTTACCCATTTGCCAAAAATATGAAGTTAAGAAACACAAAATGTGAAGTAAAATGTCAGCAAACAATATAGTGAAGCCTGGAAATAAAACTGGAAACAGAGAAATGATGAAAACCCTGGATTTGAGAACCTGTGAGCATGGAAAAGATTAAGAACAGGGGACCTATAAGGTGAATAAACATTTAACTAACCCTTTTCACTACTGATAATACATTACTGCATCTATGTTGAACATATTTAGATCATACTGTAAATGCTTGGATGGGATAAATTAGCGACTACATGCCATAGATAAATGAATAAATTTGGTGAGTAACTATCTCATTTTTTTATTTTCTATGTATGTTAAGATATATATATATATACACACACACACATAAGTGACCTGAATGTGAAGTTGATTTAAATCTAGAACCTGGAGGCATAGAACTGTGCATAAGATTGGGGAGTAAAACCTTTTTATTCCCTGTTTCCATGCATTTATCCATTATAATATAAGACAGTATATTTGTTAATATACATGTGAGTTATGGTGACAAAACCATGAATATTTATGAAGTTAAATAAAAGCTTGTTTATGACCATGTATATTATAACCATGTACAAATAAATTTAACTAAACATGGATGCGGTGAAATGGCTGAAAATCTGTTGATGTCCTTAAATGATGTTGTGACTGGAAATAAACTGAAAGTAATAAACAAAACAGGGAGTAATGTACCGCATATGTCAGTTGTGAATGAATATTTACCATGCGGTGAATTTCCAATTTAAATAAACATTGCTCACTTATATAGTTACAATAAGATGTCTTCTCTGTCTTATGATACTGGAATGAAAACCAGCTGCTTGATGCATGACATACATCCTGCTTGAGTGTAAATGTCCCACACAAGGAAAAATTTAGGGTCATACAGGAATATAAAGACTATTAGAAAATATGGAAAACTAGAACCATACTTCGAACTGTTAAAAACAGATAGGTTAGTGATGCATTTGGTGCCCTGTTACGCATATTGCACTGAAACACATTAACAAAACTTAGCAAACACAATCCAAAACTAAATATGCTAATAATCCGAATGGCAAGCAGTAACATATGCGAAAGATGGGAAAGGATAGAAGGAAAGAAGGAAAGCAGCGGGGCAAGGGAGCTCGTCCAGTTTGTTGCTTTGGTGTAGGAAAGTGGGCGTTACGTGTATGGGTTCCGGTGCTGGAACGAGTGGCAAGCAGTGATGCGTGGTGGAGATGCGGTTTGAGGATGGTGGCACGACGACGTCATGTGATCGAAACAACGGTGCACGTGCACGTGCACTGTGCACACTGTGTGGTGTAGAAGAAAACAGCAGTATATATATAATTATAAAAAAAGAAAAAGAAAAATAGAAACCAACGTAAAATGTAAAAGGACGTAAAAGGAAATTAAGAACAGTAGAAGGAAAGAAGGAAAAGAGATGAGGAGAATTGAGTGTACACAGTTCATTGTCATATGAACATGTTCGGCCCAGTCTTTATAATTTAAACATTATATATATATATATATATATATATATATATATATATATATATATATATATATATATACACACACACACACACACACACACAAAAGATAAAGGAAGAAAAGGAAACGGGGGGACGCAAGAGGAACCAAAGATTTAACAAAACGTAAAGAAATAAAGAAGGGAAGAATCAAACTGCAAATAAAAGAAGAAAGGTGCGGTAGAAGGGAAAATATGGTAGTGGGAAGAATAACAACAGTGAAGAAATGCAAAAGAATGTATGGGAGGAAATTAGGTGGTGCAGCTTTGTTGCCGTGGGGGTTTATTGGGCTAAGGAGCATGGGCCTTATATATATATATATATATATATATATATATATATATATATATATATATATATATATATATATATATAAAAAGATTACAAAATAAAAGAAGAAACAAAGTATGGGAGAAACAGAAGGTTAGAAGAGGTGAAAGGAAATAAAACAAAGAAGGAAAAAGGGAGCATGCTTGGATTCAGGGAGAGGTTTTTGCGTATGAATGATAGGGCTTGGGCTCGGTCCAGTTAAGTTAAAAAAAAAAAACATGTATACATCAGGATTTAAATGCTGAAATCTTGGAGAAACCGTAGGGATAATCCTTTGTTATTAAAGAACATTAAATTTATCGCATGAGAAGAACGATAACAGCTGCAAGTTGACGGTGGTGCTATTGTAATGGACATCCCGTGCATAAACATATGCTGCCGGCTGAGCAACAAAGTGTTTGCCAGTTTATACAGTGTGTGTTTTAAGTAACTCATTGAAATCTGTCGAGTTTAAAATAATCTTGAAATTTAAATTGAATTGATTTATTAAATAATTAAAATGGGTGCTATTTTCAAAAATCATTTATAACATAGTAAACGTAAATATAGTCAACTGTAAATTATTGATCGGTAACAATCTATAAATTCTGAATTGGTTGCTTAACTAATTATTTAATTAATTGAGTATGTTTAATTACGTATATCGTAATTTTGTATTGACATCTGTTAGGGGAAATAAACACCGTTCCATTATATGTTTGATTGAATTGTTTGAACACCCTGCTAGCAGAAATAAACATCATTCTGCTATTATATCAGTTTGACATATCTCATTGGTTAATATTTGTTTTTGAGGTATTATATTATTAATCGATAATATTGAACTGTATCTACATAACTGTTGTGTGCAAATTGGGTTAACGACTTGAATGTCGTTTGAACTGTTATATACCGTCGGGACTGCTAAGTCGTTTTCCGTAAAGTAACTTAGAAATGAACTCGAGTTTTGATAATTGGATATAAATTGTTGTTAAAAGAACAATTAAACAGATTACTTTAAATTAATTATATTATTAATTAATTTAAAAAAGGAAGAACTACTGAAATCAGTTGCTTGGTTTGTCTGATGTAAACCAACTGTTTAAAAAGGGGAATTAATTATTAAATTAATTTATTTGACTGAATTAATAGAAATGGTTCTGACAAAGGACCGCTAAACTTAATAATTTTTACAAAAGTTAAGGTATGTCTCGAATTAACATATTTAAGTTGATAATAATAAAGAATTGGATATGTTACTCAAGATAAGGGTTTTGACTTAATTAATCTTTTAATTATGTTTTAAAGGTAATTTGATTATCGAAGATAAGGACATCAAGTCAAATGTTTGGATTAAATATTTAAGTTGAACCAAGTTAACTTAATCAATGGTTCAAAAACAACAACGTTGTTTTGAAATGGTGTAAGATTTGGAAATCAATTTGGACTTACAAATTCTTGTTTTAGCGAATATTTTGGATATCGAATTTCTACGAATCTTAACGATAAGAATGATTTCGACTTAAGGTCAGAGAGGTAATTAAAATACCCCAACTTGATCGATTTCACTATTATCCGAGGGATCGTATTAGTCGAGTTCAGAATAAGTGTTTGAGTTGAATATCACCTCCAACTATGAAACTGATATTCAAGAGCGAAATTATCACGTAAGATTGATAACAAGAGATTTTTCTAAGTAAGTGAATACTTATGTTTTCAAAATATATACAAATCAAGTTAATATTTGATTTAAATAATTAAGGATTATTTAAATAAGGCTTAGTAGATCCAATGGTAATAAATCTGTTTATTTTATTTTATATTTGATAGCTAAATCACCGACTATCTGTTGAGTCGAAGCGTCGATGGTTATTTTGATTTATGACAAGAAGAAGCTTCTACATCGACAAAAAGAAGACAAGATGACTTCATAGGTTAGAAGTCGATTATTTAGAGTTATAAACTGTTAAAATCTATCCTCAAATAATCATACTTCTAATTGTTTGAAAATACTACTCATGAAGACATTTTTTATGCATATGACCGAAAACATGTCGACCTACAATTTTTTATAGGTCAACAGGTTTTTAGATTGTAACGGTCAAAAATAGGTCGACCTACAAATTTTTATAGGTCAACAGGTTTTTGAATTCCAACGGCTAAAAACATGTTGACCTATAAAATTCTATAGGTCAACAGGTTTTTGAATTTTGACCGTTATATTGAAAAGTCATCTTCTTTCTTCAAGAGTTGCATCCATTTTTCTTCATGAATAATCACTCCTTTTTGATTGCAACTCTTCACCAATAATTGCAACTACTCGATCTTTATAAATACATAAATTTGCAATCATTCAAATCACCGAATTTACTCTCTATTTTCTGATCTATCTTGCATTATTCTTTTCACTCAAAAAGCACTCAAAAGCATTCAATAATCGTTTGAATCACCAAGCATATTTCATACACTTGTGATTCAACTCGATATTTTACTTCCTAATCTTACTAAACATCAAATTACATTTGAGGATAAGATTATAGGAAGGGTGTACTCAATTGTTGATAAATCAGTGTTGAAGGAAGAACACATTCAAAGTCAAAATCTTATTATTGTTGAAGTCCTCGGTGTTGTAAGAGGCAAGTGTTGAAGTCCTCGTGTTATAAGAGGCAAGTGTTGAAGTCCTCGTGTTATAAGAGGCAAGTGTTGAAGTCCTCGTCTTATAAGAGGCAAGTGTTGAAGTCCTCGTGTTGTTAGAGGCGTGAAATTCCGTTCGGCTGCTCGGGTATTGTAAACCTGTTTCCTCCGGGTGAAGTGAGGTTGTTGTTTAGTGAAAATCCAGATAGAAGTCTGGGACTGGACGTAGGACGGTGCTCCGAACCAGTATAAAAATCCCTGGTGTGATTTTTCCTATTTATTGCATTTGCTATACTTGCTTATCTGTGATATTGCTTCTGTGAGATCTTTTTACATTAAATATTTACCTGCATAACTATTGTAAATATACAAGTTAGTATATCACATACTTTCCGCATAGCCATATTATAGATCCTGCACAAGTCGCGTACACACCCGACCTTTTCACTATCAAATCTGGACCTTTTTCGTTATCGTTTCGAAGAGACCAAAATCTAAAATCCGCTTCAATTCGATATATACATTTCGAATCAGAGATTATTGAAGACCATTGAAGAAGAATTTTATGCAAGGGCAATTTTGTCGATCCTAGGTGGAAATTGCCTAAAATGGATTTACAGAATAGTACCTTCGGTTTGTCCAGTCCCAGGACAACTTGTATGGACGAGTGTCTGACAGAGTATGCCTAATAAATTGCGTAATTTGATCTCTTCAAACGTATTTATGTTAGGTGGTAGAGGAATTCGTTTCTCTTAGTTTTATACCTATGGTATTTCTGGGGAAATCAATTTGTGATTTAGCGGGTTTGACGATGTGACATTCAAAGTGAATAAAGACGTGTTATATCTAATTATAAGTTCAGCCTCAAGCCTCACAACCAGGAAATGACAAAAATCAGGCAGGCAGCATGGCTATGTGGATCGCTTCTATTAGGGTGTGTTGTCACCTATCTAGAGAAATTCCTTTTGCTTCTTTAATCTATCGATGTTGCCCCTTTCAGGAGACGGTGGGTAGCTCCCAACCGTTGGTGACAATATATTCGATACACTCAAGTGAAATGAGTGGTCGGTCATGTGTGGGCCGAGTTGCAAGATGTTCTTGTTGAACCCAGTGTATTCCTCTCTAGAGATACACTATCGGAAGATGGTTCCATACCTTGTCATAGTTGGAAATCCATTACCCAATAAGCGCCCGGGGTTTTTATTGCATACTATATATATGTAGCATGAGATGCAAGCGTTCTGCTAGATTGATATTTATTTGTATTTGGACACTATCATAATATCAGAATAATATTGTTTTTCAAAACGTTTTGGGTTATCGTAAGGTAAAAACCATCCGTATTTATGTGTGAATCGGTCTTGCGATTATCTTTTCCTTCAAAAGGTTTTTGAAAGTTAAAATCAAACTGTTTCTAATTGTTTACTTACACCAGTCCCATGGCTGACCTAGAGTTTATTTTTCTATGTTTTCCTAAACTCTTGGGTGCCCAAATTTGTACGGGCAGTCCAATAGTTCAGGATTTTACAGATTTTTTGGAGGAGCTTGGAGCAGGAGGCTTCAGCGTTAGATATATAGAGTTTATTTCCGTTGTATTGTGCATGTGTTATACTCTAATGATGTATGTAATTTCAAATCCAGTTTGTATTTCAAAAGTGATTATTTATATATTATATTTTATTTTGCTGCAATTGTGAGATTCCTTGTTATTGTTCAATACCATCTTCTATCTATTTTCTTCTATCTATTTTCTTCTATTCTAATTTTCTATCTTTCTATTTCTCATCCTCTACCTTCTTTCTATTAATGATTCGTATTTTCGTGCAATTTGGGTTGGACGTGAGTTGTATTCAGTCTATTTAAATGGTACAGATTTGCAGGTCGTTACACATCTCTAGTGTTAATGAAAAATATTGTTAACATTTTGGTGCTAGAAGGAGGGCCTGAACCTCATACCTTGTGGTTAACTTCCATATATCTACCTGCGCTGTTCCGTCCTGGATTGGACTAGAGTTTTGAAGAAGCAAAATTATGGGTAAGAGGCCCCGGCAGAAGCCTTCCGAATTTCGAATGGATGAATCGAAAATCATGGACCCAGAAGTAACAGAGGAACTAAGGTTAAGAGTAAAAGCCTTACGCATAATGAAGCGGAAGAGGGAAATGGAACAATATGCTCCTGATATCGAAAATTATAGTTATTCCCACATAGGGAAAACCCTAGTGCCTTCTCCAAATGACTCTACATCCAAGGGTGTTAGCATTTTCTCTCACCTAAAGGAAACCCTCCTTGGGAAAGTCAGGAAGACGACGCTCGAACGAGAAATAATGGACGATTTTGATCCCTTTGCCAACAAATGGTCCGAAGGGATAACATCTCAAACTCAACATGTCTTGGGAGGAAAGAATGAAAGTGTAGGCACAGCAACTAGGCCGGGTCACAAAAGGATTAAACCCCAGTGGCAAGAAGAAGAGCATGCGTAGGGTTACCTAGGGAATACTACCTCACCACTTCGATGAAGAACATTTACTACCTCACCAAACATGAACTCAACTATTGGCCACTTACAAAGAAAAAGCCCAAGCACAAAAGGAAAATAGGAGGTCCCTACTGCCATTACCACATGATGAATGGACACAAGACTAATCACTGCAGAATCCTCGAGGAAACCATCGTTAGATTCATCACCCAAGGCCAACTACGAGAATGTATGAAAAAATCAAAGTGAATTCAGTAGAAATCCTTAGGAAAAGGATTACTAAACATGTTCAAGGGTACGGAAAACCCTCCTCTTGGAATTCAAAAGGAAACCCAAAAGGGGTCAAAACGTAAACGGGTTAAATCCCTCGTCATCGCCAAATTGGTCAGGACGAGGCATCCCCCATAGGGGGATGGCATTCTGGTCTTTCTCCATGCCCAAATCAGAGGGGCAGGGTTAAAGTATCAAAAGCGTAAGCCTCTGTTTCACACCAGAAATGGTCGTGGTGGTGCATCTAACCTTAGCAAGCTATGCCTCTGCTCGCAGAAGAGTACGCCCTTCCTTTACTAAAACTAAGCACATCCTACCGCTTCTCATAGAAGAGCACGTACTACCTCTACTTATGTTCCGCATTACCCACAGAAGGGAACGTTAAGCCCTATCATCGCCTACGATGGTCAGGATATGGCACCCCTTAGAGGGGGGGGTGGTGCGTAAGCCTCTGCCAGCACCTACGATGGTCAGTATAGAGCGTCAGAAGAGTAAACCTTAGTTTTGTGCCTACAATGGTCCCGTCTAAGTGTCTAAGACCTTATCATCACCTATGATGGTGGAGATAAGGCGCCTCATGTAGGGAGGTTGGGAAAGTCCTTGGGCCCTACTTGTGGATAAGCTAGCCAAGTGCACCGGACGCACAGGCCAAGAGAGTGGCCAACAAAGCACGTACATCCTCTGCTTTGACATCAAAAGCCCAAGGGTTGGCTCAGGAAGCACGTACATCCTCTGCTTCATAAATCAAATCCAAAAGGGGTGCCAAAACAATAAATGTTGGAAGGGGTTTCTGGTCTTCTATCTACAATACCCGAATATAGGTTAATTCGGCTCTTCGCGAATGCCGAAAGGGGTTTCCGATCTTCTATTTATAATACCCGAATCGGCGTTGATTCGGCTCTTCGCAAATGCCGGAAGGGGTTTTCGGTCTTCTATTTATAATACCTGAATCTGGGTTGATTTAGCTCTTCACAAATGCCAGAAAGGGATTTCCGGTCATCAATCCACAAATCGCCTATATAAGGCACAATTCGGGACTTCTATTAATGTCGGAAGGAAGTATCTATTTACATTCTTTAAGTCCCAAATCTGGGTCGGATTGGCTTCTCAACAAAAATGAAAAAAAAAAAACAGAAGCGGACCCCGGTCTTACATCTCAATACCTAAACCCGGGATGATCCTGAAGTAAATCACAGCCGGATAGGAGGGGGTTCCAGTTTCGTCACAAATACCCCAAACGTGGGTAGGGTCGGACTCTTTAATCTAAACAAGAAGGAATTGCTTGTCCCTCTCGAAAATTCGAGTACGACTCAAAATTACACTTTCGTTACTACAAAGGATGAGCTTATGATCCTCTCTGGGAAGTGTCTTCAACATATACATTCATTAGTTTATTTTCCAACATGTTAGTCGCTTGCACAGCCGTGAAAACGACATCATATCATAACATAGGTTCGGGGAATAACAGGGGAAAATATCCTAAGCATTTCTAATAACATCCTATAACTAGGACTATCCCCTTTTTCTAGGCGATCTTTCATTGGGAATTTTCCCAAGGATAAACGTTACATAAAGAAATATTTACTAACACTTAGCACAAGTAGGTTTCCACTCATTACAACACCCGGGCTTATAGTAACGTTGTTTCTAACAAAAGCGATACATCATATAAGTCACACAACACACTAACATGCCCACCGGAAATCACGACATAAACCAATACACAGATACAGTCATCGTTTTGAAAAAGTTCACGTCACAAACATACAAGAAAGATTTATCATTCGGAATCAGGGTTTTGCAAAGCGAATTCTAGAGAAGCGCAGTTCTCTTTAGCTTTCTTTAGTTCATCCTCCAACTTATCGATTTGTTGGTATAGTCTACCTACCGTCGCGTCTGAGCTCTCAAAGGATCATGTTGCTAACTTATGTTGCAGATTGCAAATAATTTCATCTTTCTCCTTCAGTTGTTTTTCCAAATAGGACGCTTGTTCCTTAAGACTTGTGACTACTATCTTTTGGAGATAATACATCTTTTTGTAGCCTGACAGGGGGCATTACCAAAAATATCTTTGTAATCAACGTCGTTCGAAGTTTCCTCTCTAAATTGTGAAAAGGGGGTCTGGAACGAGTCCTCCTAGCCATAGACAAAATGAAATATTGTAATACATAAAACACAAATATCAAGTATACACTAAATACATCACGCATTCCAGGGAAAAACAGTCACATGACAATTATTAATTCATACACACCACAAATGCCATGTCCAGACTAGCATATTACTACAACACCATGAACCATCAAATATCACGAGACCATCACAATTCACGGACAAATCAAAAGAAAATTTGTGCTTCATGCAATAACATTCAAAATCCCTTGTTAAATTGTTTCCGCTGAACCAAACTCCTTGGGACTTCCCCCTGTATTTCTAAATGCAGAGTTTAAAAGCATAACTATGACTCACATTTTCGGAGAAGCAGAGAACTACTGTAACATGTGAGGACTTGTTATTAATGAAATTCAAGGAGAAGGAAAGAACTTAGAAAGCGAAAGCCATACCTATGTGACATCGACGTCGGACCGATCAGGAGCCTCTTTCTTATTAGAATCTGAAGAACCAATATCTTCAGAAAGCAACTCCTTTGAGACAAGAGAGGATGCTCTATCACCCTTCCCGGGCCTACCTTACTGATCCATGTGTTCTTCCATTCTCCTTCTACTGTGTTTTCCTCCTCTACTTCCTCCTCATAATCCTAAGAAAATTCATCAATAAACAAAAGCAAAGTGGGGTCTATCTTGTTCATTGAAGGGACCTTATCCTCTCGTCTCACTTGCTCAATCTTCTCTAGAACTCTGTCTCTGACGGAGGTATCAATTAAAGAGAAGTCAAATTCCGAAAGCTTTTCACAGTTATCTGAGAAAGCAAGGGTGAGGTCATCTTCGTAATACTCCATAGCTATGTTGTTAAGATGGACATTCAAAAAATTGGAAATTCTATCTCCAGCCTCGTAAATGATTCTTTTTGCGGTGGAGAGCTGAGTATTCATCTTGTCTACCTCGACAGCATAATCAATCTCCAGCTCCGATTTCTCCACCTTAAGGTCTTCGACCTGCTTCGTTAACTCATCTTTAGCCTTCCTCTCCTCCTCTAATTAAGCCGAAAACTCCCTGCGTTCGTTATCTCCCTCCATCCCCTCCCGTAGCAAAAGATTAACCCTATCTGACAACACCCTATTCTCCTCCCTCAGAGTGCTGACCTCGGCCGCCGAGATGGAAGCTAATCCCCGGAGACATACCAAGCTTTCATCATCTAAAGAAGAGGAGTAGGTTAGGTCTCTCAAAAAAGTATATCTATGTAAAACACCAAAAGGTATTCCCTAATTTGTTACCTGTGGAGATCTTTCGAGTTCAAAGAGGCAGAAGTTGAGGTAATATTAGCAACTTCGAGAGATCAAAAAGCCAGTTTTACAAGCCTATCAAAATATGAGACTGGAGAAGGAGGTGCAAAAGAGGAAACATCCTGAGAGGAGGAAGTTGCTGGGAGATCAAGCCTTCCCCCACCTATCTCACCAAAAGCATCAAAGGGGACAGGTTTGCTCATGGACTTACCTTTTGGAGAGACTACGGGGGAAGCATCAACACCAACCACCTGTTCATCAGCTATAGTGGAAGGGTTAAAAGTCTTCTTTGCTTTCGGAGTAGCAGCAGTGACTCCTGAGAAGCCAACTGTCTTGTCACACTTAGACTTCTTCGATGGAGGATCAATTGCGGATTGAGCAAGGCTCTTCATGGCCTGGACACTGGACCAGCTATAAGCAGCAAGGGAAGTTGCGTCTTGAGGGGCTGAAGATCCTAAATGAAGAGAAGGATGAATTAGAGAATGCAACAACTAGAAAACAAGAGAAAGAATGATGGATGTTGCCGAAACAAATAAACAAATCTCGTCTAAATCACCTGGATGTATGGGAGAGCTTGCATTGAAGGAATTAGAGTTCAACAGTAATCCTTTAGAGCTAGAGAATTGGATGGGAGGTTGCCCCAATATATTCTGTCCGGAAGGAATCAAGCCATATTCACGAAGCCTGTCAGCAGTTAAGAGAAATGATCGACACATGTGCTTTGCCAGTACTTGGAAGATAGCATCAATAACTCAAGCCTCCTCCAGGTTAAAATCACGTTTTTAGAAGGAGGTTCTATGATAAGAGGAAGATACAGATAAACTAAAACCACAAGTATGGGACATTTTACTTCTGATATAAGAAACCTACCATCATCAACAAATTTGCCTAGTAAATCGAGGGGACATCTGACAAGGAAATATTGGTCCTCCCACGGCCTAGTTTTGTTAATACCATCACTAACCAGTCTCCTCACGAGATTGGCCCTCCATATCGGCAATTAGGAGCTTTTTGAAAGTCGGATCATATGACGGATGAGTTTAGGGCTTAATGGGACCTTACTCGAAACGAGCGCCAAAGCCTCCAAGCACAAGAGGTTTGTGTATGTATTAGGTGAAAGTTGAATAGGAGCAACTTTCAAGTCAACTAAGAGCCTAAGCAGAAAAGGGGGAAAAGGAAGAAAGCCTCCATGCCAAATATGAAATTAGCGAATACACAAAGTACCCTTCTAGGGTTTCTTGAGGAAATTCAGAGAAGCATCTATCATAACATCCATATCCGCTATGCCAAAGCTATCCAATATAGCCTCCAGAGAACGTTGAGAAACGATTAAGGATGGCTTGGGCACAAACGCCTTCTTAGGACAGGAGGCCTTGGAATCTTGGGCCTTCTCCGTAGCAGGGCTTTTGTTAGACATGATTCTACCAGGTAACATCGTTCCATAACAATGCAATTAGTACGCATATCTCTTACACAAATACACATATCACAATCAACCATTAATGAGTACCATTACATCTTGTTTAACACAAGAGTAAGTTAGGTGAAAATCCAAATCAAATCTCGATATGGTGTACTAGGAGGATTATATCTATTGTACTTTAGCTAATGTACGACTAAGCCAAACATAATCACCCCAAAACCTAGACAAACCAACATAATCGATGAAGGAAAATTAGCACTAATGATATAGGAACCATTTCATTTCATGGCAATGGCATAGAACTTTAATTCGTGAGAAATCATTTCCTCATTACCTCGTGAGGTGCCTTGCACTTTCCTAAATAGGGTAACCTATGAAACAGGCAACCACTAATATTGGACATTAAGCATGATGGCAGAAAGATTGACACCTAAACCTATTTTATGATCAGCATAATCCTAACCAACTTTCCTATCAATTTTGACATGTAATTAAGATTGCGATTCATATAAGAAGTAAGAATACTCACAAATAATCGGGCTTGGATCTTCAAAAAGGAATTTTGAGCAGCTTCTTAGACGAGCAGTAATCTTGTTCAAGGAATTTATTTGCAATTAAAAGATGGAAACGAGGGGGAAGAAGAATTTATGTTCAGATTTCAAGATCAATATGGGTCGTACAGGCGAAAATCAATCAACGCTTCTGATCGAGGGATATCAAAAGACCCTGAAGTGACACTTCGGAAAAGACCAAAAGGTTGACTTGAAAAGTCAAAAAACACCCCTTCACTAGAGGGCAAATGTTACTACCAAAATTAACTCTGAGACTAGATGGCAATGAAGGGGTTTCAGAAGAATACAAGCACAGAAAAATCTCCCGAAAACAAAATGCCAAGCAACAGATTGAACCGAAAGCCGAAGAGAACAGTTGGAAAGCAGCACAAACCGGCACCTTCTCGAAGGGAAGAAGCTCTAATCCTGCAAAAATGCCAACAAAGCGCATCCTACAGGATCCTTCCGACAGGACCTATTCGATAGGAATTTTATAGCGAAAGGCCACCTAAGATAGGAACTAAGAAAGAAGAAGGCATGAGCTCCCCAACTGAAAAACCAGAAGGGTTATTAGTATTAACCTACCTAATACTGATACATTTGAAGGCGAGTGCATCAAAAGTGTCAAACCAGTAGAGCGTGAGAATCATCTGGAACCAGCTTCTAGAGCACCTGCCGTACAGATGCCAAAAGGCTACATTCACAAACAACAGAAACATCACCAAAAGCCACCTTCTGGAAAACTAGGCTATCACAAAAGATCCACCGAAAGGCTAACCGGGACTCAAGCGGAGATAGAGGTTACCCGTACTAATCTACCTAGTACAGAAACCTGCAACGGTTTCAAACCGGCAGTTATCTACGTACATCATGAGGGTAGGATCCTCTAAGTATTCACGATAAAGCCAGAAGCCTGCATCTGAAAGCATACATCTGAGAGCCTACACTCAGGAGCTGCTACCAAGGGTTCAAATACCATCCGAAGGCCACCACATCGGCAAACCAATATTTATCCCAAAGAAGCCCCATTTGTTTGGGCCCCCACTTCAAAGACTATAATTAGCACTTCGAAAACGACCAAAAGACAAACGTCTGAGAACAAGGAAAAAGTGGCCAACAAAGGCCCCTGTAAAGGCCCTTGCAGTCCCAATAGCTCAACAGCGGAAGGGGCCCCAAATTCTCTATAAATAGGACCCTAAGAGATACATAGTGAGGGGATTTTTTTTGTTTTCCATTTTTCTTGTACTCTTGATTTTTCAAAAGTCTAACACGGAGAGGAATTTTAATATTCTTCCATTCTGTTCATGCACTCCAAATCAAGTATTAATAAGAAGGGAATCTACGTGTAGAATATGGCTCTGTGAGTTCAACATATCATTTCTAATTGTCACTATTGCAATTTATTGTTTGTTTTCCAGATAGACATAGATCCTTATCCGAACTTTCCCGCATATCGGAGGAAAAATCTCTTTCCCTGAGTTTAGACTCCTCCATGTAATTTTTAGCGATTTTGCTCCTCCTAGCCTTGGTACCTAGGAATGGCGATCCAATTTGACTCGCAAAAGCCGAATAACACATTTTCCCCTCTTGATCCGCTCATGTTGACCCATCTCTAGTGTTAACAAAAATAATCTTTAACAGCTTCCACCTTCTCCTTTCTCACAGCATCGACGCTGCTTGTCGGTCTATCTTCCTCCGGTTTCTTAGGCAGGTGACGTAATCTCAAGATACCTACGGAACCAAGCCGATATCTGAACGCCCTCAGGAATATTCGGTTCCCCAGACATGCTAAAATGAAATGGAAAAGAAATTCAAACAGATAATCGGTAGATACTTCATATGGCTTTGGGGAATATGTTTTTCAAAACAGACTTTCCTTTTGAAAATGCTCTCCTTTAAAACCTTTTTGAAAACAATTTTCAAAATCTTTTATCCGATCTAGTAACCTTCAGCTCTGATACCAAATATAACACCCCACATCCATTAATGTCACTCTTTATCAAAATTCATTAAGTTTCGTGAAGCGTTAGAGGTAAACAGAAACAGAAACATCACAAGACATACATAAAATAACAGCGGAATTCAAAACTTTATTAAATAGAAAGCATCGCAGCCCAAAACCCAGTTACATCGTAAGTCTGAAATATAGAAAACCCATTACAATTTTTGTCTTGTTACTAAAATCATCATAGTACAATAATATAAAAGCATAGTCCCCAAAATATAGCCATATTAGAGAGACAGAAAATCAAAGCAGAGCGTCTAAGTAACTCCGAGCAGAATGAAAGAGAGAATCCTAATCAAGCCTGAGTATTCCTACCCTAAGAACTTGGGGGGAATGGAAGAGAGAGAAAAGGAAACAAAACGGGTCAGACATAAAGTCTGGCGAGTCCAGTTACTTTTAGCATATAAATAAGTAAAAGCATCATGACAGGCATATAAACTGGATGAGAGAGATAATAGTATCATAAGACAGATATAGCAAACTGAGCAGGATAAACAGAATAAACAGAACATAATATATTCCATTTCTCAAGTAATTTTCTCTACACCAATACTAGTATAACAAAAACAAGATGAACCCAACAAGAACAAGATGGTAGACTTAGGTGTACTTCTAGTGAGGGTTTTACCCCGTACAATAATAACAGGTAGCCCAACAGAAATGATAGGTGTTACCCCCCCCCAAAGATAATAACGGGCTCCTAAACAAGAAATACTAGATGTACCCTCATTACTACCCAATCGATCGGCTCCCTATCCCATAGACACCGTGTGATGTCCCTACAGTAGGATATATCACTTCCTAAAGTGACAATCCCTTTATTAACGAGATGCACAACCATCTACTGATGTCACAACGTCTTATTATCCCAACACAAGCAGATTCATGCACGCACATGAATCCGACGGAGTGCGCCGTCAACATCCCCACTTAAAGGAACCTCTTACAATCAACTCAGTAAGCGTGCCCCGACCTCGACCTAGTTCGGGGTTCCCCGTTTGATACCAAGATAGGTTACTGACTGATACGAGTCCTACACAACATACGATACAAGCTTCCCCCTAGGCTTGCATCCCCGCTACTAGGATTTTGACAGGTTATGCCTAACAATTTAACAAGTTTGCATATCCCCAAAATATAAAACAGGTTAAGTATGTCAGGTATGTATATGTGTGTGTGTGTGTGTGTATATATATAACCCGCCCTCACATATTAAACAAGATTAACTTAACATTCACCGATTCAAGCAAGTTTACTTAACCCTTGCTCAATTTGATAGGTTCTTGTATCCCCCATAGATATAAACAGGTTAAGTATTTCAGGTTAACAAGTTATTATCATATTTCCATTCATGGTTGTTAATGGACCAGATCTCTCACATTAAGTCTACCACTTGTGGATGCTGGATATGTCGGGCGGTTCCGGACAGTCTTCTACCACAAGTCGGACGTAACCTCTTGTCTCAGCACCATTACGTGTACATTTATGCACTAGACCTTTCACATTAGATTTACCACTTATGGATGTCGGATTTACCAGGTGGTTCCGGGTAGGCTTCTACCAAAAGGGTAATCTAACCTCATGTCTAAGCGCAGTTACAATTTCTAATTACTGTAAATCTAGGCATGTTCATTATTAAATAATTTTTCATGTTTATTCAAGGTTATGCCCCAAATCCCAGTCTGATCCACGATACAAGTTATGCCCCAAGTTAAAGTTTTTGATCAAGGTAACGATTTTGCCCCAAATCCCAATCATGTTTTACAATATAAGTTATGCACCAATTTATCATTTCCAACCGTTCCCAATTTCACACGCTCACATATTTCAGCGATAGGCCAAGGCTCGAAGGTAGTCTGGCTATAAAAATAAAAAGGGAAGGAGGGAGTGAAGGGAACAGAAATCGCCATAATAACAAAACAGGCATATCTTGGTGATAGAGTCAAACAGACCATCTATCCTCGGAAGCTAGTCAAACAGATCATCTATCCTCGGAAGTATGCAAAAACCTTTCCATATGCATACTTGGCTCGGCTTGAGAAAGATAATTCATCTCTAATTTCTGTCGGAAATCATCCCTAGTCTCAACTGGACCCCCTGCTTGCGTTACTTCCCACCAGAATGAAGCCTCATCTTTTAGTTGCCAAACGACCAATTGAGTCTTCCTTCGGTCGTCAACCTCAAAAATCCCAAACAAATCCTCTGTCACTTTAAACCAATTCCTTGCTTCTACAAAAGTCTCAGTTCCTCTAAATGAATTCCCTCCCATTGCACATAATTCCTTGCATATCTTGGAGAAATTATTCGCTCGTGGAAGAGGATGAGGAACAACGACTGCAGCTGAGGGAGGGTCGTCTGCTTGGCCTCCGGCAGGTGTCGTAGCCTCAAGATACCTATGGAACCAAGATGGTATCTGAATACCCTCAGGAATATTTGGTTCCCTAGACATACTGTAAAGAAAAAGGAAAAGGGATTCAAACGAAGAATCGAAAGATATTTTATATGGCTTTGGGGAATATGTTTTCCAAGTAGACTTCTCTTTTGAAAATGCTTTCTTTTAAAACCTATTTGAAAACAATTTTCAAAATCCTTTATCCAATCTGATAACCTTCAGCTCTGATACCAAATGTGACACCCCACGTCCGTTAATGTTGCTCCTTATCAGAATGCATTAAGTTTCGTGAAGTGTTATAGGTAAATGGAAATAGAAATAATATAAAATAGCAGCAAAATTTAAAACTTTATTAAATAGAAAACTTCGTGGTCCAAAACCCAGTTACATCATAAGTCTAAAATACAGAAAACCCATTACAATTTCCATCTTGTTACTTAATCATCAAAGTGCAATAATATAAAAGCATAGTCCCCGAAATATAGCCATATCAGAGAGATAGGAAATCAAAGCAGAGCGTCTAAGCAAATCCAAGCAGAATGAAAGAGAGAATCCTAATCAAGCCTGAGTATTCCCACCTTGAGAACCTGGGGGGAATGGAAGAGAGAGTAAAGGAAACAAAACGGGTCAGACATAAAGTCTGGCGAGTCCAGTTACTTTTAGCATATAAATAAGTAAAAGCATCATGACAGGCATATAAACTGGATGAGAGAGATAACAATATCATAAGGCAAGTATAGCAAACTGAGCAGGATAAACAGAATAAACAGAACATAATATATTCCGTTTCTCAAGCAATTTTCTCTGCACCAATACTAGTATAATAGAAACAAGATGATCCCAACAAGAACAAGATGGTAGACTTAGGTGTACTTCTAGTGAGGGGTTTTACCCCATACAATAATAACAGGTAGCCCAACAGAAATGATAGGTGTTAACCCCAACGATAAGAACTGGCTCCTAAACAAGAAAGACTAGATTTACCCTCATTACTACCCAATCGATTGGCTCCCTATCCCATAGACACCCTGTGATGCCCTCACAGTAGGATGTATCACTTCCTAAAGTGGTAACCCCTTTATTAACGAGATGCACAACTATCTATTGATGTCACAGCATCTTATTATCCCAACGCAAGAAGATTCATGCACGCACATGAATCCGATGGAGTGCTCTATCAACATCCCCACTTAAATGAACCTCTTACAATCAAATCAGTAAGCGTGCCCAGACCCCGACCTAGTTCGGGGTTCCCCGTTTGACACCAAGATGGTTATACGGGTGCCACATAACATATGGTACAAGCTTCCCCCTAGGCTTGCATCCCCACTACTAGGATTTTGACAGGTTATGACTAATAAACAAGGTTGCATAACCCCAACATATATAATAGGTTAAGTTTGCCGGGTGTGTATATATATAAACCCGCCCCCACAGGTTTAACAAGATTAACTTAGCCTCCACTGATTCAAGCAAGTTTACTTAACCCCTATTCAATTTGATAGGTTCATGTATCCCCCAAAGATTTAAATAGGTTAAGTATTTCAGATTAACAAGTTATTATCATATTTCCATTCATGGTTGTTAAATGACTAGACCTCTCAAATTAAGTCTACCACTTGTGGATGCTGGATATGCCAAGTGGTTCCGGGCAGACTTCTACCACAAGTCGGACTTAACCTCGTGTCTCAACACTATTATGTGTACATTTATGCACTAGACCCCTCACGTTAGATTTACCACTTGTGGATGTTGGATTTGTCGGGCGGTTCCATGCAGGCTTCTACCACAAGTGTAATCTAACCTCGTGTCTAAGCGAGGTTACAGTTTCTAATAACTGTAAATCTGGACATGTTCATCATTAAACAATTTTTCATGTTTATCCAAGGTTATGCCCCAAATCCTAGTCTGGTCCACGATACAAGTTATGCTCCAAGTTAAAGTTTTAGATCAATGTATAGATTTTGCCCAAATCCCAATCATGTTTTACAATATAAGTTATGCCCCAATTTGTCATTTCCAACTGTTCATGCACTCGCATATTTCAATGATAGGCTATAAAAATAAAAAGGAAAAGAGGGAGAGAAGAGAACAGAAATAGGCATAATAACAAAACAGGCATATGATGACAGAAATAGGCATACTAACAGAATAGGCATATGGTGAAATGATTAGGCATAATAACATAATAGGCATATCAAGAATGGGCATATGAGAACTAAACAGTAGATTAGGTGTACAAGTAGTGGCAGATCTGTTTAGTTACGATTCAAGTTATAACAGACACAGGCTTAGATCCAAACTTATAAACATGTCGAGATTACTCTTAATGTTTATATCTAAAAATGACATGAACTCACTGCGACTAAATCTAAAGAACAGAGAATTGACTATTGATGTTATAGCAGAGATTCTTGTATGCTTATAAGATGTGGTTGCAGAAGAATAGGCTAATTCAATCTGAGTTGGGCCTGCACCTCATTTTCTCCACTGTTTTTGGTGAATAAAAACAATAGAAATGAAGTCCTATTTATAGCCTACTATCAATGAATCAAGTGAAGAAACGAGTCTGTGTTCACAGAAATGGATCTGCCCTAGATCTGGGTGGGGTCGACCCACGGGTCGACACCCATAGGGAATGGGGTCGACCCCTAACTGTCCAAATTCCATCCTCTTCCCGCTCTTTGATTTTTGAATTTCTGGACATGATTTATTTATATTTATATTGCTTATATGTACAAAAACTTCAAACCTTAATATCTTTTTCATACGATGTCCGTTTTACGCAAACTCAGAGTCTATCTTAAGCAGAATTCCGAGACGAACGCAATGGAGCGGTCCGTTTTACTTAATTCCCAATATTTAATTAAGTATTCTTAAGTTTATCATTATAGTGTTATTTAAAATTACGGGGTGTTACAGTTTACCTATCTGCATCCATCTTCCTACTTAGCTCCTGTTTCATATCTGCCTTCTGTTTCAATCCTCGGCATATGTTATTTTGCTAGTTGTGATATTTGCTCTTTGTGCCGCTTGAAGTTTTGGATCACTTCAATCTCTGCTAGGCCTCTCTGCCTTATGCCCAGTTTTTGCTGGTGTGTTTTGCTCTATTTTATGCTACTAGCTTGGAGAATATCTTCGATCTTCTCACACTTGCTTGATTGCTGGTTTGGCAAGTACTGAAGATTTTAAGTAATTTACCTGCATGTTAGTATACTATTTGTAATCTTCTATGTTTACATTGTAATTGATCGCACCTAGTATGGTGTTTTGATTACAGTTCACAATTGATTAGTGTATCATAATGTTTATAGCAGATAAGAGGTTTGTTTATCTCCTGTCATATTATGTACTCTGTATATGTTATAATGGAAAAGTTGTATGGTCCATTATAAAAACTGGTTGGTTTTGCAAAAAAAAAAAAAAATGTGAATACTACCAACACAGTCAAGATTTATTTTGGTGTAGTTTATATAGTAATCTTTTCTTGAAAAATATAATGTTATCTCTTAAAAGTTTATGCATAATTATATCTCATTTTGTAAATAGGGAAATCGAAATGAAACTTCTTCAATCAGAGATGGGTTATTACATATGGCAGAGCGAATAGACATATGGGATGGGTGTCTACTATGACCCAAGAAAGAACAATTTTGCTTTAAAACTTGGCCATCAAGGATTTAAATAAACGGATGGCTACTCTAAGAAGAAAATTAGAGGAAAAAGATAGGATCAATATTGGATTAAAAAAATTATAAAGACCAAACCGTCTGTTGATTTTGAAGATGAATTGGGTGGATTATACAAATGGATAACTAATCTAGAGATTGAGCTAGACAATGCAAATGCAAGATGCAAATCATAGGAATTATCTTTCAAGAATATCCCTGTTATAATTGTTCCCCAACCTTCCGGGACCATAGCTGAGAGCGAGGACTCAACCTCTAAGAAGTATTTCTACTTGAAGAAACCACTCGAGGGTTAGACGAATCAGTCATTTCCGAGTGGTGCAAAAGAGCGATAGTTGAGATGAAGAGTTATTATGATACAAAACTCAATGAAAACATATTTCGACGCATTAACCACTATGTCTCCCAGATTAAACACTTACAGGAGGAGAGACACGATTTATGTAAGAACATCTTTGGTTTAATGAAAGACAATAAATCTTTAAGAGCTGTGTGCAGAGCTCTCAATAGGGCTCTGAAGCTTCAGATTAAACCCTTAGACAATCTTGATGAGATTAGTAAAAAGAGGCGCAAGCTCAACAAGCTTCCAAGTATTGTGATTCGTCACGCCATTAACCCTCCTTTATCCAATGACGGGGAGGCCCAGGACTCTTGATGCATTTGTGATACCAATGTGCAATTTTGTAATTGTAAATTCAACTGGACAACCTTATAAATATTTTTGTAAATAAATTCTATGTATCACCTGATGTGTGATCTTTGCTTGCCCTTGCCATAATTAATAGCAATTTGTGTGCATAAGTTTAAGAAATCTCCCTAAACAAGATGGAAGATTACAATCATCGTTTGAAGGGTTTTGGATAGTAGACTCATGGTATCAATCCGAGTATTGTGTTGCGAATCCTTTTCCAGGAATAAGAATTAGAGTCTCTTGACCTAGATTAGGGTACTTAGTTGGAAGACCAGAATTGATTTCCTAGAAGCGTAGATAAGATCGTCGAAACCTATATTCGGGAATGTTGTAAGATGAGATTAGCAATTCACATCTTGTGATAGCAGTTGGAAGCTTCGAAACCCAGATTCGGGTATTGATGAGAGAAGACAAGAATTCCGCTTCTGGCAATGATTAGAAGGTGTGAACTATAACCCAGATTCAGGTATTTAGTAGGTAGACCAGAAATACACTTTTGGCAATTAGTTAGAAGGCTCGAACCGTAACCCAGATTCGTGTATTTAAGAGAAGACCAAAAATCCATATTTGATAATAATAGAAGTCTCGGACCATAACCCAGGTTCGGGTACTCAATAGAAGACCATATATCATTAATAGAAGTCCCGAACCAACCTAGATTCGGGTATTTGATAGAAGGTCAGCAATCCACTTCTGGCAATAATAGAAGTCCCGAACCAACCTAGATTCGGGTATTTGATAGAAGACCAGAAATCCCCTTTTGGCAATTTTTAGCTTTGTTACCCCCTTCGGGTTTGATTTGTAAAGGATGTACGTGCTTTGTTAGCCACTTTTTGGGTTTATGATTGTCAAAGCAGAGGATGTACGTGCTTTGTTGGCCACTTTCTAAGCATGTGTGTCTGGTGCGCTTGGCTTGCTTATTCTCAATCAGGGCCTAAGGATTTACCCGACCTCCCTCTAGGAGGCGCCTTACCCTAGACATCGTAGGCGATGATAAGAGCTTAGACGCTTTAATCCGGCCATCGTAGGTATGGTAGAAAGGCTTACTCTTTTGATTCTCTACCCTGACCAACGTAGGCGGTGATAGAGGCTTACACACTACCCCCTCCAAGGGGTGCCTTACCTTGGCCATCGTAGGCGGTGATAAGTTTTTTTCATTCCCTTCTATGGGATACGAGGAACATAAGCAGAGGTAGGACGTGCTTAGTTCATAGCAGAAGCAAGGCGTACTCATCTGTGAGTAGAAGCATGGTGTGCTAATTTAAATGCTCCATCCCGATCATTTCTGGCATGGATCGGAGGCTTACTTTTTTGATGCTTTAACCTGGCCCTTTCTGATTTAGGCGAGAGAAAGGCTTACACACCATCACCCCCCAGAGGTGCCTTGCCCTGGCCATCTTGGCGGTGATAATGGTTTTCAACCATTGTAATTCATTTGACCCATTTCGGGTTATTCCAAACTTTGAGAGGGTTTCCATACCCTTAACTTTGTAGGCAATCTTATTTTGAAATACTCATTATTGTGGTTGACTAAGTCTTCCTTACGTATCTGTACAGTTGTCCTTGATTAAAGAATTTGGTAATCATCCCTTCTAGAACTTTGAAATGATTAGTTTCGTGTCCATTCATCATATGATAGTAGCGGTAGGGTTCTCCCAACTTAACTTCATTCTTAGGCCTCTTCTTGAGTGATGGCCAAAAGTTGAGCTCATGCTTTATTAGAAAGTAGATATTTTTGATTGATGTAGTGAGCTTGCATTCTTGGGGCAACCTTAATTCAAAGACCCTATTTCATTATTGTAGCTTAACCCTTTTGTTGCTTAATTTCCTTGGTTCTTCATTATCTTTGAGCTTTCATTTTTCTATGTTGTGAGGATGAGAAGCAACCTTCTTAGACAATCTTGAAGTAAAGTAACTAAATTCTTTCACTATTTTTTGCTCGAATATAGTTCCTCTAGCCTCTCCTCTAGCCTCTGCACGAATGCTTCCTTCGTGTGAGTGAATAGATTATCTTCCGTTAATGTAGAGTTTCTTAGAGCGAAGATTGGGGTTGGTCTTATGTGGAAAAAGTTAATGCTCCAATGGTCGAGATCATAAGGTTCTACTTCCCTATCCTTCTTTTTGATTTGTAGGGCTTCCAACCTAAGCCTTTGTTCTTCCATCACTCTCGAGTCAGTAATATCTGACATAGCCATTTGAGATCCGAAAGAAACTTGTTGGGATCCTTTGCCCGTGCTTTTGCATCTTCAAAGCTTAGTCCAATCTGGGATGGAACAATACAGTTACGAATATGGTAAGGTTATCCGAAGGTTCGGAGGTTCAATCCCTCCTTCTGGCACCAAAATGTTAACGATATTTTTGGTCAACACCGGGATTATGCCTAAGGATGCGGCATTAAGGAAAATTAAAGGGATTATATAGTTTCTACAAGCTTGAGTTAGTTCACTGTTTCCTAGATATCAAGGTCTTAAGCCTGAAGATTGGTTACTCTTCCTTCAAAGAGGTGAGTATCACGCTTACGAGACTCAAGGACCAATAGTTACATTGGGATAAGGGTTCCATAAGTGCAATGCAAGTTAGAAAGCTAAACGACTTATAGAAGGGTATTTTGGGTAATTTGGCTTATGCATGAAACATTGTCGTGAAGAAACATTGAAGAAACTAGCAACATAAATGATGAAGAAATTCATGACATTGATCCTAAGTACCGATTCACTCATTATTGATCACTTTGTTGGTTACATAGAATTGCTTAAGTAAAATCCCCAAATCGATCTAGAAATTAGGGTTTACTCTGTAAAAAAAGTTTACAAGAATGGGGAATGAGAAAAGGTCCCCCAAAAATGAGACCCCTGGGGTCTTATTTATAGACAAATTGGACCCCCTTTTGATATCAACTCGACAGAAGTTTCTTTCGGATGTGGTAACAAAGTTTCAGCCGCTTTTATGCCTTTCGGTTCCGACAACATGGTTTCGGCCGCCTTTTTCTGTACTGAGCATTATTATCGGATTTATCTTAGTTCTGGAGTGCCGGTTTCGGGCTCAAGGAACTTAACTTTGATGCTTCTTTTTCATAATGTATTGTAACACCCCTAAGTCCCACATCGTGGAAGCCTATGTGAAGTGGGTACTTATATAGTATAGCCCATCTCTTACTAATGCCAAGGCCTTTTGAGGAACAAAACCTCACACCTATACTGTGGCTAAGTTGGGGACAATATCTTGCGTGAACGGAGGTGCGAGCTGTTACAGTGATATCAGAGCCAATACCTGGCCGGAATTGTGGATCCTGTGTGGACCACAACGCCTGGGTGAGGTGTTTGTGAGTCAACGGGGACGTTGAGCTCTATAGGAGGGGAGAATGTAACACCCCTAAGTCCCACATCGTGGAATCCTATATGAAGTGGGTACTTATATAGTAGAGCTCATCTCTTATTAATGCCAAGGCCTTTTGAAGAACAAAACCCCACAATTATACGGTGGCTAAGTTGGGGACAATATCTTGCGTGAATGGAGGTGCGAAATGTTACATGTATCGATACCAAGCCCATTGGTATAGATAGCTTCAGGAGTTGCTTTCGGTCTTGATGATAAGCTTCAGTCTTGGTAGTCATTTTTTAGAATACTACCTTTATGTTTTTGTTCCTTTTGTCATCTTCATCTGTTTCAGTATCGACACTAAGTAAATTAGTGTGGATAACCCATCTTCTTACGACTTCAGATTACTTCAGTGAGTTCTTTAGTTTACTTCAGGCTTGGCGATAGCATGCTTTCGGTATGCCTTCCGATGATTTTGAAGTTACTTCTTGGTGTCGGTATCGGTACCAGATACCAATAGCCCTTTACTTCCTCCTAACTTGAATTTATGCCTTTCCTTCGTGGTTCTGGGTTTCCGATCATATGCTTTCGGTCGGCCCTTTTTATCTGCTTCTGGTTTCAAGTGGTATGCTTTCGAAAGTGAACCCATGTTTGTTGCGTTTGGTGTCGGCATTGCGTTGCTGATATCTCCCTTTGTATCAATACTAAGCTTTTGCCTCCTGTGTTGGTACCGATAGCACATTGACCAAATCTTCCACTCACTGCTTTCGATATCGGTTGCTTCAGTGATCTGGTGTCGGTTGTCTACTCCCGAAACATACTCTTAGTGCCAGTGTGCTTCGGTACCCCTTCGCCGTATCCAACTTTGATGTTGAATTTGGTAGTAACAATACTTCTTTTTGCTTATTATAACTTTCCTTATTCCTTACTTCATTGTCATGTTACTACTTCCATCACTTGTTTATTTGCCAACTTACCATTAAACATGTGTTAGGATTGCCTCGCATGTTGTTAAGGAAAGAATGACGGTTTGAATATAAAGTCTCACGTCACGGAATAAATTGTAGTGGAGTACAAATATGAGTTGGTAGGCACGTAACATACGGGATCTCTTTTGTTACAAGGACGTGTATGCCAACTCATATGCATGCGCCCTATGTGGAATGAAGAGGGATTTGTTCCGACCGTCATTACATAAGTGGTATCAGAGCAGAAGGTTACGGACTGGACTATGCAAATAAGGCAGTGCTTTCAAAATAAATACTTATAGGAAGAAAGTCAAGAGGGAGACTGTTAGTATTGGCTCGCATGTTGTTAAGAAAGGAATGACGGTTTGTTTATAAAGCCTTACTTCACGGAATAAATTGAATTGGAGCACAAATATTAGTTGGTAGGCACGTAACATTAGAGATTCCTTTTGTTACAAAGACGTGTGTGTCAACTTATATGCGTCCGCCCTATACTGGAAGGAGGGAAACTTTGTTCCAACCGTCGTTACATAAGAACAACAACAAAACTATTTTTATTATTTCTGTTTCTATTATTTCGGTTTCAACTTTAGGGATTTCTATAGTTTAATGCATTGAAACTGCATCTTCCTAAAACTAATGTTAACAGTGTAATTTTCCGCAAAATTACCTAAAAGAGAATTTGTGTTTTGTTTGAAATTAGTTTGGATTGTCTTTTTTGTTATTACTGAAATAGTTGGTACAAAATATAGCGACATACTTATTTTGTGTCCCTTTTAGTCATGTTCTTCCTTACTGTTTCAAACAATACGCAATCATACATAATTGTAGGGTTAAATAATTTACAAAAATTTACATTTGTAACGCACTTTATTTTAATGAATTTAAATATTACTTTAAACCCAAATCCAATTCCAATCTTCAGTTCATGTTCAGTAACATATAACATCCACATACCAAACCTGGGATACATAAAAGTCACATTAATGAATTATTCAAAACTTTTAGCGATTACTTTCGCCGTTATATTCCATATTTAGATGTGCAAAATATTTAATTAGATTTAGTAATTCAAAAAATATATTGGCAAGGTTCTCAAAACAACAACAACAACAATAATAATATATGAGCTTATAAGTATAGAATTTATGATTAATCATACAAGGAATATACTCATAATGATATAAATTAAATATTATATAGAAGTGTATATTTTCCACTCACCTTTAATCTCCCAAATCCCTAGATCTAATTCATTATTTTTGATTGACTAATTTTCTTTCTACCAAAACATGTACCAAAGATACATACATACATATTAAAATTATAGATTTTGAGAAGAGACTTGAATTAGATAGACATATATGTATATAATTTTTAGCATTTACAATTTCTAGATTTTGTGGAGAAAAGAAAATGATAAAGTATCATCGTTGCTTTAAAAAAAATATGAGAAGAAAAATGAGAAGCTGGACCTATATATATGGGATACAAACCAACTCCCACTGCTAGTTTAGATTATATTAAATTCTAGTCGTTCAACCTAGGTTCAATACACGTCCCCAACGAGGAGATCGACCTGTTACCGCGTGTATTAATTATTAATTTTTAATCAATTTATTTCCTTCTACGACTTATTTTATTCAATATGAATAACTATTATACTAATTAACAATCAAGCGTTCACTAATGTTAATTAATGATGTTGATTTCTTTAATTACATATATAATTATTTTCGATTCGAGATCTTCAAACACCATTAAGTTTTTCAACATCGATCGTAAAACTTGAGTATAAAAATCAATTAGAAAATCGCTATAAACGCAACAGTTAAAGTGTCAAAGCCAAATTCTAAAGTTTGTAAACAATCTATTTTCCAACTTGTATTGGTTATTTACTTATTAATTTCTTTTTGAGATATCATACAATTGCCTCCCAATCCCCCGACCACCACCCCGGGCTAAAAGAATTATTCTCAATCAAAGGTACTCAATACCCAGTGGCTCACTTCCCATAGACTTAATTAATCAATCAGCCCCCTCAAAAAATGCCTTCACACCACCCGGTTCCTCCCCTTCTTCTGTATCCAAGGAAGACGTGGCTAACTAGTTTGGGCTCCCAAAAAAGCTGACTGAATGCCTTCACTGCCTCTGGGCTCTGGCCTCCCTCCCCCCGGAGAACAGGAGGCTAGCTCCTTTAGACCTCTCCCTGCAAAGTCTAGAGTTCCATTTGCCAGAGAATTAAAAGGCCTTGCTGGACAATACACAAGTAAAATTCTTACACCCTTGCTTGCGATCTCAATGATATTCTGAGAGTAACAAATCAATTGCTGAATACTAAAATGCAAATCTACAAAGCGTTAGTTTGATACATCTACCGGATTTTCTTTTAAAAGACAAACTTTGGAATTTTTTTGGTAAAAAGTATGGAAAGTTTCAAAATTAAGGAAAATGACAAGTTTACACTAAAGGTGGAATTCAGAGGGTCCACTAATCTTTTTCCATTTACACTATCATTTGGTCTTCTCACTAAATTCAAAACTTTACATACTTTTCACCAATTTTTTTTGTTAAGTTTGTCCTTCTCCCTATTTTCCACACATAATCATAAATAAAAGAACAGAAACCAACAAGTTCCACATCAATTGTTATCATTTGATACATAATCAGCTGTCTGCATTGAAATATTACAAAACTGTATCCAAAGAGTACAACCAAACAGGTGCAAGATTGAATTAGAATAACCAAAGGAGTTCATTGCTCAGACTAAGTTCTAGACACAGACAACACAGGCATCCCTTATACATTGTTATTCCATGTATGTATTTTTATAAATATAATAACAATCAGTCAATGACTCACCATTTGCAAAAATGTAGGATGCCGCGTAATTTATGAAACTTGCTCACCGTTCAGGCACATAAATAGGTAATTAAAGAGAAGGCTGGCCATTGAATGATGGTGCAGACATAACATTCAATACTTCAGTAACTGAAGCCATAGAACTTAGAGCAGCTTTCAGAATTTCTTGTGAACATCCAGGTTTAACAATGCTTTTCACCTGACGTTTATAACAGACATTGAATTTCTATCGATCCAATATTCAGATTTCAAATTCAAATACAATGTAAGATAATGGCGCTTTTTACAACTTGAAAAGAAAACAGTTCCCATATTTCTTTTTCTGAGTAACAGAATTTATAAAGATGAACTCATAGCCAAAGAACCTCTATTGGCATGTGAAAATTTTACAAACTTTTGGGAAGCATAACCTTTGGTCAACTTAGAATGGCACAAAAACAAGATGTACAGCTATTTGATTGTAATTATAGTTTCCCAACAATTTGAGCTTCAAACTAGTTACCAACTAGTTATGGTGTGTCATGTATGTAATATGGACATTTTTGAACTACACCCAAACTGGCGTACCCTCCAAAAAGAAAGTAAAAGATTATAAGGCCAAAAAAGGTATACCTTATCGAGATATTCTTGAAGCTTTTTTATTCGACCCATGTAATCTTGGTCTTCCACACACAAGGTGATGGGCTTTGCATCAGCACCTGGACCTTCAAACTGAATGGGACCAGGGTTTCTATACATGTCATCCATAAGAAAACTTGAAGCTTTCTGTCTCAACAACCTAGAATATATTGTGTTTTAGTACCACTAAAATAAGGATGATTAATTTCTCATATTCAGTTTTATTTTGCACAACCTAAACTAAGGGTAAAATTATATCATGATGCACACGATAAACTTGTTAAAAAAAGACAAAATATAATTTCTGACTATGAATTATGTAGGTTTTAGCAGATCTTATGTCCACATATTCTGCTCGCTGAAGGTTTTAGCATGCTAGCAAATATTGGTCGACTTCTCACTATGGAGTCAACGGACAACTATCTTCGCAATCGTCTTCTAAAAAAATTAATTTGTGGTTAAAAGGAGTTGTGCCTTGTATAAGTATAAAATAAATATTACACAAAAGCTAAGCAATAAATTAGAAACCACAACAAAGTATTTGTGGTCCCGGAGTGGTGCCTTGCACACGTAAACGTTACACAGAAAAGTCGCATGTTCTAAACACAAGTTTGGGTTCATCACAATATCTACTATTGTGTTCGCAATGCTGAAAAACATACTCGTAAGCTTTTCCTCTCAAGTCAATAGTAGCAGGATGAAGAGCGGGTTTTCCGATAGGAGTGGCTCCAGGACCACGCGAATATCGCTTCACAGTCATCATTGCCTAGTTTCATAAATACAAAGTTATAAACTCTTCCATGTCAGCATATTGGATAAGCCATATGCTTATATGTTTAGAACACTGCCAACTGGATGAGCAATGAGAGCTGCACAGAACTTACTGTTATTGGAGTAGCACCACATCTCCATTTATTGACAGGCTGTTTTAAGTTTGTTATTGTAGCCATGTAACCATTCAAGCCAGCGGCCAATATAAGATAACAGATGTCTCCCAAAACCTGAACATGTTAAGCTCATCAGTCAACTAAGACGTAAGGGTATATAATACATGCTTTTATACTTACATAAGCATAATCACAGTCAAATTTTGATGGTAAAGCACCCCTAGCTTGATATCCAAAGAAATGACAAATAGCATTAAATTTCTTTCCCCTGTATCTCCCTTCTTTCTGAAAAAGGGAAGAAAATAAGAAGTCTTATTAAAAACTGAAAGTGGATAGGGGAACGAATGTATATGTACATTCTTAAGATGATATATTATAAGTAAATAAGACAGTAAGTTAAGTTATGGTCTACTTATAATTAAAAAAAACAATGTATACCATTCTCTTGTTCATTTCTGCTTCCACCAAATAAGCCAGTAGTTTTTCTGTCTCAATCTAAAGCAAAAGAACAAATGCAGGTTAAAAGATAATAGGAAAAAGTGATTTCAAAATTATTGGATAATAAAAGTTACCTGAGATAGCTGAGCTGATTCATCAGATTCAGGATGGAGAAGAAGCTGCATTAAACAAAATGGTGTTGATGCATTATAGACCCCACTCGATAAAAATACCAGACTAATGAATTACTAGCAATATAACACAGGGTTAAAAAATCTCTCTCCTTATGAAAAGCAAAAACAAAATTAACCAACTAATTCAACTAACAACTGAAGGAAGAGGGATGTCAAACAAAACCTGTTTCCTAATGAAAAGAGGCAAAAATTCAAAGAGCGCAGATGCCCAAGGTGAAAGTTGAGTGGATATGTTATCAACAGAAACACCTTGAAGATGAAGACTATGAATTTCCTGAGAAGTCGAAATAAAAATAAATCAACCTCTAACAAGGCTCCGATGTACAATTATTAGAAAGACTATAGATAAATAAATATACGAGGATATAGATGGACCATGTAGAAAACAAAATAAGAGGAAAAACCTGCAGCAGTGCATATAATTCTGGAATACTCTCTACGAGTCCTTCAGGGATGAGGACAACACCATGATTTTTGTCTGAAACAAAGATACAAGCCATAAGTATAATATATCTGTACGCTAATGACATAATAAAATAACCTACCTTGTTCGGCTCTTGCTTGGACTGCATCACAAATTTGTTTTGTAATGTCAAAAATGGTGAGTTTGGACATAGCAACTTCCTCTCCAAGAATTACCTAAGAATAAAATAGGGTAAACATCAATTATCACTAGTATATACGTATTAGTTCTGATTAGTAAAGAAGCGAGCAATTTCCTACCAAATTTGGATGTGACTGCAATGCGCATTCCAACGCCACATGAGAGGCCTTGCGACTCATCAAGCGGACAAAATAATAGTACTACAATTGAAATGAAAATTATCACAGTAAACAGAACGGCTTGGACACAAAATTATTAATAAAGTGCACAACTAGAGATGGATGATTTGTTATACATACATACATACATATATATATGTGTGTATGTATATATATATATATATATATATATATAAGATTTGTTATACATACATACATACATACATATATAGCATGCTGCCTACCAACAAAAATAAAGGCAAAATTTACAATGATATCCCAAAGTTAGTTCTTTTCAAAGTTGAACAAAACAGCAGCCATTAGTGGACAGATGAAAATAAGGTAGAGAAATTTTGCTGTAAGGAAAAAAGATATGTAATTTTTTGGTATCACCATACAGCAACACGTTTTGGGATAACATAGGGAGCGAACGGCTATTGGGAAACAAAATTTGCAAAGTATTGATCGTTGGGTTCTTTATCTTTACATGGGAGATGGAAATCGGAGGAAGATCCAATGGCTAAGATCTGTTGTCACATTTTGTGTCACCAGCTCGTGTCAAATAAATTTTCCCCTTAAAATTGATCAACAGATAATAAGGGGCAATCTTCAGAATAAAATTTGTTTTCTAGCAACTACCATTAGATGATGTTAGAATATTGTGGTTGCAGTAATATGCACATAACATCTATAGTTTAATACGTGATAAATAAATTAAAATGTAGTCTGAAGATTAAGGAAAAGGGCTACCAATTACACATTGTAAATAGAATCCCAAATTTAATATACAATTAAACTAAAATAATTACCTTCTCCGCCGAGAGTGCATCTATACAGATATTGCTTATTAGCTGTGAATTAACCTGCAAAATTAGGAAATTGTTTTAGCTATTAAAGATACTGCATAAAGCAATGGCTATCTGGTTGATTTTTTTTTTAAATAAATAAATTAGTACATAAAGCACACTTCGTTTTGCAGTAAAAGACTCGTAGTTACGTAATACCACTCTCCATTGGAGAAAATATAACATTAATAATTTTTTTTTGAGCAAAAATGTGTCATTAAAACACAATGTATAACATTAATATTTAATATTATGCTCAAAGAAGGCCAGTTAAAGTTGAAATTTATGCTTTATACATAAAACACAATGTAGCTTCATATATTGCTTAAAAGGCACAAATGCAAGTCATATCATTAGGATCAAAGAAAAAACTAATTATAAATTCATACCCTGCATATGGTATCGAATCCAACATTCATCTCTACAAACTGATTTTTGAGATCTCCATACAGTGTAACAGGAACACCAACCACCTGTAGCATAGACACACTTTTGAATATCATGGGTAATATTATGCTCAAACAAGACTAGTTTGAGCGTGCACACGCACACACCAAAAACACTGTAGCTTTGTATACTGCTGGAAAGGCACAAATGCATGCCATATCATTAGGATCAAGGATGTCACGTCAGGAAAACAAGGAATAAAATAAACAATATGTTGCTGTTAAATTGAAGGAGGTATTTCAGTATTACAAATGAAATCCCATGGACTCTTGTGCAAACAGTTAGTATGTAGCTTGAAATCAGGAAGCATAAAGATAAGTGCTCTATCATAACGAATAATTTACAAAGATACTGATACTAGTTTCAGGATCAAAACTTCTGTATGAAATCAATGTCAGACACAATGACACTGATTTATCATAAATACAATTTTCATATCAATGGACAGCCACTTGCATAAAAATGACATTACATACCTCCTACACATTATTTTATGTCGCTAATTATAGTATAGCCCTCACATTAATAGACCCATGCAACATGAGAAATAAGAAACCTTGAACAGTTTATTTGACTTATAGCACATCCATTTACTATTCATTCTTCATAGGTTAAACTATTGACGCGATTTAAGATGTTAAGGTATATAAATGTCAAAAACAACACATTCAATATAAAAACGTAAAGTTGATGACATCTTGTTCTTGCATCCAGAGCATCAGCTGTCACAAATTCCCAACAAGGGATTTTTCTCCATTACCCCACAAAAAAGGCATATCTTGAACATAATAACGCTGATAAGTTCTAATGGGTGATGAGGAACAGGTGCTAAACACATATAATAATAAAGTGGTTTACGTTACTATTGCTGAAATGTATAGAACCTTCAAAGGAAAACTTGTTAGAACCATGCATCACAACTATCTTTGTTGGCATATATACTTTAATAGGTGATGAGGAACAGGCGTCGAGCACACATAATCATAGAGTGGCTGATGTTACTATTGTTGAGATATATGCAATCTTTAAAGAAAAGTAAATCTTTTTAACAACTGTGGATTAGAACAACCTTTGTTGGGCATTTCGATTCAGCAAAAGTTTCTGCTAGCTGAGCAGCATCAGTGTTAGAAGTAACTCCTAACAATCAGAGTGTCAAATGTAAGAACTACACCCAAAAAATGATGTCAAAGTCAGGACACGAATATATTAGAAACTTAAGAGCTAGCAACCTCCAATAATGACAAGGCCATCCAATTTCAGAGCAAGGCAGGCTGCTCTAGTAGCATTCACCTGTTCGGTAGTTCTTATCTGATCAACTGTGCGGCCAAGTAAATCAAAACCACCTAACGGAGGGGAAAACATTTATATCAATGAATGGCTATGAATGTTAAGAGACCATAAATTTGAAAAAAAAAGCTAAGAAACCTTGGTTCTTATAAGTAGCAAGAACATCATCGGTTATCTCCATAGTTTTCTGGGCAAATAAACCTTCAGTACCACCTATAGCAACAAAAGAGAGCTAAAATAATACTCTTCTCAGGCAACAAATTGACCAAGATAAAAACAAACATGTATTCGACGAAAATAAACAAAAGATATAATGCTATCAAATGTCATAATAAATATAAGAGCTGAGTTACATGTCAAATGAGGTTTAGAAACCAATAAAGATTGCACATGGGAACCAGCATCGTTAGCGAGAAATAGTTTGCACTAAGTAACGTGGGAAAATCTAGCAGTTTGTCAGGACATCAGATCAGGGATACAAATAATATTCTTCCATGTGAAGAAGCAGAAGCATAGTTCAAACTTGCATACACGGCACGTGCAAGAGGTCCCCGGGAGGAGGATGCAGAGGTGGGGGTGGGGTGGGGGTCGTATTATATGACTGGGCCCTAAAAGGGTTCTTAAATGCGTACGGCTCAATGGTATGAGAGATTTTTTTTTAGACAATTAAATAGAATCAATTTAGTAGAACGGGCTGTCAATGTTACAACCATGAAACCGATGCGTGCCTAATCAAAACTCAGACCCGGTTTTGCCCAGTGCCAGCAGGGCTGGCATAAAACCCGAAGGGCATCATTTTTACAACCTTAATCCACTACAGACTTGTACTAAAAAACAGTACTGGGAAAAAAAAAATTTAAGAAAAATATACAGTTGGATTGTTTACTCCCAGTCAGTATAATCTGGTTCTTTCAAAGATCTATATTTTTCTAAAAGTTGAGCGCTTATCAGTAATCGTCAACCCTTAATAAAATTTATTTTAAAAAATTTAACATGTATGACAAGTAATTTGTGGTCTTCGTTTCTTTTCATAAACAATTTAATGCTTTCAGCTATATTGGTGTAACACATTAACCTCTAATAAAATCTGAAACTTATTTTTTGTGACTAGTTTATATTTACAAAGGAGGTGTTTGTAAAATTGATTGATAAATTCCCTTTATTAATGACCTGCTAGAACTCATTTATTTATTTAGTGTGAAAATAGTAAGTACATCATGTATCTATTCACTTAGAATTTAATCTTATTCACATTTAATGATACAAGCATCATAGTTTATAGAAAATATAAATTATATTAATAGCTTAGGAAAAAAAAGTTACAAATTTATTTGAAAAAATATCATAATCTTCATCATGCAAGCTTGGACTTTTATAACTTCTATACCAAATTTAGTAACTAAGATAGTGTCCAAAAAGATTATTGATTATGGAGAGACTATCACTAATATAACTTTTGAAAATAAAAAAGATATACCATTGTTACCACTATCGTTACCAAATGCAGAAGACAATTTATATAAATAGCATATGGAATTTAACCGAGTATTTCCAAATGTCATGAAATATAGAAGGTAGTGTGATATTTACTTATATTTCATGTTAAAGAATATGAAATTGAACGCTGTTTTATTCTAATTTGATTAAACAACTGAAGTATAACTCGTGGTTATCTGGTAAAACTAAATTAAATAATTTCATAAATTAAGAGTTAAAATGTATTCTTCTGTTTTTATGCGTTTTCAAAACTTAGATCTTTCATTAGAAAATAGTTCGGGGCATCAGATTTTACAGGACCAAGCTCTGTCAGAAAGAAGAAAAAAAAAGTTACATAAATAATGATATCGCTATGTTAGTGTTTAGCGGTACTTAATTATTGGTGGGGTTATGGTGGTTAAAGGAACTCTGTTTTTTGTGAACAGTATTTTGGTAGATCAAACCCAATTGAAAAGATTGCACTACCTTCAATAGAGGGGGTTGCCAAATCATTGAGAAAAAGGCAACCCCTCCAAATTTAAAATGGTCTCTTGAACAATCATCTTCCTTTTTTTGGGTTTCAACTAATGACATACTAATCATTATCTGTGCTTCCAGGTTTGAAATCACATTACCCAATATTCAAGGGCTTTCAACTTGAGGGTAATGATTACTTTTTTAGGGAATAAGAAACATAGGGCGTTCAGCGAGAAACTAACAAGGAATATGTGGTGGATGTTATTTATGGTCGCTAATCAGAAACATCTACTGGCTTGATGAATCAAATGTGGAAACTGCTTACCAATAAATCCAAGTAAAATGCTTTTGGGATTGTGAGATTTGATGGCATTATGTAGACCCCATATAACATTATGTCCTCCAGGGGATTGTCTTCCAGAAAACACAACACCAATCCTGAAGTTTTGAATGTGAGAGAATGTAACTTCATGGTTGTATAAGGTAAATAAGAATATCATGCATGTTTATGAATTTATAACCTACTTTGTATCAACTCCTGCTACTAACAGTGAAATATAAAGGACATTTGTGTAAATAATCCACAGACTTGTTATTACCAAGGTAAATGCATATCAAATTAAGTACTGTAGATCTATGAAAGCAAGTAGTTAAGTAAGAGGATAATTTGTGAGTCTGATGAAACTCTGGAAAGTTGTAATTGTTGAAAAAGGTTAAATTTGATGCCCGCTGGAGAAGAAGGAAAATGCAGACATTATATTATTCTCACATGCTCATTTAAAGACTGGGAGGAGGCTCTAATGACTACTCCCATGACAAGAACATAATATTTAATCAGAGAAATGTACTGTCATATAATGCTGTGGTAAAGAAACAAAATGAGCATAAAAGTAAATAAATGTAGCTACTTCACTATAAATTTATTGAGTGGGAAATAATAATAATTACAAACCTCATGACAGGATGCTCTTTAATAACCTGCGCACCAGGAACCTGTACGTTTGCCCTCAAAAAATGAGCCAATGGTTGGCCATAAGTGTGTGGGAATGCTCGACTGATCACATGTGAAGACGAGTTATCAACAGTAGTTGTGCAATCACCAAATTCCACTCTCACGGTAGTGCCCTAATAACATACAAAAAAACTGCTTATAGTGATTTATTCAAAATGAAATTAGAGAACATAAGAATATGTATGTATATCCCTCACAAAAGAGATAGCTGACTAGGGTGTAGACATATCGGGCTAGACTGGATGAAGGTGTGTCCTAGTTTTGTCCTATAAGAGATCCGAACGGACATGGGTGGATCAGACAAGTATTAAGCTCGAACATTGGTTATACGAGCTGGAAAACGGGCGTACAACATCCGGACAGTAAAAACCATCAGACATTTTCAAACGAACGTATTTTTGTACAATTTTGTTTGTCCTAATTTTTCATAAATGAGAATCATTCACCAGATGGAAAATCTTAAATATTGATAGTTCAGAAGGAAAAAGACTATATACTACATTGCAGATAGTCTATGACTCAATATACAAAGATCTAGCAAATCTAACACATTTCAACATTTTGAAAGACTTGGATTCAAGTTCATAGCCTTTGTTAATTAGGATCCAACTCCGATTGCAATGAAAACTAAATAATTGTTCATATATTTGCCTCATGAAATCTAAGCATATTTCAGATTAAAAATTATCTAACAATTTAAAATCTGACTTCCGTTTTTTACGCAAGATTTCAAAACACACGGATCTTGCACTAGTCAATACACAGTCAAATAGAAATCAACATCATTTCCGGAAGAATATATGCAACTTTCTAACACAGCCTAAATTTTCAATATAGTAATTTCAAACCATTTCGACATAAGAAGAAGAAAATATAGGGAAAAAAATATGAATTAAAAGAATACACTTACCCATCACTTCCTATACGGCTATAGCTAACACTTGAAAAATAATCTTATGTTAAAAAACAAAACAAACTACAGTTCATAAAAAAACAGATCTAGCCGTAAACATACTTCAACTAAACAAAGTTCCACGGAAGGAAAGAAGAAAAAAAAAATTAAAAAAATACCTGAAGGCAAGGAGGGAGCTCAGGTTGATACTTAGCTCTCTCCTTCTGCAACGCGGAGAGTTCACGAGTGACGCCATAATCCGAGTTCATCGTCGTTGATTGCTTTGAGTTAGCGTAAAAACGAGGAAATATAATCTGCAGACGGATTTGTTGTTGGTGTATATGTTATATTTCGACGGACATACCAACAACTGCGCCACCAGTTTCGAGTTTTGACTCTAAAGGACTCGGATGTCTGTATTTTTACAGGAATGCCACTGTACTGTTTTCAAATTTTAAGGCACCCAGATCGACTTATACAATTTATTTATTCAATTATCATTTGTTTATAGAAAATTAAACGAATATTAGGCTCAGGTCCTTAAAATCAAACTTAATGCATTAAATCTTCTAATTAAAAAAAAAAAAATTGCAAATTAGATCTTTAGAACGTTATTACTGAAAATTGCACAAAATTATGCAAATATTCAGTGAATAATTGCAGACGTTTATAAAATTATGTTAAAATATTGCATAATTTTACTATGAAAAATTGTGTAAATTTCCACACTTTTTTAATACACTTTCATAAATATGTGCAACTATTCATTGAAAAATTGCATATATTTATACAATTATTAGTAAACTTAATTCTACGGACCTAATTTACCTGCCTTTTTATGAAGAATATTTTGTCTATTTTGAAACTTAATATGGACTTTAGAAAAGTGTCCCAAATAAGAAAATAACTTCCACAAGTCAATTCGAATAAGATTTGAAATGAGCGTACGCAACAAAACAACTTTTAACATTGTTTGATGCGTTCGTGAAGGTCATGAAATGAGTGTCTGGATGGATCAGGAAAAGAAAAATGCATTCTTCTGTTATGAAAATCAAAATGATTCCTAATAATTTTGTATATTAATGGTATTGTTAATCTTTTTATGAAAATGAATTTTGAGAATGTAATTAAATACGAAATTTTGAAAATTCAACAATATTTCAAATTAAATGTTTACTAACGACACATATATGGTTACAAAGTCCAGTAGTAACTAATTCATCTTGTATGTCATCTTGAACGTTTGCCATACAATTTGTTTGAAACTACTCATGATCTCTGTCCTGGAACATTTGAATATTATAGTACTCTTATATAAATTATCCTTGAATTATATCAAGATCATCATCATATGTCGAAGATTTGGGATTTCCTTCATTCTGTCTTCATATGAAATTGTGAATAATCATTGTAGGAGTTGCAACATTTATTTAAAGCTTACAACCGTACATTGGTGCGTCTTGTAAAATTGCAAAAATGTAAATTTCATGTTTCAAAGGGTCTTCAATTGTTATGCGTAAACTTGAATGTGAAAATTTTCATTTCGGTACTTGCTCAATGCTACGTGTCATTAAAATATAGGATATATATCTAACATTATATTATCATGTTGGTAGATAGGAAAGCAAATTTCTAATGTATAAGCAGAATGGAAAAAATTAGCATCATTACCAATATTTTGGATGTTAAGCCAATGAATTCCTTTGTATCTGGAAATGTGAATTCACCTGATTGAAGCTTTCTGTAGCACTTTTAATTCTCGTAATGGTGTGTATATCGGTCAAAACTTCAAAATCAGAATCTGTGAATAACCTTCTCGAATGGATCGTTCATTGAAATAAAGGTGAAGTAGAGAACATCAAGGAGATGATATGAAGTTGTTGTAAAATGGAGAAAATAAGAGCGAGATATATAGTATAACGGAACTGTATAGGCAATTAACAAGTGACCCAAGAAGCGACTGGCGCACTTGACATCAACCTTTGCTTTTGGTATGTCTACTCCAACTAAGAATAAGTGTAGGTCTCACTTCTGATGTGTTAGACGCTTCTGATGTGTTAGACGCATCTTATGCGTCCAACTTGCCTCGAACATTAAAGGGGGGAAATGATTTTGAATGCACACTTAAACTAACTCCAAGTTGACCCCACCTTTTGTGAGTCATTTTGGTTTTTTCCCCGTTTTTCATGTTTTCCTGATCTTTCCTTTTGAGCTTTTACTAGATTGGTAAGGTGAATTACTGAAAAAGCATATCATGTTTGGTTTGCGTTGTACTGCTTTGGATTTCTATCTAAACATTTATATGTATGACACATCTATTTTGGAAGACAACCAATTTGAAAGATGGAATTAAAATATAAAACAAAATTATTTAGTTTTCCATGTTTTGAGAAATAACAGAAATGCAAAAAATAATTCATGCCCTCCATCCACCAATTATTATCGTAATCACTTTAAATTTTCCAAAAAATACATCAGTTATTCTTGTGTTTTATAATACACGTTGAAATCATAAAATAAAAAATGAAATCAAGTTGATTGTAATTTTGAAATGAGTTCCTTCCAACAATTGATAGAAAAATCAAAATTTTCGCATTTTTCATGGAATTTCCTTCTCTTCCAGTTATATTGCATCAGCTTGTTTGATTGTGCAAGATATGTTATAATGACCCACCTTTTATGGTGTCCTGAATATATATTGATCAACGCATATACTCAAAACACTATAGTAGATGCATGGTCGGGTAAAAATGGACAAACATAAACTCCAAATTTGGCTTGACTTCTACATAGCTCAATGTGTAAAGAACGATATATATAATATATGAAATATATGTTGGTGCACAAGATATGAATAACATACAAAGGCATGATATTTAAATGCTCAAAGGAATGGCAAATATTATATATATATATATATATATATATATATATATATGTGTGTGTGTGTGTATGTATGTATGTATGTATGCATGCATGCATGTATGTATGTATATTAGACAAGACATGCATATAAACTGATCAAGTCACAACATGAATAAACCAGTCTACGTAAACTTCATGCGCACAGAGCACTGAATAGACACATAGATATAATACATGTTCTCACATATGAAAAACATTTAATATATACACACGTACATTTTTATACACACACACGCATACACATAATGTCATATATTAAGTAATCATCATTATAAGTAACATATCAATAACCTAAAAATCTAGCACTCCATGTGACGACCGCCCATAACTCCTGCATTTTACAACAGAAACAGTGTGCTGAAATACGTGCAAGGCAACTATGGATGATCACCAGGGTAGAATAACTCATACGAAACCTGTCGTATAACTCACAACGCATGGATAAAATATAATAGAGCATATGCAACAGGATATAATAGTGAAGCATAATTGAGTAGAATCATAAACTTTTCATATCAACATGAAAAGTATCTATACATCAATGGATCACATCAGAAACTGTACAATAAGCCTCACTACAGGTTCACTCAGAGTAACATACATCAGCGGAAATCAACTTATATGTATAGTAGAAAATAATACGTCAGCCTCCAGCTCATCGTCGCTCAGCAGCATCGTCCTCATCAAGATCCACTACCTGCCACCTAGTCTGCCCATCCACAATGTAGATGAATACCCCAAGGTAATAAGAGGAAACACAAAACCTTGAGTCGGACAACAGTCTTAATGAACGATAAAACAAATATCTAACATCATCAATAAAGTATATGAGAAATAGGCAGTTCAATCATTTGATATGCCAATACATCACAGAGAAGAAACCCCAAACTCATCTCCTCCACAACCAACGGTGACAGCCTTCCGAGAGAATTAGAGAAGAAACAAATAGAACATCCATAACAACCAATTATCAAGCACTGACCATCCTAACCAAGTTCAATACCTCCCAAGCACAAACCCAGAAGGTCTAAACCAACATCAAATAAGCACCTAAGAAATATCTCCCTTGACATCGAATAGTCCATACAAGACAACACAAGCAAACAATATCATCCATGATGTTGGCTATCATTGTCTGACTTGCCTTGAATCCATCGTTAATTGTATGACTGGCCTAACAACGTGCCACCCGTCAAGGGCTAACGACAACCCTGGTTCTAACAAAACTCCATACGTTATCGACTCGTATGTTTGCCATACTCGACGAAGACACTTAGGCACATCGTGACTTCCCAGGGTACTCGACTAATAATCTAGTCTTTTAGGCGTCCCTATTATACCCCAGCTTTGAGTCCGCTAGAACCTCTGACTAACGGCAATCCCTTGGCCTTCAATAACTCTAGTCGTTATCACCGAGGACTACATCCATAAGCTCAAATCACCTTGAGCAAACATTACCCACAAGCTCAAATCATCTTGAGTCGTCTTTACAACATCGTTGCATTTCATCGATCAATGAACACTTCACTTTGCTTCGAATATTCTATCTGAATTTGCATCGAAGCTATGCTCATAGTCGATCCAATAACAAACTTCATTTGGTCAACTTCACATTACGCCGATCCATGCAATCCACCATTTTTCGGACGACCCATCATTTTCTCGGTGATCCATCATTTTCTGGGTGATCCATCATTTTTCGGTTGATCCATCATTTTTCCGGGTGATCCATCATTTTTCCTGGTGATGCATCATTTTGTCCGGGTGATGCATCATTTTCCAGGTGATCCATCATTTTCCGAGTGATCCATCATTTTTTCGGGCGATCCATCATTTTTCTGGGCGATTCATCATTTTTCGGGAGATCCGACATTTTTTCAGGCGATCCATCCTTAGTCGATCCATGCGATCCATCCTCAACCAATCCATGCGATCCATCATCAAACGATCCATATCGTGCGATCCCTGATCCATTTTTTCATGTGATCCATCACCTAGATCCACTTTTTTTTCAAACCGATCTATACTTCATGTTTTAACGCATCCATCTCATCCAAATTGACCAATTTCAATCAAACGATCAATAACACAACCAACAAACATTAATACAATAATTAATTATCGTACAATCATATGAAATTCACCAAATTAGGATAAAACGATAAATGAATCAACAGATGGATATAAATTTGCACAAACATATGATTTCAACCTTTATAACTTGCTAAATTAGTTCCTATGGTGTGATCCAAATTCAAAATATACTTACACAGATTAGATCTAGGTGAAAACAACTTGAAATGATGAAAATAAGATCAAACAAACTCACATACTTGATTGAACCAGTGTGAGAGATGTTTATCACTCACCAAATCCACAAAATAGCCTTAAATCAACAATTCCCTAATCCGGACAGTGAAGAATGGCCTCCGAATCAACTCAATTAATGTGATATATCCTTCCTCGATGTTGATCTTCAATCCTAGATCTTAAATCTATAAAAAAAATTGAAGTGGAGGTGTATTTGATTGGGCCGGAGAATCACATACACCAAACCAAATAAGAAATGAAGAGTGTAACCGGTTCTCTTTACCACTACCCTTCTGTTTATAGCCAACAGCCTCTAGCATTAATGGGCCTCACTAATCATCCCACTAATGACTAATTAGCCTATCTAAAAAACTAGCAACACTAAAACAACGATTCCTCACAAACCGCTGAATCAAATTCTTAATGTGACCACTCTACAGAATTGGAAACACCTTTTCTAATCCAATGAAATTGATTCCATTTGCTAATTCAATCTCATTCAAAAGTTATGCCCTAAACAAAAACAACAAAGTCAAAATGGTCACAAACAAAATTGGTAAAAATCGTGCATATGTCTCACATCCCCATGAACAATATATCAAAAGATAAGAATGATCCGACCCTTAGGGAATCAAATAAAAACATTTTACAATCCTCTGATATGTAAAATGTGGGTCGTTACATTCCCTCCCAGGAATTTCGACCCCAAAATTCCATGCAAGCACAGGCAACCCAAAACAATTTTGCATGTCTATCATCCACGAGTGGCCAATCTATCATCCAAACTAGCATCCAACAAGCCATGCATCCATAGCCTTAACCTAGCATGCGGAATTCTAATAATAGCACAAGTTACAATGGTGTAAGGGCAATGGGTCGTACTAACAAAGAGTTCTGGATGGGTCATCTTCATACTCTCTGTCGTTTCCCACGTACAGTCGTCATCATCTTCACTCCATTGCACCTTGACTAACTTAACTACCTTCCTCCTAAGCTGTTTTGTGTCATTCCCCACAACACGAAGCGACTTACGAGGTCTTGAAACAACGGACTCAACTTCTAAGTCTTCATATTGATCCGGAGATTCCACTACATTAGAACCGTGCACACATTTCCATATAAAAGAAATATGAAAAACATTGTGCACATTCGACATCTTCGCAGGTAAATCCAATCTATACGCGAGCTTTCCAATCCGCTCGACAATCGAAAACGGTCCAACAAATCTTAGGGTCAAATTTCCCTTATTTCTAAATCGAACAACATTCTTCAAAGGTAAAATCTTCACGAAAACCATGTCACCAACGTTGAACTCTAAATCCTTTCGGCACTTACAGGCATAACTCTTCTGACGATCATAGGTTGCTTTCATTCATTGTCGAACTGTTACTATGCAGTATGATGTTTCTCTTATCATCTCAGGCCCAAGTATCATCTTATCTCCAGCCTTTAACCAACATGTTGGAGAATTACACGGTCCACCATACAACGCCTCGTATGGTGCCATCCCGATACTCGATTGGTAACTGTTATTATATAAAAGCTCAACCAAAAGCAGTTGGTCTTCCCACGATCCCCCGAAATCCAATACACAAGCTCTAAAGAGATCTTCCAATACTTGATTCTCTCCCTCGGTTTGACCATCAGTTTGGGGATGATAAGCCAAAGTCTCTTGCAAACTCTTCCAAAATCCACTCGTGAACAATGGATCTCGATCACTGACTATGCTCTTTGGGATACCATGGAATCAAACTATCCACTTATATATAGCTCAGCCAACTTTGATGCTGTCCTAGTCGATCTGACAGGAAGAAACCTTGCGCTTTTGGTCAAACGATCTACTATGACCCAAATTCCTTCATTTCATGTTAATGGTACAACTATCTTGGAGAAATCTTTGATAAATCAATGATAATATCCCGCCAACCCAAGGAAACTCCTAACAACCGTCGCATTCTTAGGTTTATCCCAGTTTTGGATTGCAGCCACTTTAGCGAGATCCACCGCTATTCCTTTTTCCAGAAACAACATAACCTAAGAACCTCACTTCATTCATCCAGAAGCGACTCTTCGAAAACTTAGCCCTCAGCTAATGCTTCCACTAGATTTCCAAAACAACCCGTAAAGATCTATCAGCCTTGGTTGTAAACACGACTGGTGCACCATATTCGGACACACTTCTCCAAATGAATCCTTTTCCTAAAAGGTCTCTAATTTGCACCTCTAACTCTCGCTGTTCTCTAGGCGCCATCTGCCTAAAGGGTATAACGATGGGTCGGGCTCCATCAACTAAATCGATCCAGAACTCAATCTCGCGATGCGGCGACAACCATTTGACTGCATCAAAGACATCATCAAACTCACTAGCGATCAACAATGACGACAATCCTTCTCGTGGAATCACAAGAGAATACGAAAACAACCCTTCTCCCTTCCACATTTCTGACTGCCACCTCGAGCTTCTTGCAATCCACTTTAGCCACATAACTCTTGAGCCAATCCATATCAAAAATGATCTCAAACCCAGCGAAGTTCAAAACAAGGCAATCACACACAAAAGAGAAACCATGACTCGATAACACCAGACCACGACAAAGAATACAGAGACTAGACGAACCCCCTACTGGATTAGTCACAATTAATAGTCTATCAACTAGTCGGATTTTAAAACCTATCGGCACACAAGCTCATTGCAAATAAAGAATACGATGCTCCAGTATCAAACAAAACTCAAACAAAACACCTCTGGTAGAAAGTGTACATAAACCAACAACATCTTGTCCTAATTCTCATTAGGAATATAATAGGAAATCGGATTAGGTTCCAGAACACATGCTTTCACCAGTTGTTTATTCTTCATAAAATCTAGGTAGTCCTTCTTCTTAGGTCCAGGCTTACCATAGTTATACCACTTTCTCTCGGCTTTCAGATTCTTACAATCCTTGGAGAAAAGACCTTTCTCAGCACAATTAAAGCAGATGTCATCCTTCTTAGGTTTCTTCTTTTGACCATCGCCCCCCTTTTGTTTACGTTTCTGCTGCTGATTCAGCTTCCTTGTACCGTTGGTGCCAATAAAAGTTTCTTTAAGAGGCTTATCCCTTCTTCTAAAAGCCTCGTCCCAAGCAGCACTAATCTTTTCTTCTTGCTCCTCAACTCAACGTCGGAGTCGCTCCAAAGAGGTACTTCTCCTCAACTCATCCTCTTCGTCCGAAGAAGGATAATCCCTTTGCTGCATAGCCGAATCAACCTTAGGTACCTATACCTAAACATTAACTGTGGCTGCTTCTAGAGCGGGTACCCTCCTCATGATCGCTGCCATCATGGCCTCGAACATTGCTGGGTAATCGGTTATACCGCCATCTCCCTCTCCAGGAATAGTCTCCTCCCTGGCAGTATGTCTCGAAGATCAATGACTCATTCTAAATACTAAAATAGAATAATTAGTCCATACATGAGAAAAACTGCAATGGAGTTCAAGCGCTAATCTACTATACACCGATATATAGTATACATCCATCAAAAAATACAAATATGCCTCTCATACATCATTATGTCCACGAGCTTTGGATAAAATCAATTAACCACAGCTCTGATACCAAATGTGATGACAGCCCATAACTCCTATACTTTACAAAGGCAGCTATGGATGATCATTAGGGTAGAATAACTCACACAAAACCTGTCGTATAATTCATAGCGCATGGATAAAATATAACAGAACAAATGCTGTAGGATATAATAATTAAGTACAATTGAGCAAAATCTTAAACTTTTCATATCAACATGAAAAGTATCCATATGTCAATGGATCACATCAAAAACTGTACAATAAGCATCACTACAGGTTCATTCAGATTAACATACATCCGTGGAATCAACATATATGTATAGTAGAAAATAATACGTCAGCCTCCAGCTCGTCGTCGCTCAGCAACATCGTCCTCATCAAGATCCACTACCTGCCACCTAGTCTGCCTATCCACAACGTAGATGAATAGCCCAAGTTAATATAAGGAAATACAAAACCTTTAGTCAGACAATAGTCTTAATAAGCGATAAAATAACTATATAACATTATCAATAAAGTATATGAGAAATAGGCGCTTCAATCATCTGATATGTCAACACATCACAGAGTGGAAACCCAAAACCCATCTCCTCCACAACCTACGATGATAGCCTTCCGAGAGAATCAGAGAAAAAAAAAACAGAACATCCATAGCAACCAACTATCAAGCACAGACCATCCTAGCCAAGTTCAACACCTGCCAAGCACAAACCCCGAAGGCCTAAACCAACATCAGAAAAGAACCCACGAAATATCTCCCTTGACGTTGAGTAGTCCATATAAGACGATACAAGCAAACATTAACATCCATGACATTGGCTATCACCATCTGTTTTGCCTTGAATCCATTGTTAATCGTATGACTGGCCTAACATCGTGCCATCCGTCAAGGGCTAACGACAACCCAGGTTCTAGCAACACTCCATACGTTGTCGACTCATATGTTTGCCATACTCGACGAAGACAACTAGGCCTATCATGACTGCCCAAGGTACTCGACTAATCATCTAGTCTTTTTGGCGTCCCTATTATACCACTGTTTTAAGTCCGCTAGAACCTCTGACTAACGATGATCCCTTGGCCTTCAATAATTCTAGTTACCATCATTGATGACTACATCCATAAGCTTAAATCATCCCTAGCAATCATAATCCACGGTCTCTCGAATCTTCTTAAGTCGTCTTCACAACATCGTTGCATTTCACCTATCAACGAACACTTCACTTAGCTTCAAATATTCTATCTGAATTCGCATCGAAGCTACACTCATTGTCAAACCAAAAATAAACTTCATTTGGTCAATAACATGTTACGTTAATCCATGTGATCCATCATTTTTTGAGTGATCCATCATTTTCTGGGTGATCCATCATTTTTTCGGGTGATCCATCATTTTCTAGGTGATCCATCATTTTTCCTGGTGATCCATCATTTTCCTGGTGATCCATCATTTTCTAGACGACCCATCATTTCTTTGGGTGATCCATCATTTTTTCGGGCGATCCTTCATTTTCCGGGCGATCCATCATTTTTCGAGAGATCCATTCGATCCATCCTCGGCCAATCTATCATCAAATGATCCAAGCGATCCACGATCCATTGTTTCATGCATTCCATCACCCAGATCCACCTTTTTTTCCGAACCAGTCTATATTCCATGTTTTAACGACAAACACTTATGCATCTATCTCATTCAAATTGACTAATTTCAATCAAATGATCAATAACACAACCAACAAACATTAACACAACAATTAATCATCATACAATTATATGAAATTCACTAAATTGCGATAAAATGATTAACGAATCAATAAATGGATCTAAACTTGCATAAACATATGATTTATAGTTTTATAACTTGCTAAATTATTTCATATGGTGTGATCCAAATTCAAGATATACTTACATCGATTTGATATAGATGAAAAACAACTTGAAATGATGAAATTAAGATCAAACAAACCCACATACTTGATTGAATCCATGTGAGAGATGTTTATCACTCACCAAATCCACAAAATATCCTCAAATCAACAAATCCCTAATCAGACAGCGAAGAATGACCTACGAATCGACTCAATTGATGCGATCTACCCTTCCTAAATGTTGATCTTCAATCCTAGATCTTAAATCTATGAAAAGAAATGAAGTGGACGTGTATTTCATTTGGCCGGAGAATCACAGACACCCAACTGAAAAAGAAATGAAGAGAGTGACCAATTCTCTTTACCCCTACCCTCCTATTTATAGCCAAAAGTCCCTTATAACACCCCATGTCCGTTAATGTCACTCACAAAGGGAATGCATTAACTTCTATGAAGCATTATAAGTAAACAGAACAGAATATTACAAGACAGATACATGAAGTAGTACTTGAAAATTTTGTAACTTTATTACAGTAGAAACAGAAATAAGTTTGGTTACCTCCTTCAAAATCACAATACCAAAACCCAAGTACACAAGCATCAGTCTTATACCAAAATCCTTCAGAATGCATAATTTTAAAACCATAATCCCCAACATAAACTGCCATAAGAAGGTAGAGTCAAAGCCAAGAAATACTTCAAGCACTTCAAGTAGAGAGGATATGAGTCAAGCTCCTATGTTTCCACTTGAGCACCTGGGGGGGGAGGGGGGAACGGAAAGAAAAAGAGGCGAAAACAAACGAGGTCAGACATAAAGTCTGGCGAGTCCAGTAACTTTCTGCATATAAACAGATAGTAGTATCATGACATGTAAATAAAACAGGATGAGAGATTACAATAACAGGAGTAGCAGGTATGCTTAAGTTAAACATAAGAAACAGAATGATATAGACCAAGATATGCTTCTTACCTACATCGTACTTCTCTGCACTAATACTTAGTATAACAGGATTAGGTATTACCCTACTGTCTAAACTGAAACAGAAACAGAATAATCTCTGTAGAAACAGAATGCTAGTAATGGGCCTTTACCACCCCAATCGAGACAGAAGGTATAGAAACAAAATGCTAATAATGGGCCTTTAACACCCCAGCTGAGACAGAAGGTACAGAAACAAAATGCTAATAATAGCCCTTTATCACCCCAACTAATGGGCCTTTACCACCCCCAACAGAGACAGAAGGTACAGAAACAAAATGCTAATAATGGGCCTTTACCACCCCAACTAATGGGCCTTTACCACCTCAACAAAAATAGATGGTACACCAACAGAAACAAACAGAATTAGATGTACCCCAAATTCTACCACAATCGATAAGCTCCCTAATACATAAATACCCTGTGTCGGACCCACAGAAGGGTGTATCATTCCCTAAATGGCAACCTATAGACACATACCTATTTATAGATGTCACGGTGTCTTATATCCTCAGAGTAGACCGGATCCATGCACGCACATGACCCGGTTGGAATGCGCCATCGACACTCCTCGCCATTATCAGAGTGAACCTCTTACAATTAGTTCAGTAAGCGTGCCCCGGACCCCTCCCAGTGTTGGGTCATAGTTTTGATACCAGAAAAGGGTTACTGACTAATATGGGTCCCACACAACAGATGACACAAGTAATTACCCCTCCTAACCTTGTGTCCCCAGACTATCAGATTTCAGATTAACTTGCTTACAGATTTTAGATGTACAAAGTTCATATTAACTAGTTCTCAAATCATACATACAAGTTAACAAGTTTTCAGACTAATGGATCAGATATACAGATTAATAGACTTACAGATTGTTTTACCTAACCTTGTATTAGGCCTACAGATTTACGAAATGGGTTTATTAGATTCATCTACCCAGTTGATTAAACTTATCCACCCAACATGTTTTAGGCATCATATTTATCCTAGATTTGCATTAATTAATTACTAATGCACAAACCTCTCACATTGGGTCGGTAGCTTGTGCCTGCTGGATGTGTCAGACGGTTCCGGGCAGACTTCTGCCACAAGCCAGACCTAACCTCGTGTCAAAGCATCTTTTAGCTATGCCTTCGACCTCTCACATTAGACTAACAGTTTGCGGTTGCTGGTTAAGCCGGTTGGGTCCAGGCAGGCTTCTACCGCAAATAGAGTTTAACCTCGTATCTCATCAATCTTAACTTTAGCTAAAGTAATCATTCACAGATTATGCCAATGTTAGATTATTTATGCCAATTCAACAAATTTAACTTCTTTATAAGTTGTAGCAGATTATCCAAAGTTCTATTAACTCGTTTTGCTCAATTTTAGATCAAGCCTACAGATTTACATATCCCAAATTTACCGTATTCAGTTTCAATAGTTTCAGCAGATTAGGCAATTTAATAGATTTAATCATAAAATTAAGCTTAATTTTACATGCCCAAATTATGGTCATAATTCATAATATAACATATGCCCCAAATTTTAGTTAAATTTACATAGCACAGAATATTCTCCAAAAGCCCCAAATCATGATATACAATACGAATTATGCCAAATTATAGCCTTTGATTTCAGCGTATGCCAAATATCCAAAAATCCCCATTTAGGCATATTCACATTTAATAGTTATCCCATTATAATATAGATCTTTACGCCTAAGTCATATAAACAATAATTCTCCTTCTTCCAAATCATAGACTATTATATATAGTATGCCCAGATCTAGATCTTAAATTACAACATATGTTCTTTTCTCAAATCAGTCATGTCCAATTATGCATCATTCACTATTTTCCCCAAATTTAGCGTTTGTGCGTCAATCTCTTATGAGATTTGGCTCAGGCTCGTGGTAGCTTGGCTATAGAATAGAAGGAAGGAAGGGATAAAGAATAGTTGCTATAATATTAATAAGATAGATCTACACAGAAAAACAGATCTGATAAACAAGAATATGCATAATCCCAAATTCAGATTTATAGTCATGTCAAGATCATAATTAAATTTCATATCTAAAAATAACTGTACTCCCCTTGGTTGGATTCTAAAAGAAAAAGGGTTGTAGTTGTTCTCTTTTAATCCTATTCATATTGGAAGAAGAAGAAGCACTAGTTCTATCTTAGGTTTCAGCAGAGTAGCGACGCCATTGATTTATTTTAATATGAATTAGGGCAGAGTATAGGCGTAATGAAGTTGTGTAGAGAAAACTGTAGCCTTAGGGGTGTTTATATAGCATAGGAATCAACGAATCTGGTCAGAGCGGGTGTCTAAATGCAGAAAAACGAACTTGTCCGATCTAGAAATAGGGGGAGGTCGACCCACAGGTCGATCCCCTGGTTGACCTATGTGACCCAGTCGACCCCCAGGTTGACCCCCTGGTCGACCTGGTTCCTAGGCAGGAAATTTCCTGCCTAGCCCGGGTGTGTGTTTTGAATTTCAAACTTTTATATTTTGAATTCGGGCTGGTTTTTATTTTAAATTCCTGAAACTTCTAAGTGCCATAACTTCTTCACATGAAGTCCGATTTACGCAAACTCGGACTCTGTCTCAAGAAGAATTCCGAGCCGAACGCAATGGCGTAACCCGTTTCCCTTAATTCTTCTTTTAAAAATTAAGTATACTTTGTTTTGTTACTTTATGTTCACAGAAAATACGGGGTGTTAAATTCCTCCTCCTTAAAGGATTTCGTCCCCGAAATCTTCAAGTTAAGAAGAATGTGTCCTACCATCCAATCACTCATCTACTCAACCATCATCCATTGTCCTTAGAAAACTTCTAATGTTGTATGAACATATGCAAAAGTGTGTGTATATGTCTCTTATCTAATGAAAAGATCAGGCGGTCTACTGATTCAGTTGACCTCCTCAATGCGAATTATGTTAGTGCCATGAGTCCAACTATGTATGCAAGAAATCCAATTTGATACACATCATTTCTATATGAGTGCATAACCATTCATCCAAATGCAACATCAATGTGATGAGTCAATCATTTTGCATCCACAAAAATTGAAAATTGCACACACATCCATATGTAGTATGAGAGTGTTTTTGAGCCGATCTAGTGCCTAGTGTGTGTATATGCATCCACGAGCAACCACTTGCATCCACTTGCAACCATTAAACATAACATGTCTCAAACACATGTTTACACAATTACACCCATTAGTTTCTACCTAAAGGTCGAAGACTCGATCAATAGGATACAGCCGAGTGATAGAAGCAAGTACAATTAGAACAAAAGTTCTGTTCCCATTAGACATCGGTTAAGAGAATAAATCTCTCAGTATCAACCCCGAAGACCGAAATCAACATCAGATTGACACTCAGAGTATTACTCCCATTAAACAATGTCAAAACTGGAAATCTACTTCATGCTTCGAGTGAAAAACCCTATCATTTTCAGAAATATTCAGATACTTACAGACTATTGGTACAGATCAGATTATCAAAACCCAGAATGTATGCGTCATAGTCAACTTAACGCGCAACACAGATACCCCGAACTTATCACAAACAGATGAGTCGTAACCCTTATGGGGTTTGAGACTATAGCGAGATCAGAAACAAGACTAGTATTAAAGTGCAGAGTCTCAATTATAAAATCAAAATGCCAGAATCAATAAGAGTTTTAACTCAATAATCAGATAAGGAAATTTAAACCTTCTACAGAAATTTTCCTATCTCTATCCTATCCACCAGCCACGTGAGCATTCACCTGCCCTTTAGAAGTAGGTCCTGTCCTCTGCCCTTGCCCTTGTTTCTTCGGGCAGTCCCTAGGGAAGTGTCCCATCTCACCATAGTTGAAGAAAGTGCCCTTCCTCTTTCTGCAATCCTTGTTCAGATGAGTCAAGCTTCCACAAGTAAAGCACTTTTTCTCCTTCTTATCTTCAGACTTTTTATCCTTTTTTTGTGTTTCCTTTTTGGGCCACGCTTTCTTGTTCGGTGGTCCTTCAAGCTTTTCCTCTTTTTTCTCACTTTTGGCTTCCTCTTCATGCATCAATGCCATGTCAACCAATTTCTCGAAGGTTACCCCCATAAGAATGTGGGTCATAGCCAACCCGTGTAGCGGCTCATTCAAACCTTTAACGAATCTCAGAGCCTTCTTTTCAGGTGTGTTCACCAAGTCTAAGTCGAATCTCGCCAACTGATTGAACTTGTTAACGTACTCCTTTACTAATAAATTCCCTTGCTTCAACGCCAAGAACCTCTCCATGTATAAATTATCTTCTACTCGTGAGAGAAATTTCATCTCGAACCTATGCCTGAAATCCATCCATGTCTCCACTGGACGCTCTCCATTCGTGACCTCCCACCAAAAAGAGGCTTCGTCCTTCATTAACCAAGCAGCTAATTGGACCTTCCTTCCATCTCATCTCGAAGATACCAAACAAATCTTCTACCTCCTTAAGCCAATTTCGAGCTTCAACAAACGTCTCTGACCCGTGAAAAGGTTTCCCGCCCATTGCCCGAAAGTCTTTGCATATCTTCGAAAAAGTATCAACGCGGGGAGAAGGAGCAGCTGCAACTGGGGGAGGAGGAACGTCTGTTAGGCCTACGGTGGTGGCCCTAGCCTCCAGATACCATCTGAACCAGGTTGGTATCGGTATGCCCTCGGGTATCTTGGGTACCCCAAATATGCTGAAAAGAAAACGGAAGAGACTCAAAACGGAGAATCGAAAGACAGATATATGTCTTTTAGGGATTATTTGTTTCAAAATAAACTTTACTTTTAAAAATACTTCCTTGTTAAAACCTTTTTGAAAATAGTTTTCAAAAACTTTTTTATCAAATCTGGTAATCTTCAGCTCTGATACCAAGTATAACACCCCATGTCCGTTAATGTCACTCACAAAGGGAATGCATTAACTTCCACGAAGCATTATAAGTAAACAGAACAGAATATTACAAGACAGATACGTAAATTAGTACTTGAAAATTTTATAACTTTATTACAGCAGAAATATAAATAATTTTGGTTACATCCTTCAAAATCACAATACCAAAACCCAATATACAAGCATCGGTCTTATACCAAAATCCTTTAGAATGCATAATTTTAAAACCATAATCCACAACATAAACTGCCATAAGAAGGTAGAGTCAAAGCCAAGCAATACTTCAAGCAGAGAGGATATGAGTCAAGCTCCTATGTTTCCACCCTGAGCACCTTGGGGGGGGGGGGGGCGGAAAGAAAAAGGGGCGAAAACAAACGAGGTCAGACATAAAATCTGGCGAGTCCAGTAACTTTCACCATATAAACAGATAGTAGTATCATGACATGTAAAAAAAAAAGGATAAGAGATTACAGCAACATGAGTAGCAGGTATGCTTAAGTTAAACAGAAGAAACTATAAACTAAGATATGCTTCTTACTTACATCGTACTTCTCTGCACTAATACTTAGTATAACAGGATTAAGTGTTACCCTACTGTCTAAACTGAAATAGAAACAGAATAATCTCTACAGAAACAAAATGCTAGTAATGGGCCTTTACCACCCCAACCGAGACAGAAGGTATAGAAACAGAATGCTAATAATGGGCCTTTACCACCCCAATTGAGGCTAATAATGGGCCTTTACCACCCCAATTGAGACAGAAGGTACAAAAACAGAATGCTAATAATGGGCCTTTACCACCCCAACTAATGGGCCTTTACCACCCCAACAGAGACAGTAGTTACAAAAAAATGTTAATAATCGGCCTTTACCACCCCAACTTATGGGCCTTTACCACCCCAACAGAAACAAACGGTACACCAACAGAACTAGGTGTACCCAAAATTCTACCCTAAGCGATCGGCTCCCTAATACATAAATACCCTGTGCTGGCCCCACAGAAGGGTGTATCATTCCCTAAGTGGTAACCTGTAGACACAGACCTATTTATAGATGTCATGGTGTCTTATATCCTCAGAGCAGACCGGATCCATGCACGCACATGACCCGGTTGGAATGCGCTAACGACACCCCTCGCCTTTATCAGAGTCAACCTCTTACAATTAGTTCAATAAGCATGCCCCGGAACCCTCCTAGTGTTGGGTCATAGTTTTGATACCAGAAAAGGGTTACTAACTAATATGGGTCCCACATAACAGATGACACAAGTAATTACCCCTCCTAACCTTTTGTCCCTAGACTAACAGATTTTAGATTAACTTGCTTACAGATTTCAGATGTACAAAGTTCAGATTAACTAGTTCCCAGATCAGACATACAGGTTAACAAGTTTTCAGACTAACGGATCAGATATACAGATTAATAGACTTACAGATTGTTTTACCTAACCTTGTATTGGGCCTACAGACTTACGAAATGGGTTTATTAGATTCATCCGCCCAGTTGATTAAACCTTATCCACCCAACACGTTTTAGGCATCATATTTATCCTAGATTTGCATTAATTAATTGCTAATGCATAGACCTCTCACATTAGGTTGGTAGCTTGTGGCCGTTGGATGTGCCGGGCGGTTCCGGGCAGACTTCTTCCACAAGCCAGACCTAACCTCATGTCTAAGCATCTTTTAGCTATGCCTTCGACTTCTCACATTAGACTAACAGTTTGCGGTTGCTAGTTAAGCCGGTTGGGTCCAGGCAGGCTTCTACCGCAAACAGAGTCTAACCTCGTGTCTCACCATTCTTATTTTTAGCTAAAGTATTCATTCAGAGATTATGCCACTGTTATATTAATTATGCCAATTCAAAAAATTTAACTTCTTTACAAGTTACAGCAGATTATTCAAAGTTCTATTAACTTGTTTTGCTCAATTTTAGATCGAGCCTACAGATTTACATACCCCAAATTTACCGTATTCAGTTTCAATAGTTTCAGCAGATTAGGCAATTTAATAGATTTAATCATAAAATTAAGCCTAATTTTACATGCATAAATTATGGTCATAATTCATAATATAACATATGCCCCAAATTTTAGTTAAATTTACATAGTACAGAATATTCTCCAATAACCCCAAATCATGATATACAATACGAATTATGCCAAATTATAGCCTTTGATTTCAGCGTATGCCAAATATCCAAAAATCCCCATTTAGGCATATTCACATTTAATAGTTATCCCATTATAATATAGATCTTTATGCCTAAGTCATATACACAATAATTCTCCTTCTTCCAAATCACAGACTATTATATATAGTATGCCCAGATCTAGATCTTGAATTACAACATATGTTCTTTTCTCAAATCAATCACAAATCAGTCATGTTCAATTATGCATCATTCACTAAATTTAGCGTTTGTGCGTCAATCTCTTATGAGATTTGGCTCAGGTTCGTGGTAGCCTGGCTATAGAACAGAAGGAAGGAAGAGATACAGAATAGTTACTATAATATTAATAAGATAGATCTACACAGAAAACAGATCTGATAAACAAGAATATGTATAATCCCAAATTCAGATTTATAGCCATGTCAAGATCATAATTAAATTTCATATCTGAAAATAACTGTACTCACCTTGGTTGGGTTCTAAAAGAAAAAGGGTTGTTGTTGTTTTCTTTTAATCCTATTCATATTGGAAGAAGGAGCACTAGTTCTAGCTTAGGTTTCAACAGAGTAGCAACGCCATTGATTTATTTTAATATGAATTAGGGCAGAGTATAGGCGTAATGAAGTTGTGTAGAGAAAACTGTAGTCTTAGGCGTGTCTATATAGCATAGGGATCAACGAATCTAGTCAGAACGGGCGTGCAAATGCAGAAAAACGAACCTGTCCACGAATATGGAAATAGGGGGGAGGTCGACCCCCTGGTCGACTTATGTGATCCAGGTCGACCCTCTGGTCGAGATGGGTCCTGGGGGGGGGGGGGGGGGGAATTTCCTGCCTAGCCCGGGTGTGTGTTTGGAATTTTGAACTTTTAAATTTTGAATTCGGGCTGGTTTTTATTTTAAATTCCTGAAAATTCTAAGTGCCATAACTTCTTCATACGAAGTCCAATTTACGCAAACTCGGACTCTATCTCAAGCAGAATTCCAAGACAAACACAATGGCATAACCCGTTTCCCTTAATTCTTCTTTTAAAAATTAAGCATACTTTGTTTTGTTACTTTATGTTCACAGAAAATACAGGGTGTTACACCCCTAGCCTTAATGGGCCTCACTAATCAGCCCACTAATGACTAATTAGCATGTCCATAAAACTAGCAACACTAAAACAACGATTACTTCCAAACAAACCATATTCTTAATGTTACCACTCTATGGAATTGAAAACACTATTTCCAATTTAATGAAATCGATTCCAGCTCCTAATTCGATCACATTCAAAAGTTATCCCCTAACAAAAACAATAGGGGCAAAACAATCACAAATAAAATTGGTAAAAGTCATAGACATGTCTCACATCCCCATGAACAACATACCAAAAGATGAGAATGATCCGACCCTTAGAGAACTAAATAAAGATATTTTATGATCATTCGATACGTAAAATGCGGGTCATTACACTCTAGCTAGCCCGTACCCAAAAAAACTCATCACCTGCATACTATGATAGCAATAATCACAAGTTCCAAACTAGAAATAAAATAGAGAAAATAAGGGTCTGACATAAGTCTGATTAGGGGAACTTGCCTCATAATATTGTAATTAAATACATATATACATTACTACCACGTAATTGTTAGGGAATGCGAATTAAAGATCTTAAGGAAAATTAAACACTAAAGGCCGTGAATGTGTTTTATGGATTTTATAGATTTCTTGAATTCTTTTTATATTTTATCAGAATGTTATGCAAATCACAGATATGGTAATTGCAGAATCAAACATAGATGCAGATAATAATCATAAAAAGCAGTAAAAAGAAAGAACACAACAGGATCTTATACTTGTTTGAAGTTGCCCTACATCCAGTCCCACACAATGCTAGGTTGATGTGGATTTCTTTTCAAATAATATCAAAATTAAATCCTTGATTTTCGGGCTACAAGTGCACACCCCAACTGATTTGCGGAGTACGGTGAGGCTCATTTGATTTTTGGGCCATAACCTATGCCTAATTGATTTTCGGGACACAATCACGTTCGGTCGATTTATACGGGATGCGACCACGCCTTTCCGATATTAGTTTTGGAGGATATACTCAATAGAACTTGATCTTGTGATCTTTGATTACATAAATTCTAAAACTCTTAAGTAGCACTTGAATCTTTGAGAGAGTTTGATAGAGAATTGAAGTAGAAAGAGATTGATATAATTCTCTTTGAAAATCAGCAAAGTATAATTATATAATTTGAGAATTAAAGAGTATTAATGAAGACGATTAAAAGTTAGTTAAAAAATCGAATTTAGAAAATCTTGTGTAGTCTTCCAACAGTCAAATCCTTTTAGAATAGTTTTGAATTCAAAAGACACAATTTTTCAAAATTTAATTTTGAAAACAACGACCATTATGTCGACATAAATTTTTAGGTATATCGACATGCCTTAGTAAAAATTCAAAAAATACGAAAATTGATTTAAAGAAAATAATAATTAAATAAATTATGGTGATTCTTGAGTTAAAACAAACTATATTCCTTTATATTAAAATAGAGTTTTTCAAGTACAAATATATATTAAAAACATTGATTAAGATGATTTAAAATGATTAGAAAGGCTATATGTATAAATTGATATTAAAGTATATAAAACTATAAATATAAGAAATTCTTTAGAACTTAATATAAATATCAGTAAGGAAATTTAAAACTTAAGTAACTATAAAAAATTAGTATTAAATATAAGTAAGAAATATTTAAATCAAAAGTTAAAAAGTATTTAGGAAATAAAATATATTTAAAAAATAGGAGTTAAAATAAATTTAAGAACAAAGAATTAAATAAGGAAGTAATTTTGAAATTAAGATAATAACATTTAAAAATAATAAGATGAGAAAGGATTTAGTGCTAATCAAAATTTTAACAAGTAATCTAGACTCGATTACTTTTATTTCTTGAACTCTTGAATTCTTGTTACTCACGAGTCTTGTATCTTGAACTCTTCTTCTTTAAAATCTTTATTCTCTACACTGTACATTCTTCTTCCTACATATATTTCTTGTCTATGTATATTAGATAATAGTGTTAGTATATATTTTATAACAATAATAGTTGAAACAAGGCTGTCGTCATCAAAAACATTATTACAGTCATCTCAATCCCTAACAATCTCCTCCTTTTTTATGATGGCAACCTTAGTTTATAAAATATTCATACCTGATGTCTTGATTCTTTAGATACTTCCCTTACTCCATTAACTCCTTCTGAAACTGCTAAGTCCCCCTTAATCTAAGCCCGATTATATAGTTCTAACCTTTTGTCATTAACAAAAAACTGAATATTTCTAACTAGACTATAATACTCCCTCTAAAACTAAGACATATTCCTAATAATTCAAATTAATATGATAATTAAAAGCTAGGACAAGATCTAATATTCTAAGTAAGTATTGACTTGAATGAGTATAAACTAGAAAATTATGCAAACAAGCCAATACATACAACCAATCAATTCAAACAAATCCAATCCAAACCAATCTAGTTATTTACAAATTATTAATACAAATCCATGTTTAAAATAATCCAAGCAAAACACACAAATTTTTAAATACAAATTCATAAATTTCTAGGAACTTCTAAGTTCTACCCATCCATCACCACCTAAGATTGGATCAGCCTTTATAGCATCTCATTCTTCATTGTATTTGGTGAGAGTTGCTCTTGTGATGTTGTTTTCTTCATCTTTGGAAAGAGAGGAAATAATCCATCGAAGTGCATCAAAATGCTTTTATTATTGCTTTATCATCTGTATTTGATTTAACTCTAAGTGATGCTGGTTAAGAAGGATAATAGAGAAAATATTCTTGTATGAATTGAGTGTTTCTTCAAGATTTTCCCTCAAATTATGAATTGGGGAAGCCATGGATTTGATGATATTGAAGAATAATGAAAGCAAATAAAGGAAGAATGGAGAAATGAGTTTTTTGGAAGAAATATATATATATAGGCTCTGAAATTCGTTTAAAATGAAAGGACACTAGTTAGTAAAGGAAGTTTTTAAATTTTAATTAATTTAAAAAAGTTAATACTATTGTTGACATCAAAAAGTTGGTCTAATGACGATCAACCCTCAACGTGTGTTAACCACACACGAGAATATACATAGAAATGCGTCAAAAATGTAAACAAACACTGAAGACACAATATTTCATAGTATATCCACTTATAATCTTTATTTATACCGTCGATTACAGGTTTTAGTGGTTTTTCAGTGGAAGAAAGTAGAGAAAGAAGAGATCTAAACACAAAAATCCTTGTGTTGAATCTAGAGTCTACGGCATGCTATATATGAAGTGCCGAATATAAGTTGTTCTTTGGAGATCTCAGATGCCTTTCCATTTCTAGAGGTAGTTGTATTTATAGGCGAGCTAGTGGGACAAACTTGCATGCAGCTTGGCACACATCTTTAACACGTATAGCTCGATCCTATTGAGTAGCCGTAGGCGACGGGACCCGAAATACTGCTCATGAATAGTTCTTCCTCGAAATATATAACATACGTGGAATTTGAAACTTGGCGTATAAAAAGAAGTGCTAGTCAAAGCTTATCTGTTACTTCAGCCTTGGGAATAGAACTTCGTTTGATAGCGGATAACTCGCTCTGGTAGTTGTGCTGATCGAGTACTATAGGAGATAATTTTTACTGGATATTTCTGCTCCGATATTACAGCTCAATTTGATCTTTCAAGAGCTGGTCGACCGATTGGTTGATGCTTAAATCGGTCGGTTTGGTCTTGCCTTTGGGATAGTCATCTCAGGTTGGCCTATAATTGAACGACCCAAAATGAAAGTTGAATCTTTAAGCAAAGGTCTGAGGGGATATATGGTAGAGAGAGCACTAATCTTGAGTTATGAGGAAGTTTGCCAAAAAGCTGGTCAACACTATGCCCCCCAGAACATATCTTCTTGATGAAAAAATATGTGTTCTAGATCTTCTAGAGAATATTGGGTAGCATAATTCTAGGAAACCATGGTTACGTCGAACCATTTTAGGGCCAGAAAACCTACGATCCTTAATGATTATATTAAGGCCGGAAGTACGACGACCGCTAGGGATCGTGTTAAGGCAGGAAAACCGACAATCCATTGAGGACCATATTAAGACCGGAAGCTTGCGAATTCCAGAAAATAAGTTGACCATTTTAAGTCGATCTTGGCAGAAGCAGAAGAACCAGGATCCTACCAATTTAAATGATACCAACAAAGAAATGGGGTACGAGCATGAACCATGCTTGATTTTATAGAGTGCGGTACAAATCATACATGGTGGTCAAGTATAAATCATACTTGATTTCACTGGGTAAGACAATATATTCTTTTGTACTAGGGTTTTTATAGGCAAAATCCTAATAATGTCATTCGTGGTGTTGAAGCATAAGCCATGCTTGGATGTATGTTAAGAGTATAAACCATAATTAGTAATAGAGGGGGGCGAGCATGAACAATGCTCAGCTTTTGTAAAGAGGGGTGTGAGCCATACTCGACAAAAATTTAGAGTTTGTGCATTAGCAATGCTCGTGACTTTTATTGTGCGGACGAGTATAAACCATACTTGGTTTTGTAAGGTTAGCAAGTATTAACCATACTTGGCTTAAAGGGGTGGCGAGTAATAACCATGCTCGGCTTAAAGAGACTGGAGAGCATTAACCTTACTTGGCTTAAAAAGATTGGCGAGCATTAACCATACTCAGCTTAAGAAAGTTGTGTAGGGATGGTGGCAGGCGTTGATCATGCTTGGTTTAGAGATGGTGGCTAGCACTGACCATACTTGGGTTGGCGAGCATTAACCATACCCGGCTTAGATTGAGGATCCTGCCAAATTATGATAAGATTCTTGGATCGATCAAACATAATCCATACCCAAGAAAGGAAGTTTGTTGCTGCTAAGGAGCTATTACAGAAATAAAAACAAATCCTTAGAGGTTGATAGTTAAATCCAGAGAACGCTTAAGGATTAAATCCTAACCTCATATGTGTGTACTTCAACATAACCATATTAATCAAAAAATAAAAATAAAAGTACATCTATTATATCCTAAGAAACGAAGTGTATCCACAATGATCTAAGCCAGATCAGTTGATAATGATGCCGCGATTGCTAGGCTCAGGATCTATTCCGTTTTGAGGAGCTCGGGGACTGACCCGAGGAGCTTGGGCAGAAGGTTGTGGCGGCATGGCAAGTGCAGGTTTCTTAACATACTCGGGTAGCTCTCCATGCCTAACCCTATCCTCTATGAGATCATGTAAATGCCTGCATTCATTGGTGATGTGACCTGCCATGTTATGATACATGCAGTGCTTTCCGGATTCGAGTTCTATTTCGGTCGGCTCCCTTCTACGAGGCTTAGGGAAAGGCAGAGATCCTCGTACATTAAGGTAGATGTCCAACAGGGTTGAGTTGATCTCAGTATATTGATTGCACTTGTTTTTCTCCAGGATCGTACATTCCAATCATTCTTTTCCGAGGCTTTTCCTTTTCCATTGTTTGGATCAGTGGTATAGGGTGGACCTCCATCCTTGGTAGCAAGTACCTCGAGGCTTTCCATCTCGATGCTAGCATCCTCTTGCCAGAGGAATCTATCAGCTTTGGGATAGAAAACTTCAATGTCCTTTGGAGGCCTCTAGTTAAAGAGATCCTGAATTCAGATCGGTTCTGGACACCAGCTATGGCGGCCATAAGCACCATCGATAGCTCGGGCGATCGACTGATGCTACAGCCGCATTGAATCTTTCCAAGAAGGAGCGTAGGTCTCTTCGGACCACTGCTTGGTGGATGTAAGGAACATGACGCTCTTTGGTCAGGAGATGAGAACTCTGAACTACTCGATGAACCGGTGACCAATATTTTCCGGATGTTAATCGACTCGTTTGTTAGCTGTCGGAACCACATGTCGGCTATGTCGGTGAGAAAGAGAGATAAGCACTTGGCCGTGACATTTGTTGATGCTGACAGAACTTCCATGTGTTGCATGTATCGCATGAGATGCATGGTCAGGTCGGTCCTGCCATTATAGGGCTCCAGGAGTAGAAGCTTCAAGTTCGGAGGGTTTCGGGAGTTCCTGATCTCCTATGTGAATGGACTGCGATGGATGTTATCCACATCCTATTGAGAAGACATGCCTTGGGTGAAGCGTTTGATGATACTTGCAATTTGACTCCCATCCCCAAAGAGTTGTTGCCACGAATCAATTCTGCATTGGGGACATTGGTGAAAACCCCGGCACTAGGACTGGGTGAAAGCATACCCTTGGGTCTTGAGGTTGGCTACGTTTGTCCTATGAGAGTTGAGGGATGGTGACCCCCAGCCTCAGGCCTTAGTTCAGATGCAGCTAAAGTCACTTGGTTATTGTTGGACCAAACCATGTCCACTCCGATTGGAAGGGATCTTCCCAGGTGAGTAGAACCATCCGGGGCTCGGTATTTCCCCCACTCGGAGCGATGTTAGTGTGGTTTACAGTAGCGTTTCCATCCATTACGTTAGGGACCGGTATGGTAGAGTGGCCTTGATGAAACGAAGGGTTGCTGCCCCCAGTTTGGTCTGGATTGGCAAGCTGGGAAGACTGTGGGTGAGGCTGCATAAAACGGTTTTGTAGTCCGATGTTTGGTCTAACCAGATGTTGCAACGTTCCTAGTTCTGGTCGACCCAAAGGTTGCACTAGTTCAAGAGCTGTTTGTCCAAGGAGTTAAGTCAAGCCCTGGAGTCGAGGAAAAATAGTCGACTGGTTAGAACTTGGCCATGGCCGACCTGCAAATCTGCGGCTACCTCAGCTCTATTTGATGCAAAAAGTGGCGATCTTAGCATTGGCCGATCAGGAGGTGAAGTTGAATAAGGAGGAAAGCAAAGGTGTGAACCTATCTAGCGTTTGGGTACCCGCAGAACGAAGATCAGTTGTTGCCGCAGCTTCGCCCAATGCATGAAATGATATTGGAATGTGAGGTCCCTTTTCCATCCGAGCGATGAAGTTGTTCATCACTTCCTGCTGATGTTTGAGAAATTCATCCTGATGTGCCATCTGATTTCTGAACTCAGCCAAAACTTTATCCATTTCGTCCCCGGTGAGGTATTGGGATGATTCTTCATGGGAGGAAGCTTGTTGGCTTGCCCCCACTGCGGCTGCTCTGTTGCATCGATAGGTTGAGATTGATCATGAGAAGGCACCGAATCCTTCTTCCATTTTGCCATTGCTTAGTTAAGAGTTGCCGAAGTCGTAGGGTATATCCGTGATCCCCTACCTGGCGCGCCAAAGTGTCGACATCAAAAGTTGGTCTAATGACGATCAACGCCAACATGTGTTAACCACACAAAAGATTATTCACAGAAATGCGAGAAAATGTAAACAAACACAGAAGACATTTATAGTGATTCAACTTAATCAAAGCCTACATCCACTTATAATATTTGTTTGTACTGTCGATTACAGGTTACAGTGGTTTTTCGATGGAAGAAAGTAGAGAAAGAAGAGATCTAAACACAAAATCCTTGTGTTGAATCTAGAGTATACGACATGTTATATATGAAGTGATGAATATAAGTTGTTCTTCGGAGATCTCATATGCCTTTCCATTTCTAGAGATATTTGTATTTATAGGCGAGCTAGTGGGCCAAACTTGCATGCAGCATGGCACACATCTTTAACACGTATAGCTTGATTCTACTAAGTAGCTATAGGCGGTAGGACCTAGAATATTGCTCATGAATAGTTCTTCCTCGAAATACGCACTTACGTGGAATATGAAACTGCGTATAAAAAGAAGTGTTGGTCAAAGCTTATTCGTTGCTTCATCCTTGGGATAGTACTTCGTCTGATAGCGGATAACTCGCTCTACTAGTTGTGTTGATCCGGTACTATAGGAGATAGTTTTTATTGGATATTTTTGCTCTGAGATTCCATCCCAATTCGATATTTTAGGAGCAGGTCGACCAATTGGTTGATGCCTAGATTGGTTGATTTGGTCTTGCCTTTGGGATAGTTGTCTCAGGTCGGCCCATAATTGAATGACCCAAAATGAAAGTTGACTCATAAGCATAGGACTGGGTCGATATCTGGTAAAGAGAGCTCTAATCTTGAGTTATGACGACTTTTGCCAAAAAGCAGGTCAACAGTTATATGCCGACACATATTATTAAGTAAGTCGACATACCTACTGGAATTTCTATTTTTGAATATTTTGTGACTTATACTTTGCTCTGACTTATATATACTTATTCTTATTAATTAAATGATCATTTCAGAGGTGTTTAAGAGAGAATTAAAAAAATTACAAGACTTCATTGATACTAATGATAACGATACATTGGATTAATACATAACATGAACGGAAATACCGAATTGAAATAGAAACTAATACAATAAGCTAATAAAGCTAAACTTCAATTAATGGAGGAGGATGAGGATGAAGACAAGCCAAGTTTTCTACTAACTTTCCCACAGAATTTGGTTAGTTTAGTGGACATCTTTTCCATCTTCTTGCTAAATGACCTCTTTAACGCTTGGCTATAATCTTTTGATTGTCAAGAAGGATTTTCTTGGAAGGGTTTTTGGTATTGGCGGGATACTCTATACTTTCTAAGGAAGTATTTTCATCTTCTTCCTCTTCTTCGATTTCCATTTGTTCACCTTCTTCTTCTTGATCCATTCCTAATTGTTTTTCCATAAATATTTCATATGGTTGAAACACAAGTGGAATCTTCATAAGAGATGTTTGTGGAGTTGAAATCTTTTCTAAATACAAACTCTTCGCCTGAGAAATCCACTCTAAAATATTTAAAAATACGAGTAAGATAAACTCCATTATGTAACGTATTTTTATTTGATGACAAATCCTTTGGAACAAATTCATTCAAAATCACTTGAGACCAACTTATGTCGTAATTTCCAAAAAGAGCCTTACAAACTTTCATTTTTGGGTTGTTAAAATTTTTCGACCGTGGTGTGATGGTATATTGAAGAAGTATGTAACAATTCTTGCCTTAGGTTGAAAATAATGGTTTTTGAAATCCAAATGTTCATCACTCTCAAAAATATGGCAAAAGGTCTCTTGATCATTTTTATTGATTTTAAAATCTTTGAGATTCATTCCCTTATTTTTACAACTTAAAATAGTACCCAAAACATCACAATTCAAGGCAATTTGTGTTCCTTTTACACTACTCCATGTTTCACTTTCATTTCCTTGATGAAAGCCATGATTCAAATTTGCATAAAACATTTTGACAAGATTCGGGTAGCAAACTTCATCATTATCCCGAGAGTCAAGTAAATTAAAAACACCTTTTTGATGAAAAAGAGATTGAAATCATAAGAAGAGAAATTACTAAAAATAAATAATTTTCCCATATCGACTTTACCAAAGTTTACATAGCTTATGTAATCTTTGATAACATCCGGGGTGTTGTAAAGAAAGCCTTTGGTGGTCTTGGTCAGCCTCATGGTGCTTGATGTACTTGAGGAAGCCATTAGAGAGTTTTTGTAAAGAGTACAGGATAATGAATATAAATTTGAATTTTGATTTAAATGGACATGTTCTCTGGTTAAGGGACGCCTTTTCAGAACATTGGGTTTGGTGAAAAGATGAAGGGAATTTCAAAAGTTTGAAATTCAAATTTTGAGTTTTGAATTTCTGTGTATATATCGACATATATAAATGGGTATGTCGACATACCTTCTGAAATTTTCAAAATACATTTGATTTGGACTTTTTGATTTATTTATATCTTATATTCTCTTTTGATTATTTCCTAGGATAATATATATTATAACAATACTTTTTGATTATTTTATTATTACATTATCTTTTTAAAATTCAAAATTTGAGTTTTGAATTTAAAATTAAAAATTTCAAACAAAGCAATTATTCAAATAAAGCAATCATTCAAAAAAAATTAACCAAAAATTATTTATTACAAAGGCGTACCTACTTTTTATATCCGTTTTTCAATTTATTTTGATTCGTAAATTGCTATGAAGCACATATTCGATTTGTTTGTTTCTTGCTCTTCGTCGTTGGAAAATGAATCAGAATCATCTAGAGTTGTTGCATAATCACTTTTTCCCTTCTTTAATGAATTTTCATTTGAAAGTTTATTTTTTTCTCCGGATAATCTTTTCAGGTGGCCTGGATCATCATAGTTAAAATATCCGACATTATTTGGAACTTCATTATTTTCATAGAATTTTTTCCTCACTCCTCTTGAAATTGTTCCTTTTTATAAATTTCTGTAATTTTCTAAAATTCATTGTCATTAATGTTATATCTTCGTCATCGTCGCCGTTTGAGTCAGAATCTTCGGTTATTGCATTAAATGCTATCGGTTTCCTTTTCGATGATTTATTTTCTTTCCTTTCTTGCATCTGAACTTCAAATGACATTAGATATTCAATTAATTCTTCAATTTTCATTGTACTAATATCATTGGCGTCTTCAACTACAAGAGTCTTTTGATCCCAATCTGAAGTTAATGAATTTAGGATTTTTCTAACTTGAACTTCCTTAGAATATATTTTTCCCACAACTATTGGTGAATGTATGATCTCCTAGAACCTATTGTACATATCAGAGATAGACTTATTCTGATTTGTTTTAACTAATTCAAACTGATTGGTAAACATAGATATTTTGGTCTACTTAACTTTGCTTGTTCCTTCGTGAGTCACCTGCAAAGTTTTCCATATTTCATATGCATATTTACAAACACATACCCTATTAAATTCATTTCTATCCAATGACAGAATAAAATATTTATGGATTCTGAATTATTTTGTGTAATGGCTTTTTGATTATTTTTCCATTGTGCAAAATTAACAGTGTTTCAACATATTCAGTTTATGTGATATTCCAAGTTCTAATCCTACAGATTGTAAATATATTTCCATTCCACAAGCCGAATATGCATAATTACTATCATTAAATAGTGGTGGTCTAACAGTGGACTGACCTTCTACAAATGAACTATTAGTATTGACAATACCAGTTTACATTGCCATTTAAAATTTTCAAAAATTTAGATTATGAAACTTTGAAAACCAATGCCCTAATACCAATTGTTGGAGAATATGGATTAAGGATCTTAAGGTAAACTAAAAGCTAGAGGGGAGTGTGACACCCCACGTCCGTATGTCACTCATTAAGGGAATGCATTAAGTTCCGTGAAGCGTTATAGGTAAACAAGAACATAATAGCACACGACAGACATGTAAAATAGCAGCGGAATTAAAAACTTAAAAAAAACTTTATTTAAATCAAAACATCATGGTCCCAAATACTGAGTTTACATCATAAGTAACTAATTACATTAATAATCTGTCTTGCCAAAAATATCAGAGTGCTAAAGCATAAAACCATATTTCCCTGTGTAGCCATAAAAGAGTTGACCAAAAGTCAAAGCGTTACATCTATATCCAAAATCCAAGCTAAGCTGAAAGAATCCAAATCAACTCTAAGCACTTCCACCCTGAGAACCTGGGGGGAAACGGAAGAGAGAAGAGGAAACAAAAAGGGTCAAACATAAAGTCTGGTGAGTCCAGTTACTTCTAAATATAAATAAATAAAAGTATCATGGCAGGTATATATAAAATTAGAAGAATAAGATAATAGTAACAATAACAAGTGTGAACTGAGCAAGATAAGATGAACATGATATATTGCGCTACTTAAATACATTTCTCTGCACCGCGCAGATACTAGTATATCAAAAATAGAATGATCCTTACTAATACTGTTCTCTTACATTTTCTTGATTATTAGGTTACTTGGGTCAATAGCACTCAAGACTTATACACAAGTTGTACCCATTTACTTTCCCATGCATCCATCTAATACAACACATGTAGTTATTTCTCAATATTGAGATACACCCCATGGTAACCCACTCACACGGTCTCCACCGTAGTGAATGCAGTCCCTCATCCTACGCCGGAGTGACGTACGGATCTCTATATAACAATGTTATGTTCTGCATATATATGTCATTACTATGCTACGTAAGCATGCGGATTACCACCATCGATCGAATCGGATTCCCTTATCGGAATAATGCCCTCTAGTCTACGATAAACCACTTAGGGCAGATATGCATGTATCTTGACTGTCCCACGTATGTACTGTAAGTGTAGCTCGATGCCTCAATCGCACGTCCTTTAATGTGCACCGAGTTCCGTGGCAGGGCTAAACAAGAAACACGGAACTCGGCCTGGAGCTTTTCCATACCTGTACAAGCCCGTCTTTAAAGAGCCTCTATATACAGATATACCTAGGGTCTGTTTTCGTGGTGGCTATGGCCCCACCTCGGCCCCTCCCTCAACTAGTAAAGACTACAAAAGCTAAGCGACCTCCCCTAATAACAACCAATCTAAACATCCATGTGGCGTCTACCCTCAACCCCGTACCTCGATAGTGAAAGGATAAATGGTATCTTGGGTTTATCTCTAGTCTTTCGCATCCCGCTGGCTGTCAATGACGGATATCCGACGGTCTACTATCCTTGTTGGTCATGACTCTCTCTACCTCCTCGTGAGGCAACCGTCGAATCATCCTGGTGTCACCTCGTCACAGCATTCTGACTGCATAGCTACATCTGTAGTCAAGGCCCACCCACGTAGTAGTTACGCGCAGACCCAACCTCTGCGAGTACAACCTAAGACATCTGTCGTTGCACAGAGGACTACTAGGAGCACCTTACGTACTTCAGGAAGCCGCGTGCTTCCTACTCCAGTCCTTTGGATCCATTATAACAATCAGATGAATGTGCGCTCCCCTCGTTTCATATAACACCTCGATGATTTACCCCGTTAGATTATTCACCCTCAAACGTGCGGACTGGTCCAAGCGCCTTTCTTTAATATGTTGTTAGACCCTATGTCTAAACATTCTTTTAGGCGCTTGCCTTACCTCACATTCCCATTTAACTTGGTTATTTCTATTCATATTGAATTTTTATTCCAATTTACCAAGTTTGTCTTGCTTATTAATTTCAATCATATAACTTGATCCATTTAAGCTTATTAATAAGCCCACAACATGTTATTCTCTAGATTGTGGCCCAAGGTCTATAATCCATAATCCGTTTTATATTCTTTCTTGGTTACATCATTACCATAACATGTTCTCCTTAATACGTTATTAAGTATATCTCAATTCACATGTTACCTAATTAACATGTCACTTACCATTTATGATTAAATATAACTTATTTATTTTACAACTTTTCCTCATTCTTTCTTATTTAATCATAAATTCAATTTACAATGTCACTACAACTTATCATCGTTTACTTAGCAAATTATTACGCGTATCTAATTCTACCCTTTCTACAAGTTCTGCTTATCTTACAAGGTGTCTTTAATTACATAACTTTACTATATTTTCCACTGGTTATGTATACCATTAGGTGTCTTTAATTACATAACTTTATTGGGTTAAGTTCGTGGGCCTATATGTAAATATTACCCACCTCCTCTATTTTACTTAACCCACCCACTACCCATCCAATTTTTACTTAACCCTAACTTAAGTTCTTAATCATACAATCCTTATGGATTAAATTAGGTTAAGTAGTCCAATTCATTACCATGTCCAATTATGGTTATAATGGGCTAGACCTCCCACATTAGGCCTACAACATGTGGATGCTGGATATGCCGGTCGATCCGGGCAATCTTATTCCACAGTTGGGTCTAACCTCGTGTCTTAGCCCGATTCGTATTTGCACACTTAGACCTCTCACATTAGGTTCAACATTAGTGGCTGCTAGATATGTTGGTCGGGTCCAGGCAGATTTCCACCACTAATGCAACCTAACCTCGTGTCATTAGTGCCATTACAATTCCTAATTGTAATTACTAGACATTCCATTTTTATCCAAATCAACCTATGTCATTATAGGTGGTTATTTCTCTTTTTTCCCATATTTAATTATGTGCCCAGTTCACTATTCAAATCATGGAATTTTACACCCCTTTTCAATTCACCTTTTAATTATACACCATATGCTCTTTTTCCCAAGTTATAAGTCAAGGCATATACATACATATATATAAATATATGTTATGCACAAACCCAAATCTACATATTTTCCAGTTTATGTCCCTAGTCCATATTCACCCATTTCAATACAAGTTATACCTGAATCCATATTCGCATATTTTCCAATGTGTGCCTAAAATTCATATTCACATACGTCCTAATTTATGTCCCAAATTAGTACTTACATGTAACAACCCGGAAAATCCGAACCAATTTAAAAAATTTATTTTGGCAATTTTGATGAATTTTGAATAGTTAAAATGAATTATTTTAAATAATAACGATGAGAAATTTATTTTGAATAGAATTAGAACATATATATTTATTTGAATCGATGTTAAAATATAAATATTTATTTTTAATTATAAAAGAATTGGAAACGGCGCGGTAGTTCGAAAATTCGATTTCAAATTAAATGAATGTACAGGATTCAAAATAAACTGGATTTTAGCGAAACCAAAAATATTAGAATCTATTTGAGAATATCTTTCCAAGGAATCTGAAAAAATTAAAATTTCACAACGGGAATAAAAAGTTATGCCCAGTTGAAAATTCAGAATAGTCGCTATGGAATTTTGGCCCATAAAAATAGCCATTTTGCAAACGACCTCCGTTTTCGACGAAACCAATTTTGTTGGATCCGGGATGTCAAATTATTGCTAGATTCCAAAATTCATAATTTTTGGGATCAATATGCGAGCATGGCGAAGTAAAACGTATTTTGACAGTTTTAGTCAATTTGGATCAACCAGAAATTGGCCATTTTTCAAACGGTCTCCAAATTTAGCGAAATTAGTTTTGTTAGGACCTGTCACTACGAAGCTAGAAATAATTTTTCTGGAGTTTTCAGAGTCGGTATGTGGCTCCGGTAAATTAAAATGTATGTTTAAATTAAATATAAATTGATTTATATTGTAATTTAAATGAAAACTGAACAAAACAATGGAACTGGCTTACGGGACATATCCCTATGCATTTGAAATAGGGGTAATTAGCTAGGGACGATAGTCGGTGGGTTTGATTTGGGGTATGTATGGAAAAGTTGCTTTTTAGTGAAATAAATTAATTAAATAACTAAAATATTATATAATCCCCTATTTCCCTCTTCTCTCTCCTCAGTTGAGATCCGTCGAAGCAAAAGAAATAAAAGAAAAAAGACTTCGAACCCTCCCGTCGCCAGTGCCCCACGGCCGCCACCGCGACCTCCCCTCATACTACCAGCGCTGCCGATCGTCCCCTTCCTCCTCCAGCCGCCACCAAGCTCGGTCCTCCGATTGAAACCCTAAACCCTCCACAGCCCCAAAAACTGCCGAAAACCGCCACTCCCTCCCACTGCTCCGACCGCCGTGACTTCCACCACCACCCACGATCACCAGCGCCGCCTTCCCCATCACCCACTCCGACCCCGGGCCCCCTTTACACTAAAAATGAATTTTTTATGATTTGCATTGCCTTGTTTAACATCCTGAGATCCATTGGAAGCCCCCACGCCACTCGAGAACGCCGTCGTCAACCCCATTCCAACACCGCGAGAAATGTGAGTTTTTATTTTTATTTTATACATTTATGTAAATTAAAATGTGATTTCATATGTTTTACGTTAGCATAAAATTTTTACTTTCACATATATAATAGCAAGATAAAGTTCTAATTTTTATTTATGTAAAGATTCAATTTTTAGGTAGAGAAAGATTTGAATTTTAATTTGCTAAAAGATTTGATTTTTAACTTATATAAAGCTTTGATCTTTATTTTTGAAAAAAGCTTTGATCTTTATATTTGAAAAACTTTGATTTTTAATTTGAAAAGTTTGATTTTTAAACAAGAAAAAGTTACATAAAAATATGATTTTTATATGAGAATAAAAATATAATTTTTATATAAGTAGAGATATAAAAATATAATTTTTATATATGTAGAGTAATAAAAATATAATTTTTATATAGAAAGAAGCGTGGTAAAAACATGATTTTTATATTATAGAGATAATAAAAATATGATTTTTATATTATAGAGATAATAAAAATATGATTTTTATTATCTAGGAAGCGAAGTAAAAATAGGATCTTTATATGTATAAAAGGTAAGTGAAAATACAGTTTTTATTGTTTGAATGGTTAAATAAAAATGTGATTGTATCCATATAGTGTTGAAATAAAAATGTGATTTGTATTATGAACAACGTGAAAAGGTTGAGTTGGAATGTCGGGCAAAACCAAACCGTTCAGAAATAAAGAATGATGGAGTGGATCCCACGGTGAGAACTTCTCACTTTTATTTTATTTTCTAGTTAAAATATAAACTAGGATGCAAACGGTGCTTAGCAGTAACTGACACCCGTCGTCCACAGACCATGGACGACTTGTTTGTTTTTTTGATTGTGTTGTGAAAATTGATTGTGTGATGTGGAATGGAATAAAACATTTTATAGATAAAAATATAATTTTTAACGTGTATAGAAATGAAATAAATATTTATAAACAAATCGAACAATTTTTTTATGTACACCCATTTGACTGATATTGATTTGGACCATAAATTTTACACATCGCCCAACTGCACAAATAAAACCTGTGCTTGATTGTTTGAAACCCCACACGGGTATTGGAATGATATTTGGCATACACTAATCCCAATATTTAGTTGTATGTCGGTAGATTGATTGATATGCTGTTATAAGCGTTGAATATTTATATTTGATGCTTATGCAGTGTCAAATGCACTTTGGATGATAGTTAACTGTATTTGGTTGCTGTTGTATATATGTGTATATGAAATCCATATAAATCACATTATATGGTAATTGACTATGTCTGATTCTAGTTCAGAAAGAAAGAATATTTTTAAAATAACTAATATTTTAAAAGATTGAATATTTTAAAATAAAATTCAAAAAAGAATCAAAATCTGATTTTGATGTCCGATTTGGGATGGACACGAATATATTGAAATATATAAAGTCGTATTGATTAGATTGACGCCATTTTGACGTGAACGATATTTATATCTATTTTATTCATTTTTAAAATGAATATTGAAAAGGAAATGATTTCAAAATGTAAAGTTTTGAAAATATTATTATTTGTATATCTATGATATGAAATATTCAATTTTGATTTGAAATTGAATATGAAGTAGAAGTCGTTTTGAAAACGAATTTAAAACGATTTATAAAATACATTTTAAATGCAAATCGACCAAATGTATATAATATATATAATATATATATATATATATATATAATGGCCTGAATAGAATGCGCCGCGCTGCGATAGTTCGCGAATTTCGACCATTGACTTCTAACGGACATTATGGGAGATCCGACCGTCGGATTCTCCTAAAACCAGAACCATTGGGTTTGTATTGAAAAGTGATTTCTAACAAATATGAGAGATTTGAAATCTAATGATTGGATTTGGAATTATTCCTAATCAAATTTGGAAATGGTCGCTGTAAGTGCAGTTCGATGGCCGTTTACGGAAATCGACTGTACGGGCCTTGACAAAATTATTAAAAATATCAATAATTTATGTAAAATCATAACAAATGATTTGGAAAGAATTGGAATGAAAAATTCCGTATTTTAAAAGATAAAAATAGATTTTATCGAAATGAACTAGTTTTGAACCAGAATTATAATCCAATTATTTTTAAAATAAATAAATTGGATTGGAAATGGTTTTGGAAATAACCGAAATTTCCAATAAATGAATTAGAATGGATTTGAATCGAAATTATCTTCGGAATATTTCGATATTGTATTCCATGATTATACAGATATTGTGGAGGAATTTGGAAGATATATATATCGTTATTCCAATATGGTATTTGTTGATTCTAGAATTTGATACTGTATATAAGCCGATATATTTTCCATTCAGAGCCTTGTATTTAATATCAAATGTGATTTTGGGTTTGTCGTGAGTGGTGTCTTCACTAACACTATTCTTGAACCTAGTTGAGAAAAGATTAAATCTTTTTATTTAGATTTAATGAAGTATACCAATTAATTAACATTTAATTAGAACTGAATTGAAATTGGTTTTTGGGTTTATCATGAACGGTGTTTTAAATAACACTAGTTCTTTAAGCCGATTAACAAAGGAATAAGATTTTGGGTTGTCGTGAATGATATCTTTAATAATACTGTTCTTAGACCCAATGGAGTTAAGAAAATATAAACTAACTGAAGATTAGTTAAGTTGAATGGTTTCCTGGGTATTGATCTGATGTTGGTTTTGGCCTTCGGGGTTAATACTTAGGGAATTGTTCACTTGCTAATTTACGGTTAAAGGCTGATGGAATGGAATGTGATTTTGAGTTTATCGTGAACCGTGTTTTAAATGACACTAGCTCTTTAACCCAGTTAAAGACAGGATATGATTTCCTAAGTTAAACAATCATTAATATTGATTTTTGGGAAGATTAAAACCAAGTGGAGTTTTAATGCATCTTTAATTAGATTGAAATGATATGCAAAGGAAGATTAAAGAATAAATTTAAAGAATTTATCTTTGCTAAAATTAATGGGAACCTTTCCTAAAGTATATGAATATTTGGATAAAGAAATATTCTGGATTGGAATGAGGCGTATGTTGTGTTTTTATAGAACTTATTTATTATATACGCGAGTTATTCTGAAAGACTGGGTTTATCTCACTTTGAATAACTGGTTCGATGATGGGTCGAGGATGAAGATGGTGGTTGAAGACCGGAGGTCTTCACATCGTTTGGATGATTACTGATGTCTTGATTGGGCTGTATACCCAAGACGAGGTAATAAGTGGTGATCGTCCAGACGTACTTGGAGATCGACGGATATACGAGGGCCTCTCCCCTGTATTGGACATATGGGGGAGGAATAAGGTGCCTCCGGTTTCGTTCAGAACCAGAACGAACTAGCAAATGGATGTGTGTTTGACATCAGATTTCATTCTGTGTGATTGATAAACATCGATTGCATAGCGTGAATTGCCTGTGTGGCATGCTGAGATGCAAATGATTAAGGCTTCTGTTGAAAAGCAGGGTCTTGTGGTTGATGATCAAAGCACGGCTTTAATATAGTGTAGCTTTGTGCAGCGTTAATTCGCGAGCCTCACATCCCGGTGTGGACCAGAAATGGGAGAGGACTTCAGGGAGGACATGCATTTCTTTCTAACTAGGAGTGGTATTAGCGTTTTGCATGCCTTGACATTTTACTTATGTGGATGATGGATAGCGAGGCACGTCGGTTATATCGGTCGTTCTGGGGCCGATAGTTTGGTCTGGATATGACCAGTTTACGCCCCATAGGGCGGGGAAACATAGTGTTCAGGCATTTTAATCCACATCGAGTGGACCGGCCCTGACAATCCAAGGGCCCACCTGAGTCTGGGTCCTGAGGCTCGGGCTAGAGAGTCTCAAAGCGGTAAGGACGATCCCTTGCCTTGGTTCACGGATGAAAATCCAACTTCCAATATGTGACTTTGCAGTTTTAATTGTAGAGCCTAGTATTGGCGACATGATATATGGTACCCATGCCGTCTAGGATTGATACATTTATATTTGAAGTTGTTTTATACACTATGCACTAATAATAGTACCAAATGATTCATTTTAACATACCAAGCATGTTTGGCTATTAAAAGGGAAAATCTTATCCTTCGGCTTGCGTTGCATTATGTGGTAGGACCTGGGTCTTATAATAGCTTCATTTTTCCAAAAAGTATTGCATTGTTTTGTTATATGCACTGGTGTTCTTGGGAGGAAACCCGTTCCGTGTTATACGACGTGGTCCCTTGATATATCTGATGTAAAGTAAAGTTTTAAATAACTGTTTTAGTCTCACACCAGTCACATGACTGACTTGGAGTTTATTGTTTTAACCTAAACTCTGGGTGCCCCTATTTCTACACGGGCAGCTAGTAGTTTTTGTTTTGCAGATTTGTATTCACAGGATCCTGGTTTACAGCTGGAATGATATACGCAAAGCTCTGTATCCGTTTATCTCTTTCAGTTGTGTTTTGTATTATTTTCCGCTGCACTAACGTATTGTAATCTCTGATATTATTCTGATTTGTAATATTTATTCATACTCTGTATATTCTTGTATTCTGATGGAATTGTTGTAATAAGCAATGAATGTTCTTCTGTTTGTGTTCTGATTGTCTTGTTCTCAAAGCAATCCAGGCCTTTCCTTCACGGGGAAGTTTGGGTCGTTTCATTTTGGTATCATAGCTTTGGTTTACAGAGCTCGGAGAACAAGACACGTTAGAACCAAACGAAAGAATTCATCAGAGATTGGATTAGTAATATCCAATGAGAATGACTCGCTAGAGATGGGATCAATAGTATCCTAGAATGAGTCGGAAGAGAGTTGTCTTCAAATAAAAATGAAAACCAATTTTGTTTTGAAAATTTAAATCAATTATTCATATTTGAATATTATTTTTATATTGATTTGGACAGATTTTGCGTATACGTCTGATCCGCGTGTATTTGAAGTTTTAATATACTGAATAGATATAGAATCACACCCTAGTCGCCAGTAGATGTTCTGATGGTGGTTCGAAACATCATCGGAATTTATGTTCGTGTTTCGAAAGTGAGATATCTATATATTTCCATTTGACTGGTGTGAGAACCAAAATATAGTTAGAATATATTGTTGTGAATTGGCTTCAAAAACATGATTTTTGAGTATATAAAAAAAAATTATGAATTTGAAACATTAATTCACTAATTGATTGATGGTTGTGTTATATGATTGTTTGTTATTTAATAAACCATTATGTGATAGAACGGCACATATAACCAAATTGAACCAAATATTGAACTGTATTGAAAATTTATCGCATTTGCATACATGTACATGCATATACATTGAACAGGTCATAGCAAGGAGGCTAGAGAAGAGGAATAAAATTGTTTGCCTGACAAATAGGTACATGTTTATTGTATTTCTTGGGGTTTTTGATGATTTTATGAGCCGATTGGCTATTTTTTTTCTTTTTGGATTGGAGAGGCCTGTATGGTGATTTCGGGATTTTCCCGATGCTCCCGTACAAGGGAGGTTAATGCAAAGTTTTTCGAAAATTTAGGGTGATAGCCAAATTTTTGAAAAATTTGAAAAGTTTTTAAAAACTGAAAAGTTGAAGAACTTAAGCTGTAATGAAAGTAATGAAAGTTGAGTTGGTTAGTTAAACAACTTTCAGCTCCATTCCTTTTCGGGGACAAAAAGATTTTAAGTGGGGGAGATTGTAACAACCCGAAAAATCCGAACCAATTTAAAAATTTTATTTTGGCAATTTTGATGAATTTTGAATATTTAAATTGAATTATTTTAAATAATAACGGTGAGAAATTTATTTTGAATAGAATTAGAACGTATATTTATTTGAATCGACGTTAGAATATACATATTTATTTTTAATTATAAAAGGAACTGGAAATGGCGCGGTAGTTCAAAAATTCGATTTCAAATTTCAAATGAATGTACAGGATTCAAAATAAACCGGACTTTAGCAGAACCAAAAATATTAGAATCTATTTGAGAATATCTTTCCAACGAATCCGAAAAAACTGAAAATTCATAGCGGGAATAAAAAGTTATGCCCAGTTGAAAATTCAGAATAGGTGCTATGGAATTTCGGCCCTTAAAAATAGCCATTTTGCAAATGACCTCTGTTTTGGATGAAACCACTTTTATTGGATCTGGATGTCAAATAGTTGCTAGATTCCAAAATTCATAATTTTTGGGATCAATATGTGAGCGTGGCGAAGTAAAACGTGTTTTTGCAGTTTTAGTCAATTTGGATCGACCAGAAATTGGCCATTTTTCAAACGGTCTCCAAATTTAGCGAAATTAGTTTTGCTAGGACCGTATCGTGACTACGAAGCTAGAAATATTTTTTCTGGAGTTTTCAGAGTTGGTATGTGGCTCTGGTAAATTAAAATGTACGCTTAAATTAAATATAAATTAATTTATATTGAAATTTTAATGAAAACTGAACAAAACGATGGAATTGGCTTATGGGACATCTCATTGCATTCGTAATAGGGGTAATTAGCTAGGGACGACAGTCGGTGGGTTTGATTTGGGGTATGTGTGGAAAAGTTTCTTTTTAGTGAAATAAATTAATTAAATAATTAAAATATTATATAATCCCCTATTTCCCTTCTCTCTACTCAATTGAGATCGATCGAAGCAAAAGAAATAAAAAAAAAACTCCGAACCCTCCCGTCGCCAGCGCCCCATGGCCGCCACCCGCCACTGCGACCTCCCCCTTGCTGCTAGCGCCGCCGATCGCCCCCCTTCCGCCTTCGGTCGCCACCAAGCCTCGGTCCTCCGATTGAAACCCTAAACCCTCCACAACCACAAAAACCGCCTGAAACTGCCACTCCCTCCCACTACACCGACCGCCGTGACTTCTACCACCACCCACGATCACCAGCGCCGCCTCCCCCATCACCCACTCTGACCCCGGGCCGCCTTTACACTAAGAATGAAATTTTTATGATTTGCATTGCCTTGTTTAACACCCTGAGAGCCATTGGAAGCCGCCATGCCACTCGAGAACGCTATCGTCAACCCCATTCCAACATCGCAAGAAATGTGAGTTTTTATTTATATTTTTTACATTTATGTAAATTAAAATGTGATTTCATATGTTTTATGTTAGGATAAAAATTTGACTTTTACATATATGATAGCGAGATAAAGTTCTGATTTTTATTTATGTAATGATTCAATTTTTAGGTAGAGAAAGATTTGATTTTATTTATTTATTTTGAAAGATTTGAATTTTAATTTGCTAAAAGATTTGATTTTTAACTTATAAAAAGCTTTGACCTTTATTTTTCAAAAAATCTTTGATCTTTATATTTGAAAAGCTTCGATTTTTAATTTGAAAAGTTTGATTTTTAAACAAGAAAAAGTTTCATATATAAAAATATGTTTTTTTTTTTTTTTTTTTGGCATGGCCGACTGGTTTTTATAGTGGACCGGCCACTTAATTATTAAAAAAATAATCAGTACATTGGATGAAGGTGATACACCAAGAGTGTATCAACTAGGATAAAGCACTACTCCGCGCAGGGAGCCAAAGTGCCAACAAAATAGTTTAGAACATTCCTAACACAAATATGACAAGCTAGAATTGCAAGGAAACAGCGGGCTGGCGTCATAGAAATTACTAACAAAATAACATTTCCAGTAGGTCCAATACTGACCACCAACACCCTCGATGCTACACCGTGTTTAGCTGTCGAAATTTGCTCCGAGTTATTGGGGTGGAAACTTCCTTAGCGACTGGTGACTTCGGTTGTTCAAAGGTGTCGGCTTGAGGGGGTGGCTTATATGCCGCCGGTGGAAGAATATGAGCATACGGATGAGCTTGCTTCGGTTTCCCTCGCTTCATATGATTAGATGTGACAGTGGAAGTAGAGGCTTCGCATTCTTTTGCTATGTCAATAACTTTACCTTGCGTAGCCTGTTTAGGTTTCACTTTAGGACTGAAAATGTTAAGGAAGCCTGGTTTGAAGGTAAAGTTGCTAACTTGATCACTCATATTTGCCTGCACAGTATTATCTTTGCTAAGCAATTGACTGCCACCAGTCATCATAGTTTCTTCAAATCGTTGCGCATCCTCCAGAATATCCTGCGGTAATCCATCCGAATTATCCTCTTCATCAAGCTCATCAAGTCTCATGGAGTTCTCGAATTCCTTAATGTCCTTTAGTATAGTTTGAAGAGCATCGTCTTTATTCATTCCATCATAACACTCATTGTTGGTTTCCAACGGCCTCTGTTTTTCAATGACTCTATCGTTGTTTCTATTCTGTATTTTGTCTATATTCTCATGCATCATTCTCTCTTTGTTTTCACCCACCAAAGAGGGGTCATCAGGCGGTACAGTAGGCTTAGGTACTACTGCAGATCCGTCAGCGTTGGAAGCAATTTCCAGTAGAGGTTCATCAGTTATCTCTCCTTCTTCCACTTGCTGTTTTTCTGCATTTAGAGTGCCAAGGACAGCAAATTTATTTGAGCTTGAAACACCACTTGTCTGAGGATTGTCCTTATTAACTATCACTTTCTGTTTCCCAAATTTTGAACCATCTTTCCTTTTCCATTTCTCATATACTTGGACCTTGGCCAGTTTGTTACTTTTTGCTGATATTTTCTTTGGAATTCTCCTGGGATGGTCATTGCAACCAGCAAGATTATTGACATTGATCTGCTTAGAAGGCTCGCTCCTTATTTCGTTAGCACTCACATTCTGTTTACTACATTCCTCTTTTCTAACTGGTTTATCTGCCTGCGCAAGTTTTGTACATTTTTCCAGTGTATGCCCAAATACTTTACAGACAGAGCACAGATCCGGTTTCCACAAATACGTCACCTTAACAGTGTGTTCAGTTCCATCTTCTAATAAAACAGACAGTGTTTCACGCATTTTACAACTAGATGTAATCTCAACCATGCACTTAGCATATCCAAGCCGTTCTAAACTCTCAGTAGATTGATCCATGCACAAGAATTTTCCTACTAACGAAGCTAGCCAACATATACCTATTTGAGACCACGCTACCATCGGTAGATCATACATTCTAATCCACACAGGAACCTGTTTTATCCCCTTGCTAATGCTACCCATGGAAACATCCCACTTAGTTATGATAAACACTTTATTCCTTATTATCATTGGGTCAGCTTCGAGTATTCTCTTCCTATCATTACTATCTTGCAGCAAGAAGAAAAAAATGTTACCGTTATACTTCACCTTGACAGGACCTCTCGGTTTCCAGTGTGTCTTGAGATGGTTTACAACCGCATAGTAGGGCAGCGGAGAATCAAGGAAAAACCCCATCAAGTAATCTTGCCATATGTCGACACTTGCTTGGATGATGTCTGGCGTTGGAACAACGCTTTCCCCAGAAAATTTATGGATAATCGGTGGTGGAGAGAAAATACCAGCATTTCTAGGCTTTGAGGCGAATAAAGAAGACCATTTCACTTTAGGAAGAGGATTGGGGGGTCGGTTAGGTTGAGGAGGAGCAGGAGGAGGTGGATCTGGGTTCGGCGGGATCGGATCTGGCGGAAGATTTTCTGGCGGTTGGGTACAAAGCGAAGGGAAGGACAGAGGAATTGAGTGGCTCGAGGTTTTGGTAGAGATGTTTTTTATATGAGAATAAAAATATAATTTTTATATAAGTAGAGATATAAAAGTATAATTTTTATATATGTAGAGTAATAAAAATATAATTTTTATGTAGAAAGAAGTGTGGTAAAAATATGATTTTTATATTATAGAGAAAATGAAAATATGATTTTTATATTATAGAGATAATAAAAATATGATTTTTATTATCTAGGAAGCGAAGTAAAAATAGGATCTTTATATGTATGAAAGGTAAATGAAAATACGATTTTTATTGTTTGAATGGTTAAATAAAAATGTGATTATATCCATATAGCGTTGAAATAAAAATGTGATTTTTATTATGAACAACTTGAAAAGGTTGAGTTGGAATGTCGGGCAAATCCAAACCGTTCAGAAATAAAGAATGATGGAGTAGATCCCACGGTGAGAACTTCTCACTTTTATTTTATTTTCTAGTTAAAATATAAACTAGGATGCAGACGGTGCTTAGCAGTACCCGACACCCGTCGTCCACAGACCATGGACGACTTGTTTGTTTGTTTGATTGTGTTGTGAAAATTGATTATGTGATGTGGAATGGAATAAAATATTTCATAGTTAAAAATATAATTTTTAACATGTATAGAAATGAAATAAATATTTATAAACAAATTAAACGATTTGTTTATGCACACCCATTTGACTGATATTGATTGGGACGATAAATTTTACACATCGCCCAACTGCACAAATAAAACCTGTGTTTGATTGTTTGAAACCCCGCAGGGGTATTGGGATGATATTGGGCATACACTAATCCCAATATTTATTTGTATGTTGGTCAATTGATTGACAGGCTGTTATAAGCATTGATTATTTATATTTGATGCTTATGCAGTTCAGAATGCACTTTGGATGATGGTTGACTGTGTTTGATTGTCGTTGTATACATGTGTGTATGAAATCCATATAAATCACATTATACTGTAATTGACTGTGTCAGACTCCAGTTCAGAAAGAAAGAATAATTTTAAAATAACAAATATTTTAAAAGAATGAATATTCTAAAATGAAATTCAGAAAAGAATCAGAATATGATTTTGATGTCCGATTTGGGATGGACGCGAATATATTTAAATATATAAAGTCGTATTGATTAGATTGACGAAATTCATTGGTAGAATGGAAGGAATTAGGAGACGAAGAATCCGCTGGAAACGAATGGGAAGATAGAAAAATTCGAAGAAGAAAGGATTTTTTGGTTAGACGCTGGAATTAGCTAAACATTTTATCTGAACAAATGTAGAACCAGAACGGATGGTTTTATGTCTATTACCAGTCCTTCCTCCTGAGTTGAGACCAATCATTCAGATAGATGGGGGTAAACTAATGAGTTCAGATATTAATGAACTCTATAGAAGAGTTATCTATCAGAACAATACTCTTACTGATCTATTAGCAACAAGTAGGCCTACGCCAGGAGAATTAGTAATGTGTCAGGAAAAATTAGTACAAGAGGCTGTGGATACACTTCTTGATAATGGGATACGCGGACAACCAATGAGGGATGGTCATAATAAAGTTGAAAACGACGTGAACGATATTTATATCAATTTTATTCATTTTTAAAACAAAAAGGAAATGATTTCAAAATATAAAGTTTTGAAAATATTATTATTTATATATCGATGATATGGAATATTCAATTTTGATTTGAAATTGAATATGAAGTTGAAATCGTTCTGAAAACGAATTTAAAACGATTTATAAAATACGTTTTAAATGGAAATCGATGAAACATATATATATATAATATAATGGATTGAATAGAACGCACCACGCTGCGGTAGTTCGCGAATTTCAACCATTGATTTCTAACAGACATTATGGGAGATCCGACTGTCGGATTATCCTAAAACCGCAAACGTTGGGTTCGTATCAGAAAGAGCTTTCTAACAAATGTGAGAGATTTGAAATCTAACGGTTGGATTTGGAATTATTTCCAAATCAAATTTGGAGAAGGTCGTTGTAAGTTCAGTTCGATGGCCGTTTACGGAAATCGACTGTACGGGCCTTGGCAAAATTATTAAAAATATCAATAATTTATGTAAAATCATAACAAATGATTTGGAAAGAATTGGAATGAAAAATTCCATATTTGAAAAGATAAAAATAGATTTTTATCGAAATGAACTAGTTTTTAACTAGAATTACAATCCAATTATTTTTAAAACAAATAAATTGAATTGGAAATGGTTTTAAAAATAACCGGAATTTCCAATATATGAATTGGAATGGATTTAAGTAGAAATTATCTTTGGAATATTTCGATATTGGATTATACGGATATTGTGGAGTAATTTGGAAGATATATATATCGTTATTCCAATACAGTATTTGTTGATTCCAGAATTTGATACAGAATATAAGCCGATATATTTTCTATTCAGAACCTTGTATTTAATATCAAATGTGATTTTGGGTTTGTTGTGAGTGGTGTCTTCACTAACACTGTTCTTGAACCCAGTTGAGAAAAGATTAAATCTTTTTATTTAAATTTAATGAAGTATACCAATTAATTAATATTTAATTGGAACTGAATTGTAATTGGTTTTTGGGTTTATCGTGAATGGTGTTTTAAATAACACTTGTTCTTTTAACCTAACTAACAAAGGAATAAGATTTTGGGTTGTCGTGAATGGTATCTTTAATAATACTGTTCTTAGACCTAATGGAGTTAAGAAAATCAGAAACTAACTGAAGATTAGTTAAGTTGAATGGTTTCCTGGGTATTGATCTGATGTTGGTTTCGGCCTTTGGGGTTAATAATTAGGGAATTGTTCGCTTGCTAATTTACGGTAAAGGCTGATGGGATGGAATGTGATTTTGGGTTTATCGTGAACCGTGTTTTAAATGACATTGGTTCTTTAACCTAGTTAAAGGTAGGATATGATTTCCCAAGTTAAACAATCATTAATATTGATTTTTGGGAAGATTAAAACCAAGTAGAGTTTTAATGCATCTTTAATTAGATTGAAATGATATGCAAAGGAAGATTAAAGAATAAATTTAAAGAATTTATCTTTGATAAAATTAATGGGAACCTTTCCCAAAGTATATGAGTATTTGGATAAAGAAATATTCTGGATTGGATTGAGGCGTATGTTGTGTTTTTATAGCACTTGTTTATTATATATGCAAGTTATTCAGAAAGACCGAGTTTATCCCATTCTGAAAAACTGATTCGACGATGGGTCGAGGATAAAGACGGTGGTTGAAGACCAGAGGTCTTCACATTGTTTGGATGATTACTGATGTCTTGATTGGGCTATACACCCAAGACGAGGTAATAAGTGGTGATCGTCCAGACGTACTTGGAGATCGACGGATATGCGAGGGCTCTCCCCTGTATTGGACATATGGGGGAGGAATAAGATGCCTACGGTTTCGTTCAGACCCAGAACTAAATTGCAAATGGATGTGTGTTTGACATCGGATTTCATTCTGTGTGATTGATAGACATCGGTTGCATAGCGTGAATTGCCTGTATGGCATGCTGAGATGCAAATGATTAAGGCTTCTGTTGAAAGGAAGGGTCTTGTGGTTGACGATCAAAGCACAACTTTAATATAGCGTAGCTTTGTGTAGCGTTAATTCGCGAGCCTTACACCCTGGTGTGAACCAGAAACGAGAGAGGACTTCAGGGAGGACATGCGTTTCTTTCTAGCTAGGAGTGGTGTCAGCGTTTGCACGCCCTGACGTTTTACTTATGTGGATGATGGATAGCGAGGCGCCTCGGTTATATCCGTCGTTCCGGGGCCGATAGTTTGGTCGGGATATGACCAGTTTACGCCCCATAGGGCCGGGAAACGTAGTGTTCAGGCATTTTAATCCACATCGAGTGGATGATGATCCAAGGGCCTACCTGAGTCTGGGTCCTGAGGCTCGGGCTAGAAAGTCTAGAAGCGGTAAGGACGATCCCTTGCCTTGGTTCACAAATGGAAATCCAACTTCCAATACGTGACTTTGCAGTTTTAATTGTAGAGCCTAGTATTGGCGACATGATATATGGTACCCATGCCATTTAGGATTGATACATTCATATTTGAAGTTGTTTTATACACTATGCACTTATAATATTATCAAATAATTCGTTTTAACGTACCAAGCATGTTTGGCTATTATAAGGGAAAACCCTATCCCCCGACTTGCGTTGCATTGTGTTATAGGACCTGGGTCTTATAATAGCTTCATTTTTCCAAAAAGCATTGCGTTGTTTTGTTATATGCCCTGGCATTCTTGGGAGGAAACCCGTTCCGTGTTATACGGCGTGGTCCTTTGATATATCTGATTTAAAGTAAAGTTTTAAATAACTGTTTTAGTTCTTACACCGATCACATGACTGACCTAGAGTTTATTTTTTTAACCTAAACTCTGGGCGCCCCTATTTCTATATGAGCAGCTAGTAGTTTTGGTTTTGCAGATTTATATTCACAGGATCCTGATTTACAGCTGGAATGATATCCGGAAAGCTCTGTATCCATTTATCTCTTTCAGTTGTGTTTTGTATTATTTTCCGCTGCAGTAATGTATTGTAGTCTCTGATATTTTTCTGATGTGTAATATTTATTGATACTCAGTATATTCTTGTATTCTGATGGAATTGTTGTAATAAGTAATGAAATGTTCTTTTTTTTGTGTTCTGGTTCATCTTGTTCTCAAAGAAATCCGGGCCTTTCCTTCAGGGGGAGGTTCGAGTCGTTTCATTACACATGTCCCATTTTATGCTCAAATTATATATTCCAACATATGCCTAAATTCGTATTATCCAACAAGACATATGCCCCCAAACCCATATTCATATATTTCCAAATTTATGCCCAAATTTAGATCAATATTTTCCAATATCAATTATGCCCTAAATTATGTCTTTCCCCATTACTCCCAATTTTGCACGTTCACATCTCTCAGCGTTAAGCCTAGGCTCGAAGGTAGCCTGATTATATAAAAATAAAAAGGGAAAAGAGGGAGAGAAGAGAATCGAGAACAGGCATAATAACGAATCAATAATAAACTGATTGATATAGGCATAAACTGAATAGGAACATTATGACAGGAATTAACATGGCAGCAGTATGAACATATAAAAGCAAATCTGATAGTTATGTCATAATAGAACTAATTAGGCACCGATTCAAGATCCGATTTTAACATACATATCAAGATTACTATTTAAATAGTTAGATCTAAAAATAACATGAACTCACAGTGAATAAATCTAAGGAAATGGATCCAAATTACTACGAAGAACATGTTGAATAAGTTGTTGTAGCCATTGCTGAATTTGTTGTAGCAATCTTCGAACATGTATAATTTTCTTTGAATTGATTTAGAAGAAGAAAGGCCATTTTAATTTTTGTTGCAACAGAGCTTCACCGTCAGCATTATTTTTAGATGAATAAAACCAAGGTATAGGGTCCTTTATATAGCCTAGGGTTCAACGAATCTTGCTCAGAAAGGTGTCCAGATACAAACGAAGTACTTCGCGCAGATCTGTCAGGGGTGGGTCGACCCCCCTTTGGGTGGGTCGACCTATGGGTCGACCCCCATTTGGTTAGGTTGACCCACCTGGGCGGGAAGTCTGTCGCCTTCCCAAATTTCGAATTTTGAACCGAATTTTGAATTTCTGGACCCATATTTGAATTTTTGAACCTATTATATACACACACATATATATTCTTTCTATGTGTATACAAGCTTCAAACCTTAATAACTTCTTCATACGGTGTCCGATTTATGCAAACCAGGTGTCTATTTTGACCAGAATTTCGAGACTATCGCAGTCTATTTTACTTAATTATAATTATTAAATTAACTTTTCCTTAATTCATTGTTAATATTGTATTTCACATTGATTATTCTTTAATTCATCATCTTAAGCATCGTCAAAATTTCGGGGTGTTACAGGGAGTGAATATCATTTTATGCAGTTTATATATATTTTTAAATATTTTTAAGTTTAAGAGAATGTTATACAAAACATAGATATGGATAACCACAAAATTAAACACATATGCAGATAATAATAATAAAATAATTAACAAGAAAGAACACATCGGGATTATATACCGGTTTGTAGTAACCCTCGACCAGTCCCGTACAGCGTTGGGATGATGTGGATATCTTTTCAAATAATATACAAATTACGATCCTTGATTTTTGAGCTACAAGGGCACACCCCAACTGATTTCCTAAGTACAACAAGACTCAGTTGATTTCTAGGCCACAACCTACACCTAATTGATTTGCAGGGACACAATCACTCCCATTCGATTTATAGGGGATAGACCACACCTTTTCATTAATAGTTTGGAGGATAGACTCGGTATTGATCTTGAGATCTTTGATTATGGAAATTCTATAACTCTTCAGTAGTTCTTGAATCTCTTTGAGAGAGTTTGTTAAATAATTGAAGTAGAAAGAGATTGATATAATTCTTTTTTGAAAATTGACAGAGTATAAGTATATAGTTCGAGAATTAAAGAGCATTAATAGAGAAAGAAGAAAGGAAGAAGTTGTAACACCCCACGTCCAATAATGTCACTTACTAAGGGAATGCATTAACTTTCATGGAGTATTATAAGAGTATAGAATAGAATATCACAAGACAGATATATAAAATGGTGCTTAAGAAAATTTAAAATTTATTCATTGCAACGGAAAAGCAAAACATGTTTGGTTACAACATCAAAACCATATACGAGAGCCAAGCACACAAATATCCATCTTGTAAAAAATTATTATCATAGTACATAAAAGTAAAACCATAATCCCACTCCAAATAGCCACAATGGAAAAGAGATAAAGCTGAGCGTTACTTTCAACACTTCTAAGCACTTCAAGAAGAAAGAGGTCCAAGTCAAGCTTCACTAATCCCACCCTGAGGACCTGGGGGGAGGGAAGAAAGAAAAGAGGCGAAACAAAAAGGGTCAAACATAAGTCTGGAAAGTCTAGTGACTTTAACAATATAATCAGTAAAGTAACAGGATAAGAACATAAACTGGATACAAGAGATGACTGTAATATAAGCAGATATGATAAGGTAAACAAGATAGGTAAGATAGGACATCGACTGCGCTTCTAACCACTATAAGAGATGCTCTGCACCATACCAACATACTAGTTACATACTAAAGATGATCCCTTTCTACTAATCATAATAATGGTAGCTTCGTGTACTCCTAGCTACTTTCGTAGGTGCCCACTTGCTCCTACCACCACTAGTTGTACCCACTACCCTCCCCATTCGATCGGCTCCCTAACCTCGTAGATACCTGTGTTGGTCCCATAATAGGGTGTATCACTCCCTAAGGTGGCAACCTCGATACTACTGAAATGCACAACTTATACCTACATGATGCAACAACGTCTTACCTACCATCCCGGACCCACGCACGCATACGACTCCGTTGGACTTGCACTGCTTGACCTCTTACAATCAACCCCAGTAAGCGTGTCCCTGTCCACGACCTAGTTCGAGCTCATATAGATACTAAAATGGATTACTAGTTGAAAAAGGTCCATTCACTTGACACAAGCTTCCCTCTTAAGCTTGGTCCCCACTAGGAATTCCCACTTAACCCCTCTTTATCCCCATGTCTAATCACATGTCTCATCTTGGTTAAGTGCTTTTATTATGTTTTACATGCTACCCATGTTACCCACTTAACCCTTTATCATCCCCATGTCTAATCATAGGTCTTATCTTGGTTAAGTGTTCATTAATTTATTATAACCCATAATCTTGCAAGAGCCCTCACATTAGATTGATTTTTTGCGGTTGCTGGATATGTCGAGCAGTTCCGGGTAGGCTTATACCGCAAACCGAATCTAACCTCGTGTCTTTGCATTATTACGCATCTAATTTCTACCTTTGACCTATCACATTAGACTGTCGTTTGTGGTTGCTGGATATGTCTGGCGGTTCCGGATAGACTTCTACCGCAAAGCAAGTCTAACCTCGTGTCGCTCAGGCGTTCATTATCTCTTCTTTTCTACAAACCCAAATTCAAGTTCTGACTTATTACATATATTCCAATTGCCCATAATTTCCAATTCAATTCAAGTTACGTTTATACTTCCAATCCAAGTCATGACTATAATTCCATGTATATAAATTGTACCAATTTTTAGCCCAAATCAATTACATGATTACAAATCAATTTATGCCCATTTACATATTATTCAATATTTTCCCAAACTTTTCCCAATCTTTCCAATGTTATTCGTACGCAAATCTCAATGCAATATGTTAGGCTCGAAGTTAACCTAATCTCATAAAGAAAAAGAAGAAGGGAAGAGAATCATGACATCAAAATTGGCATAAAATTTTCACATGAAACATGAACTGGCGTAGAACAATAAAATAGATCTAATAGGCATATGATAACAGTAATTTGGATATGATTCTAAAAGATAAGAAATCTACAAAACTTGATATGATTCGTCTTACTTGTAGGCATGATCATTAAATCCAATTTACAATCCTATCACAATTACTTTTTAATTATATGTGAAAGTAACATAGACTCACAGCGACATGATGTAGGAGAGAGGATAGATCTGAATTTTGATTTATGAATTTGATTAGCTAAACCGTTGTTGTAGAATTTGATGCTTATCTTCCAATTTGAATACTCTTATTCTGATTTGCTTTGGTGGAGAAGAAAGGCTAGGTTAATTTAGATTTGAGCAGCATGGAGGTGCCATGGATTAGTGTAATGAAATTAGGTTAGGTTTAGGTGTCTATTTATAGGAGTACTAGGTGTATTAGGACCTTTAAATTAGATTAGGATCCATCTGAACCATCCAGACTAGAAAGACACATCATCCAGCCAATCCCAGAAGGACACATCATCCCTAGACCACCAAAACACGTCGACTAGATCTGGGCAGATGGGGGTCGACACCCCTGTCGGCACCCCTTATGGGGGGTCGACACCGATGTCGACACCCACGAGCGGGAATTTTCCCGCTCAGCACTTTTCGCTGATTTCGAGTTTTGAATTCGTTTTTGATTTTTAATTATTATTTAAATTAATTCTGGTTTAAACTAAAATCTTCTAAGCTTGATAACATCTTCATATGATATCCGATTTACGCAAACTCAGACTCTATTCCAAGCAGAATTCCGAGACGAACGCAATGGCACAGCCTGTTTCCCTTAATTCTTCTTATAAAAATTAAGTATTCTTTAATTATCTCTTATGTCATGTTTTAAAACTACGGGGTGTTACATTCTCCCCTCCTTAAAGGATTTCGTCCCCGAAATCCTCAAGTTAAGAAGAATGTATCCTACCATCCATCATCCATCTACTCATCCATCATCCACAAGCATCTATTGTCCTTAAAAGAATTCTAATGTTATATGAACATATGCAAAAGTGTGTGTATATGTCCCCTATCTAATGCAAAGATCAGGCGGTCTACTGATTCAGTTGACCTCCTTAATGCGAAACATGATAGTGCCATGCGTCCATTACGTATGCAAAAGATTCCTAATGATACATATCATTTCTATATGTGTGCACAACCATTCATTCAAATGCAGCATCCATATGATAACACATTCAATATACATCCATTAACTTAAATATGCATACTCATTCATATGCAATATGAAAGTGATTGAGCCAATCTAGTGCCTAATGTGTGTGTAAATGCATCCACGAGCGACCACTAGCAAACACTTACATCCACTTGCATCCACCAAACATACCGTGTCTCAAACACATGTTTACAACCATAGGATTTTCTACCTAAATATCGAAGATATAATCGAGAGGATACACTAAACGATAGAACAAGTATAAACAAAGCGGTAGAAAAAGGAGAAGTTAAGAACATACCCTCAAAAGGAAAGGCTACGACGCACGTATCTTGTCTTATGTTTCCCAAGTCGCGTCTCCTTGATCATCTCTCCATTGGATTTTAACCAACTTGACCTCTCGGTTGCGTAATTTCTTGACCTCCGATCCAAGGATGCATGTAGGAACTCATCTAACCGTTGCATCTCGTTCTACTTCCGCTTCTCTAAGCATGCTCGGCTCTACTACTTCCGCCGTATCATGTAAACATTTCCTCAAATGCGACACATGAAATACGTCATGAACACCACTAAGCTTCTCAGGCACCCTATAGGCCATCTGTCCAGTTCTTTCTGTAATGGGGAATGACCCTACGAACCTTGGTGCCAATTTCCCTACAGATCCAAAACGAACTACATTCCTCAATGGTGACACTTTAATAAAAACCATGTCTCCAACATCGAACTCAAGATCGGTTCTTCTCTTATCAGCATATGATTTTTGCCGGTCTTGTGTCGTCTTCATGCGTTTTTTAATCAAGTCTATCTTCTTTGAAGTTTCCCTAACCATTTCGGGCCCAAGTAAAATCTTATCCATAAATTCCCACCAACAAATCGGTGATCGGCAAGGTCGTCCATATAGAGCTTCAAAAGGTGTCATGCCAATACTAGTCTGATAGTTGTTGTTGTAGGCGAACTCTACTAATGGAAGTTGTTCTCCCATGTCCCTCCAAAGTCCAAGATACATAACCTCAAAAGATCTTCTATAATCCGATTCACTCTTTCTGTTTGGCCGTCCGTTTAAGGGTGACAAGCAATGCTCAAACACAATTGCGGTCCTATCGTCTCTTTCAAGCTCTTCCAAAACTCACTAGTGAAAATGGGATCTCGATCGCTTACGATACTAGAAGATATGCCATGTAGACAAACTATATCTTGGAGATAAACAAATGTTAACCGTGCCGCTGTTCTTTTACTCTTAACGAGAATGAAATGGGCGCTCTTGGTAAGTCTATTTACTACTACCCAAATCGCCGTGTTACCCTTCCTTGACCTCGGCAACCCGTTGACGAAATCCATGGAAACACTTTCCCATTTCCACTGTGGAACCTCTAAAGGGTGAAGCAAACCACCAGGCTTCTTTTGCTCAGCCTTGACTTGCTAGCACACTAAGTATCTAGAAACGAACTCAGCCACATCCTTCTTCATTCCGACCCGAAAGAAAACTCGCATTATGTCCCTATACATCTTCTTAACACCGTGATGTATGGTCATCTTAGAACGATGTGCTTCTTCAAGGATTGTCTTTCTCAAACCCTCCTCTCGTGATACGCAATGTCTTCCGTCTCTACGCAACTAACTTTTGACATCTATAGTATACCTACTAAGATTGCTCGAAGACTCCCCTCTTATGAGCTTGTCTACTATCTCTATCAGCTGTAGGTCATCTAGCTGTGCCGCACCTATCTGACCCAAAAGCGTAGGTCGCACCTCTATTAATGCCAACAAACTGGGAACATAATCGATAGAGGGTCTAAAGTCAAAGGTAGAGATATACTCTAAATTCTGCCGCTCGACAAACAACGGGCTCAAAGTCAACTTCTTTCTACTCAAGGCTTCAGCTACAACATTACCCATGCCAGGGCTATATGCAATCTCAAAATCATAGGAAGCTAAGAACTCCATCCACTTCTGTTGCCTTAAGTTTAGATCTTTTTGAGAGAACAGGTATTTTAGTGACTTCTGGTCTGTATACAACTCAAACCTCTCACCAAGAAAGTAATGGCGCCAAGACTTAAGCGCAAAAACTATGGCAGCTAATTCTAAGTCGTGGGTAGGTTAATTCTTCTCATGGATCTTTAACTGCCTTCCACCATAGCATATCATCCTTCCCTCTTGCATCAAAACTGCACCAAGCCCTATCCCGCAAGCAACGGTATACACTGTGAACGGTTTACTCCCATCTGGCAAAGCTAAAACTGGAGCTATCGTCAATGCCCTCTTCAAACATTGGAAAGTATCGTCACAGTCAACATCCCAAGAAAAGGTCAAATTCTTTTTGGTCAACCGTGTAAGTAGGGCTGATATCTTGGCAAAGTCCTTGATGAACTTTCTATAATAGCCTGCCAATCCTAGAAAACTTCTTATTTCCGTTGCATTCCTAGGAATCTTCAAATCTTGGATTGCTACCACCTTCGCAGGATCCACGGCTGTCCCTTCCTTAGAGACCACATGCCCTTAGAACCTCACTTCCATTATCCAAAAATGACATTTGGAGAACTTAGCTTTGAGTTGATGTGCTCGAAGGGTCTTTAAGACTTCCCTAAGATGTAGGGCATGTTCTTCCTCGCTTCTAGAGAATGTCAAGATAACATCCACAAAGACCACCACGAACTTGTTTAAAAACTCCCTAAACACCCTACTCATCAAGTCTATGAAATATGCGGGTGCATTCGTCAAACCAAAAGGCATGACGAGCCATTAAAAGAAACTGTCGGGAGTCCTGAAAGCAGTCTTATCTATACTATCCTCAGCTACCCTCAACTGATGAAATCCTGTAGCTAAGCCCAACCGTGAGAAAACCGAAGCACCAACCAACTGATCGAACAAATCATCTATCCTCGGCAGTGGGTGTCTGTTCTTCTTCGTGAGCTTATTCAGCTCTCTATAGTCCATGCACAATCTAAGCAAACCATCAACCTTTGTAGCAAAAACAACAAGAGCACCCCACTCCGAGATACTTCTTTCTATGAACCCTTTCTCAAGCAACTCTTTCACTTGTTTGCTAAGCTCCCTCCTTTCACTTGGAGCCATGTGGCGCACAAGCAATGCAATTGGCTTTGCATTGTCCACCAAATATATACGGAAATCTATCTCGCGTTTTGGAGGTAAGCCCCTAACCTCCTCAAAGACATTTGCATACTCACGGACTACTCGAACAGATCCCAAATCATCAATAGATGTGTCAAGAGATTCTAGGTAGCTAAGCATAACAGAACCCTTAGGATCACATGAGATATCGAGAGTATTACCCAAGCTAGTCAATAGTCTAACTACCCTCTTTTCACAGTCTAGAATGGCACCATACTGGCTAGCCAATCCATCCCTAGAATCAACCCATAGCCCGTGAAGCCAAGCACACAAGTGTTACATTCGAACTCAATGCCATGCACATATATTCTCAATTCCCGACATAACATAGAAAGATGAGCCATACCCCCAATAGGATTTGAGACAACCACGGGATCCACTACTATACTAGTATTAGGTGCAGAGAATCAACAACAGAAGCAGATATAAACGAATGTGAAGTGCCAGAATCAAACAAAGTACGTATAGGATGATCGAAAAGGAAAATCAAACTTTCAACAGAAATGTTTCTACCTCTCTCTTGTCTAGGTGCCATGAGAGCATGAACCTGCCCTCCAGAAGTAGAACCTGCCCTCTGTCTTTCCATTTTCCTATCCTCCTTGGGCAGTCTTTAATCATAAGTCCTGCCTCACCATATTGGAAACAACTCATCTTCTTCTTCTTCCTATAGTCCTTCTTCAAATGGCTAAGTATTCCACAATTGTGACACTTCCTTTTCTCTGTATCCTTGTTATCCTTACTGCCTTTCTTTTGTTGTTGTTATGCCTTCTTTGGATCCCCTTTCTTATCCTATGCCTTATCTACATTAGCACCTTTCTCCTCTTCATGCATTAACGCCATGTCAACAAGATTCTCAAAAGTAGCCCCCATAGGAATGTGGGACATAGCCAACCCGTGTAATGGTTCATTCAGACCCTTGGAAAATCTCAAAGCCTTCTTATGTGGTGTGTTAACTAATTCCATACCAAATCTTGCTAACTGGTTAAACTTGTTAACGTACTCCTTCACAGATAAAACTCCCTTGTTTCAAAGCCAAGAACCTCTCCATGTATAAACTCTCCTCCGCTTGTGAAAGAAATTTCAACTCGAACCTTTGTTTAAAATCCCTCCACGTCTCCACTGCATATCCACTATTAGTTACTTCCCACCAAAATGCAACTTCGTCATTCATCAACCAAGCAGCTAGCTGAACCTTCCTTCTGTCATCTATCTCAAAGATATCAAACAAGTCCTCCACTTACTTGAGCCAATTCCGAGCCTCCACAAACGTCTTAGTCCCATAAAATGGATTTCCGTCCATCACATGGAAGTCTTTGCATATCTTAGAAAAAGAATCTACACAAGGAGGAGGAGGAGCGGTTGCAGCTGGGGGAGGAGGAACGTCTGCTGGGCCTACGGAAGTAGCCCTAGCCTCCAGATACCTTATGAACCAACCAGGTATCTGTACGCCCTCGGGTATAACGGGTTCCCCAGACATGCTGAAAGGAAAAAGAAAGAGATTCAAAACAGAGAATCGAAAGATAGATATATAGCTTTTGGGGATTATGTTTTTCATAATAAACCTTTCTCTTGAAAATACCTTCTTTAAAACATGTTTTTGAAAATGGTTTTCAAAATCTTTTATCTGTTCTGGTAACCTTCAGCTCTGATACCATGTGTACCACCCCATGCCCATTAATGTCACTCACTAAGGGAATGCATTAACTTTCATGGAGTATTATAAGAGTATAGAACAGAATATCACAAGAATAGAACAGAATATCACAAGACAGATATATAAAATGGTACTTAAGAAAATTTAAAATTTATCCATTGCAGCGGAAAAGCAAAACATGTTTTGTTACAACATCAAAACCACATACTAGAGCCAAGTATGCAAATACCCATCTTGAACAAAAGTAAAACCATAATCCCACTCCAAATAGCCATAATGGAAAAGAGATAAAGTTGAGCGTTACTTTCAACACTTCCAAGCACTTCAAGAAGAAAGAGGTCCAAGTCAAGCTTCACTAATCCCACCCTGAGGACCTTGGGGGGGAGGGAAGAAAAGAGGTGAAACAAAAAGGTTCAGACAAAAGTCTGGCGAGTCTAGTGACTTTAACAATATAACCAGTAAAGTAACAGGATAAGAACATAAACTGGATACAAGAGATGACTGTAATATAAGCAGATATGACAAGGTAAACAACGTAGGTAAGATAGGACATCGATTGCACTTCTAACCACTATAAGATATGCTCTGCACCATACCAACATACTAGTTACGTACTAAAGATGATCCCTTTCTACTAATCATAATAATAGTAGCTTCGTGTACTCCTAGCTACTCTCGTAGGTGACCACTTGCTCCTACCACCACGAGTTGTACCCACTACCCTCCCTCATTCGATCGGCTCCTTAACCTCGTAGATACCTGTGCTGGTCCTACAATAGGGTGTATCACTCCCTAAGATGGCAACCCCGATACTATTGAAATGCACAGCTTATACCTACATGATGCAACAACATCTTACCTACCATCCCGGACCCACGCACGCACATGACTCCGTTGGACTTGCACTGCCATCGCTAACTCTTTGTTGACCTCTTACAATCAACCCCAGTAAGCGTGTCCCTGTCCTCGACCAAGTTCGAGCTCATATAGATACTAAAATGGGTTACTAGTTGAAAATGGTCCATTCACATGACACAAGCTTCCCTCCTAAGCTTGGCCCCCACTAGGAATTCCCACTTAACCTCTCTTTATCCCCATGTCTAATCGCATGTCTCATCTTGGTTAAGTGATCTTATTATGTTTCACATGCTACCCATGTTACTCACTTAACCCTTTATCATCCCCATGTCTAATCATAGGTCTTATCTTGGTTAAGTGTTCATTAATTTATTATAACCGTAATATTGCAAGACCCTTCACATTAGATTGCCATTTTGCGGTTGCTGGATATGCCGGGCGGTTCCGGGCAGGCTTATACCGCAAACGGAATCTAACCTCGTGTCTTTGCATTATTACACATCTAATTTCTACCTTTGACCTCTCACATTAGACTGCCATTTGCGGTTGCTAGATATGCCGGGCGGTTCCAGGTAGACTTCTACCACAAACCAAGTCTAACCTCGTGTCTTAGGCGTTCATTATCTCTTCTTTTCTATAGACCCAAATTCAAGTTCTGACTTATTACATATATTCCAGTTGCCCATAATTTCCAATTCAAGTTATGTTTATACTTCCAATCCAAGTCATACCTATAATTCCATGTATATAAATTGTACCAAATTCTGCCTCAAATCAATTACATGATTACAAATCAATTTATGCCCAATTACATATTATTCAATATTTTCCCAAACTTTTCCCAATCGTTCCAACGTTATTTGTATGCAAATCTCAACGCAATATGTTAGGCTCGAAGTTAGCCTAATCTCATAAAGAAAAAGGAAAAGAAGAAGGGAAAAGAATCATGACATCAAAATTGGCATAAAATAGGCGTATGAAACATGAACTAGCATAGAACAATAAAATAGATCCAATAGGCACATGATAACAGTAATTTGGGTATGAATCTGAAAGATAAGAAATCTACAAAACTTGATATGATTCGTCTTACTTATAGGCATGATCATTAAATCCAATTTACAATCCTATAAGAATTACTTTTTAATTATCTATGAAAGTAACATAGAACCATAACGACAGGATTTAGGAGAGAGGATAGATCTGAATTCTGATTTCTGAATTTGATTAGCTAAACCGTTGTTGTAGAATTTGATTCTTATCTTCCAATTTGAATACTCTTATTCTAATTTGCTTTGATGGAAGAAAGGCTAGGTTATTTTAGATTTAAGCAGCATGGAGGTGCCACAGATTAGTGTAATGAAATTAGGGTTAGGTTTAGGTGTCTATTTATAGGAGTACTAGGACCTTTAGATTAGGATCCATCTGAACCATCTAGACCAGAAAAGACACGTCATCCAACCAATCCCAAAAGGACACATCAGCCCTAGACCACCAAAACACGTCGGCCAGATCTGGGCAGATGGGGGTTGACACCTCTATAAGGGGGTCGACACCCATGTCGACACCCCCGGGGGGTCAACACCCATAAGCAGGAATTTTCCCGCTCAGCCATTTTCGCTGATTTCAAAATTTGAATTCATTTTTGATTTTTAATAATTATTTAAATAAGTTCTACCTTAAACTGAAATCTTCTAAGCTTCATAACTTCTTTGTATGATATCTGATTTACGCAAAATCGGACTCTATTCCAAGCAGAATTCCGAGATGAACGCAATGGCACAACCCGTTTCCCTTAATTCTTCCTATAAAAATTAAATATTATTTAATTATCTCTTATGTCATGTTTTAAAATTACGGGGTGTTACAGAAGTAGATGATTAAAAGTTTGTTAAAAAATCGAATTTAGATGGCTATTTGTAGTCTCCCAACGGTCAATCCTTTCAGAATAGTTTTGAATTCAAAAGACACGACTTTTCAAAATTCGAATTGGAAAACAACGACCACTATGTCAATGTACATTTTTGGGCATGTCGATGTACCTTAGTAAAAATTCAAAAAATAAAAAAGTTGATTTAAAGAAAATAACAATTAAATAAATTATGGTGACTTTTGAGTTAAAACAAACTATATTCCTTTATATTAACATAGAGTTTTTCAACTACAAATTTATATTAAAAAGGTTGATTAAAGATTGATTAAGATGATTTAAAATGATTAAAAAGAGACTATATATAAAATGATATTTAAGTATGTAAAACTACAAATATAAGAAATTCTTTAGAACTTAATATATATATCAGTAAGCAAAATTAGAACTTAAGTAACTACAAAAAAATAGTATTAAATGTAAGTAAGAAATATTTAAATCAAAAGTTGAAAAGCATTTAGCTTAGCCTTGCCAAAAAACATATTTAGGAAATAAAATATATTTAAAAGAACAAAAGTTAAAATAAATTTAAAAACAAAGAAATATATTTAAAATAAGGAAGTAATTTTGAAATCATTTTGAAATTAAGATACGAATATTTAAAAATAGTAGGAAAAGATTGAAATAAGGATTCAGTGCTAATCACACTTACAAGGAATATCCACTTTGCAGATTTCTTTTATATTGTTCTCTCACGCTTACAAGGAATCATAGGAGAATAACAAGAAATTAAGCATTTAAGTTTATGATATTTCTAAATTCAAGATTTCTTTTATATTTTGTGCTTTAAAATAAGTATTAAAACAAGAACTCAACTGATAGAGTTAGTGGTATGTATTGGAGATAATTATGTAATTTGTTACGTATATCTAACTCGTTGACCAATCATGTTAAAAAAATGTGTTTTTTATAATATACTTAATATAGTGTGTTATATTAAATAATTACTTAATGAAAAATATATTTAATAGAAAATCCATAAATGAAATATCTTGTGATACTAGTTGTAAAATGTTGTAACTGTGGAAATTTTACCATTATGAATATTAAATGTTTCTAATCAAGATACATAAAGATTGGATCGATGTATTCATTGAAAGTAAAGTACATAACATTCTCTAAACGTTAGGTAGCATATTTCTCATCGCTGCTGTGAAAACCTAGAGGTTACTAATTGATGGTTATTGGATAATTATGGAATGACTCATTGATAACTTTCTATTGGTTAATATAACTTGGTTGAACAGAAAATAGCAATGGGACCGATTTACACAGTTTCTCGACTTAAAAGGACAATGGAACTTCAATATTAAAGCTTAGTTTTGATTAAATTAAAATTGTAGCATGATGTTCATCGAGTGATTACAGTTGGGTTAAGTGAAAGTATTGAAAGTGAAGCATTATTCAAAAGAGGTTACGTCTCCTTAGTTATAGAATGTTAGGATCACAATCAACTTAGGTCAACTAAAATTCTAAGTCTCTATCAGTGCATTTTTTTTGCATAACCGACTGGTTTTTATAGTGTTCTGTAACACTTTTTTATTATAACCGATAATAAAAATACAGTATAGTACAGGTGATTATGGTTGACAATCAAGTAATATGGTTTTTAAGGTGGTCCGTCCACCGCCTACGGCAGCTATTGTGGGCCATCCACACTATATATGTCTCTACGCAAGGAGAACATTACATGTTATGTTACATACTTCAAAAAGAAGTGGAATTACATCTGTACACAACAATGCAAAATGAGTACACAGATACACAGTGTTGTTGTGTACAAATACATGGTTGCAGCAAGGAAACAATATAACAAGACGTCACAGCAGCCACAAAAGTTTCTTGATCCCATAAACTATAAGCTCCCCTTTACATAATCGTAGGAAGGACAGGGTCCCTACCATACATCGAGCTTTTCACCAGAGAGGACAACAACATCAACTCCAAGGAAAATGACATGATAGCAAATCTTGACATGGACAGAATCCATTGCATAGAGAGAACACGCGAATAGTAAATAGGATACCTCCATGGTTAGCTCGTACAATAATGGCTTCGAGAGCCAAGCCCTTCCCTTTTGCTAAAGCATGACTAAAACCAAGAAGACATCCACGAAAATAACCTTCTCTACTCGCCTATTGACAGATACATGGCATAAGGCATAATATATAGTGTATGTTCCAAAGGAAAAAAATCTGCCCAACCACTGACATTGCAAGCCGAAGCTTCCATGGCGTCAGGGAAGAGACAAGTGACAAGGCAAAGAACATAGAACAGCACCCAAGAAAAAGACCCAAAACCAAAAGGATACAAAATGAAAACAGACCAACACCAAAACCTCAATTTCATATGCCCAAGCAATGATATCAACAAACACAAGACGAAATACAATGAATATCCACCAGACATAAGCCCCATCACAATTATGAGAGTGAGACGTGGGACATACAATGAGATGGAAGTTACTGTAGAATCCAGGCGATTCCTAAATCCTACAAACCAGGTTAGCCGAAACAACTGACGAGCAGAAGCCACCAAACAATGGAAATAGGGGAACCTTGGACATAAAAAGGTTTGGGTTTGCTCGGATTCGATTTATGGAAGTGGGGGAATCAGCGATAGGGTTCAGATACGAAGGTGAAAGTTGAGAGCCGAGGTGAGCTTATGTGTGGCGAAAGCAGATGGTGTGAAGTGGAATCGTGAGTTAGAGTGGAGAAAGGGATATGAAGAATCAGTGAGAGGGGGAGATTGGAAGAAAGGAGGATCGCATCTATCGCCATTTACAAACTCACTGAGCTCTCAAACCCTTATTTATTCTTTATTAGGTAATTTTGGTTAATAATAAGTATTATTATTGAACCAGAGACATTGCATTTGGACTATACATATGAATATGAATGATGTATGAATTTAGACCATTAGAAAATATCATAAGTTTAAAGTGATATAGTTTTGATAAAGAGAATTGGTGTAAGTAGACGTCAAGGCTAGGAAACGCTTTAAAATTGAATTTTACCGAAAATGAATAAATAACAAATTTAACCTTGATGTCATATTTTTAGCATGTAAAGTTGTAGTAGCACACATAAGAGATTGTACGAAGAGGATATGATAATTATAAATGTAAAATGAGAAAAAAAATGTAGATAGAATCACACGCAACAATTATAGTGGTTCGACAGCAAAAGCGTACATCCACTTTCTGGTAAAAAATCACTATTTCTCACTAATTTTTACAAGTACAAGGTTTTAGATCGGTGAAGATCCGGATCGATATAAATTATTGAGAAACTATCAAGATTATCGTAGCACTTCACATATATATATATATATATATATATATATATATATATATAGGCATGGAAGGCTCGGGAATTGCTGAAGGCGAAGTAGAGAACACGGGCAGCCCACGCTCGGGTGATGGATTTAGATCAGCATGAGGGTTGGATCCGAATCGGTACCGATCTAGATTTGGCACCTCCATGTGCCAATTTGGAAGTGAGTTTGATCTTTGTTTACTTCTTCGCTTCGACTTTCAAATTAGAGCTTTTAGATTCGTCTCTTGTTGCTTGACGTTCTGGGTGAGATAGCTTAATCACACGTTAGGTTGATCCAAATTCGAGTGTTTCCGTACATAAATTTTAAGGATTTTGTCTTTTAATTCCCTGGAGTTTGATGGTTCACCATCTTTATAGTGGATGGGATTTGAATTTGGGCCGTTATATTATCATTTCTGACTAAACGATTATGGGGATATACATAAGATGAGTGGTTTGAAATATCCCGACAAAAAAACTAGGTAATGCTCTGCCCCTCAAAGTACACCATGTCTAATCGTGATGAAACGACCCGCTTCCTCGACCCTTTGAAATTGACACTAATACATTCACGTTATTCACATGCCGTAAATCCTAATATCGGAGAAGAAAACTGTTCGTGGTAAGAAAGAAAGGGGTGAGAAAGTAGATACTATTGGGTAATGCAGATTAAGGATCTTAAGGCAAACTAAACACTAAAGGGGCGTGAATAATATTTAATGGATTTTGTAAAAAAGGCATTTTCTATGTTAATCAAAATGCAATACAAATTATAGATATAATAATGATTACAAAATAAAACATAGATGCAAACATTAATAAATAGAAAGAAGTAAAAGAAAGAACACACCGAAATTTTATACTGGTTCGGAGTTACCCTACAACCAGTCCCACACAACTCCGGGTTGATGAATTTTTTTTCCAATAATAATCTTCAATTACAATCCTCGATTTCAATGGCCACCAAGTCCACCACCTGCTTCCGAGGATAGGGCGCTCTCTTGATTTAACCTAGTTACAAGATCACCTAATTGATTTACGGGCAACAATCGTACTCAGTTGATTTGAATGGCCTACCACACCTTTTCACTATCAGTTTTTGTAGACATACCCGATAGAACTTGGTCTTGCAATCTTTGGTTACAAAAGACTTAACTCTTGAGTAGCACATGAATCTTCGATAGAGTGTGGTAAAGAATCAAAACCGAAGAAGTTTGATGTGATTCTCTTTGAAATTTAGCAGAGTATAAGTATAAAATTTAATAAATTAAGCAGTTTAAAGGTGGGAAGATAAAGGAGAAAGAAGGGAATGGAAAGTTAGTTAAAAATTCGTTTCTGGAAGCCTATTTATAGTCTTCCAACAGTCAAATCCTTTCAAAATAATTTTGAAATCAAAAGACATAACTTTTCAAAATTTGAATTTGAAATCCAACGGTCACCATGTCGACATGGGGGTTTACCCTATATTGACATGCCTTAAGAAATTTTGAAAAATAAATTTCTTAAATAAAGGCATATCTTGTTTAAATTAAATTCTGGTAAATTAGGAGTAAAAATAAACTATTTCCCTACATAGTAAAATATAGTATTTGAAGTAAAAATATACATTAAAAACATATATAAAAATAACTTAAAATCATATATAAGAATGACTTAAACCTATATAAGAATGATATAAAACTATAAATATAAATACAAGAAATACTTTCAAACTTAAGATATGAATATACGTGAAGGAATTAAAGACTTAAATGATTATATTATAAACTTAATACCAATCATATAAATAAGGAAGTATAAAAATTTTCAATTATGAGTTAAACTATATTTTAAAAGATATATTTAAAATTAGGATTTAAAATAAGGTTAAAAACTAAGAAATATAAATTTGAAATAAGGGAGTAATTTTGAAATCGGTTTGAGAATAATATAAGAAAGTTAAAACAGTGAGAAAGATGGAAATAAGGATTCAGTGTTATTTCAGAATTTTTACAAGAAATCTAGACTCTATCATTTTTTATTTCTTGAACTCTTTAATTCTTGAACTCTTGTTGCTCATGTGTCATCTATCTTGAACTCTTCTTCTTTGAAATATTGAATCTTTTACTATATAGTCTTCAATAATCAATTTCTACGTATATTTCCTATATATACACATACATATATATATTTTAGAGAATAGTGGTAGTATATATACTTTATAACAATAATAGTTAAAACAATCTTGTTATCGTCAAAACAATCGTCATCAACATCTTAATCCCTAACAATCTCCCCCTTTTCGATGCTGATAACCTTGTTTATAAAATATTCATACCTGATGTCTTGATTCTCTAGTTACTCCTCATTATTCCGTTATGTCCTTTGAAACTACTAACTCCTCCTTACTCTAATGTACTGTTTTATAATTCTCCCCCTTTGCCATCAACAAAAAACTATACATTTCTAATTACCCTATAATACTCCCCCCATAATTTTTATCTAATACAATTCTAATTTTTAATACCTAAAAGCTGATCTAGACTAAATATTTTTAATATACATCAAGTAACTAAGGAAATATTAAGAAAATTTAAGACTAAAAACAAGTAATCCAACACACATTTTATACATATCCTAAATTCAAAATCATATTATACAATCAAACAACAAACAATCCAAACAAACCAAATCTAGTTATTACAAATCATAAATTCAAATTTGATTTTTATAATAATCAATTCACACCATATTCAAAATAAATTCATACATTTCTTGGAACTTCTACCCATCCATCACCACTAAAAATTGGATCGGCTTTTATAGCATTTCATTCTTCATTATCTTTGGTGAGAGTTGTTCCAGGAATATTATTATCTTCGTCTTTAGTAAGAGAAGATATCATCCAACGAATTGCATCAAAATGTTTCTTTTGTTCTTTTATCATCTATATCTAAGTTAATTCTAAGTGACATTGATTACAAAGGATAATAGAAAGAATATTTTTGAATGAATAGAGTGTTTCTTCAATATTTTCACTCAAATTATGAATAATATATGCCATGGATTTGATAAAATAAGAATCTAATTGCAACATCCCATAATTTCTCTATATTTAATTTCTGATTTAAAATAAATAAAATGGAAAAAATATTCGAAAAAACCAAATTTTGTTGATTTTTAATATTGATGATTTGTTGAATTGAGTACAACTAGATTTTTAATTTAGTTTGTACTTAGCATGGTTGTAATTTGAAAATTTTATTTTATAAATTAAATAAATTTGAGATGTTTAGTTTATATTGAGAATTCAAATTTAATTTGAAATGGAGAATTCTAAGTTGTTGACTATAGTTGAAACTCAAATCAAAAATTTAAATAACCAAACTTGAGAACTTAGGATTTGTGAAATCGATTTATAAACTTTATTTAAGTTGTAATTTGATTAAAATGGAATTTATAAATATTTAAATTGAATTAAAAACAGTTGAAGGAATAATTGAATATTTTATTAAGTAATTAATTGTGAAATTTAACTATTTTGGCAACTGCCGCGGAATCCGAAGAAACCAGTCTCATCGGAACCGGAACGATGAATTATGATAGGATTTCAATTTGCGTTACAATCCGACTTACCGTTTGAGCATACATGAGAAAACTTGGATGGAATCAATGTAATAGGATAAGTGTTGCTTCTCATATTTGGCCTTCTATATTTATATAAATAAAATACTTCTCCTTCCCATCAGCCTATTTTACACTTATACGTATAATTTCCATCTGCGTATCTTTCTCTAATGGTTGAAAGCAAAGTTTTAAAACTTAGATGCAAATAAAAATCCCAACTTCAAAATCAAAACTCTCCAAACCATGGCAAATTATATATCGAATCGAAGGTCTCGACGATACGAAGCTACGGGTACTATCAGTTTCAGCATGCGGTACACGGATTCACCAGAAATCATGGTCAAAGGTCGCTGTTTCGAAAACCCTAAGATTCAAATTAGATGTTTCTGATTTAAGCCTCAATCGCGAAATCCAGCTTCTGGGTATTGTAGAGGACGCCACACGAGTGTAACGATGGTTGTAGTTCGAATAATAGTGTTGTTAATAGCTAGGAATTCATCGTCAAAGCCTGAAAGGCTGTTCCGTTCATGGGTTCGTCAGCCGCGCTAGGGTGCACCGGAGGTCACGTCAGGGGTACAGGAATGCGCGAATTTCAAGGAGCTACAAAGTGGTGGTGGTCTCGAAGTCTCCAGTGGCCTGAGTAGCCGGAGATCAGCGGTCAAACTATTGGGTTATTGGTTCCTTCCGCGTGCATGTACTGTTCAGGTGAGACAAAGGAGCGGGATTCATTTGAGGGAGGTTGACGTGGCGATATCTGGTTGGGTGAGGGGAATATTTTAATTATTTTACATATTTTAAAATTCAAACGGTAAAACATGCGTAACTTCTTCATATGACCTCGGATTGACGCACGGTTGGTTGCATCAGGATCGTGGCGGAATTACGGTCGATCTGAGACTAGTTTGACTACAGAAAATTTTTGGGCTTTAGTTGGACGTTCAATCCGCTAAAGACCCAAAGGTGAGTGATTCTTCGCTCACGAATAACTAAATTTTTCCCATGTTTATTAAATTAAATTATGAAATAAGTTTGGTTGCATGATTGTGATTGACTGTGATTGGTTGCTTAAAAATTTGACATGCAAGTGTGTTAAATGCAAATAAGTTGATCATTAGTTATTTAAGTTAAATTAAATTTCTAGTAGAAACCTGTTACTTGTTAACCAGTGAAAGATGTAATGCTCATCATTTGAGTGAAATGGTTGTGATGGATGTTTGGCTAGAAATTGATTATTGCAGTGATATTGTTAATGTTATATTATTTGGTACATGATGTTGTATGCTTATTGTGACGATTAATCCTCTTTCACCCTTGATGTTACGGGCATCGAATAAACTCGGGATCAATCAATTTGAAATGAATTAAGATCACGGATTGAAATGAAAGATATCTGTAACCCTGATTTAGATTGAAATGATATATATCCATCCCTGAAATATCGAGAAACTAAATTAAGATCACTTGGCCATAAGATAGAAAATTATATACGGACATCGGTTGGTTAAATGATTTTTAAATCCATAGGAAATTTTATTTAAAGAAATATGTTGATACCCAATAAATATATTTGCTTTAAAAATCTGAACCTTGGAATTTTATTGAAATGGTCAAGGAAATTTTCCCAAAACAAATGAGGGATATTTTAAACTGGGATTTTATATTATTTGGAATTATTTCATTCAATACGATTTGGAAGTATTCAAATAAATGAGGTAGATTTGAATGTAATAAATTCTCATTGAATTTAATTTTTGGAAATAAAAGTAATAGATGATACCCGGGGTTGTTTAACTCTATATGAATATATGGATTTGAATCTTCTTAATCGAAAGATTGGTTTGAATGGTGTTTGAAACAAGATATAAAAATGAAATGAACTCCATTGAGATGTGAATATAGATTTCAAGTTTTAAAATTTGGAAGGAAGAAACAATTATGGTTTAAAATTTTATTTTTAATTTATAAATATATATATATATATATCTGACCGTTTGTTTACAAATAAGTCTATATTCTATTACTTAAAAATTTATAATAGCTTTTGCAATCTATATACTATTTGTTATAAATGAATTTACCTATATTTTATTATTTAAACGATTTAATAAACTTTTATTTTATGTATTTACATAGTAGTTTAAATTATCTTATTATACTTTAACTATTTTACTATATATAAATTTCATATAAAGGTTTTCGTTTATAGGCATTTTCATAATTAAATTATATAATTGTAAATTCCTTCCTGAATGGAGTTTGATTTTGATTTGAATCGTTATTCAAATGGCGTTTTGATATGAAGTTAGATTCTAATTGAATACGAACCGATTGTAAATGATTGTAACATTTTCAGTGAAAGTATATATTCTATTTGAATATGAATGGATTTATGAACATAAATCGATTCGAGATAAATATAAATCTTGAATGAAATGTATTATGCTATTGGATATAAGTCGATTTTTGAAATATTATATTAATTATAATATATGATATGGAAATATATTCTAATTTAGAATATAATCGGTTTGGGAATGATTATGATACTTTGATATGGAATTTTATTCTATTGAATATAAATTGGGTTCGAACAAAACATGATATTTTGGGGATATGAAAACGAATCTTTGAGAAATGTAAGCGCTGGTTGTTAAAGAGACCGGAGTCGACAAACGGCAAACTCTCTGTCAGTGTCGATACCACTTTAACAACTGTGAAAGTTATGACGTATCCAAAGTGAAATATGATGACTTGGAGGCTATTATTGGATTGAAGAAGATGAACGATGACGAAATAGCCCTGACCTTCGGGTCAGAATTGAAATGACTAAAACCGGAGCTATATCGTGACTATTCAGGTAGCACCTTTGACCGGACACACTTCTTCGATACTATTTCTATGGCTATGATGATGATGATGATTTGGGCCCATTTTGATTTTTTGGAGTGTGTTCCGAGGTGGGCGGTAGTGGCTGCTATGCGTTACCACCGGACCGGGAGTGCAATTGGTAGAATCCTACCCTGGGCATTGCCTCGAATGCCTTGTCATATTTATCCATATCGACATACGATTTTGATTTAGCATTGCCTTCTATGGAGTGCCCTCTGATAACACCAGTACAGTGAATTTACGGTACTGTATAGACTGTTGATGCTTGTAAACGACATAAGGATAATATGGCAATCTCGCTTACGCTATTTTTATGATATTTACTTTACTGGATAAACACTATCATAATAACATATTATACAATGTATGTATTAGTTTAACGGATCCTTGAGATATGGAAAAATCCCGTAACATCTCTTGAGTTACTGCATCCATGTTATTTCGCATTTTAATCTGACTAATATGAGAATTATTTAGTGCTGATCCGAGTGTTTGTTGTGTTTTCTTTTTATGCAATACGCTCGGGTCAGCAGAAGTTTGCAGTTAGCGAAGTTTACCCTGCCTTGGAGATCGAAGATGAAGATTTGGTATATATATCTATTATAAGTATGTATTTCCGCTGAATTTATTTCCACTGCTTATTATGTACATCTTTGTGTATATGTAACTCTGATAATCATTGAATGTTATAACCAATGTATACATTTTAAATTGCTATTTGTTTATTATATGTTGACCTTCCGCTGTGAGGTTCTGTGATTGGTTTTTCTCATCTTTCTTTCTTTTATTCTTTTTCCCAATAACTACCTGCATTTGCGATTTGTTTAGGTCGACATATGTGGTTATTTGTCGATTTGAACGGTCAAAAATCTGGGTTGTTACAAGTTTGTTTCAGAGCATTGGTTAGCGATAACCTTGGCTTTGTTTGGGAATTAACTCATTAGAGATAGGGTTAGTAATGCCATAGAATGAGTTTGAGTGATATATGAGAGAGCGTATTTTTACTTTGATATAAAAATGGTTTTATATTTTGTTGACCCATCCCGTTGAATATTTATGGATTCTGGTCAATATATGGGACGCCATAGAATCGATAGGAATTTCTAAATAATCGAATAAAATGGACCGACATAATATGGTTTTTGATTATATTTTAAATGTATCAAATATATTATTATTGGTTTTAAGTGTATATGCATTGGTCATTAATAGGTAATAATATTAAGTTATTATCTATTATGGTCGACTTGATAATAAATCTAATAAGGAAAATTAAATGGTTTTTGTAAAATATTTGAAAATGAAATGGAATCTATTAAATACAATTGGGTGCAAAACGATTTGTGACTAAAATGGAATTGAACATGATAACTTGATTCTGGGGCTTTGAAAATAGTTTTGCCTAGTTTGAAAATAATATCGTATTATAAGAAATAGTTCTAGAAATAGTTTTCAATAGGATTTAAATGAAATAATCCGTTCTCGGAAGTCGGAAATGACTTCGGTAATGAGTGCACGCATTATCGATGTTTATTATGAAGAGTCTAAGTGGGAGAGACCACTCAATGATATTATAATTGGTTTTGAAAAAGATTTTTGGATTTAATTCCATATGGTATAAATTTTATATCAAGGTATTAGTACGTGTTATTTAAAATTGAAATTAACTTAAACCAAAATTGAAATTTCTATGTTATTTGTTAACTGAAGATTTGGATTTAAAATTTTATATGGCATGATTTCTATAAAAGGGTATACGTACATATATTATTTTAAAAAACTTAGTTTATGAACCGGGAATCAAGTATTTGAGTTCATGTTAACCACCAATATTGATTTATGTGTTAAGGTAACTCGATTCATCAGAATTTAGATTTTTGAAATCATGAAATGGACTTAAGTATTTATAAGAATCGTCACATGAACTCTTAAATAAGGATGACGATAAAGTCTAAGCAAATTCAAAATTTAGTCGATATAACTGTTAGAGAAAAATTTAAATTAACTATGAAATAAAATTCAACTAAAGTCGACCAAAATGAAATGGTAGATTTAGTTGGGTAATAAGAGTAACATCTTATGGATTGGAATAATTAATAGGTAGATTAACTAGTTCGAGAAGTAATAAAAGAATTGTATGTTGCTAATAAAATATGAATGGTTGATAAATTTAAAAATGAAGAAATTAAATGGAAAATTAGTGTACAAATGAAGTGAATGGAATATAAATACTTTTATCGAATGGAATGTAAGTTTAAGTTGAGTAGAGGAATTGAATTAAAAAAACTTAACTTAGGAAATAGAATAATAAGAATTGAGGGTTAAATATAAATTTTAGTTATAAACCATCCTTGACTCAATTCATGATTTGAGAGCTGAATAAATTAATTGAGTTAAGGGAATAAGTTTTAATTTAAAATGAAAATGAAAATAAGTGATTAAAAAAATGGGTTAAGGAATGAAAAGAAGTGACAAATAAGAGAAATAAGATGCAAATATAAAATTTGGCTTACTCCGAGTAAGATAACAGTTAAACGAATTCTAGTTTGGAATCGATGATATTGAAGTGAAAAAAAACTTAACATGAGTTGATGGATTTAATAAAATGAGATCAACTGAGGAAATTTTGATAAAAGAATGAAATGCAGCTATAAATGAAACTTGATTAAAATCCCCACTAAAAACTTGATGATTTAGTAAATAGACCAATTTGGTTGAATTAAATAAGCATGAAGTGAGTTTTTAGATCTTGTTTGGAAACGAATGTAAATGGAAGGGGTATATGAAGGCAAGTGAATGAAATGAATCGTAAGTGATTAAAAACAATGAATAGCAATTGAATACAAACCCATTTCTCGAACAATACAGTGAACGGAAATGATTGAATGTACGACCGAAAACAAACGAAATGGGTGTTGAAATGGACTTGAATAAAATGGATGATAGTGAAATATGAATAAATGGTAGGAAACTTATTTGATATAAATAAAGAAATATGTGTATATATATATTTAAGAAATACAAGGGTAAGTCATATTACAAACATAATGGAATGATAATCCATTTTTGACGGTTAAACTTTGCTTAAATTTTTGGAATCCAAAAGCTTGAAACTCCAAATGAAACAAATCGACATTTATGTGAAGAGTTGAACTATTCGATAAGCTGAAGCTAAAATGACCATAACTTTTGAATGGATGACCGAAATTCGACGATTATGGACTTTTTGGAAACCTCATAAACTGAGCTAAAACTTTCTTTAATAGAGCCTTGTCGAATTTTCAATTTAATTAGGTTGAAAACCAAGATTTAGTTGTAGTTATATGCGCAGAAAATTAAAAATTAAAGCGTTGTCGATATTGTTTTGATCATAACTTCCTAAAGGAACGTCGGATTTTAATGTGCAAGTACAATTCGAAAAGGCCAGAATCTGAACTAAAACTTTTCCTTCATGTGCTGACTGAAATTTCAACGTTTAAAGGGTTAAAAACTAGGTTGAACAACTCAGACTTGCATTTTCAGTGTAGGGCTGGAGCGTTTGTCTGCACTTAAACAGTCATAACTTTCAAACGGATTATCCGAATTCGATGAATCTGGACAATTCGAAAAGACTGAAACAAATGCTACAACCTTTGCCTTGTGTGCTTTGGTCAAATTCCAACATTTAAAGGGTGATAATCCATGCTTTGTTCGCTGGCCTATTGCTAACAGGTTGGTTTTGTAGTTGAAATGATTAATATATGTTGTGTAAGTTGTATACAGTGCTATATATTGTATATATGTTTAATTCTTATGCAAATAAACGCTAAGGTAAATAAAATTTGCAAATAAACGCTAAAGGAGGTACGTACTTATGTTACATGATTTTGTGGTTTTATATTTTTTCCCCTATTTTTGGGATGCCTCATCGAACGATGAGATGAATATTTGAGTATATATATATAGGATTTTTTCCGGACCTCTTCGTACAAAGGAGATGCTGCCGAAATTTTTCTTGATTTCGGGAGTTAGAAAATTTATGGGATTTTACAATCATATAACTTATTTTATAAATGCTATTTTATAAAATATGGATTTGAAAGTATGATTTGTTTAATACCTTATCTCATTCCCTTTTCGAGGACGAAAAGATTTCAAGTGGGGGAGAATGTAACATCCCATATTTTCTGTATATTTAAATTCCGATTTAAAATAAATAAAATGGAAAAATATATTGGGAAAAACCAAATTTTGTTGATTTTTAATGTTGATGATTTGTTGAATTGAGTATAAACAGATTTTTAATTTAATTTGTACTTAGGATGGTTGTAATTTGAAAATTTTATTTTATAAATTAAATGAATTTGAGATGTTTAGTTTATATTGAGAATTCAAATTTAATTTGAAATGGAGAATTCTAAGTTGTTAATTATAGTTGAATCTCAAATCAAAAATTTAAATAACCAAAGTTGAGAACTTAGGATTTGTGAAATCGATTTATAAACTTTATTTAAGTTGTAATTTGATTAAAATGGAATTTATAAATATTTAAGTTGAATTAAAAACGGTTCAAGGAATAATTGAATATTTTATTAAGTAATTAACTGTGATATTTAACTGTTTTGGCAACTGTCTCGGAATCCGACGAAACCAACCTCATTGGAACCGGAACGGTGAATTATGATAGGATTTCAATTTGCGTTACAATCCGACTTACCGTTTGAGCGTACGTGAGAAAACTTGGATGGAATCAATGTAATAGGATAAGTGTTGCTTCTCATACTGGACCTTTTATATTTATATAAATAAAATCCTTTTCCTTCCCGTCAGCCCATTTTACACTTATACGTATAATTTCCATCTGCCTATCTTTCTCTACTGGCTGAAAGCAAAGTTTTAAACCATAGGTGCAAGTAAAAATCCCAACTTCAAAATCATATCTCTCCAAACCATGGCAAATTATATATCTAATCGAAGGTCTCGATGATACGAAGCTACGGGTACTATCAGTTTTGGCATGCGGTACACGGATTCGCCAAAAATCATGGTTAATGGTCGTTGTTTCGAAAACCCTAAGATTCAAATTAGCCGTTTCTAATTTTAGCCTCAATCGCGAAATCCGGCTTGTAGGTATTGTAGAGGACTCCCACACGAGTGTAACGGTGGTGCTAGTTCGAATTATAGTGTTGTTAATAGCTGGGAATTTGTCATCAAAGCCTGGAAGGCCGTTCCGTTCATGGGTTCGTCAGCCGCGCTAGGGTGCACCGGAGGTCACGTCAGGGGTACAGGAACACGCAGATTTCAAGGAGCTACAAGGTTGTGGTGGTCTCGAAGTCCCCGGTGGCCTGAGTAGGCGGAGATCGATGGTCAAACTAGTGGGTTATGGGTTCCTTCCGCGTGCGTGTACTGTTCAGGCGAGAGGAAGGAGCGGAATTCATTTGAGGGAGGCTGACGTGGCGATGTCTGGTTAGGTGAGAGGAATATTTTAATTATTTTATATATTTTAAAATTCAAACGGTAAAACATGCATAACTTCTTCATATGAGCTCGGATTGATGCGCGGTTTATTGTGTTAGGATCGTGGCGGAACTGCGGTCGATCTGAGACTGGTTTGGCTGCGTTTGGAGATAGAAAAATTTTGGGCTTTAGTTGGACGTTCGATCCGCTAAAGACCCAAAGGTGAGTGATTCTTCACTCACGAATAACTTAATTTTTCCCATGTTTATTAAATTAAATTATGAAATAAGCTTGGTTGCACGGTTGTGATTGGCTGTGATTGGTTGCTTAAAAATTTGACATGCAAATAAGTTGATCATTAGTTATTTAAGTTAAATTAAATTTCTATTTGAAACCTGTTACTTGTTAACCAGTGAAAGGTGTAATTCTCATCATTTGAGTGAAATGGTCGAGATGGATATTTGGCTTGAAATTGATTATTGCAGTGATATTGTTAATGTTACATTATTTGGTACATGATGTTGTATGCTTATTGTGACGATTAATCCCATTTCACCCTTGATGTTACGGGCATCGAATAAACCCGGGATCAATCGATTTGAAATGAATTAAGAACATGGATTGAAATGATAGATATCTGTAACCCTGATTTGGATTGAAATGATATATATCCATCCCTGAAATATCGAGAAACTAAATTAAGATCACTTGGCCATAAGATAGAAAATTATATACGGACATCGGTTGGTTAAATAATTTTTAAATCCATGGGAAATTTTATTTAAAGAAATATGTTGATACCCGATAAATATATTTGCTTTAAAAATCTGAACCTTGGAAGTGTATTGAAATGGTCGAGGAAATTTTCCCAAAATAAACGAGGGATATTTTAAACTGGGATTTTATATGATTTGGAATTATTTCATTTAATACGATTTGGAAGTATTCAAATAAATAAGGTAGATTTGAATGTAATAAATTCTCATTAAATTTAATATTTGGAAATAAAGGTAATTGATGATACTCGGATTTGTTTAACTTTAAATGAATATATTGATTTGAATCTTCTTAATCGAAGGGTTGGTTTGAATGGTGTTTGAAACAAGATATAAAAATGAAATGAACTCCATTGAGATGTGAATATAGGTTTCAAGTTTTGAAATTTGGAAGGAAGAAAAATTATGGTTTAAAATTTTATTTTTAATTTATAAAAGTATATATATTTATATATATATTTGCACCGTTTGTTTACAAATAAGACTATACTCTATTACTTAAAAATTTATTTTAATAGCTTTTGCAATCTATATACTATTTGCTATAAATGAATTTTCCTATATTTTTTAATTTAAACTATTTAACAAACTTTTATTTTATGTATTTACATAGTAGTTTAAATTATCTTATTATACTTTAACTATTTTACTATATATATTTTTCATATAAAGGTTTTCGTTTATCAGCATTTTCATAATTATATTATATAATTGTAAATTCCTTCCTAAATGGAGTTTGATTTTGATTTGAATCGTTATTCAAATGGAGTTTTGATATGAAGTTAGATTCTAATTGAATACGAATCGATTGTAAACGATTATAACATTTCAATAGAAGTATATATTCTATTTGAATATGAATGGATTTTTGAACATAAATCGATTCGAGATAAATATAAATCTTGAATGAAATATATTCTATTAGATATAAGTCGATTTTTGAAATATTATATTAATTATAATATATGATATGGAAATAGATTCTAGTTTAGAATATAATCGGTTTGGGAATGATTATGATACTTCGATATGAAATTTTATTCTATTGAATATAAATTGGGTTCGAACAAAATATGATATTTTAGAGATATGAAAATGAACCTTTGAGAAATGTAAAAGAACTAACCGTTGTGGAAAAATGTAAGCGTTGGTTGTTAAAGAGACCGAAGTCGACAAATGGCATACTCTCTGTTAGTGTTGATATCACTTTAACAACTATGAACATTATGACGTATCAAGAATGAAATATGATTACTTAGAGGCTATTTTGGATTGAAGAAGATGAACGATGACGAAATAGCCCTGAACTTCGGGTCAGAATTGAAATGACTAAAACATGAGCTGTACCGTGACTAATTGAGGTAGCACCTTTGATCGGACACACTTCTCCGATACTTTTTTTATGACTATGATGATGATGATTTGGGCCCATTTTGATTTTTGGGAGTGTGTTCTGAGGTGGGCGGTAGTGGCTGCGATGCGTTACCACCGGTCCAGGAGTGCAATTAGTAGAATCCTACCCAGGGCATTGCCTCGAGTGCCTTGTCATATTTATCCATATCGAGCCCATACGATTTTGATTTAGCATTTCCTTCTATGGAGTGCCCTCTGATAACACCAGTATGGTGAATTTACGGTATTGTATAGACAATTGATGCATGTAAATGGCGTAAGGGTAATATGGTACTCCCGTTTGCACTATTTTTATGATATTTACTTTACTGGATAAACACTATCATAATAGCGTATTATATTATGTATGTGTTAGTTTAACGGATCCTTGAGAGATGGAAAAATCCCGTAACATCTCTTGAGTTGTTATTTCATTTTGACTAATATGAGAATTATTTAGTGCTGATCCGAGTGTTTGTTGTGTTTTCTTTTTATGCAATACGCTCGGGTCAGCAGAAGTTTACAGTTAGCGAAGTTTACCTTGCCTTGAAGACCAAAGACGAAGATTTGGTATATATATTTATTATGAGTATGTATTTCCGCTACATTTATTCCGCTGCATGTTATGTACATTTGTATGTATATGTAACTTTGATAGTCATTGAATGTTACAACCAACGTATACATTTTAAACTGCTATTTGTTTATTATATGTTGACCTTCCGTTATGAGGTTCTGTGATTAGTTTCTCTCATCTTTCTTTCTTTTCTTATTTTTTTTCCAATAACTACCTGCATTTGCGATTTGTTTAGGTCGACATGTGTGGTTATTTGTTGATTTGAACGGTCAAAAATTTGGGTTGTTACACTAATGAAAGATTACAAAGGAGAAATAGATAAATGGTTTTTATTTGGAAGAAATATGTATTCATAGGTTCTGGAATTCATTCAAAATGAATAGACACAAGTTAGTTAAGATATATTTTGAATTCAAACTAATTTGAAATTTTTGACAGTTGTATGTCGACATGGTAGGTTAGGCAAGTCGACATACCTTCTAATTTTTGAATTTTTGTTATTTGTACTATGTTTTGGTTTATGTATACTTGTTTTTACTATGCTATTATTCATTTCAAAGATATCTAAGATGGAATAAATAGAAATATAAGAGCTTCATTAGTAATACGACATAATTTGAAATAATAATAGGAAAGTAGAAACCATTACAACAAGTTAATAAACCTAGAACTCGGTGGAGGAGGATAAGGAGGAGGATAAATCAAGTTTTCTACTAACTTTTCCAAAGAACTTGGTCATTTTATTGGACATCTTTTCCATATTTTTCTTTAAAGACTTCTTTAAAGATTTTTGATAGTCTGCTAAAATCTTTTGTTTGTTGAGGAGGATTTTGTTGGAAGGATTGGCGACACTTGAGGGATATTCAATACTTTCCAAAGATGTGTTATCATTATCATCGTCTTCTTTAGTTTCCATTTCATCTTCATCTTCTTCTTGAGCTATTCATTCTTCCTTTTCCAAAAGAGTTTCATATTGTTGAAGCATTAGTGTTATCTTCATTAAAGATATGGTTCCTGAATTGAAAACTTTTCTAGAAACAAATTCTTCTCCTTCGAATTCACTCCCAAATATTTGAAAATCCGTGCGAGATACATTCCATGGCATAACGTATTTTCTCCAATTGAAAAATCTTTGGTTAGAAATACATCCAAAATCACTTGAGCCCAATTAATATCATAAATTCCAAAAATAGAAAGAGAGTTTGCACACTTTCGTAGTTTGGTTATTGAATTTTCTCCAATGGAGAGTGATAGTATGTTGGAGAAGTAGGTTGACAATTCTTACTTTTGGTCCAAAAAAATGATTTTTTAATTCCAAATTTTCATAGCTTTCAAAGAAATGGTGAACGGTTTCTCGGTCATTTTCATTAATATTGATATCCAAGAGATCCATTCTTATTGTCTTATAATCCAAAATAGTGCCTAAAATATCACAATCCAGGACTATTTGTGTTCCTTTAACACTACTCCAAGTTTCACTTTCATTTCCTTCATGAAAACCACGATTCAAATTGGCATAAAACATTTTGACAGTATCTGGGTAGAAAACTTCATCATTTTACCGAGCATCAATTAAACTAAGAACACCATTTTATTGAAAAAGAGTTTGAAGATCATAATAAGGAAAATTCATTGAAAATAATTTTTTTCCCATATCGACTTTACTAAAGTTTACGTAGTTTATATAAGCTCTGTGTAACACCCTATAATTTTAACAACACTAAAGAGGACAAATTAAAGAATAATTGATTTAATATTCAGAATTAAGGGAAACAGACTGCGCCATTTCATCCGTCTCGAAATTCTGGTCAAGATAAACATTTGGGTTGCGTAAAACGGATACCGTATGAAGAAGTTACGAAGGTTTGAAATTTGTATACTCGCAAAAGAATTGTTTGTGTATATATATATATAATTAAATCAGAAAGTCAAATTTCAGTTCAAAATCATTACAAACTCATAAAATTAGGTGAGCGGGAATTCCTCCGCCCAAGGGAGTCGACCCCTTAGGGTGGTGTCGACCCCCTGGGTTGACCCCTCAAGGGGGGTGTCGATCCCCATAGAGCAGACATGGCATTTAGGGTTTGGGGGCTGACGACTATAAGTATGGCTCCATTTCTCTTGTTTTTTACACAGAAAATTAATGGAGCACAAGATGTTGTCGATGCCCAGACTGCAGCAAACCCATTTCCTTCTTATGCAATCAAGTTAATCAAGTTATTCAAGTGTATATCTGTGATTCAACCTCTTTTATTCTTCTTCTATCATTCTAGATCCAAACACTATAAGTTTAAGTTACTTTTAGATTTAAATAACTAAAAAGTAAAACATGATATGACTGTAATTTGTATATATGCATGTGACTGCTTGAATCATATCAGATCTGTAATGACTTGTAAACCTATGATATTCTGGCATAACTATGACTTGAACCTTAACCTTTATTATGTCAGATCTACCTTTTGATTTTAGATCTAATTCACTATTTATATCACCTTGTACCTATCATGTTTGTGGTTAAATTGGATCTGTTACTAGTTGGACATCATTTTCTAGATCTTATCATGCTTATTATGACACCCCTATTATGTTAGAATCAGTTCTACCATTTCATGTTCACCAGATCTGTTCTTATATGCCCATCCTGTCATTATGCCATTATATGTTTATGTCAATTTTGTTAGCATAATCATCTCTGTCATCTTCCCTTTATCTTTCCCTTTTATTTTATATAGCCAGGCTACTTTCGAGCCTAGGCATGCGACTAAGATATGTGAATGCGTTAAACGGGGAACGAGGGGAAAACATTGAAATTGGGCATAACTTGAAAATAGGGAATTTGGCATAACTTGAATAATGTTTATACATATGAATTTAGGGCATATAATCCATTATGAACATATTTGGGGAAAAGGGACATGAAAACCTATAACGACATAGGTAAAATTGGCTAATAATGAAATGCCTAGGATTACAGTATTTAGAAACTGTAACTGCGGCTAGGCACGAGGTTAGATTATGCTTGTGGTGGAAGTCTTCCCGAAACCGCCCGGCATATCCAACGACCATAAGTGGTGAATCTAATGTGAGGGCTCTAGGTGCACAAATACGAGATGTGCTAAGACACGAGGTTAAGCCCGACTTGTGGAAGAAGTCTGCCCGAAACCGACCGACATATTCAGCATCCACAAGTGGTAGGCTTAATGTGAGGTGCCCAACACATTATAACCATAAATGGACATGGTAATGAATTGGAATACTTAACCTAGTTGAATCCACATGGATTGTATGAACATGAACTTGAATAGGGGTTAAGTAAACTTGGTTGAAACAGTGGTGGGTTAGGTAATTCTGGGTAGGGTGGGTAATATTTATATATAGGCCAACAAACTTAACCGGTTGGGGTTATGTAATTAAAGACACCGTTAGGTACGCATAACCTGTAGAAATGATGGGGTTATGTAATTAAAGACACCAACAGATGTACATAGACTGTGGAAATCCTAGTGGGGATACAAGACAAGGGGGAGAGCTTGTATCATCTTGTGTTTGGGATCCGTTTCAGTCAGTAACCCAAAGAACAGTGTCAGACGAGTATTCCTCCCTAGGTCCGAATTGGGACACGCTTACTAGGCTGATTGTAAGAGATCCAAACGTGGAGGACAGTGTGGGTGGTGCAAAACGACCGGGGACATGTGCGTACATGGGCCGGGCAGAGAGGGATAAGATGACCGTGACACCAGTAGATATGGTTGTGCACATCAACGAAGGGTTGCCACTTTAGGAAGTGATACCTCCTACTGTGGGGCTGGCACAGGGTATCTACGGAGTAGGGGGGCGATCGATTAGGGTAGTAGTTATGGTACATCTAGACATATGCCTAAGTTTACCATCTTACAGCGGTTGGGATCATCTCATTTTGGTTATACTAGTATTAGTGCAGGGAATCAGAGTAATATTTAGAGAAGCGTATACACTCTATCATGTTTACCTTGTCACACCTGCCTTTTGTGATATTATCTCTCTTATCCACTTTGTATGCCTGTCATGGTACTTTTACTTATTTACTTGCTAAAAGTAACTGGACTCGCTAGACTTTATGTCTGACCCTTTTTGTTTCCTCTTCTTTCTTCCATTCCCCCCAGGTTCTCAGGGTGGTAATACTCAAGCTTGACCAGGATTCTGCTATCATTTGCTGGAGCTGCTTAGATGTATTACTCAAGCTTCTATCTTTGCTACTATGGATATGCTTTATTTAGGGATTTTGCTTCTTTTATTTTGTACTTTGATGATTTAAGAGCAAGACAGAAGTTTTTATGATGTACTGGTTTTTATGTAATTCACACATATGATGTTTTGAACCACGATGCTTTTTGATTAATAAAAGTTTTTAATTCCGCTGCTATTTTATATCTGTCTTGTAATGTTTCGTTTACCTATAACACTTCATGAAACTTAACGCATTCTCTTAATGAGTGACATTAATGGAAGTGGGGTGTCACACTTGGTATCAGAGCTAAAGGTTACCAGATTGGATAAAAAAATTGGAAATTATTTTCAAAATGATTCTAAAAGTAAGAATTTTCGAAAAGGAAAGTCTATTTTGAAGAACATATTCCCCAAAGCCATATGTACTATCTTTTGATCCTTTATCTGAATATCTTTCCTTTTCTTTTCAGTATGTCTGAGGAACCTAATATTCCTAAGGGCATTACGATACCAGGCTGGTTCCGTAGGTATCTAGAGGCCACGACGGCTGGTGGTGGTCAAGCTGATGTTCCTCCCCTAGCTGCACCCGTCATTCCTCCTCCTCCTCCTCCTTCTCTACGTGCATACAACTTCTCTAAGATCTGCAAATATTTCTGGCTATGGGAGGAAGGCCATTCCATGGAACCGTGACCCTCGTAGAAGCAAGGAATTGGCTCAAGGAGACAGAGGACTTGTTTGGAATTTTCGATGTGGATGATCGTAGGAAGATTCAGCTAGCTGCTTGGCTACTGAAAGATGAAGCTTCAATCTGGTGGGAAGTTACCCAAGCTGGATGTGGTGGAGACATGGGATGATTTTAGATAGAGGTTTGAAAGACATGGGATGATTTTAGATTGAGGTTTGAAATGAAGTTTCTTTCTCAAGCTGAGAAAAGCATGCAAATGGAGAGATTCTTGGCGCTCAAACAAGGAAACATGACTGTTAAAGAATATGTGAACAAATTCAACTAGCTAGCAAGGTTTGGATTGGAACTTGTGGATACTCCACATAAGAAAGCTTTGCGGTTTGCTAAAGGGATGAATGAACCCCTTCATGGGTTAGCCATGTCCCATATTCCAATGCGAGCGACTTTTGAAAGGCTTGTTGATATGGCCTTGATGCATGAGGAAGACAAAGGAGAAAAGAAAGAAATTAAGGCTAAGGAAATAACGCAAAACAAGAAAGTATAGCCCAAGAAAGGACAACAAAAACAACAACAACACAAGAAGGGCGGAAAAGAATGACAAGGGTAAGGATAAGAGGAAGTGTCACAGTTGTGGACGAGAGGGTCACTTGGTAAAGGACTATAAAAGAAGGAAGAATTCTTGCTTCAATTGTGGAGAGGTTGGATACTTTGTTAAGGAGGGCCCAAAGAAACAGGGACAAGGTCAAAGGGCAGGAGCTTCCGGAGGGCAGGTGCATGCTCTCGTGACCAGTGCTCCGAATATAGGTAGGAAAATTTCTGTGGAAGGTTTGATTTCTCTTTCCAATCATCCTATCAGAACTCTTTTTGATTCTGGCGCTTCACATTCATTTATATCTAGTTCTGTGGTTGAATCTCTGCACTTAAATACTAGTATGGTAGTGGATCCCGTTATTGTCTCAAACCCCATTGGTGGTTCAGCTCATTTGTCCAAGATTTGTCGGGGGTTCGAGAATATCTATGTTAGGCGTCGAGTTTGAGTGCGACACATATGTACTCGGTTTTATGGGCTATGGTTTGACTCTATGGACGGATTGGCTAGCCATGTATGGTGCCATTCTGGATTGTGAAAAAAGGGTGGTTAGGCTTCTGACTTGTCATGGGAGGACCCTCAAGATTTCTTGTGACCCGCAAGGATCTGTTATGCTTAGTTTCCTAGAGTCTCTTGATGCATATGTCGATGATCTGCGATATGTTCCAGTAGCCCGAGATTATTCTGATGTTTTTGATGAGGTACAAGGCTTACCTCCGAGGTGCGAGATCGATTTTCGTATATATTTGGTTGACAATGCAAAGCCATTTGCATTTCCTTTTCGCCGTATGGCTCCAAGAAAAAAGAGGGAGCTCAGCAAGCAAGTAGGGGAGCTACTTGAGGAAGGGTTTATTAGGCGAAGCATATCTGAATGGGGTGCTTCATTTGTGTTCGCGACTAAGGCGGATGGTTCACTTCGCTTTTGTGTGGACTATAGATTGTTGAACAAACTCATTAAGAAGAACATGCACCCACTTCCGAGGATTGATGACTTATTTGACCAGCTTGTTGGTGCCTCGGTATTCTCTCAGTTAGACTTAGCCACGGGGTTTCATCAGTTGAGGGTGGCTGAGGATAGTATAGACAAGACCGCTATTAGGACTCTAGATGGTTTCTTTGAATGGCAAGTAATGCCTTTTAGGTTGACGAATGCACCCACCTATTTTGTTTATCTAATGAGTAGGGTGTTTCAGGAGTTTCTAAATAAATTTTTCGTTGTCTTTGTTGATGATATCTTGATCTTCTCAAAGAGTGAAGAAGAGCATACCCGACATTTGAGAGAAGTTCTGAAAACTCTCCATGCACATCAGCTTAAGGCAAAGTTCTCCAAATGCCATTTTTTGGAGAAAAGAGGTGAGATTCCTAGGGCATATGGTTTCCAAAGATGGGATAACAGTAGATCCCGCAAAGGTAGTTGAAGTTCAAGATTGGCAAATTTCGAAGAATGCAACGGAGGTGAGAAGTTTTCTTGGATTTGTAGGTTATTATAGGAAGTTCATTAAGGACTTTGCAAAGATATCAACCTCACTCACCAGGCTGACGAAGAAGAATTTGGTGTTTTCATGAGATATAGATTATGATGTTTCTTTCCAACAATTGAAGAGGGCTCTAACAATAGCCCCAGTCTTGACCTAGCCTGATGGGAATAAAATGTTTACAGTTTACACTGATGCATGTGGTACAGGGCTTGGTGCGGTTCTGATGCAAGAAGGAAAGGTAGTGTGTTATGGGGGTAGACAACTAAGGGTTCATGAGAAGAACTACCCTACCCATGATTTAGAGCTGACTGCCATAGTATTCGCGCTTAAGATGTGGCGTCATTATTTGCTTGGAAAGAAGTTTGAGTTGTACACCAATCATAAATCTCTCAAGTACTTGTTCACGCAGACGAATCTTCATTTAAGGCAACAAAGGTGGATAGAGTTTCTAGCTTCTTATGATTTTGAGATTGCTTATACCCCTTGCAAGGGTAATGTGGTGGCAGATGCACTAAGTAGGCAGAGGATGGCCTTAACTCTTCTATTTGTGGAAAGTAAAAGCTTGGAGTTCATATCAATTTTTGATTTTAGACCCTCCACCGAGTTATTGCATGGTTTGTTTGCATCGCTAGAGATACGACCTACTCTTATGGATCAGGAAGGAGTTTCGCAGCAAGATGATCCATAGATTTCAGACATCTTGGATAGGCTCAGTAATGGGGAGACTTCTAGTCACCTCAACAGATATTCCATCGACGATAAAGGGTGGTTGCGACGAGAAGGAAGGCTTTGTGTTCCCCAAACTGGAAGTTTGTTAAAAACAGTCCTAGAGGAAGCTCATCGTTCTAAGATGACAATTCATCCAGGCGGTGATAATATGTATAGGGATATGAAGAGGGTTTTCTTTTGGGATGGGATGAAGAAGGATGTGGCAGAGTTTGTTTCTTAATGTTTAGTTTGTCAACAAGTCAAAGCTAAGCAAAAGAAGCCCGGTGGTTTACTTCATCCTTTTGAGGTTCCACAGTGGAAGTGGGAGCGTGTCTCTATGGATTTTGTAGATGGTTTGCCTAGATCAAAGAAAGGCAATACCAGTATCTTGGTTGTGGTGGATAGACTTACTAAGAGCGCTCGTTTCATTCCAGTTAAGAGTAAGAGGATGACAACTTGGTTAGCAGCAATTTATGTTCGTAAGATAGTCCATCTTCATGGAGTACCTTCTAGCATAGTAAGCGATCGTGACCCTATCTTCACTGGTGAATTTAGGAGGAGCTTGCAATAAGCATTACGTACACAGTTATGTTTGAGCACCACTTATCATCCTCAGACTGATGGACAGACGGAGAGGGTGAACAGTATTCTTGAGGATCTTTTGAGGCTGTGTATCCTAGACTTCGGAGGGACTTGGGAAGAGCATCTTCCTTTGGTAGGGTTTTCCTACGACAACAGTTATCAAGCTAGCATTGGCATGGTACCCTTCGAAGCATTATACGGACGAACTTGTAGGTCACTAACTTGTTAGTGGGAATCCATAGAAATGCTATTATTTGGACTAGATACGGTTAGAGAAACGTCCAAGAAGATTGATCTTATTAGACGACGAATGAAGACCGCTCAAGATAGACAAAAATCCTACGCAGACAAGAGAAGGACTGACATTGAATCTGAAGTAGGAGACATGGTTTTCATCAAAGTGTCACCTTTGAGGAATGTTGTTCGCTTCGGATCTATAGGGAAACTGGCACCAATATTTGAAGGGTAATTTCCCATAACATAAAGGACTGGCCGATTGGCCTATAGAGTAAAGCTGCCAGAGAGATTATGTGACACCCCACCTCCGTTAAGGTCACTCACAAAGTGAATGCCTTAATTTTGGTGGAGCATTTATTGTGTATAGAACAGAAAAGTAAACAAGACAGATAAATATATTAGTACTTGGAAAACAAAAACCACTTTTATTACAGCGGAGAAATAGTTTGGTTACATCACATCAAAAACCAACTACAAAACCAAATACACTTATTATCCATCTTTACAAATAAGTTCTGAGTACATAAAATAAAAAATGTAACCCCAACATAAAATAGCCATAAATAAGATAGGCTGAACTTTACTTCAGCTATCCAAGCAACTTCCAAAAAGAGAGAGATAAAGCTGTCCAAATCAAGCTCCACTAGTGCTAGTCCCACCCTGAGCACCGGGGGGGGGGAGGAAGAAAAGAGGTAGAAGCAAATGGGGTCAGACATAAAGTCTGGCGAGTGCAATAACTTTAACAATATAATCATTAAGTAACTAGGATAAGGCATAAGCTGGAAAATAAGGAAATGACTGTAAACCAATGGGCATGTCAGAGCAAACAAAGGAATAAGATGAACAAAGATAACGTTAAAGGCGCACCTAATCATTATAAGATAATTACTACATTGCACCACACCAAACACCCTAAAAGTTAATCCCGCCTACCAAACTTAATAATGATAATGGTAGTTTCATGTACCCTTAGCTGCCTTCATAGGTGCCGTCTGCCCCTATCTCCACTAGGTGTACCCACTATCCCCATTCGATCGGCTCCCTAACTCGTAGATACCCGTGCTGGCCCTATAGTGGGGTGTATCACTCCCAAAGTGGCAACCCGATACCACTAAAAATGCACGGTTTATACCTACAGGATGCAACAACATCTTACCTACCAGCCAGGGGCCACACACGCACCTGACCCCGTTGGACTTGCGTTGCCACTGCTAACCCGTTTTGACCTCTTACAATCAAACCCAGTACGTGTGTCCCGTCCTCGACTTGGGTCGAGCCCACGAAGATATTTAATGGGTTACTGGTTTGAAAAGGGTCCCCATGCATGACACAAGCTTTCACCTATGCTTGGTCCCCTCTAAGGTTTTCCCCACTTAACCCCTTCTTATTCATGTCTTCTTACATGTTTCAATCTTGGTTAAGTGCATCTAATCGTATTTCACATGCCACCCAAGGGATCCTCTTAATTTCACATGCCACCTAAGGCACCCACTTAACCCCCCATGTCCCACCACATGTTTATCTGGTTAAGTGTTTCTTAGTTCATTAACACCATAACCTTGTAAAGACCTCCCACATTAGACTAGCATTTGTGGCTGTTGGATTTGCCGGGCGGGTCCGGGCAGTCTTACACCACAAACGAGCCTAACCTCGTGTCTTTACAACTGTTACGCATTTAATTCATGCCTTTGACCTATCACATTAGACTGACATTTATGGCTACTGGATTTGCCGGGCGGGTCCGGGCAGTCTTACACCACAAAAGAGTCTAACCTCATGTCTTAGGCAGTTTATTATTACACATCTTTATTTAACCCCAAATTGGATTAATATCCCTATTCAAATTTGTAAATAAATTCCAAATATACTTATGTCCATAATTGTCACCTAAACTATGTCCATAAATACCAATTTTTTCCAATTAATGTCTTAAATTAATTATATGCCTTTTTAAGGTCATTTATGTCAATTCTCAATATGTGTATATTCAATATTACCCCCATCGTCCCCACGTTGTTCGTTCGCTTATCATGACATATATATATTAGACTAGCAATTAGTCTAATGACATAAAAGGGAAGAAACATCGCAAATTTGCATAACACACAAAATGGATCTAACTTACTAATAAGGATTACAACATATCTTGCATAAACTTGGTATTGTCATGAAACTAAACATAGGCTAAAAGGTGTGAACTTGCATATATGAATATAGTTTTCACCCAAAACTTGCATATATGAATATAGTTTCCACCCAAAACTTGCATAGGCCTTAGTCACAAACTTGCATAAAACTATATATGTCATAGATCTAAATCTAAAGGTGTAAACTTGCATATATGTGAATCCAATTTCTACCTAAACTTGCATATAGTCATCTTATTTGGTTCACATGTAAACTATGTACAAGTCACACATAAACTAGCATATAATCTGCACCCAAACTTGCGTATACAATGATGTCAAACATGAATCAGGTTGAACATAGATGATTGGGTATATACAAAGGGATTCACAACAAAAACTATCATTATGAACAACTAGCATACATTCACAAAATATCACATTTTTCCTAATGTTTTACAAACATAACCATATAACCCAAATTATAACTCAACCTAATTAACTTGTTAATTATCTTATTAAAGAAATCGAACTCACAACTCAAAGAAGGTCTTGAGTTCTGGGATCTGAGTTCTGAAATTGATTTAGCTCGCCTTTGAAGTAGCAAATTTGTTGTTGTAGTTATTATAGACTTGAGTTGAATTGAGTTGATTAGCTTTACTTTTCCTCTAGTTGATGAAGGCTATTCTAGGTTGCAAGGTGATAGCATGACGACCATGGTTCTAATTTTGATTAGGTTTTAGGGTTTGAGTCTACATGTGTTTATATAGAATTTAGGATTAATTTAGGCCATCCAATCAACCTAGAATCAATCAAGACCATCCAGTCAAGATAGGGTGACACCTCAGCCCTAATGACTCAGCACTAAGTCACAAAATCGTCATCTTTCAGATCTGCTCCGGGGGGGGGGGGGCAGGTCGACCCCCAGGTCGACCTGTGGGGGGAGGTCGACACTAGGGTCGACGCCCTGGTCGACCTGGGTCCTGGGCGGGAATTTCCCGCCCAGCCCGCTTCTGACTTTTGATTTGAATTTTGAATCTGTTTTCGAACTGTTTGAATTTATTTGAATTTTCTGGAAACTTCCGACAGCCATAACTTCTTCATACGAAGTCCTATTTACGCATACTCGAACTCTATCTCAACCCAAATTCCGAGACGAACACAATGACGTAACCCGTTTCCCTTAATTATCACATTTTAAATTAAGTATTGTTTAATTCGTTAGTTTATGTTAATAAAAAAACACGGGGTGTTATAGATTATCTGGTGGTCATGATGTTTTCTACGTTTCTCATTTGCGGAAGTGCTTGCATGATACCGTAAAAGTAGTTGAGCCGAGTATATTGGAGGAAGTAGAGGTGGAACAAGAGGCGATAGTCAGACGGGTTTCTTCCCATATTCTTGGATTAGAAGTTAATAAGCTACGCAATAGAGTAGTCAAGTTGGTGAAAGTTCAATGGGGATATAACCCAGAAGATGCGACTTGGGAGACTGAAGACAAAATTCGTGCTTCGTACCTTTTTCTTTTCGAGGGTATGTTCTTAACTCCTTTTCCAAAGCTTTTATTTATGTTGTTTATATCATTCAAGTATGTCCTATCGATCTAATCTTTGACCTTTATGTAGGAATCCCATGGATGTAAAGATGTGTTTGAGACAAGTTATGTTTAATGGATGCAAGTGTTTGCTAGTGGTTGCTCGTGGATACATATACACGCACATTAGGCACTAGATCGGCTCAATCACTCTCGTACTGCAAATGGATGTGTGTTCATTTTTCTTCTTTTAATGGATGGAAATGGATGTATCATCATATGCATGTTGCATTTGGACAGATTATTGTGCACCCATATAAAACTTACATGTTATAAAAGAATTATTGCATACATGTTGGATTCATGGCACTAACATACATTGCATTAAGGAGGTCGACTGAATCAGTAGACCGCCTGATCTTCGCATTAGTATTGGGACATATACACACACCTTTGCATATGTTCATATAAGCATTAGAAGTTTTTAATGGAATCCTGTGATTGGTGGATGAGTAGATGGGTGATGGATGGTAGGATATACATTCTTCTTAACTTGGAGATTTCGGGGGCGAAATCCTTTGAGCAGGGGAGAATGTAACACTCGGTAATTTTAAAAACACTAAAGGGGATAAATTAAAGAATAATTAATTTAATATTTATAATTAAGGGAAACGGACTGCGCCATTTCGTCCGTCTCGAAATTCTAGTCATGATAACATTTGGTTTGCATAAAACGGACAACGTATGAAGAAGTTATGAAGGTTTGAAGTTTGTATACACATAAGAGAATTATATGTATATATAATTAAATCTGAAAATCAAATTTCTGTTCAAAATCATTCAAAACGTAGAAAATTGGGTAAGTGGGAATTCTCCCACCCAGGGGAGTCGACCCCTTAGGGGGGGTGTCGACCCCTGGGCCGACCCCTCATGGAGGGTGTTGACCCATGGGTCGACCCCCTAAGGGGGGGTCGACTCCCCTAGGGCAGATGTGGCATTTAGGGTTTGGGGGCTGGTAGCTATAAATATGGCTCCATTTCTCTTGTTTTCTAAACTGAAAATTAATGGAGGACTAGATGCTATCGGTGCCCAGACTGAATCAAACCCTTTTCCTTCTTCTGCAATCAATTTAATCAAGTTATTCAAGTGTAGATATGTGATTCAACCTCTACTATTCTTCTTCTATCTTTCTAGATCCAAACACTATGAGTTTAAGTTACTTTTAGATTTAAATAATTAAAAAGTAAAACATGATATGACTGTAATTTGGATCTATGCATGTGACTGCTTGAAACATATCAGATCTGTAATAACTTGTGAACCTATGATATTCTGGTATAACCATGACTTGAACCTTAACCTTTATTATGTCAGATCTACCTTTGATTTTGGATCTAATTCACTATTTAGATCACCTTGTACCTATCATATTTGTGGTTAAATTGGATCTGTTACTAGTTGAACAACATTGTTTTGATCTTATCATGCCTATTATAATACCCCTATTATCTTATAATCAGATCTATCATTTCATGTTCACCAGATCTGTTCTTATATGCCCATCCTGTCATTATTCCACTATATGTTTATGTTAATTTTGTAAGCATAATCATCTCAGTCATCTTCCCTTTATCTTTCCCTTTTATTTTATATAACCCGGATACGTTTGAGCCTAGGCATGCGGCTGAGATATGCGAACGCGTTAAACGGGGAACGAGGGGAAAAACATTGGAATTGGGCATAACTTGGAAATGGGGAAGTTCGCATAACTTGAATAATGTTTATACATATGAATTTAGGGCATATAATCCACTATGAACATATTTGGGGAAAAGGGGCATGAAAACCTATAACGACATAGGTAAAATTGGCTAATAATACCTTGAGTTAAGTAACTAGAAAGTGTAACTGCGCCCAGACACGAGGTTAGATTATGCTTGTGGTGGAAGTCTGCCTGGAACCGCCCGACATGTCCAGCGACCACTAGCGGTGAATCTCATGTAAGGGGTCTAGGTGCACAATACGAGACGTTCTAGGACACGAGGTTAAGCCCGACTTGTGGAAGAAGTCGGCCCGGAACCGACCGGCATATCCAGCATCCACAAGTGGCAGACTTAATGTGAGGGGTCCAGCACATTATAACCATAAATGGACATGGTAATGAATTGGAATACTTAACCTAGTTGAAACCATAGAGATTGTATGAACATGAACTTGAATAGGGGTTAAGTAAACTTGGTTGATACTGTGCGTGGGTTAAGTAAATCTGGGTAGGGTGGGTAATATTTATATATAGGCCCACAAACTTAACTGGTTGGGGTTATGTAATTAAAGACACCGTTAGGTAAGCATAACATGTAGAAATGATTGGGTTATGTAATTAAAGACACCAATAGGTATACATAACCTGTGGAAATCCTAGTGGGGATACAAGACATGCGCGAGAGCTTGTATCATCTTTTGTGTAGGACCCGTTTCAGTTAGTAACCCATAGAACAATATCAGACGAGTACTCTGCCCTAGGTTGGAGTAGGGACACGCTTACCGGGCTGATTGTAAGAGATCCAAATGTGGAGGACGGTGTGGGTGGCGCAAACCGACTGGGGGCATGTGCGTACATGGGTCGGGCAAAGGGGAATAAGACGACTGTGACACCAGTAGATATGGTTATGCACATCAACGAAGGATTTCCACTTTAGGAAGTGATACCTCCTACTATGGGGCAGATATAGGGTATCTACGAAGTAATGAGCCGATTGATTATGGTAGTAATTAGGGTACATCCAGATGTATGCCTAAGTCTACCATCTTATACTGGTTGGGACCATCTCATTCTGGTTGTACTGGTATTAGTGCAGAGAATTAGAGTAATCATTAGAGAAGCATATACACTATATCATGTTTAACTTGTCACACCTGCCTTTTGTGATATTATCTCTGTTATCCACTTTATATGCCTATCATGATACTTTTACTAATTTACTTGCTAAAAGTAACTGGACTCGCCAGACTTTATGTCTGAGCCTTTTTGTTTCCTCTTCTTTCTTCCATCCCCCCCAGGTTCTCAAGGTGGGAATACTCAAGCTTGACCAGGATTCTGCTATCATTTGCTGAAGCTACTTAGACGTATTGTCAAGCTCCTATCTTTGCTACTATGGCTATGCTTTTATTTGAGGATTTTTCTTCTTTTATTTTTTACTCTAGTGATTTAAGAGCAAGACAGAATTTTTTATGATGTATTGGATTTTATGTAATTCAAACATATGGTGTTTTGAACCACGATGCTTTATGATTAATAAAAGTTTTTTATATCTGTCTTGTAATGTTTCTGTTTCTGTTTACCTATAACGCTTCACGAAACTTAATGCATTCCCTTAATGAGTGACATTAACGGACGTGGGGTGTCACACTCTGATAGCCTATGGATTGTTGAAAAGGAAGGCTTTAGTAGCCTTGGGCAACCTCATAGTGTTAGGAGTGCTTGAAGAAGCTATTAGAGAGTTTTTGTGAAGTGTAATAGATAGCGAAGATATGTTTAAATTTAAAGTAAAGGTAGAAAAAGGAGATGTGAATAGGTGAATAAATAAGGATTCTAAGGACATGTTTTTTTTGTCATGAGACACCTTTTAAGAACATTGTGTTTAGTGAAAAGATGGAGGGAAATTCAAAAGTTTGAAATTCAAAATTTCAATTTCAATTTCCTAGGCACATGTTGACATAGGGGGTTACCCATGTCGACATGCCTCTTGAATTTTTCGAAAGACACGTGATTTGATTTGTTTATATTTATTTAAGTCTTATATTCAAATTTATATATTTCCTGAGATGGTATTTGTTATAATAATACTTTTTATATCATTATTTTATTAAAATAGTATTATTTTAAATTTTAAAATTCAAATGTTGATTTAGTTTTATAATTTTATTTTTCTGACAAAGACAAGCTACCATTCAAGCAACTAATTTAATCAAAAATTATTATAAAGCGTGTCTATTTTAGCTCCTATCTTCGATATTTTCTGATTCATGAGTTGCTATGAAGCATACATATGAATTATTCATTCCTTGCTCTTCGTCATTGGAGGATTAATCATAATCATCTAAAGTAGCAGTTTATGCCTTTTTTCTTTTCTCTGAAGAATTATTGTTTGAAGGATGACTCTATTTTTCTAGATATGGACAATCTCTCTTCAGTTGGCCTGACTCATTGCAGTTATAACATCTGATATTATTTGGAATCCCATTTTAATTTTTTACTGAATTCTATACTCATTCTTTGCCACTAATGTTATTTCCTCATCATTGCCGCTTGTTTGAGTCTGAGTCTTATGTTATTGCATTGAGTGCTATTGCTTTCTTTTCTAATGACTAATTTTCTCTTCTTTCTTTCATATGAATTTCAAACGACATTAGATTTCCAATTAATTCTTCAATTTTCATTGCACTAATGTCATTAGCATCTTTTATTGCCAACGTCTTTTGATCCCATTTTGGGGTTAATGAATTCATAATTTTCCTAGGTTGATCTTCCTAAGAATATGTCTTTGCCTAGGCTATTAGTGAGTGCACGATCTTTTGAATCCTGCAATACATATCGGTGATAGTCTCATAAGAATTCATTTTAAATAACTGAAACTGATTAGTTAACATGGATATCTTGGTCTGTGTAACTTTGCTTATTGCTTCATGAGTTACTTGCAAAGTTTTCCAGATTTCATCTGCAGATTTAAAAACAAATACTCTATTGAAATTCATTTTTATCAGCTGAACAGAATAAAATATTCATAGCTTGTGAATTATTTTGTGCAATAGCCTTCTGTTCACTAGTCCATCGTGCAAAATTAATAGTGGCTTCAACATATTCAGTTTTGTGATATTCCAAGTGCCTAATCTTACTGACTGTAATTAAATTTTCATTCTACAAGCCCAATATGCACCATTATTACCATTAAATAGTCGTGGTCTAACAGTGGACTGGCTCTTTATAAATGAAATAGAAATATTAGTGTTGACAATACCGGTGTTGGTTTCCATTTAAACTTTTCAAAAAAATCAAATTATGAAAACTTTACAAATCAATGCTCCGATATCAATTGTTGGGGAATGCAAATAAGGATCTTAAGGCAAACTAAGCATTGGAGGGGGTGAATAGTGTTTAATGAATTTTATAAATTTCTTGGAATCTTTTTTGTTAAACAGAATGCAATACAGATCATGGATATAATAATGATCACAAAATCAAACACATATGCAGATAATGATAAATAGAAAGCATTAAAAGGAAAGAATGCACTGGAATTTTATACCAGTTCAGAGTTATCTTACATCTAGTCCAACATGCAGATTTCTTTTCAATAATAATCTTCAATTACAATCCTCAATTTCAATGGCCACGAGGTCCACCACCACCTACTTCCGAGCACAGTGCGCTCTCTTAATTTAACCAGGCTACAAGAACACCTAATTGATTTACGAGCAACAATCACACCCAGTTGATTTGAACGGGCTACAACCACACCTTTTCAGTATCAGTTTTGGAAGATAGACTAGACGGATCTGATCTTGCGAACTTTGATTACAAAAAGCCTATAACTCTTGTGTTGCACTTGAATCTTTAAGAGAGTCTGGTAGAGAATCAAAATAAAATAAGTTTGATGTGATTCTCATTGAAATTCGATAGAGTATAAGTACATAATTTAAGAAATTAAGAAGTTTGATGGTGAGAAGGTAAAGGAGGAAGAAGTGAACGAAAAGTTAGTTAAAATTCGTTTCTAGAACCTATTTACAGTCTCCGAGCAGTCAAATAATTTCACAATAATTTTTAAATCAAAAGACACAAGTTTTCAAAATTTGGATTTGAAATCCATCATCACCATGCCGACATGGGGGATTACTTTATATGACAGTCTTAAGAAATTTTGAAAATATAAATTTCCTAAATAAAGGCATATCTTGTTTAAATAAATTCTGTTAAATCTTAAGTAAAAATAAACTACTTTCCTATATATTAAAACAGAGTACTTGTAATAAAAATATATATTAAAAACATATATAAAAATAATTTAAAAACATATATAAAAATGACTTAAAATTATATAAGAATGATATAAAACTATAAATATAAGTATAAGAAATATTTTGAAACTTAAGATATAAATATAAGTAAAAAATTAAAGACTTAAATGTATATATTGAACTTAATATAAAATCAATACCAACCATATAAATAAGGAAGTATAAAATATTTCAATTAGGAGTTAAACTATATTTTCAAAGATATATTTGAAATCTGGAGTTAATAAAAGGTTAGAAACTAAGAAATATAAATTTGAAATAAGTAAGTAATTTTGAAATCAGTTTGAAAATAAAATAAGAAATTTAAAATAGTGAGAAAGATAGAAATAAAGATTTAGTACTATTTCATAGTTTCAACAAGAAATCTAGACTCTATTACTTTTTTGTTTTTTGAACTCCTGTTACTCACGAGTCTTCTATCTTGAACTCTTCTTCTTTGAAATCCTGAATCTTTAACTGTACAATCTTTAATACTAAATTCCTGCATATATTTCCTATATATACACATACATATATATTCTAGAGAATAGTGTTAGTATATATATTTTATAACAATAATAGTTAAAACAAGATTATTGTCATAAAAACCATCATCATCAACATATCAATATCTAACATAAAGAACCGAATCTTGCACAACGAAAAAGTTTATATTTATTTAACATCTGAACTCATTACAGTGGAAATTTTTATCTTACTTAATAGCATGAAATTAAATCATCCTAGACAATTTTAGAACCTATCCTTGCTATTGTTGAAACAAACTAGGAAAAAGGTGAGTATCTTCAAATTCTCTAGATCCAAGTTCCATCTGACTAATCCATGTCAAACCTGAACTACTCGTCTTTCTGAAGAAAATAGGGGCACCCTGAGTTTTAAGAGAGAAACAACTCTAGACCAATCATGATATTGGTATGAGAAACTTAAATTCACTATTTGGAAATTAAAGATATCCCATAAGACCACGACCACACATAAACATGGCACAAGCTTGTACCTTATGGTAACCAAATCATTTTACATCGAAATTGTCTAATATTATTTTTAATAACATACGGGATGAAACCCATTAAAATAAATTATAAAACATAAGAAATTATTTCTACTTAAATTCCACATCTTTTATGGGCTCTACAACAAAATACAGAACTCTTAGAGAAATGGATTTTTATACGATGGCTAGGTATGGGATTACCTTTTCGTATAGTACACCTCTAGAGGGGTGCACTAAGGAGCACTCTCCTCCACCTAATTGGTAAGGCCGAAACTGTTATACAGACTCTTTCCCCAAGTGGTGCATTGCCGGAATACCTTATCGCCCCGATCAGAACCAACTTATTTTCCCGAGGTACTCTTAGCATACACCACCTATTCAACATATAATCGGTAATCTAAAAAGGTGATAAACGTCCCCTCATGGGTGCTATCCAAACTGACTTCACTACATACCCGATTTTTGCCAACACCGATTGTTGAGACTTTGATGTCTACGATTACCTTTCGTCAAGCACATTCTTCACTTCAAATGCCATGTTGCCTAGTCCAACACACGCCGTTGATTTCCATTAATGTACAATCCCTTAGCTCATATGTCTTAGAGAAGGGCGTTAAGCTAAGGAAAATTTTCTTCTCTGCTATCAATAGATGTACGTTCATGGGGATCAACAAAAGCCTCCTAGAAATGCAACGTTAGACATTCATCCATATAGATCGTCCTGCGTTTGGAAAAACCAACGAAGGTCTAAATGCAGAATCGTTGTTAATTCATATATAGGAAAAAACCCTCAGGGGCCAATGACACAAACCCTTCATTCAATCTCCATAATTATTAAATATTAAATCTCCAATACATCGAAATGTTTGAGTTATCCGAAGTGGTTTTCAGTTAGGAATCACCCAAAATCTGATCACTGTCTCTTCAGATCAATCATCATAAAAATATTGTTTAAGTAGTTTTGGGTGTTGGATGTTCTTAATTCTTAATTGATTACTTCATAAAAACATCTTTTATGGATGTATAACTTCAAATACTCTTCAAGGGTGTGTATATATAGCCGTTAAACCTCATTCACTAAGTCAATTGGATAGTAAGTCTGCTTTAGTTTAAAGGATCCGAAGAAATAACATTTATCTTATTCGACATAAATTTCTGTGTTCCAAACCGACTATTTGTTGAATAATGGTATTAACACCTTTCAAGTTGTTATGGATAGTAAGGATTCTCTCTTTGAAATTCGATACTAAATATAATAAGAACATCTCCAAAAACTCCGATTGAAAATTTGATCTTTTACACTTTACTCGATTCCGACATTTCAACTTTATCTGGTCCTCGTCTAGGAAAGGGCCAGGCAAGACAGGGCATTGGTTGCTTCTGTGCATCTACTTGGTTAAACACCCACATCCGGATCTCAAAAATAGAAAAATCATCTTACTCGTCGATTTATCAGAGCCAAGATTAAATCATTGCTTACTATAGATTTTTTATTTTAATTAATCATCTAACATTCTCAATTTATTTCTATATCTTCAAAACAATCTCCAAATTACTTCACAATTTTTTTTAAAATCATTCGTTAAATATTTGGAGAGGATTCATTAAGTTTAAACTTCAATTTCAATCATTACTGAAAAAGTGTTGCAAAAGCATTGCAAAAGTGTCATTTTAGCTAATTTCATTATAACGACTTTTAAGATTCATATAATCAACTTAATTCAATTTTAAAACATATTAAATAATTTATTCCATAATTTTCCAAAATTTAAAACTTTTATATTCAAAAATCTCATTTTCTGGATTCTAAGCAATAAAACCACGATATTTTTCAAAACTTGTTTTGGTCATATTTTAAAATCTAACCAATGGAATTTTGATTTTTCGGATTCGTGGGAAAACTATAATTATAAGGATTCAAAAAACTTATTTCAAATAGTTTGTATTTCTATTTCTACTTATACAAAAGATTCAATTTGTTGGTAGCGAAATCGCGAGTTACCAATTCGCAACACACTAAATTGCTTCAATACTCATATTCTACCCAAACTTCATTTAAACATTTAGAAGTGTATAAAATATTTAAAACCATTTTTGAGAGGTTTAATCACTCTATTCTCTCCATTTCATTCAATAAAAGGAAAGTGATTTCCTTTGTGCTTATCGGCGTGTATTTATTGTGGCTTGTTGAATACCCATATAATTAACCGTATAAGCATCCAAACTTATCAAAAATTCATCATTGCATTCATAAGAAAGATTTAACATGCATACAGAAATCATTTTAACTTCATTTAACAACGTTACATTAGGTATATTTAGGGTCATTTAAGTTTAGTTTCTCACCTTCATTGGTTATTAGAATTCCTAGAATTCGTTATAGCTCAACTATGATCGCACCAAAGCTTCCCGAACTAGCTCCTTTATCCTTTATGCCCATGACCTAAACTAGATGGAGGCTCCAAACTTCTTGTCTTAACTTCAAACTTGTTATATAAGGTTCTAATAATGATATAAGAACTTTGGAAGAGTTTGATAGGATTTTGATTTCATTTAATGTAACTTTGGAAAATTTAGCAAGGAATGAAGCTAACATTTTTAGGATTTGGAAGCCATTAATAAGTTTCCTAAGATCTTAAATAAGAGAGAAGAAGAGTATAATTTTAGTGTAAATAAATGAGTGAAAGTGGATGGGTATTTATAGGAAAATCCTAGGAATAAAATATTAGATGGAAAATTCTCAGAACATCCCTCCTTTACCCCCCTTACACTATTGAACCCTACTTGTGTTGTCAAATCATGTGTAAGGGTGTGTTGTGGGTAAGTGCAATGATGGTGTGTAAGAATAATTTTGTTTACGGAATGGTATTGTTTTATTAAAGTAAATTATTTTTGTCCTTATTTACTTACTTTTTCCTAATCTTTTCTTAGCTTAATTAATCTCTTCATTATAATCTTATGGTTATGTAATCATACAAATATGTGTGTGTGCATATATATATATATTTATATTATACTTTTGTACAACTTCCATCATCAAACTGTTGAGAAACCAGAACTAGCTTATTGGTCACATTTTCTGTTTTCTCGTAAATTATTTATGTAGGTAAAAAAAATTTACATATAAATTTCTTAATATTATTAAATAATCAAAAACTTTATTATTTATTTATTAAAACCATATTAAATAATATTTATCCATTACTTATGAAATTCGAAATTTCGTTGGTAAAGCGATATCGATTTTCTTATATTTTCAGGTCAAGTATATTTCTTTAAATAACTTGTTCACCATTAGCATGTTATCACTATATAACATATTTAAAATGATTTCTTATCATTTAAGATATTATTTAAACAATTATCATTATCAACAAATTGTTAAATTCTTCATGTAAATCCATAATTTAATTATCGAATATAACACTCTTATTGATGATGTCATTAATTCACTAAATTTAAAAGATTTAAAATATAACATCTTCTTTCACATTCTTATTCAATTATCGAAATAAGTGTTCTTAGCCATATCTTGCAATCCTTATAGATAGAAATTAGTTTTATTGATAAACAATTACGACCAATTTGTGACTATTTCACTAGGGAAATAATTTTTTTTTCTCATTATCCTTTACCTTAACTTTATTTTTAATTGGAATTTATCTATATTTAGTCATTTAAAATAATTTAAATATCTCTAATTAAGGTTTCCAAATTACGAGTTGTTTTATCCTTCCACCCCTTAAAAGGATTTCCCCCTTGAAATAACACTGAAATAAACCCAGGGTAGCTTTTCCTCTAAAAAATTCTTTACTTACTCTCTTAAGATATATGTTTCTCCTTCATACACAATGTATAATTTGATGTTCAACTCAAATTCACAACTTCTTCTTTCGAGCTACTATTGATCCTTCGATCTTCTAGTGTAGACTCCAATCATGCCCTTTGATCCTTTGGTGTAGACTCCAGTCATGCCCTTTGATCACAAAACTCTGTCCTCCTTGCATGGTTCTTAACCACGATAGAAAGCATAAGTGTTTGATCATAAACCCTGACCAATATTTACCATCAAACATTGAATGATAAGTTGTCTTTCAGATTGAGGCAAGGGCTTTGAGTTTCGTACTTGAATCCAGATAAAGATGCAAATAAAATGATCTACTTACATGTTTACACTATCAACTTCTTCCTTACAATCAAATATTGTGTAATTCCTTCAACTTCACATACATTTCATAATTCATGTTCGTACTTGTATAATGCTCTATTACATCATACAAATATATACAAACCTAAACTTCATTTTCCTAAGTAGGCTCAACGAATTTTCTTAAGTCAAAATTTTATATGTTTCCAAATATTGATACCAGATGTTCTCTATTTTGAAATTCAACGTTTCTTTGAATATTCTTTTGAAATTCGTCTTTCAAAAAAAATTCTGAAATCAAATGAAATCTTCCTAGGTTTGGTACCAGTGAAACCAAATGAAATCTCAAAGCCTATCTGTACTTAACTCAAAGGTATAATCATAAATAATAGGTGGGTCAAAACAACGTCATGGTATACATTTTTCTTATAAAACTAAAAAATATTTGTATTGAGCACGAATGTGAAAGGAAATGTGTAACACCCCGTAATTCTATAACACTAAGATTCGCAAATCAAGGAAGAATTAAAAGTTAAAATCAAAATCAAGGGAAACGGGCAGCGCAATTGCGTTCGTCTCGGAAAAATACGCGAAATAGAGTCCGAGTTTTCGAAAATCGGAGTCCGTATGACCAAGATATGGCCCGTCAAAATTTTCAGAAAATTCCAAGTTCAAAACAGTTTAAAATAGAGTTAAATTCGAAATTCAAACGCGCAGGGGGCAGGGCGGTAAAATTCCCGCCCAGGTCAAGTCGACAGGGGTGTCGACTGCGCAGTCGACACCCCCTGTGTCGACTGCCCAGTCGACACGGGTGTCGACCTGCCCGCTTTTTCCAGCTTTCTGCACCTGGTTCGTTCTGCTGTATTTGGTCACGTTTTCTGACCAGGTTCGTCCGCCTAGCACTATATAAATAGCCCTGGTCTTCTTCTCTATTCACAATTCTTTTTCTACCCTTATGCTGCGAAGATTCTAGTTAGACATGGCTTCTTCTCCTCCTCTAAAATATATAAATAAATAAATAATATATATAAAATAAAACAAGACGAGGAGATGCTGCTCAAAAAACTTTCAAGAAGAAGAGATTCAAGCTAGGATTCAAAAAGAGGTTCAACCGACTTCAACGAATGATTTTCTATGAATCATAGCAACGCCATCTTTCTTTTCTAATCTAAATCTCTGTAAGTCAGTTATTTCTAGATTTGAACGTTTTTCTTTGTTCATGACATGAAATTAAAGGAATAAAAGAATATGCCAATTCTCTTTCTTTCTATTCGAATCTGTGCCTATCTCTTTGGACCTAATTAAGAACTGTCATGATTCGAAGACAAATAAGACTGTGACTATGAAACTATGGAACTAAAAACCATATGCCTATGACTATGAACATTTGCCTATGACTATGGACATTGCCTATGACTATGGACACTGCCTATGACTATGAACATTTCCTATGATTGTGACTATGACTATGAGGATTACTTCCTTGACAAAACCTATGCCTTTGATTAACATAAACTATTGCCTATGACATAACAAGGACATCTGTGATTAAACCTCCATGATTCATGATTAGGAAAGTGTTGCTTAAGTTCTATGATTTTGAGATTGGGGCTAAACCCGATTATTTATTCTGCTTGTCCTTGGTTTTCTTTGGTTTTAGACTATGGGAATTTACCTATTAAGTTAGGTCTACCCATGTTCTTGAACCTACTCTGTCTATTCTGGGTTTTAGACCTTGGGAATTTACCTATTAAGTTAGGTCTACCCATGTTCTTGAACCTACGTCGTTATTCAAAACCATTTTATGCCAGTTGTTATATCTATCCTTTTCATAGCAATCTTTGGTTCATTCCCTATTTGCTACGAATCTAGAATTATCTATAATCTAGATTGAAACACGATTATACGAACGGTGGGAATGCGATTTGGGGCAAAATATGAAATTTACTAAAACGTAGTTTAACTTGGAAATTGGCATAAATCGGGAACATGTATTATGGCATGTTCATAGAAATGCAAATTGGATAAATTTGACATAAATTATAAGATGTATAATTTGAATCTTGTATTGACGTGTAAATCTAGCATTTACATGAATGGTGAACTAGAGTAATAAGTCTAGTTTGACATAAATTAGAATGTTAAATCAGAATTGGATTAGCTAATTTGGCTCGATAAGTATATTGGCATAAACTTGAAATTGGCCATAATTGGGAGTAATTGTCAGGATTAGCAAAATCATGGTTAGTGACACTTCATTTGGTATGGTTTACATACCAAAAAGCATAAACATGATATAGAGGGGAGAATGGGCCGTAAGAATAAATGTTGATAATTTACATTAAAAAGAGTAATTGGGAAAAAAGTAAATTAGGATTAATTTACTTATAGAATTTTTCCTAAATGAGGAAATGTTAATTTAGACAAATTAAGGTTTGTTAATGACATCTCTTTTAATAATAAGCCAGAAAGTTCTCGGGTGACAGAGAGGATAGTGTCTAGGCTTGAGTTTGGAAAATACAAGTTTCCTGCTCTCCCTGGCTATCCCTAACTGATCCGACGGACGGGATGGTTACTTTCAAAACCTGATTTGAAAATTAATCAAAACCCTTTGAACTAGAAAACACGAATAGGCCTAACCCGAGGTTAGATTGAGTTGCGATGTAAACCTGCCCGGAACCAACCGGCACATCCAGTAATCGCAACAATATCTGTCTAATGTGAGTGGTCATGGCTTTAATTTATTTAGTTAAAGCTAGAACAAGAATGCTCAGGTTAAGTTAACTAAGACACTTAACCAACTCAACATGATAACAAGATGGGTAGGTGGGGTTAGGTTCATACAGTTAAGCTAGAATGGGAGGGTTAAGTCCATAGGAACACTTAACCAACTTAAGCATAGTTAAGTTAGAACGGAGGGCTAAGTCCACAGGGACACTTAATCAAACTCATGGTAACAAGACAAGATTTGTAGAGGTTAAGTAACTAAGAAAACACTTAGCCAAATTAACATGTTAACTAGTCTAGAAAGTGGGGTTAAGTAAAGTTAATACACTTAGCCAAATTAACGTGTTAACTAGACTAGAGGTTGGGGTTAAGTAAGATTTAATACACTTAGCCAATTTGATATGTTAGCTGGGCTAGACCGTAGGGTTAAGTAAACTTGAACACTTAACCATCAGATTTTGATAAAGGAATAGGGTTAAGTCTAAAACATGAAGGGATAATACTTAACCGTTAATAACAGGTTAGTTAAAACAGACGGGCAAGGTTAAGTTAAAAAGGAACACTGAACCAATACAGGGTGAATGGGTAAGGTTAAGCAATAAGAAATACTTAACCAATATAACTTGGTTTGTGGTGGGGTTAAGTCAACATGAATTACTGATAACACTTAACCAGTTTGACAGGATAAATGAAGAGGGTTAAGTCGGCTTGAATTGACTAATGACACTTAACCAATCCAAATTGACGAGAAAGGGAACTAAGTAGTAAACCTTAGAAAACAACGATTCTGGAAACTAAGTGGTAAATCTTAGTTAGTAGAACTAAGTAGTAATTCTTAGTCTAACACGGGAAGGAGCGAATGTCCGTCTTAATAGAGAGAAGGCTCCAACGAATTGGGTTACGAAGCCCGAGGCTTCGAGGGGACGTGAGGGTACTCTTGGTATCCCTCGGTGAGGCTGCAGATGATCCGCCTGGGCCCACAGAGGTTAAGGTCTGCGTAGAAGAACCAGGGGTATGCCTTGGTTGCAATACATGGCAACCTAAGGACTAGGATGGACCGGCGAGATTCGGCGAGCAAACGGTAGCCCTGTGATAGCAACTCGTCGTCTACCATCCATCTTGAGTCAATCGAGATACGTGAAGCGGAAAGGCGGAGAACTCCAAAAGACCATATACTTGCTATCTAGTTATGGTTGCGGATGGCCATAGGATAGTGGGGCACCGGGGGCCGGCGTATAGTTCTCATTTTACAAGGTGTGCCTTTCATTAGTTGAGGGAGGGGTCAAGTGGGACCATAGCCACTGGAATAAAAACAGACCTTAGCATCTGCATCGGCAGATATCTGAAAGCTCCCGACCGAGTTCTGTATTCCTTGATTTGCCCTGTCACAGGACTCAGACCGCACATTACAGGACATGTGCATCTAGACAAGCGATAACGATTCGCGATACATGCGTGGGGAAGTATAGGAACATATACCACTCTAGGTTGGTGTGTCCTAGACTTGGGGGCATCGTTCGATAGGTAGCGTAATCCCTAGTTGGACTAGGTGGCATAAACCCTGAACTCGAGAAGCACTCAGCAGATAGCGTAAAACTCTAGTTAAATCTAGAAAGCACCTGATAGAAAACCCTAGATTTGATCTAGGTAATAAATAATGAATGTATGCCGGAAGGCAATGGAAAATACAGGGACTGGGATCACGCTATCGTTACTAGATGGGACACTAGATAGGCGGTGCAGAGATATAGAAACCAGTATAACAAGGAAATAGCGAAGCGGTGAAAGTATTAGAGCGTATCCAGTTTATCTTAGCATATCTTGTGACTACCTTGTCTAATCTTGTTGACCCTATCGTCATGGTGTAATCTTGTATTCAGTTAATTCATGTCGTTTTGTTTCCATGTTCACATGCTAGAAGTTACTGAACTTACTCAGGCTTTATGCCTGACTCTATTTTTCTTTCGTCTTCTTTTCTTCCGTTTCCCCCCAGGTAGTAGAGGAGGGAGTAGTATAGCTCAGGTCAAGTTGGACTGTCACTCTTTCCCAGCTTGAAGATTTGTCGAAGTTTGCTTGGATTCTCTTATCAGATGCTATGGCTGGCTCTTGCTAAAATTTGGGGAAATATAAATGTTGTTTTATGCTTCTTTATTTTGTAAGACAGATGACACTCTGATATTGTAAAGAAATCTTTGTACAAACTATTTTATCAATAAAGCAAAGTTTTATTTTTCGCTGTTTAATTTTTGTCTGTCTTGTAATTTATCTGCATCTTTTACCCTAAATGCTCCACAGAACTTAGTGCATTCCCTTTGTGAGTGACACTAACGGATGTGGGGTGTTACACGTGGTATCAGAGCTGAAGGTTACCGGATGAGATAAAAGATTTGAAAAATTAATTTCAAAACGGTTTTAAAAGAAGCATTTTCAAGAGAAAAGATTTGTTTTAAAGACATATTCCCCAAAGCCATACGCATTGTCTTCTCTTCTCTTCCTCTGTTTGAATTCTTGTCTCCTTCTTTCTTGAGTCTCTGGGGCTCCTGGCTTTCGGGGAGGTAACCTCATCGATGGGCGAAGTAGTGCCCGACGTCCATCTATAACCGTAGTAGTTTCACCTGCGGTCAGTTTTCTTCCAAACTTAGTAGGATTTTCCGTACGATGGAGGCAACTTTCAAGGGGTTGTCAACATGACTACACACAGAAAGGGATGAGGAGTTTGGCTAAAGAGCACAACCCGAGAATGAGGAATTCATGGATGTAGATTTAGCTCACGAAGGAGAAAGAAATCACAAAACCTAAGACAAGAGGAAGTATCTTTGCTAGGGTATGATAGGGCATATAATTAGGGACAAGGGCAAGAATGAGGAGCAAGATTTTCAGAAGGGCAAGTATATACTTTCACCACCAAGCGTACCTAGGAGAAAGGTAGTAAAGTTCTGTTGGCAGAGTCTAGTTGTGCTGTTCGTACTCTTTCCTTTGGATTTAGCACTGCGCATTTGTTTATATCCACTTCCCTAGTTGAGTCTCGGCACCATAGTACTTGTATAGTAGAAAGATCCCACTAGAGTCTCAAATCCAATTGGTGGTCCGACCAGTCTATTTTTAGTAGGGATTTGAGGATAGCTATCGAGTTCGTTTATATCATCTCACGTAGGTCATCTAAATTCGAAGGAGATATTCCTTGGATGCTTGTCTGATATTGGTTTAGGCCTTTGGGGCTTGTACTTGAGGAATGTCGAGTTTGACTAAGGTTGTTTGCGTGAGAAATGAATAGTTGTGGCAGGCGCTCTAGAAAGTGTGTAGTGACCTTTTTACCCTCATAGTTATAGCGTGATGGATAAGCTAAGAGGAGAGACCTCTAATCATCTTAGTACATACACTTGGTATCATAGTTGACATCTGTTTACTTTAGAGATGGAGGTCAGAAACTTCACAATCGTGAAGTGAAATTAGCTTAGATACAGTGGAGTAAAGCTCAAGAAGGCTAGATACTAGCATCATACCCTTTTTCCTTGGGTGCATCCTTGATTTCTTCTGTTTTAGGAGCTTTACGCATAATTGTTTCTCTCTTTCCAAAATATATCACCTAGGTCGTATCTTCGATCCTTAGGAAGAAGTCAATTGATGTAAACATGTATTTGAAACATGTTATGGTTGATGGTTGCAAGTGGTTGCAAATGGTTGCTCGTGGATGCATGTGCATACGTATTAGGCTCTAGATCAGTTCAGACGCTTTCATATTGCATTTACAGGAATGTATTTGTTTGTAAGTTGAGCCTGATATGTTATCATATGGATGTTGCATATGGATCAATGGATATGCACACATGTAGTATTTACATGACTAGGGATGCTTGCATACATGATTGGACACATGGCACTGACATGATTTGCGTTAAGGAGGTCAACTGAATCAGTAGACCGCCTGATTTTGCATTAGATAAGTACATGTACACACACACTTCGCATATGATCATGAAGCATTAGAAGTCTTTTAAGGAAAATGGATGCCTGTGATTGAATGGTTGAGTAGATGGGTGATTGGATGGTAGGACACATTCTTCGTAACTTGGAGATTTCGGGGACGAAATCCTTTTAAGTGGGGGAGAATGTAACACCCCGTAATTCTGTAACACTAAGATTCGCAAATCAAGGAAGAATTAAAAGTTAAATTCAAAATCAAGGTAAACGGGCTGCGCCATTGCGTTCGTCTCGGAAAAATACGCGAAATAGAGTCCGAGGTTTCGAAAATCGGAGTCCGTATGACCAAGATATGGCCCGTCAAAGTTTTCAGAAAATCCCAAGTTCAAAACAGTTTAAAATAGAGTTAAATTCGAAATTCAAACTCGCAGGGGGCAGGGCGGGAAAATTCCCGCCCAGGTCAAGTCGACAGGGGTGTCGACTGCGCAGTCGACACCCCCCCATGTCGACTGCCCAGTCGACACGGGTGTCGACCTGCCCGCTTTTTCCAGCTTTCTGCACCTGGTTCGTTCTGCTGTATTTGGTCATGTTTTTTGACCAGGTTCGTCCACCTAGCACTATATAAACAGCCCTGGTCTTCTTCTCTATTCACAATTCTTTTTCTACCCTTATGCTGGGAAGATTCTAGTTAGACATGGCTTCTTCTCCTCCTCTAAAATATATAAATAAATAAATAATATATATAAAATAAAACAAGACGAGGAGATGCTGCTCAAAAGACTTTCAAGAAGAAGAGATTCAAGCTAGGATTCAAAAGGAGGTTCAAACGACTTCAACGACTGATTTTCTACGAATCATAGCAACGCCATCTTTCTTTTCTAATCTAAATCTCCGTAAGTCAGTTATTTCTAGATTTGAACGTTTTTCTTTGTTCATGACATGAAATTAAAGGAATAAAAGAATATGCCAATTCTCTTTCTTTCTATTCGATTCTGTGCCTATCTCTTTGGACCTAATTATGAACTGTCATGATTCAAAGACAAATAAGACCGTGACTATGAAACTATGGACCTAAAAACCATATGCCTATGACTATGAACATTTGCCTATGACTATGGACATTGCCTATGACTATGGACACTGCCTATGACTATGAACATTTCCTATGATTGTGACTATGACTATGAGGATTACTTCCTTGACAAAACCTATGCCTTTGATTAACATAAACTATTGCCTATGACATAACAAGGACATCTTTGATTAAACCTCCATGATTCATGACTAGGAAAGTGTTGCTTAAGTTCTGTGATTTTGAGGTTGGGGCTAAACCCGATTATTTATTCTGCTTGTCCTGGTTTTCTTTGGTTTTAGACTATGGGAATTTACCTATTAAGTTAGGTCTACCCATGTTCTTGAACCTACTCTGTCTATTATGGGTTTTAGACCTTGGGAATTTACCTATTAAGTTAGGTCTACCCATGTTCTTGAACCTACGTCATTATTCAAAACCATTTTAAGCCAGTTGTTATATCTATCCTTTTCATAGCAATCTTTGGTTCATTCCCTATTTGCTACGAATCTAGAATTATCTATAATCTAGATTGAAACACGATTATACGAACGGTGGGAATGCGATTTGGGGCAAAATATGAAATTTACTAAAACGTAGTTTTAACTTGGAAATTGGCATAAATTGGGAACATGTATTATGGCATGTTCATAGAAATGCAAATTGGATAAATTTGACATAAATTATAAGATGTATAATTTGAATCTTGTATTGACGTGTAAATCTAGCATTTACATGAATTGTGAACTAGAGTAATAAGTCTAGTTTGACATGAATTAGAATGTTAAATCAGAATTGGATTAGCTAATTTGGCTCGATAAGTATATTGGCATAAACTTGAAATTGGCCATAATTGGGAGTAATTGTCAAAATAGCAAAATCATGGTTAGTGACACTTCATTTGGTATGGTTTACATACCAAAAAGCATAAACATGATATAGAGGGGAGAATGGGCCGTAAGAATAAATGTTGATAATGTACATTATAAAGAGTAATTGGGAAATAAGTAAATTAGGATTAATTTACTTATAGAATTTGTCCTAAATGAGGAAATGTTAATTTAGACAAATTTAAGGTTTGTTAACGACATCTCTTTTAATAATAAGCCAGAAAGTTCTAGGGTGACAGAGAGGATAGTGTCTAGGCTTGAGTTTGGAAAATACAAGTTTCCTGCTCTCCCTGGCTATCCCTAACTGATCCGACGGACGGGATGGTTACTTTCAAAACCTGATTTGAAAATTAATCAAAACCCTTTGAACTAGAAAACATGAATAGGCCTAACCCGAGGTTAGACTGAGTTGCGATGTAAACCTGCCCGGAACCAACCGGCACATCCAGTAATCGCAACAATATCTGTCTAATGTGAGTGGTCGTGGCTTTAATTTATTTAGTTAAAGCTAGAACAAGAATGCTAAGGTTAAGTTAACTAAGACACTTAACCAACTCAACATGATAACAAGACGGGTAGGTGGTGTTAGGTTCATACAGTTAAGCTAGAATGGGAGGGTTAAGTCCATAGGAACACTTAACCAACTTAAACATAGTTAAGTTAGAACGGAGGGCTAAGTCCACAGGGACACTTAACCAAACTCATGGTAACAAGACAAGATTTGTAGAGGTTAAGTAACTAAGAAAACATTTAGCCAAATTAACATGTTAACTAGTCTAGAAAGTGGGGTTAAGTAAAGTTAATACACCTAGCCAAATTAACGTGTTAACTAGACTAGAGGTTGGGGTTAAGTAAGATTTAATACACTTAGCCAATTTGATATGTTAGCTGGGCTAGACCATAGGGTTAAGTAAACTTGAACACTTAACCATCAGATTTTGATAAAGGAATAGGGTTAAGTCTAAAACATGAAGGGATAATACTTAACCGTTAATAACAGGTTAGTTAAAACAGACGGGCAAGGTTAAGTTAAAAAGAACACTGAACCAATACAGGGTGAATGGGTAAGGTTAAGCAATAAGAAATACTTAACCAATATAACTTGGTTTGTAGTGGGGTTAAGTCAACATGAATTGCTGATAACGCTTAACCAGTTTGACAGGATAAATGAAGAGGGTTAAGTCGGCTTGAATTGACTAATGACACTTAACCAATCCAAATTGACGAGAAAGGGAACTAAGTAGTAAACCTTAGAAAACAACGATTCTGGAAACTAAGTGGTAAATCTTAGTTAGTAGAACTAAGTAGTAATTCTTAGTATAACACGGGAAGGAGCGAATGTCCGTCTGAATAGAGAGAAGGCTCCAACGAATTGGGTTACGAAGCCCGAGGCTTCGAGGGGACGTGAGGGTACTCTTGGTATCCCTCGGTGAGGCTGCAGATGATCCGCCTGGGCCCACAGAGGTTAAGGTCTGCGTAGAAGAACCAGGGGTATGCCTTGGTTGCAATACATGGCAACCTAAAGACTAGGATGGACCGGCGTGATTCGGCGAGCAAACAGTAGCCTTGTGATAGCAACTCGTCGTCTACCATCCATCTTGAGTCAATCGAGATACGTGAAGCGGAAAGGCGGAGAACTCCAAAAGACCATATACTTGCTGTCTAGTTATGGTTGCGGATGGCCATAGGATAGTGGGGCACCGGGGGCCGGCGTATAGTTCTCATTTTACAAGGTGTGCCTTTCATTAGTTGAGGGAGGGGTCAAGTGGGACCATAGCCACTGGAATAAAAACAGATCTTAGCATCTGCATCGGCAGATATCTGAAAGCTCCCGACCGAGTTCTGTATTCCTTGATTTGCCCTGTCACAGGACTCGAACCGCACATTACAGGACATGTGCATCTAGACAAGCGATAACGATTCGCGATACATGCGTGGGGAAGTATAGGAACATATACCACTCTAGGTGGTGTGTCCTAGACTTGGGGGCATCATTCGACAGGTAGCGTAATCCCTAGTTGGACTAGGTGGCATAAACCCTGAACTCGAGAAGCGTTCAGCAGATAGCGTAAAACTCTAGTTAAATCTAGAAAGCACCTGATAGAAAACCATAGATTTGATCTAGGTAATAAATAATGAATGTATGCCGGAAGGCAATGGAAAATACAGGGACTGGGATCACGCTATCGTTACTAGATGGGACACTAGATAGGCGGTGCAGAGATATAGAAACCAGTATAACAAGGAAATAGCGAAGCGACGAAAGTATTAGAGCGTATCCAGTTTATCTTAGCATATCTTGTGACTACCTTGTCTAATCTTGTTGACCCTATCATCATGGTGTAATCTTGTATTCAGTTAATTCATGTCGTTTTGTTTCCATGTTCACATGCTAGAAGTTACTGAACTTACTCAGGCTTTATGTATGACTCTGTTTTTCTTTCATCTTCTTTTCTTCCGTTTCCCCCCAGGTAGTAGAGGAGGGAGTAGTATAGCTCAGGTCAAGTTGGACTGTCACTCTTTCCCAGCTTGAAGATTTGTCGAAGTTTGCTTGGATTCTCTTATCGGATGCTATGGCTGGATCTTGCTAAAATTTGGGGAAATATAAATGTTGTTTTATGCTTCTTTATTTTGTAAGACAGATGACACTCTGATATTGTAAAGAAATCTTTGTACAAACTATTTTATCAATAAAGCAAAGTTTTATTTTCCGCTGTTTAATTTCTGTCTGTCTTGTAATTTATCTGCATCTTTTACCCTAAATGCTCCACAGAACTTAGTGCATTCCCTTTGTGAGTGACACTAACGGATGCTGGCTTGTAAATGATGTACATATACTATGTTTCCTGTACTGTACTGAACTCTATTTATATGGTATCTCTAGGCGTGAATCATTAGATTCACTACCTTTTGCTGTCAAAAAAAAACATATATACTATTCGCCTAATAACAATGATAACACCTTCCAAATTCATATGACAGTGCAAATTTCATATTCAGATTTCAATATAAGTCTATCAAGATATTACCCGTATTCTTTTTAAGTCTTGCAATTCTCTGATAAAATCCTTCTTTGATTATATATCATCGTTTAGAACTCAACTTATAAAGCCATTTCAATCACTTAGTTTTAGATTTCTAAACTTTATAAATCTCTATTATGAATTCTAAAACATCTTTAATCTGCTTCACATGTTATTATGTTACTTATTAATCTATTTCAGAAATGATTATAAATCATTTATTACATTCATTTATAAAATTTCGTCTTTAATAACTTGATAAATTTTTACTGTAAAATCCTTGTTTCAGGCAGGATTTATGCAAAGTATATAACCATTAAGTATTAACACCAACTACTTTTACATCATTTACGTTAAAAATTACTGATACAATGATACATAATTCCTTAAAATAGAGATATACAACTACTGATACATGGATCGAAAGGGAAGTTGAAATCATATTCATCGGAGTCGGAGGAGTTTCTTCCATGCCAGAAGTCTATTTCATAAGATATGTCCAAATTCTCATCATCTTCCTTTCCTTTATCATCAGCTTCATTTCCATCGCCTTCTTCTTAAGGTGGGTATATCATGTTAATATGCCATGCACGTATGACCATCATGTTCACTACTTCTTTTAACTCTTCCTGTCCTAGGACTGATTCTTCAAGGACCTCTTCCATCTCATCAACTTCCATCTGATCCCGCCATCCAACATCGTCACTGTCCACTGACCAGATGTTGTTGCTCCCCTTGCTACTCTTTATATCGTCGCCGGAGATATCGTTCATCCATTGGTCATAGTATGCAAAATTTTGGCTATTGGTCTCAGCCTCGGCTTCCTCCTCCTCCATAGGTTCTTCCATGTGTTCCTCTTCCTCTACTTCTATAGGAATTAACTCTTCGATCTTGATGATTGGTGTCGGTTCCTCATTACTGGATATCATGATGGGCTTAAATTCCTCTTGAGGAATGACCCACATGGTTGAAGCATGTTTTCCTTGCTAAGTTGGGAGAAAGGAAGGCTACTATCACAGGATATCTCGATTGGTTTGTTCCTATTTGGCTTAGAGGATTCTCCCCTGTATATCTTTTTTCCATTGGGATTCTACAAAGACAAAGGACAACTGTCGATGATAAGATCTATTTCTTATCTCCAATAGCAAAGAAGAGTGAGATTTACGATGTCTATCGTTATTCCTTTTCAAAAGATATTTTTAATTTTGGAAGCGAAAAAATTAAGCAAAATTTATTCTTTATCAAGAAGGTTCTTTTTATTTAAAACACACATTTATATCGCTTTCAACTCATTCTAGAATAGTATTAACCCTATCTTTAGTGAGTTACTCATCCTGGGGTATTGCTAACCCTATTTTTGATGAGTCTTTTATCAAATCAGGCTTAGGTTTTCGCTTAACCAAAGGCAAAATACTAGATGAGATTCATCTAGTATGAACAACAGATGATAATTTGACCTTGGTAATCGATAAATCAAAGCTTCGCTTCTTCGACCCTCGAAAGTCAACACTATTACATCCACAGTATTCACGTGTCGCAAAACCAAATGCCGAATAAGAGAATTGTTTGTGGTAAGAAGGAAAAGGGTTAAAAATTGGCAATATCAGAATCTTTCACAGTAGAAAAACATATATTATTTTATCATCTAAAATTATTATAGTGGAAATTTTTATCTTACTTAACAGAGTGAAATTAAATCAATTGGAAAGTTATAGAATCTTTCCTTACAATTTTTGAAAAAAAATTAAGGAATAGGTTACTATCTTCAAATTATTCAGCTTCAAGCTCCATCGGATTGATCCAAGTCAAACTTGAACTACAAGGCTACCCGAAGAAAATATAGGCACCCAAAATTTTAAGGGGAAAACAATTTTGGGTCAGTCATAGGACTGGTGGAGAAACGTAAATTTTCCATTTGGAAATAAAAGGTATCCTATAAGACAACAACCACACATAAACATATATAGCATAGGTTTTTACTTTATGGTAACCAAATCATTTTACTCGAAATTATATGATATTATTTTTAATGGATAACGACATAAAACCCATTAAGATAAGTAATAAAAGTATGAGAAATTGTTTCTAATTAAACTCCACACCCTTCATGTTCTCTACATAAAATATGCAGCTCTTAGGGAAATGGATTTCCATACGATAGCAGGCTAAGGGACTACCTTTCCATACAGTACATCTCTAGAAGGATGCACCGAGGAGCACTCTCCTCCACCTAACTGGCATGGTCTGAACAGTTACACAGACCATTCCCCAAGCTGATGCACTGCCGGGAAATGTTATTACCCTGGTCGCAACCGATATAATCCCCTGAAGTACCTCTTAGCATAAACCATTTACTTGACATATAATGAGCAATCTAGAAAGGTGATAAATTTCTCCTCATGGGTAATACCTAAACTAACCTTACCCCGTGTTCGATTTTTGCCAACGTCAATTGTTGAGGCTTAGAGGTCTATGACTACCTTTCTTTAAGCAAATACTTCACTTCAAGTGCCATGTTGCCAAGTCCGACACACGCTACTTATTTCCACTAATGTACAACCTTGATCTCATACGTCTCAGATAAAGGTGTTAAGCTAAAAGAAATTGCCTTCTCCGCAACCAATAAATTTACATTCGTAGAGATCAAAAAATGTGTATTAGAAATGCAACGTCAGACATTCATCCATATAAGTCGTCCTAGGTTTGGACAAATCAACGAAGATCTAAATATAGATTCGTTGTCAATCCGTATATGGGAAAAATCCCCCGTGGATCAATGACAACAACCCTTCATTCAATCTCCATAATTCTTCAATCTTCAATACTTTGAAACATTTAATTGGTCCGAAGTGTTATTTAGATAGGAATCACCCAAATTCTGATCCTGGTCTCTTTGGATCAATCATCATAAAAATAATGTTTAAGTAGTTTTGGATGTTGGGTGTTCTTCATTATTAATTCATTACTTCATAAAAACATATTTTAAGGATGTATAACTTCAAATACTCTTCAAGGGTGTATATATATAGAATGATTAAACCTCATTCATTAAGTCATTTGTATGGTAAGCCCATTTCAGCTTAATGGATCCAAAGAAATAACACTTATCTTACTCGATATCAATTTCTGTGTTCAAATCCGATTATTCCTTGAATAACGGTATAAACACCTTTCAAATTCTTACGGATAGTAAAGATTCCCTCCTCGAAATTCGACACTAAATACAAGAAGATCATCTCTAAGAAATCCGACTTTTTTATCTTTAGAATATTTGATCTTGTATACTTAACTCATTTCCAGCGTTTCAATCTTTTCCAGTCCTCGCCTTGGAAAGGGCCAAGTGAGCCAGGGCATCGGTTTCTCCTTAACATTTCCTTGTTTAAACACCCACAACCGAATCTCAGAAATAGAAAAATCGGGCTTACACATTGGCTTATTAGAGCCAAGATTAAATCATTGCTTATTGTAGCTTTTTGATTTGATTATGTAACGTCTTCAATTTATTTTTTCGTTCTTCAAAAGAATCTCCAAATTACTTCATTAATCATTAAAAACATTCATAAAATATTTGAAGAGCATTCATTAAGTTTAAACTTCGATTCCAATCGTTACTTAAAAAGTATTGCAAAAGGGTTGCTAAAAGTGTCATCTAATGTATTTCATTAAAACGACTTTTAAGATTCATGTAATCAACTTAAATCATCTTTAAAACATTTTAAATGGTATACAAGATTTATTAAATAATTTCCAAAATTTGAAGCTTCATTTTCAAAAAACTCGATTTTTGGATTCTAAACGACAAACTGCGTTTTTTTCCAAAGTTTGTTTTAGTCATATTTCAAAATCTACCCAACGTAGTCTTGATTTTTCAGATTCACTGGAAAGCTATGCTTATAAGGATATGGGAAATCTTGTTTCAAATAATTTGGATTTATATTTCTCCATATTCAAAAGATTAAATTTTTAGGTAGAGAAATCATGAGTTATCGATTCACGACACACAAAAATTGCTTTAAAATACATATTCTTTCCAAACTTCATTTAAACACTTAGAAGTATTTATAAAACAATTTTAAAACATTAAAACCGTATTTAGAGGTTTAATTATTTTATTTTATCCATTTCGTTCAATAAAAGAAAAGTGATTTCCTTTGTCCTTATCGACCTGTATTTAACTTGAACTGTTATACATCCGTACAATCAAGCATATAAACATCCAAAATTGTCAAACATTCAACATGGAATTCATAAGAAAATTTTAAAATACATATAGAAATCAATTTTACTTCATTTAACAACATTAACTTGGGCATAGTTAGGGCGTTTTAAGTTTAAATTCTGGCCTTCATAGGTCACTAGAATTTCTAAAATTTGCTATAGCTCCGGTACGAACTCACCGAAGCTTCCCAAACTAGCTCCTTCAACCATCTTTCTCATGGAATAGACTACATGGAGGATCCTAGCTTCTTTCCTTGTCTTCAAACTTGTTATAGAAGCTTCTAATGACAATATAAGAACTTTGGAAGAGTTTGGGAGGGTTTCAGTTTCGTTTGATGTAACTTTGGAAAGTTAGTATGGAAAGAGGATAATTTTTTCTAGGATTTGGAAGCCATTAATAAGTTTTATAAAATATTAAACAAGAGAGAAGAAGAGTAATTTTGGTGTAAAGAAATGATTGAAAGTGGATGGGTATTTATAGGAAAATCCTAGGAACAAAATATTGGATGGAAAATTATCAAAACGCCCTTCGCCGACACCCTACATGGTATAACCCCCCTTGTATTTTTAAATATTTTGTAAGGGTATGGTGTATGTAAATGTAATGATGGTGTGTACAAGTAATGATGTTCATTAGGAAGTGTATTAGTTTATTAAAGTAAACTCTTTATGTCCTTACTTACTTGCTTTTTCTTAATCCTTTCTTAGCTAAATTAATATCCTTATTATCATATTATTGTTATCTTATCATACAAATATGTGTGTACATATGTTACACTTTCGTACAACTTCCATTTGTCAAACCGTTGACAAACCGGAACTCGTTTATCAGTTACATTTTCTGTTTTCTCGTAAAGTATTTATCTGGATAAACAAATTTTACAAATAATTTTCTTACTATTTTTAAATAATAAAAACATGATTACTTAGTCATTTTTACCCTACTAAATAATATTTATCCATTATTTATGAAATTCAGGATTTTTTCGGCTAAGCGTTACCGATTTTTCTTATATTTTGAAGTCAAGTATATTTCTTTATATAACTTATTTACCATTGGTATGTTATCGCTATATAACATATTTAATATGATTTTTTATCATTTAAACCATTATTTGAATAATTATCATCATCATCATCGAATTGCTAAATTCTCCATTTAAATCCATAATTTAATTATCGAATATAATACCCTAATTGATGATGTCACCAATTCACTAAATGTCCATAGATTTAAAATACAATATCTTGTTTTATATTATTATTCAACTATGGAAATAAATGTGTATTTCTGGATCCGTTCGTGATCCTTATGGCAGTTTTATTGATAAAACCGTTTCGGTCAATTTGCGACTACTTCCCTTAGGAAATAATTTTTACATTTATTTTCCCCAAATAATTTATTCTCATTGTTATTTTCATTAAACTTTATTTTTAGTTGGAATTTATCCATACTAGATATTTAAAATAATTTAAATATCCCTAACTAAGATCACCAAATTCCTAGTTGTTTCAAATGACGTGCTTTGTATTTGATTTGACTTCCGTAACTTGAAAAGATGTTATTCTATCTCGGGAAAAACTAGAGCCATCTCGAAGATGTCACATTGTTTGGAGTTGTTGTGACTTCTATTTAATTCTTCCATCTATATAAGCACCCGAATAGATTTCACTGGTCTTTTGTTCTGGCTCGGTTCCATTGAGCCAAGTGTCTGAATTAATAATCTCTATCAATTTTCACCAAGTCTATCTTTGGAGTTCTCAGATAAGTTATTTCATTTTTTTTATAAACCAAGAAATTGATTGTGAGTCACTCACACACTTTTTGATTGTGCATAAATTTTGGGTTCTCTACTCTGCTATAGTTTAGGGTGTGACCTAGTCACGATCGTATAAAGGTAGTCGTAGCCATGCACATGGTTAAACACAATCGTGAGTATGATTTTTTCTTACTCTTTATCTTCTCTCTTCCTTTCTGATTCTTTTCTTCATGTAACTCTGGATCGTAATAAGCATAACAATATGGATCCTGCTTGTTTTGAGGGGATAACAATGGTCGTTTTAGCCCATTTCCTCTCTATATAACTCCAATCTCTTCCTCTTCCCCTCTCTTACTTTATCTTCTTATTTTTCACTTTATAATTACAGACGAAACCGCTAATTCCCAAACATCTCGATCTTATCAGTGAATCCTATGAAATTTTCCATTTTGAATCATTCGCACACTCAATTACGTGTGCTCATAAACTCTCCTTAGTAAGCTCGAACTTTCGCGTTGAATAGAAAGCGAACTTGTAGTACCCCTAATTTTGGATAACATTATTCATTAATTTTATTTGTTAAATTAAATAGGAAAAATATGATGAGGAGGAAATGAGATTTTTTTAATAAAGTAACTAGTAGGTTGGCCTTAGAAGCAAATGAAATAATGTGACGACCCCAAATCCCGTACTGACGGTGACAAGGGTAATCTTTGGAATATAACACATAAACAGATAATTACAGAACAAAATTAAATAAATACACCAGATAATATACAAATAATATACTGGAAAAACATAATCATCAGAGTTACACAGTATACAGGATCATACTTAGTACAAATATAGTTCAGTTATACATAAATGTCTACAGCGGAAAACAAACATAATATGTACAATAGGAGCTGAACAACATAAAATAGATAAATGATAGAATCCATCTTCAGCTCCAGCTATCCAGAAAGAGCCTACTAAACTTGAACACAAGGCTGCCCGTGTAGAAAGAGGGGCACCCGAGTTTGAAAGTGAAACAAACTACGAGTCAGTCATGGGACTGGTATGAGAAATCTACTTAACACCTTTAAAATATGTCTAATCACTGGACCACGCCACTTTCGCAGAACGAGTTTACTCCATTGGATTGCCTATGCTTTAAAACAAGTAAATCTTTAAACATCGCAATGCTTTTTATAAAAATGAAGCCATTATAAGACTCAGTTCCCATCACACAATGCAACGCAAACTGTAGGATAGAGTTTTACCTTATAATGGCCAAAATATGCTTGATACGAATAAAACAAAAGCATTTGATATTATTACTAGTGTTTATATGTTTCAAAAACAATTTCAAATCATAAGTATCAATCATAGACGACATGAGCGTCCCATGCCACTATGTTGCCAAATATAGGTATACAATCAAAACCGCATAGTCACGTATTTGGAAATTTGATTTCCGTCATGAACAAAGGCAAAAGATAGTCCTTACCGACTTCGAGACTCTCTAGCCTGAGCCTTCAAAACAGCCGCAACTGCCCCTTGGAGCGACGGGGCCGGTCCACACGAAGTGGATTATAGTGCCTGAACAATACGTTTCCCCGCCCTTTGGGGCGTAAATGAGCCAACGAATGACTCCATCGGTCCCGGCTCGACCGATATAACCGTGGGGCCTCGCAACAGCAACAACCACATAGGTGAAAAATAGTTTAAATGTCAGCCAGTTTAAGCACCGACACCACCTCTAACTAGAAAGAAACGCATGTCCTCCCTGAGGTCCTCTCCCGTTTCTGGTTCATACCGGGGTGTGAGGCTCGCGATTTCACATTATACACAAAGCTACGCCACACAGGCGGTGCTTTGATCATCAACCTCAAGACTTTGCTTTTCAACAGAAGCCCTAATTACTGCATCTTAGCATGCCACACAGCAATTCACGCCATGTGACTGATGTCCATCGATATACAACCTCTGAGCTCGTGCGTCTCAGAGAAGGGCGTAAAAAAGAAGTATAAATTTTCCACCGCCAAACAGATGTATATTTAATAGAGATCAATCAATACAGAATAAAATCCAATGTCAGACACACAGTCCATTTACAAGTCCGTTCTGGGTCTGAACGAAACCGGAAGCACTATATACCTCACAAACCCATCGATCTCCACGTACGTCTGGACGATCACCACTCATTATCCATATTTCGGGATGCCTCTCAATCAAGACATCAGTTACCATCCAAACGAGGTGAAGATCTCTGGTTTTCGACCACCGTCTTCATCTTCGATTTCTTATCGTCGATTCAATTATTCAGAATGGGATAAACCCGGTCTTTCTGAGCAACTCACATTTATAATAAACAAGTGCTACACAAACACAACATACGCATCATTTCAATTCATTAGTCACTAACCGTAAATCAGTAAGAGGACGATTTCCCAAATATTAACCCCGAAGGCCAAAACCAACATCAGATCAAAATCCAGGAAACCATTCGACTTAGCCAACCTTCAGTTAGTTCCTAAATTTCACGTCCATATCGTTTATAATATTTTATAACGATTTATCACTATTTTTATTTATTTTAAAATAGCCAATTTATTCAAACGACGCTTCGGGCCATAACGCGGCCGTGGCGCTGTTTTTCTTCAGATTTGATTTACACATATATGAAAATCTAACCGTTGGATCTTCACAAATTTTATATCATTAGAAAGATCTTTTGAAAACGAATCCAACAGTTCCAGTTTTGGGAAAAACCGACGGTCGGATCTCCCGGTATAATCGTTTGAAGCTTCGATTTCAAAATACGAACTGCAGCATCGTTATTCGATTTAATTTAATTATATTTATATGTATACAAATATAATCGATTCTGGCATTGTTTTTCTTCATATTTGAATTAAACATTCCAGACAATCCAACCATTGGATCTTTACAAAGTTGGTGTCGTTGGAAAAATATTTCCAAAGCGAACCCAACGGTTTCGGTTTCGGGAAAATCCGATGGTCGGATCTCCCGCACTAATCGTTTGAAATCACGTTTTCAAAACAGGAACTGCTACTTCGTTATTCGATATATTTCAATTCTATTTATATATATATATATATATATATATATATTTCAATTCTTCGATTTCAAAACTATATTCTTTTCATACATTTGATAAAAATGATATTTTTATCCAACCGACAATTATTTCAACACTTCGCAATTTTAACCATTCATGTATATAGTAAAAATGTGATTTTTATTTGTTAAAACAATTTATTTAAAACACGAATACCATTCAACACATGAATTTCTGTTCAACGAATGAATTTCAATTTGACACATGAATGTTTTCTATAGTTTGTATATATAGAGTAAAAATGTGATTTTTTATTTGTTAAAACAATTTATTTAAAACACGAATACCATTCAACACATGAATTTCTATTCAACGAATGAATTTCGATTCAACACATGAATGTTTTCTATAGTTTATATATATAGTAAAAATGTGATTTTTATTTGTTAAAACAATTTATTTAAAAAACGAATACCATTCAACACATGAATTTATATTCAACGAAGGAATTTCGATTCAACACATGAAGGTTATTCAATATATGAAAATAATTCTAACACATGAATATTATTCAAAATTTCGGCAGCATAACGGCAGGGTAGTTAAAACTGGGGCCGTCCCTAGTACGCCTCCTCGCTCTACCTTAAAGCCTCGCAGCTTTTGACAATGGGGAATCATGCATCTATTTCGCACGTAGGCGGCATATATAATTTTTTTTCTTTTCCCTAAACTAATCCTATGTGGTTTCAACCAAACAATTCTCAACCACAAACGGGTATTTTTCAACCACAATCAAACAATTCCAACCACAAACAGTTCAATCAACCATTCGCTATCAACCAATTTTCACACCAATCACAATCAATAAATATCGTCCATGGTTTGTGGACGAGGGGCGTGTATATATATATATATATATATATATATATATATATATAAGCATTTCACTTCTATTTCAACACATATATAATTTTTACAACGCATATATAACTTATACATCGAACGTACAACTTATACAACACTTATACAAGAGGTGTACAACGCTTATATAACTCATACATCGACTATATAATTTATACATCGTCATTTTCCATATTGTTTATAAATTAGAAATCTCACATTGGGTTCCACTCCACCAAAAATAGCAGAAGGCTCCGAAAAATATGCGGTCTCTTCTAAAATGTAGAAGACGTCCTCACGGTCACGATGTTTCCTGTTACATCGAATTTCGTCAATACACGAAAAAGATATGATTTTATAAAGTTTTGCAACACTTTAAAAAGTCAAAATCATTTCAAAATATACACAGCCGTATACCTTCAATGATGTTCAAAACTAGGTTTTCGATTTGCGACCAATCCGTAGCACGATACGCCGATCGATTTGTACCACGTCGAAGAGGGCCGAGAGGCGCTCAGGCGCGTGGTGGTGGCGTCGGGTTCGGTGGCCAGAATCGTGGTCGGCAACACTCCAAATAGGCCAACTTCAGGCACTCGATTCTCGAGGCACACGCAACGGGGGGGGGGGTCGATTCTGGTATGGATGTGAAGCTCAGGTCGAGGGCTTCAAAACCCGCTATGGCGTCGATGGTTTCGTGAAGTGTGGGAGGGGAAATCGAAGAGAGAAGGAAGGAAGAGGGTTCTGCCTTTAATCGACTGTCGGGGAGAGAGAAAATCAGTTTTTCTGAATTTTTAAAATAATAAAGAAAAAATATGATTGGCCCGTGGTTATTTAAATTGGAAAATACCACTTTGACCTTACGAACTCCAATCCGAACCTAACGACTGTCGTTCCTAGCGTTTTACCCCTATTCTGAACACAATGGGATATGTTTCGTAGGCCCATTCGACTGTTTCAGTTAGTTTTCCTTCAAATTAAAGTATAAAACATTCAATATTTGATTTGAACGTACATTTCTATTTGCCAGGGCCACAAACTGATTCTAAAAATTCCCGAAAAATAAATCTAGCTATGTTTTGACGATACTGTCCCAACAAAACTAGTTTCGTCGAATTCTAAGACCGTTTGAAAAATGGCCCATTTCTGGTCGATCCAATTTAATAGAAATCGACTAAACACATTTTCCTTCGCCACGCTCACATACTAACTTCAAAAATTATGAAATTTGAAACCTAGCAATAGTTTAACATCCCGGATCCAACAAAAGTGGTTTTGTTGAATTCCGAGTTCGTTTGCAAAATGGCCATATTCACGGGCTATATAAACTCCATAGCGACCCTTCAGAAAATTCATTTGGCCATTACTTTTGCTTCCCGCTATGAAACTTCGATTTTTCAGATTCGTTAGAAAGGCATTCACTAACAGATTTAAATATTTTTGGTTTCACTCAAATCCGTTTTGTTTTGCACCCGGTACAGTCAGTCAAATTTTGAATCCAAATTTTGAAACTACCGCGCCATTTCAGGCCATGTTTATAATTAGAATTAATTATATTAGTTTTCAAATGTCGATTCAAACTTGCTTTTCATCGCTATTATTTAAAATATTTATTTTAAATATTTAAAATCCACTAAAATAGTCAATTTAAAAATTTTAAATTGGTTCAGATTTTCCGGGTCGTTACAATCTCCCCCCACTTAAAACTTTTCATCCCCGAAAAGGAACAAAGTCGAAAGTGGTTTGATTAATCAACTCTACGTTCAATCTGGCTTCCATTCTCCAACTTTTGAGTTTCTGAGAATTTTCAAATTCTTCAAAAAATTTGGCTAACACCCGGAATTTTCGAAAAATTTCGCCATAACCTCCTTTGTACGGGGAGGGGTTTGGAAATTTATTGGGTCGTATTATATACCCAATAAATCCTATAAAGCATACACATATTTACAGTGATATATTCTGGTGTTTACAGGGGAGCGTGTATAGATAATAACTCCAGAGAATAAATTCTCGTCACCCTGTCAAAGCCTGAGGGAATGTGTATTTTAATTGCTCCAGAGAATAAATTCTCGTCACCTTGTCTCGTGTGGGAAATAAATAATCCATGTGCCGTATCTAATGACTAGAGGGACGTGATTATTGTCAACTCCAGACCCTTGTGGGGTTTTATTATTTTGGCAATTTATCATTATAATTTTATATGGTCATATCAGTCATAAGTTCAACTTGTAAAATATAGTCATCGCCAAACAAGCCTCTCACTCGTATGGTAAATCTTCTACCTCGTCACACAAGCTCCAAATGCTTATGTGGCATATGATGAAGTATGCCTATCTTCAAGAAATATGCCATGTAGTGTAGTTCAAAATTAATTGTTACTATCATATGACGATATTTATTATTAAACACAGTATAACCAGCACTCCGCATCCAATGGCATTCACAGGAGTTGATATAATAATATTTCGCATCCAACTCATTAAGGTTTACCTATTTGTCGGGCACGCAAATAATTTCTTTACTCAACAGGTATCCATTTCCCTATTCAAACATATATAATGCACATGTATATATTTCTATCTATTTTTAAATCAGTTCAATGTGTGATTTAATCGAATAAATTCTACCATTATTCTCTTATTAATTAAATTAACTATCGCTTTAATAATTTAATTAATCAAACCCACTATCACACAACACAAACAACAATCCAATTTATTTTTAACTTTTCAAAAACGTACTAATCAATTCATATACTCTTTTAAAATCATCCAGATTATAGAATTAAAAGTTTACATCCATGAAAAGAAAATAACTACAAAGTAGAGAACAACTGGAAATGTCAAAATATGGTAAATGTACCTTGCACCGGAGTCAATCAAAGATATCCACTTGACACTTAGGATAGGCTTCTGAATGCTCTCCTCAGTTTCCTAAGTACAATCTCTCGGATCTCCACTCCATTGCACTTTGACTAAGTGAACCTTCTTGTTCCTCAGCTCTTTGGTTTCTTTGCCAATAATCTTGAGCGGCTCTTTTCTCACAGCCAATTCTGGAGTAATTTCAATATCCTATTGTGCTGCTTCTTGCACGATCAAGTCTGGATCATGAACGTTCTTTCGAAGTTGGGATATGTGAAATACATCATGCACTCCAGGCAACCAGTCAGGCGATTGAACCCTATAAGCGAGAGTTCCAATCCATTCAAGAATAGGAAATGGACCAATGAATTTAGGCGCCAACTTCCCAGTTTTACCGAACCGGATAACTCCTCTCATCGGCGATACTTTCAAATATACATAGTCACCAACGACAAATGATATATCTCTTCTTATTTTATCGGCATAGATCTTCTGTCGGCTTTGAGCGGCGAGTAATCGTTTCTTAACGAAATCGACTTTGTCGGCAGCCTCTCGGATCATATCAGGTCCCAATACAAGTCTATTACCAGGTTCGACCCAACAAGCAGGAGATCGGCACGTTTACCATACAATGCTTCGAATGGTGACATTGTCAAGCTCTCCTGGTTGCTGTTGTTATACGAGAACTCTACCAAATGTAAATGGTCTTCCCATGATCCACCGAAATCTAGAACACAAGCCCGCAATAGATCTTCTAATGTACGATTCACCCTCTCAGTCTGACCATCTGTCTGAGGATGATAAGTGGTGCTCAAGTTCCGCTTCGTTCCCATATCTACTTGAAACGCCTCCCAGAATTTGCTAGTGAATATTGGATCCCTATCACTAATAATACTGATCGGCACTCTGTGTAGTCTAACAATTTCCTTGAAGTATATCTGCGCCAGACTCTGAGCAGTTCTATTTGATCTGACAGGTATGAAATGGGCGGTCTTCGTGAAGCGATCTACGATCACCCAAATATTGTCATTTCCTTTCCTGGTTCTGGGCAAACCATCTATGAAGTCCATGGAAATATGTTCCCACTTCTAACCTGGAACGTCCAGCGGTTGCAACAACCCAGCCAGTTTCTGTTGGTCGCTTTTGACTAGCTGGCAAGTAGGGCATCGGCTAACATATATAGAGATGTCTCTTTTTAACGACTTCCACCAGAATGTTCTCTTGATATCGTTATACATTTTAATCACATCCGGATGGATACTGAGCTTAGATTTGTGGCATTCATCAAGCACATCTCTTCTGAGTTCAGGAATTTCTGGAACACAAATACGTCCTTGTAACCTCAGAATCCCTTCGCTGTCAAGCTGGAAATCCGAAGCATTGCCTTCACGAATCCGCTGGCTCATTCCTTTAATAAATTGGTCGTCTTTTTGGAGAGCAGATATCTTGTCAATCAAAGAAGTCGCAATGATAAATCTGGCGATCATAACATTCTTTCTACTTAACGCATCAGCCACAACATTGGCTTTCCCTGGTGTGTACAGAATTTCAAAATCGTATGCTGCAAGGAACTCTAACCAACGTTGCTGCCTCAGATTCAGGTCTTTCTGGGTAAACAGATACTTTAACGACTGGTGATCTGTAAACAGTTTGAATTTCTCACCCAGAAGATAGTGTCTCCAGATTTTCAAAGCAAATACTATAGCCAACAACTCAAGATCATGAGTGACATAGTTCTTTTCATGTGACTTCAGCTGACGGCTAGCATAAGCAATAACTTGACCCCTTTGCAATAACACTGCACCAAGGCCTTCTCTAGAGGCATCTGTCCAGACTTTCAAGTCCTGATTGCCGTCGATAATAGTTAACACTGGAGCAGTTGTTAATCTTAACTTCAGCTCCTCAAAAGCCTCCTCACACTCTGGAGTCCACTTGAATTTCGAGTGCTTCTTTATAAGCTTCTTCAAGTGACTAGATATCTTCGAAAAATCCTTAACGAACTTCCGGTAATAACTAGCCAATCCGAGAAAACTGCAGACTTCTGTAGGAGTACTAGGCTGTTTCCAATTTTGAATGGCTGTGATTTTACTTGGATCCACAGCAATTCCTTCTTTCGATACGACATGGCCAAGAAACTTTACTTCATCTTGCCAGAATATACATTTGGACAGTTTAGCTTTCAATACATTCCTTCTCAGAATTTCCAGAACTTGTTCCAAATGTTTTTCATGTTCGGCCTTTGATTTAGAGAAGATTAGAATAACGTTAATAAAAACCAGAACAAACTTACTCAGGACTCCTCTGAACACTCTATTCATCAAATCGACGAAGTAAGCTGGAGCGTTACATAAGCGGAACGACATTACTAACCACTCGTAGAATAAGTCTGGACCTCTGAATGCTATCATAGGAACACACTCTTCGGCAATACGAAGCTGATGGAAGCCTGTAGCTAGGTCCATCCTTGAAAATACTTGTGCTCCATTCAGACGATCCAATAAATCATCGATTCGCAGTAATGGATATTTATTCTTTATTGTCTGCTTATTCAAGTCGCGATAATCCACACATAGTCGTAGAGTATCGCCAGATTTTGGGACAAACACCACTGCTGCTCCCCAATCAGAGAAACTAGGCCTGATCAGACCCTTCCATACTAGCTGTCGAGTTTGATTGTCTAGTTTATCTTTCTCCTTTAGGCTCATCCTCCGAATGGCGTGCACTACTGGCCTGACATTAGGGATTAAAGCAATTTTGAAATCTATTTCTCTTTGTGGAGGTAAGCTGACAACTTCTTCGAACACATTTGCATAATTCTTTACGACAAGAATATCTTTAATGAGGTCGGGAATATTCTCTATGACTACAGGGATATTTTCTTTTTGAGCAGGAGAAACATCCAAAGCTGCCCAGAAGTCTTTTCTATTCGAATTCTGGCCTTCACAGGGAATGGTTATAAAATTCCCTAATTGGGCCGTTGCTTTAACAACTCTCTCGGCATACTTAACTTCAGCTTCATATTTTGTCAACCAGTCTAACCCCAAGATAAGATCGAATTCTGTAAAGTTCATGACGATGGAGATGGTAGGGAACTCATAACAGGAAAAAGAGACAGGCACTGCACAAATCCAGCTAAGATCGAGAGACCCCCCAACCGGATTTTGGACAGTGATGGGTTCTTTAAGCTTCCTCAATTTCAAATCCAACTTCTTAACTGCATTCTTGGAAATAAAGCTTTGTGACACGCCTGTATCAAGCAGTACTTTAACTAGAATATTTTTGACATTAAGCGTGCCTTCTAAAACATTAGACCTTCCCTGACTATTTGAGGGTGTTGAGGTTTCTGCTACTTCATTTACCTGATCCTCCTTGATTGCCTTTAACAGCCGGCAATACTGCTTTACATGGCCAAACCGATGGCAAATGCTGCATTCTCTGGTCTCTTAAAACTTCTTATTAGACTTAGATCCTTCCTTTCTTTGTTTCTTTAGAGATCGGCAACTTATCGAGAGATGTCCTTGCCTATTGCAGCGGTTGTCGTTACTGGCCCCTTCTCAGATTTAGCCCTTTTTCCTCTTGGCACTGGGCTTCTTACTGACCTCAGACATCGTACTGGCCTCAGGACGATCAGTTTTGGACTCAACTTTATTACTAGAACTGACCTCCTCTTCGTAGCGTAACATACCTTTCTTGTCTAGATCTTCGTACTGGTAAGCCATGTATATCATTTCATAAAAAGGAAGCTTCACATTCCTCATTACACTATTCTGATATTTTCTTTGAAGCCCATTGATAAATCTCAAAATCTTCCTCTTCGAATTTTGAATTAGATGAGGGGCAAAGTGAGAAAGTTCATTGAATGTCTTATGATATTCTGGAATGGTCATACCTCCTTGTATCAGATAAGAAAATTCATCACATAGCCGCTCAATTGCTTCAGGAGGAGTAAATCTTTCCAAGAAAATCACTTTGAATCTATCCCAGGTGATATCACCTTCTGGATTATTCTTAATAACCGAATCCCACCAGAACAAAGCTTCGTCTTTGAGTGCCTAAGACGCCAATAATCTTTTCTGGTCATCTCTCAACTTTAATCCTTCAAAGATTTTCTCAGCCGAACGAATCCAAGCTTGGGTTTTCATAATAGAATCTTCGCCCGAGAACGGTTTTCCCCCCAGATTTCTATATTTCATAAATAGAGCTTCTATATCTGGGTCAGTATTACTTCTTCTGTTTCTGGCACTCATTTTCTAGTACTTCTGCAAATAGCAGATCAAGTGTCAGGTCACAGAAAAGATATTTTAAACATAGAGACATATACTTCAAATGTAAATGTGTTTACAGGGGTGTATTTCATTCTGCTACTCATACTAGGATATTACTGATATTATCTGTAATGAGCTAATCGTCCTACAACACTGCTGGTTCTATTTCTGATGAGTTCGTTAATATGTTATATTCCAGCACTAATCTTAACCAAAGCTCTGATACCACGTTGTGACGACCCCAAATCCCGTACTAACGGTGACAAGGGTAATCTTTGGAATATAACACATAAACAGATAATTACAGAACAGAATTAAATAAATACACCAGATAATGTACAAATAATATATTGGATAAACATAATCATTAGAGTTACACACTATACAGGATCATACTTAGTACAAATACAGTTCAGCTATACAAAAATGTCTACAGCGGAAAATAAACATAATATGTACAATAGGAGCTGAACAGCATAAAATAGATAAATGATAGAATCCATCTTCAGCTCCAGCTATCCAGAAAGAGCCTGCTAAACCTGAACACAAGGCTACCCATGTAGAAAAATGGGCACCCGAGATTGAAAGTGAAACAAACTACGAGTCAGTCATGGGACTGGTATGAGAAATCTACTTAACACCTTTAAAATATGGCTAATCACTGGACCACACCACTTTCGCGGAACGGGTTTACTCCATTGGATTGCCTATGCTTTAAAACAAGTAAATCTTTGAACATCGCAATGCTTTTTATAAAAATGAAGCCATTATAAGACTCAGTTCCCATCACACAATGCAACGCAAACCGGAGGATAGAGTTTTACCTTATAATGGCCAAAATATGCTTAATACGAATAAAACAAAAGCATTTGATATTATTACTAGTGTTTATATGTTTCAAAAACAATTTCAAATCATAAGTATCAATCATAGACGACATGAGCGTCCCATGCCACTATGTCGCCAAATATAGGTATACAATCAAAACCGCACAGTCACGTATTTGGAAATTGGATTTCCGTCATGAACCAAGGCAAAAGATAGTCCTTACCGACTTTGAGACTCTCTAGCCCGAGCCTTCGGAACAGCCGCAACTGCCCCTTGGAGCGACAGGGCCGGTCCACATGGAGTGGATTATAGTGCCTGAACAATACGTTTCCCCGCCCTTTGGGGCGTAAATGAGCCAACTAATGACTCCATCGGTCCCAGATCGACCGATATAACCGAGGTGCCTCGCAACAGCAACAACCACATAGGTGAAACATAGTTTAAATGTCCGCCAGTTTAAGCACTGACGCCACCTCTAACTAGAAAGAAATGCATGTCCTCCCAAAGGTCCTCTCCCGTTTCTGGTTCATACCGGGGTGTGAGGCTCGCGATTTCACGTTATACAAAAAGCTACACCACACAGGCGGTGCTTTGATCATCAACCTCAAGACTTTGCTTTTCAACAGAAGCCCTGATTACTGCATCTTAGCATGCCACACAACAATTCATGCCATGCGACTGATGTCCATCGATATACAACCTATGAGCTCATGCGTCTCAGAGAAGGGCATTAAGCAGAAGAATAAATTCTCTGCCACCAAACAGATGTATATTTAATAGAGATCAATCAACACAGAATAAAATCCAATGTCAGACACACAGTCCATTTACAAGTCCGTTCTAGGTCTGAACGAAACCGGAGGCACTATATACCTCGCAAACCCATCGATCTCCACGTACGTCTGGGCGATCACCACTCATTATCCATATTTTGGGATGCCTCCCATTTAGGACATAAGTTACCATCCAAACGAGGTGAAGATCTCCGGTCTTCGACCACCGTCTTCATCTGCGATTTCTTATCGTCGATTCAGTTATTCAGAATGGGATAAACCCGGTCTTTCTGAGCAACTCGCGTATATAATAAACAAGTGCTACACAAACACAACATACGCATCATTTCGATTCATTAGTCACTAACCGTAAATCAGTAAGAGGACGATTTCCCAAATATTAACCCCGAAGGCCGAAACCAACATCAGATCAAAATCCAGGAAACCATTCGACTTAGCCAACCTTCAGTTAGTTCCTAAATTTCACATCCATATCGTTTATAATATTTTGTAATGATTTATCGCTATTTTTATTTATTTTAAAATAGCCAATTTATTCAAACGACGCTTCGGGCCATAACGCGGCCGTGGAGCTGTTTTTCTTCAGATTTGATTTACACATATCTGAAAATCTAACCATTGGATCTTCACAAATTTTATATCATTAGAAAGATCTTTTCAAAACGAATCCAATGGTTCCAGTTTTGGGAAAATCCGACGGTCGGATCTCCCGGTACAATCGTTTGAAGTTTCGATTTCAAAATACGAACTGCAGCGTCGTTATTCGATTTAATTTAATTATATATATATATATATATATAATCGATTCTGGCGTTGTTTTTGTTCAGATTTGAATTAAACGTTCCAGACAATCCAACCGTTGGATCTTTACAAAGTTGGTGTCGTTGGAAAGATATTTCCAAAGCGAACCCAACGGTTTCGGTTTCGGGAAAATCCGATGGTCGGATCTCCCGCACTAATCGTTTGAAATCACGTTTTTAAAACACGAACTGCAGCTTCGTTATTCGATATATTTCAATTCTATATATATATCGATTCTTCGATTTCAAAACTATATTCTTTTCTTACATTTGATAAAAATGATATTTTTTTCCAACCGATAATTATTTCAACACTTCGCTATTTTTAACCATTCATGTATATAGTAAAAATGTGATTTTCATTTGTTAAAACAATTTATTTAAAACACGAATACCATTCAACACATGAATTTCTATTCAACGAATGAATTTCAATTCAACACATGAATGTTTTCTATAGTTTGTATATATAGAGTAAAAATGTGATTTTTTATTTGTTAAAACAATTTATTTAAAACACGAATACCATTCAACAATGAATTTCTATTCAATGAATGAATTTCGATTCAATACATGAATGTTATCTGTAGTTTGTATATATAGAGTAAAAATGTGATTTTTATTTGTTAAAACAATTTATTTAAAACACGAATACCATTCAACACATGAATTTCTATTCAACGAAGGAAATTCGATTCAACACATGAAGGTTATTCAATATATGAAAATAATTCTAACACATGAATATTATTCAAGATTTCGGCAGCATAACGGCAGGGTAGTTAAAACCGGGGCCGTCCCTAGTACGGCTCCTCGCTCTACCTTAAAGCCTCGCAGCTTTTGACAATGGGGAATCATGCATCTAGTTCGCACGCATGTGGCATGTATAATTTTTTTTCTTTTCCACAAACTAATCCTATGTGGTTTCAACCAAATAATTCTCAACCACAAACGGGTATTTTTCAACCACAATCAAACAATTCCAACCACAAACAATTCAATGAAGCATTAGCTATCAACCAATTTTCACACCAATCACAATCAATAAATATCATCCATGGTTTGTGGACGAGCGGCGTATATATATATATATATTTATATAAGCATTTAACTTCTATTTCAACACATATATAATTTTTACAACGCATATATAACTTATACATCGAACGTACAACTTATACAACGCTTATACAAGAGGTGTACAACGCTTACATAACTCATACATCGACTATATAATTTATACATCGTCGTTTTCCATATCATTTATAAATTAGAAATCTCACATTGGGTTCCACTCCACCAAAAATAGCAGATGGCTCAGAAAAATATGCGGTCTCTTCTAAAATGTAGAAGACGTCCTCATGGTCAAGATGTTTCCTGTTTCATCGAATTTCGTCAATACACAAAAAAGATATGATTTTTCAAAGTTTTCCAACACTTTAAAGCGTCAAAATCATTTCAAAATATACACAGCCGTATACCTTCAACGATGTTCAAAACTAGGTTTTCGATTTGCGACCAATCCGTAGCACGATACGCCGATCGGTTTGTACCACGTCGAAGAGGGCCGAGAGGCGTTCAGGCGCATGGTGGTGGCGTCGGGTTCGGTGGCCGGAATCGTGGTCGGCGGCGCTCTAAACAGGCCAAATTCAGGCGCTCGATTCTCGAGGCACACGCAACGGGGGGGGGGGGGATCGATTCTGGTATGGATGTGAAGCTCAGGTCGAGGGCTTCAAAATCCGCTATGGCGTCAATGGTTTCGTGAAGTGTGGGAGGAGAAATCGAAGAGAGAAGGAAGGAAGAGGGCTCCGCCTTTAATCGGCTGTCGGGGAGAGAGAAAATCAGTTTTTCCGAATTTTTAAAATAATAAAGAAAAAATATGATTGGCCCGTGGTTATTTAAATTGGAAAATACCACTTTGACCTTACGAACTCCAATCTGAACCCAATGACTGTCGTCCCTAGCATTTTACCCCTATTCCGAACACAATGGGATATGTTTCGTAGGCCCATTCGACTGTTTCAGTTAGTTTTCCTTCAAATTAAAGTATAAAACATTCAATATTTGATTTGAACGTACATTTCAATTTGCCAGGGCCACAAACTGATTCTAAAAATTTCCGAAAAATAAATCTAGCTATGTTTTGATGATACGGTCCCAACAAAACTAGTTTCGTCGAATTCTGATACCGTTTGAAAAATGACCCATTTCTGGTCGATCCAATTTAATAGAAATCGACCAAACACATTTTCCTTTGCCACGCTTACATACTAACTTCAAAAATTATGAAATTTGAAAACTAGCAATAATTTAACATCCCGGATCCAACAAAAGTGGTTTCGTTGAATTCCGAGGTCGTTTGCAAAATAGCCATTTTCACGGGCTATATAAACTCCATAGCGACCCTTCAGAAAATTCATTTGGCCATAACTTTTGCTTCCCGCTATGAAACTTCGATTTTTCAGATTCGTTAGAAAGGTATTCACTAACAGATTTAAATATTTTTTGTTTCACTCAAATCCGTTTTGTTTTGCACCCAGTACAGTCATTCAAAGTTTGAATTCAAATTTTGAAACTACCGCGCCATTTCAGGCTATGTTTATAATTAGAATTAATTATATTCATTTTCAAATGTCGATTCAAACTTACTTTTCATCGCTATTATTTAAAATATTTATTTAAAATATTTAAAATCCACTAAAATAGCCAATTTGAAAATTTTAAATTGGTTCAAATTTTCCGGGTCGTTACAAATAATGCTTAAGGAAGGGCGTATGAGAGGAAAAAAGTGGTAAACTTTCGACTCCTATATACACTCATATCCTGTCACATTTTTTCACTTTTTGTTCACTCTAAAAACTAAAAGGAAACAAAGGTGGTTATCCATTAAAGCTTAGGAAGAAGTAAAGAGAAAAGGCTAGGATTTATTGCTTGGAAACTTCATCAAGAAGTCTTGCTTCCTCAACTAATCAAGATGAATTATACTCTTACCTTTGTGTTTTGGTCATTGAGGAAATGGATGAAAGTTGTTTTTTACTCATGATGGTTTTTCATGATTGATATGATGCTAATTAGTGATAACTATGTTTAACATGTTTTTCTAGTTTGTATATACATGAAAATTATTAGGTTTTAAGGTAAAATCTATAGTAAGAAATATCCAAATACCATGCACTTTTGGGATGATATTTGTTATATGATTTTGGAGATGTGTTTTTAATTACATAAATTTTCATGGATATATGAATTAGTTATGATTTTTCTAAGCTTGAATTGCTTAGGGAAAGCTTGCATGTTAAACTAAAATGACTAAAATATATGTATAAATATTTTATACATGGCCAATACAAAATTATTGTAAAAAAATGTATATGGTAGGCATTTTAATTTGTAAACCAATGAGAATTAGACAAATATGGTGGAGCAAGTATAAATTACAATTTTATAAGGAAATAAGTCGATATACCCATTTTTACCGTTAATGCTACTATCTTTCTGGAAGCAACATTCTGACACTCTCGAATTCTGCTTTTTTGTAGTGTTGGATGCTTCGAATATCATACACACACACACATACATATATAGTATAGAAGTATTTGTTAGATCAAAATTTGGACCTAACACCCAAATTGTCGTATTTAGAGCATAGGATATGAAGAAATAACTGAAAAAATAAGAGAAAAGCAAGACAACAGGATTTTTATAGTGGTTCGGCGTTAATGAGCCTACGTCCACTTCATATTTTCTCATTTCACTCATGGATTACAATTACAATGAATATTGTCTTTCAATCACTTGAATTCAATGAATAATTCTCTCCGAATCCATTGAATTTATTGAGGAAGATGGTGGTTATTCATGGAGAAGTGTTGGCTATGGCAGCCATGGATGTTGAGATGTCAAAAGTCCTGAAAAATGCCAAGTTCTGGGATATTTATAGCTGATTTCTGGTGACGGATCGCGGTCATACGTGGTCCACATCCCGAAGATCTCGGACCGGTTCGTAGCTTGATAAAGAATTGGTCAATATGACAGTTGGTGACACGTGTCGTGAGATCCTGCATTCTCGGATCGTGGTGGACTTGGTCTTGGTCATCATCCATCAGCCTAGGGGATCGGATCGCGGATTACGGTTCACGGATCGCAGTTCACGGATCGCGGTCCACGGATCGTGGTCATGTGCCAGCTTACACCCGTTCACGGAAATGGGCATAACTTTCAAACCGTAAGTCCGATTGAGCCAAACCAAAGCTCAAATTGATGCTAATTCAAAGGGCTACAAGTATATGACGTGAATAGATCCAAATGAGGTATTTGATAGGGGTTTAGGGCCAGTTTATACTGATGTTGTGATTTTGACCAAACTGCCTTGTGTCTTCTGATGATGCATCCAATGCCGGAGAGCGATGTTATTCAGAGATTCCTTATGAGACAGCATTTACCCAGAGGTGTGTCAACATGATCTTTGCTTTGGGTGGCCTGGTCACAAAGCAGGCTAACATTTTGCCCCCCAAAGTACATCTTATCGAAGATGAGATGTGCTTTGAATATGTTGAGCTAAATCTCTCTAGAACGTCATTTATCCTTGAGAAGGCTTCATCCAACTATTGCATTGCTTCCCTGGGAGCTAGTCAGGCCAAGTTCCACGGAAGGAGTATTCGAGATGATCAAGAAATTGTTTAAACCTTGTTGGATCAAAAGATCTAACTCATCCGTCAGATGTCATGCTAAATCATTGGCTCCCGAGCGTGATTCTACACGCACAGGTCGTTGCCAAACAACATCATCATTCTATGCAAGCCAAGCACGTGGTAGGGTTGGACTTTCTTTTTCATATGAGCCAATGTATGAAGTAGCCAACCAAATCATGGGGCAATGCAAGAATCTTTGGGCTCTGAGCTAACAACTGGACTATTGGGACGAAGCATATCAGAATCAACGTATGAATTTGTCATTTGTACTCAAGTTTGGATTATCTTGATATCATGGTATTGATCCAGGATCTTAAAATCGCATTGAATCGTAACAGTAGGGAATCTGAAGGCCATGATCACTCTGGATCGTGGTTATAGGAATCCGCGATCGCTCTGGATTGCTCCGCAATTCAATAATCATATGCAAGTCAGTAAGAGACGTAGTTGACACCATGTGAACCAGTGCTTGTGCGATCGTCACTATCATAAGGCAGTGGGGGAATTTGTCACACCTTCCATCCGGTGCAACAGCGATTTAAACCTTTGAAGTCACATTTGACCCGTAAAGTGACTCGTTTGAACAGGCAAGATGCATTCTGTCACATTCTGAAGATATAGTGTATACATTTCGGGTCATGTGCCAGGCCAGGGTCATATTCAATGTCAGCTTGCGAATCGGCATTCATGCTATAAGGGCCACTGGAGGACAAGCGAAGTTAGTGCTTATGCCCCCAGCGTCGGTGGGGGTGAGCTAAGTTAATGGGGCATACGGTCTTTAAGCTCTTATACTCTCTGCAGTTGATTCAGGCCGTAGCTGAGTTGCAAGTTCAGCTATTCTAGTTAACCCAAGTTGTCCTGTGCTCTTCTTGAGTCAGCAAGAGTTCGAGTTGTACATGCGAATGGTCGAATCACATTTTCTTTGATATCATCCCTTCTCTTTAGTCATAAGGCGGGAATTTACCCATTTGGTACTAGCTAACATTAGCACTCTTATCGGATCAATCACGGGGATAAATAGGCTCGTCAAAGATGTAAGCAGATTAGTCGAGCCCCTCCGCTCCTACTTCAAGATAATCCAAAATGGTCTTCATAGTCTTGTTGAATCTCTTTGTCATGATCGGTTCAATTGAGCTTGACAAACAATATTGTGGGCCCGATAAGTGATATAGATTCTCTTTAGAACTGCACATTCTAATCATTCATTTCCAAGGTTTTTTCTTTATCCTTATCAGTTCGGGAGTCGGATGATGCTCCATCCTTTATCATAAAAGCATTGAGATTTTCTATCTCGACATTAACACCTTCTTGTCATAGAAGTATGTCCACCTCAGGGTTGAATTCATCAAAGCTTCTAAGCAACTCTCGTTAGAGAGAAAATTTAAAGTCTAGGGGAATAACAGGGATCCTGACGTCCCACGTGTAAGGGCTGACTGTCGTTGTCCATATCATCTTGAGAAGTGCCGCCTCTCGAGAGGCGCTGAATCAAACTGGTGAGCAGGTTGCCATCAAAGAATTGTTGCATATCGTCAATATCATGACTGGTGCCCCCAGCATTGAATCTGAGATCACGAATGGGGTCTTTTGCCGATTTATTGCTTGGAGCTGAGTATGGAATATCGCTCGAATATCCATTCGGGTTGGAGCTAAAGCTGGTCGTGCATGACCTGAGTTTGTTACCATTTTTGCATTTTCATCTAGGATGTTGCAGGTAGCTATTCCACTGCCCATGTTTCCATCTGCGATGTTCTGAATTGAAACCGCATGTTATGCGCCTGCTGATTGGTTTGTGTTCAACCCAAGCTGATGGTTGATATCTAACTGTGCCAAGTTCGTCACTACCTGAACTTCAATTTTATCATTTCCAGCGAATTGATGATTGTTGCTCGGCCTTCCAGTTCATTCCTGAAATAGGTGAAGGTCGGCCTCGGGCTTCTTGATTCTACACGAGCATTAGCCGTCAATCAGGCTTTTGTCATTCGGCTGGGAACGGAGGCATCGAGTAATTGAACTATGCTGCTCAAGGCTCGTATCATGTGCCCCCTATTCACAGGGGGTTTTGTTGAGCAGTACACTTCGAATTCATGTCTTCTCTGGTTTCATGTTCACTTCTCGCATCAAGAGCCGGAGTTGAGTGCAAAAATGAATTATTGGTATTCAGCCCATGCTAAGCCCTAGTCTCCCATCCAAGCTTCGAGGACAGAAATCAAGCGGTGAAGGGTCAGATTGTAGTCACCTCGAGTGCTCCCGTTTGCTCTTTGCATCAAGGGAAAGGTCGGGGACGAAATGGTTGCATCTTGTTCAATTATTACGTGGGATATATCCAGCCTTATCTGAGCTTCCCATCCTGGAAGTAAGTTGGGATCAGTAGATGGACGTTCTCTTTGCATCTGCTTTCTGGTCTTCAAGGGGCCTGCATCATCTTTCTGGACGCGACCATTTGTTCGTTTTCCATTAGCATGTTGCCATCATTGCGAGTGAGGCCCTCGCGTTCTTGACTAGTTATCTTTTATAAACCTGCGTTTACTAATAAAAATTTTGTTCCTTTCGCATTTTCTTGTACCTGCGAATGGGCAAATAAGTCATGAAGCGTTATAAGTAGTCAATGCAATTATAAATAAAAATGCACTAAAGTAGTATGTGTGTATAGGTATGCTCCCAATCAATCATTAACTTAGTGCCTGGCCAGGACTTTGTTGAGGATTGATTAGGATCTTTACTGTTTTTCCCCTATGTCCGGACATGGAGGATCCGGGCTCGGAGTTCAGTCAGTCCCCCGACACTCTGGTGGGGTAGGAGCCCTTGTGGCGCTAAGTCTCTAGCGCCTTTATACTCTCTCTGGAGTTCGAACTCAGCTTTCAATCTGCTCCCCAATCCTTCAGCGGGGTAGGAGTTCTAGCTTGTTTCATGATATGCTCAACGATCCTTCAGCGGAGCAGAAATTATGGGGGGTGCTGGGTCTCCAACACCTTTTTCAGCGCTTAATCATAGACGCTTTTATTCTCTCTTGGCGGTCGCCAAGGTTAGATTTCGAACTCAGCTGTTCTGCCGCTCCCCGATCCTTCAGCGGGGTAAGAGTTCTTTCTCAGCGCACAATCAGGGACGCTTTTATACTCTCCTGGCAGTCGCCAAGGTTAGAGTTCGAGCTCAGCAGTTCTGTCGCTCCCCGATCCTTCAGCGGGGTAAAAGTTCTTTCTCAACGCACAATCAGGGACGCTTTTATACTCTCCTGGCAGTCGCCGAGGTTAGAGTTCGAGCTCAGCAGTTCTGTCGCTCCCCGATCCTTCAGCGGGGTAAGAGATCTTCCTCAGCGCTCAATCGGAGACGCTTTTATACTCTCCTGGTGGTCGCCAAGGTTAGAGTGCTGTCAAGGCGGTTCTTATCATGATGCATTGTCACGCCTTGCGGACGTCATCTTCGCGTCCTTTATACTCTCTCTCGACTCTTGAGAGTTAGAGTTATGGATCGAGCGGTCTTCAATCATGCATTTCCCATCAAACTCATCCTAGATTTATATTTTAATCCAAGCTCTAAGGATTAAGGTCAGTCAGAAAACAGTTGAAAAACGTTTGCCAAGGCTTTGCGTTCCTCCGAACAGTCTTTAGGAGGATTGGTTGGCACCAAACTTCGGGTACCTGCGTCATTCATATTGCACGAGTTAGTCATGTCAATAACTCAGAAAGCATGTGAAAGTAAATTGCATGATTGAAAAGTGAGCATATCAAGGGGCAGTGTTGCCTCCTTTATTTGAATTCATGTAATCTAGTGGCGTCGAGCATTGGGTCGAGCCATGTAGGCGGTCACACCGCGTTCGTCTGGAGTCAGACTACGACTTTGCGATTCAATGATTTATGTACAATTGTCTTGTGGTCTGCCACGTGTGAGCCAAGGATCGGATGATCATTCCGCATCCACCTTGAGCTATATGACTTTCTTTAGACGGGGGCCGGGGCTTTGCTTGCGAGCGGTTCAGTCGGGCCCGCTATGGCAGTGCTCCATAATTCTGCATGCGGGTGTTAAAAGTCTGTTCGATACCAGATCCGAGGTACCTACACCATCCACATATTATTTCATCTGAGTTAATTACATCAATAACTCATAAAGCATGCAAATATAAGAGTCATGGTTAGATAATAATCCTGTTAAAGGAATGAGTATCATTCTGAGCGAAAAATGGCGTTGCATGTTCATTGCAGGTCCATTTTGCTTCGCCCTATCTCTGCCAATGAAGGGCTGCCAAAGTCTTTTAGTTGATGAGGAATTCTTTTTCAAATTATTGTGAGGTGGCAGTTCCAAGAATGAGTAGGCCTTGATCGAGGTTTTGAGATGGCAAGGGCGATTAGTATCATAAGCGAGTGATGAGGTCGCATCCCATTTGAATCGGCTTTCTGCCCCCATGCTGAGGGTAAGGATAGAGTGTCGTGGAATCATGTTTGTGCCACTTATGGTAGGACACCATCACATTGGTGTTACGACGGTAATTGGCAGGAGAACAATGGATTCATGCTTATAGAAATATTTGTGCTTTCCATGCTAGGAAAAAGGATATTGCTGCTGGTGGAATAATCATATCTCATCAATTTGCTGGTGTGCCTTCGATCCCACATCGGGGACAAGGATTGGTGTGCAGACGACCAACCAGCATTCATGCATAAGCGTTCTAGATCTTCAACTCGCTAACTTTCAGGCAAGACTAAGTCAATTGGCTAGGAAACTTCTTGATGTATCAGCTCTGTATTAGACGATGTAATCTCGAGCAATTTATGCTCAAATCTGTAGTTGCCCCCAACCTTAGGGGAGTGAGTCACTTGGCAGATAATCAACGAAAAGAGTGGAAGTATGAGTCTTCACTTTCTAACTTCAGAACGCCGTTCGCCAGAAGTTTCATTCATGTACATCTCCCATCTAATGGGTGGCTGATTGGTGATTTGGTCGAATCATTCAGGGCGGTGAATTCGGCAATTGCACTCGTTGGTGTTTGTTTTGGGACAACCTTCCAAGAAAAATAGGCAATGTCGAATTGCATGTCATATCTCGAGGCATAAAGAACGATTGCACGCCTTTCACTTCACCTTGTCAGATGCATTCTGCGCTGTAGGAAGTTTATCATGGAGTTAACCATGACTCTCTTCCGGGTTTGGTCTCCAATGTTGGATCAACTTCCATCTGATCAATGGTTGTATTTCATAGTGTCTTGATGGGGATCATCTCTATCTTTTCTATATTGACGGACCCTACTAACTTGGTTAGATTATCCGCCTTCTGATCTTCTGCTCGCAGGACATGAGATATGTTGTAACGTTCCAATTCGTCCAACAACCCTTCTTCCGGTTCTAGGTAAGCTGCGAGTGGTGGTTCCTTCATCTGGAATTCCTTTCGAGCCTGGCGAACAACAATGTGAAAGTCAGAAAATATGCTTAATGCCACTATTCCCAACTCCTTAGCGAGTTTCAATTCGATAATCAGGGTGACGTCTTTGGAGCCGTTGTTAGTAGCGGAGAATTTCAACCGCAAGGCATAGTAAATTGACCACCCTTTAGGGGTTATTAATAAGACACCGACGTCGGACAGTCAATCATTCTTTGCACCGTCTGATTACATCTTCCAGGTGCATCTTCTACATCTGCCACATCCTCTTCGGGAGTGGTACATTCAGCGATGTAGTTGGTTAATGCTTGCCCTCGTATGGACTTCTTTAGGAGGGAGTTGAGATCAAACTGGTTTAGCTCTATGTCCCGATCAAGCAATTTTCCAGATGCCTCAGGTCGTTGCAGGACCTGTCGTAGCAGTTAGTGAGGGTGCATACCATCGGATGAACTTGGAAGTAATGGGGGAGCTTTCTTAGAGCAATCAGCAAGCTGTAGACGAGTTTTTCAATCTTTGGGTATACCACGACTACTTTCTTGCTCACATTATTGACTAGTTTCCAGACCTTATCCTCCTTACACACAAGTGGTGCCAACTTTCATGCCAAGCTTCAGACGCCTTTAATTCTTTGTTGTTCATGGCTAACTATGAGGCCTTTAGGTTCATTCCAGATATTGAACATCTCTGTCAGATTCGAAACGTGGTAGGTTGACCGCTCGGACTCCATAAGACTATCACCTACATGGACTTCCATGGGCCTTGCACTTTGGTTGTGGACCATATAATTCAGTAAGCACTGGTAAGTTGCCTCGGCAACCTTCGGTCCGAATGCCAATTCCATATAACAGTACAGTTCGAGGTCAATGATAAAACATGTTTATTCATGATCAGGCACATGCATAAGAATTTGGTTGTAAGCTGCGCACACGTCCATGAGAGGGATACATTCATGTCTATTCATTGAATCCACAAGCTGGTCAATTCTGATTGATGGGAAGCTTCCTTTTGGGCGAACTTTGTTCAAATCTAAGTAGTCAATGCGTGTGCGCCATTTTCCATTAGCGTTCTTGACAAGGACGAGATTTGATATCCAAGCGGGATGTGTGGCACATCATATAAAACCATTGCCTCTCAACATTCCGACTTCCTCTTTCATGGTAGATGCTTTCCCTGGATCGAGCATACGTCTTGTTTGCTTGGCAAGAACACACTTCAGGTTTATTCTCAACAAATGACTCATAAACTATGGTAAAATCCTGCGGATATTAGCATAGGTCCAAGCGAACACATCCAGGTTCGCCTGTAGAAAGCATGTCAGTTCCTTCGTTCGGAAGAGGTCTAAATGAGATCCGATTTCAAGACCTTTGTCAGGTCGACGTCACCAATCGGAACACGTGTAGTTGCGTCATTAGATGTCACCCTTCTGCATCCCGAATGATGATTCTTGCTGGGATCTAGATCTTCAGACAGATCCTTGGGCAATTCCTTTTGTGATGCTCCCATTATTCGCAATATTGACACCTCCTTCACACTCCATTTCGTCTGGAGGGGAAGCGTCCTTGGGATTCACGCCATCTCTACTGCGTAGCAAATTCCATCCAGCCAAATAATCGGCTTCTCCAATAACTTGGTCACCATAGACCATTCCCGCTCCATCTTCGGTTGGCCTATTTAGCACTTGGCAGTAGGGTGCAATGTAGGCTCTGAATTCTGTTGGAGCTGGTTTGTCTGAACCTTGATCAGATGAGCTTGAAAATGATAGCATAGCTTGTGAGGCTTCAAGTAATGTTCGTATATCCTGTCACAACTGTTGTATGAAGTGGAGAGCTAATGGTTGATTCATATTTGCGTTGATCTCGAGCTCTCGTCTCTTAACCAAGGTCATATAGTGGCTGGTGAGCAGTCAATGTTGCTATCATCCGGGCAAGGATCCCTAGGTCCAATCTTGGTTTTGCAGTGATTCAACTGGTATCTGACTCTGGGCACCAAAGCGTGTTGATCCAAACCTTATTCGATGGCAATCAATCTTTGTTGTTGGGTGTCCCATTATTGATAATCATGGTCATTGGGATCTTCTGAGTCATCTTCAGAATAGTGTCCGGATTGTTCTATGTCAATGTCATCTGGTATCCCGACTGTTGGATAGGTTTAAGTCACGTAAACTAGGTGATCACTACTTGTTCAGCAACATCATCGGTTGCATTGGGGAGATCTTTACACCAACGGAGCTCTGGAAGAGGAGGCTGTTATGAGACCATCATTATTTTGTATACTGCCATAGCCAGTGTGTCGAATCTTTTCAACAACTCCTCACATTCAATAACATTGGTAGGTAGAGGTCATGGCTTCTGGAGGAATTCTAATTGTTGTCATTCCGTTGTCAAATTCTTTGACAATCCGTTTATTCTTCATTGACAAGCTTTGATGAATGTTGTTGGCCAACATATATGTTGAGCTGAAGATGAGCCATGCTCCGAGCCGAAGGCGAGGCCGTCAGCGGGTCCGGGCGCAGCGCCGGCGGGGGTCCGCACGATTTTTTCGATTTTGGAACATGGAGCCTTTTCTGATATGATCTAAAAATTGTATTTTTTCCAAAAATTGTCACTTTTCTGCATCGGGTCGTGACCCTTGTTCGTCGTCATTTTTCCGGGTCGCGGTTCGCTACTGTCCTCCGGTTCGTGGTCCAGCTTGGCGATCGGGATACTCCAACCTTCCAGCTTCGGATCGGTTCGTGGTCTTCTCCAGTTCATGGATATGTTCACAACAATTGCTCCAGGTCGGGTCGTGGAAGTATCACCGGGTCGGATCGCGACTTCCTTGCTCGGTCGGGTCGTGGGTTCATCTTGAGACCGGATCGTGGTCTCCCCGCGATCCGCGATCCGCGAGCCCCTCGACCTGCTCCAGCACATTTTCTTTATTATCCTCATTTGGTCGTGAAGCTTGCGAACCCTTAGCTTTTTTTCGAAGGTATGAAGCTCTGATTTTCTGAAATCAACGAAATATTCAAAAATGGTAGAAACGCGGACTGTTTTCTTCGAACTTTCAAATCCAAATAGTAGAATAGCAATCCAATAGGTTGAGAATTCGGATCTCAATGAAAGCACCAAAATGTTAGATCAAAATTTGGACCTAACACCCAAATTGTCGTATTTAGATCGTAGGATATGAAGAAATAACTGAAAAAATAAGAGAAAAGCAAGACAACAGGATTTTTATTGTGGTTCGGCGTTAATGAGCCTACGTCCACTTCATATTTTCTCATTTCACTCATGGATTACAATTACAATGAATATTGTCTTTCAATCACTTGAATTCAATGAATAATTCTCTCTGAATCCATTAAATTTATTGAGGAAGATGGTGGTTATTCATGGAGAAGTGTTGGCTATGGCAGCCATGGATGTTGAGATGTCAAAAGTTCTGAAAAATGCCAAGTTCTGGGCTATTTATAGCTGATTTCTAGTGATGGATCGCGGTCATACGTGGCCCACATCCCGAAGATCTCGGACCGGTTCGTAGCTTGATGAAGAATTGGTCAATATGACAGTTGGTGACACGTGTCGCGAGATCCTGCATTCTCGGATCATGGTGGACTTGGTCTTGGTCATCATCCATCAGCCTAGGGGATCGGATCGCGGATTATGGTTCACGGATCGCAGTTCACGGATCGCGGTTCACGGATCGCGATCCACGGATTGCGGTCCACGGATCGCGGTCATGTGCCAGCTTACACCCGTTCACGGAAATGGGCATAACTTTCAAACCGTAAGTCCGATTGAGCCAAACCAAAGCTCAAATTGAAGCTAATTCAAAGGGCTACAAGTATATGATGTGAATAGATCCAAATGAGGTATTTGATAGGGGTTTCGGGTCAGTTTATATTGATGTTGTGATTTTGACCAAACTGCCTTGTGTCTTCTGATGATGCATCCAATGCCGGAGAGCGATGTTATTCAGTGATTCCATATGAGACAGCATTTACCCAGAGGTGTGTCAACATGATCTTTGCTTTGGGTGGCCTGGTCACAAAGCAGGCTAACAGTATTCATACATCTGCCTCTTACCTTTCGAAGGAGCTTTGTAATTGATACTTGTATGTTTTGAAAGTAAAATTCTCTACAATAGGCTTTCCCTTCAACCCTTTTGGAAGAGATGAAACATGTCTTTTATAAGAAAGAAACTATTTTGAATAAATACTTTATACCTTTCGAGTGAACATGAAGAGTATACAAACCCTCAAAACCAATTCCCACGATGACATGCCTTCATAAACTTGTTTTTCTAAACTTATTTCCTTGGACGTGGTAAGCGACCAAAAGGAAATTTTTTGTCAAAGTATTTGAGGCTTTGCCTAAAATGGCTATCAGCTTCGGTAATGCTAGTGAATGGAATTTTATTTTATGATTATGTAAAGAAGTTAAAGGTTCCGCGTCTATACCCTACCGTTATGGTTTTGACACCAGGTCCTGGTTGAGTGCTTAATTGCATGGATTATAATGGGTTTCCTTTCGGGGGAATTATATGGTTCATGAGGGATAACTTCCAGAGTAAATGGTCAATTCATTTCTTATGAATCCGGAAGGGGTTGTTTTTCATAGATGAATGATGCCAGAGGGGTTTGCCAAAGGAATGAAAGACTATTGCTTATTGAGTCAAAAGGGTATCCTTTCAGAGATAAATGTTTATTATGTTTGGTTGGACACCACTGAAAGTTGCATATGTTATTGCTGGGAAACTATTGATGCGTCATTTGCATTTGTGTGAACATTGGGGGAACTAGTAGGTGAAATAAATTAGGGGCGTCAGTTAAACATTGGGGGAAACATGGAGAAATGGAATTGGGGGAATCAATTAAACAAAAGAACAAGCCTTCCTGTTGTTAGTAGGGGTTACCTTACAATGCATGGGAAGGGGATCGAAAGGAGGAATTCAATTTCTTGAAGCAGTGTGGAAATTATAATAAGAAATTGGCTATGTCACTTTGCGCAATATGAAAGTCAAATGAATATGAAGGGATGGATTTGTTGATTCGCGTAGTACGGAAGTCAATTAAATAGAAAGGGGTAGCTTTGTTGCTTCGTGCAGTACGAAAGTCAATTAAATGGAAAGGGATGGTTCCCTTTCCTAGAAAATGGTTATCTTGAGTTGCCAGCGTGGATGCCATAGGAAAAGACCCATTGCATTACACCATATGGGAGGTGTTTCGGTTTCCATGGTTAGCAGGGAGTTACCTTGCGAAACATGGAAGGGGAACCTCATTAAAAGAATAAAAATGATGGGGAATCATTAAGGAATTGAAATGATGGAAGATCATTAGAAATCGTTAGGGAGGGAAATATGAAGTAACGGGGATGAGGAATCCATGTGTGTTTCATATTGCACATTTGTAAAGTCACTTATGATATAGCGGTTTTGTATTAACCACCAAAGTGTAGGTGTTCCGGGGATGTTTCTGGTGGTAGCTAAATACCAATGAGGGGAAACCTGTTTTGCATTGCAGTGTGGTCTCGTAGATATTCATGTGTTAGGGAGAATGGATCAATCGGGGCATTGTCATATGTCACTCTCGTAGTATATTTTGAAATAATTATATATTCTCTGAACAGGTTATACGAAAGGGTTGCATGAATGAATAATTGTATCAATGAACATTTTGTTAAAAAAATCATACTCCCGTGTTTACGTATGTTGCAGTTTATTAACATCTAGTTCTTTATCATTGAAATCTAACACTAGAAATGACTACATCATCTGTATGGTTGCGGTTTCAGTCTTGGATAACTAGGTGTTTAAAATTTGTATAACACCATAGATTTATGCAAATTTAAAACAATGTTTTCTTTATAAGGATTTTTCAAATTAAAACCCAAAGATCAGAGAAATTCTAATGGTTGGGATAAAGATACTATTATGTATTAGTATATGTATTTGTATTATATAAGTACATATATACCCTTCCATTTTGCAAACACCCTTCGAAATCTTACTAAACTTTATTTACTGAAGGAAGAAGTAAGACGTGGAGAAAAGAAGTGCTAGACTAAATATCGGGGGTGGAAGACTATGACTGATGGTAATGCTCTGCCCGAAGTGGAAGGTGAAGGTCGAAGGGACAGTTAGAATCAGGTGTTGCTAACCCACTGGCGAAAATGGAGAATCTATTCCAGACTCTTATCCAGATTGCAATCCGGAGCTGCTGATCCGGATTAGTTGATCTGGAAGCTCATATTGGAACAATTATGCGAAACTGGGCAGGGATTACACAAGTTGGGTGGGAATCCATTTCTTTAAATGGAGGATGTTGCTGTTGTGGATACTTAGTTATTGCATTATGACAAAATCTTAAGGGACTTAGGTTTAGTAGATGATAAGAAGAGAAGACCGACCTCGAGACGATTGCATGAAAATGTTTTGCATTGGTGGAATGATGTTACGACTACGACATTAGAAGAGGGAAGCGCTTGAGAATATCGACGAAGGAGTCTAAAGGCAAGGTTTGTGTCTGAAGTTGCCCAATGCATAATAATAAGGAAGTTTGATGATTTAAAGCAAGGTGATATGACATTGGTGAAGTATTCCACCAGATTTGATGAATTTTCTAGCTATGCTTGAGGTACAATTAACATTGTCTTATTGAAGAATGAGAAGTTCATTAATGGGATAAGATTTATGATTGTGAATGCAACTATGCCTCACTTACGAGAGACCAGTGATGTGGCGGTAGAGATGGACATTCGTAACGAAGAGATGCTTACTGAGGTGGGGAACCAGGACTATGAGGAATAGACGAGGAAGTTCTTCAAGGGCATAAGGCTTAAAAAGAAAGAAAGCTGATAAAGAGTAAGGTAGAAGTTGTTTACTTTAAGTGTTACTGGAAGGTTCACCATTCGATAGAGTGTAAGGCAACGGAATCTAAGACCACTGTCGGAAAGCAGAATGTCAGGTGCTTTAACCGCAACCAACTTAGGCATTATAAGTAAAAACGTCCATAATCATCAAAGAGCAAAGGGATGGATGTGGAACCTTTGTCCCAAATCTACTACTATAGAGAAAGGGAAGACAGTGTTGGAAGGTAGGCATTTGATACCTGTTAGAGTTTTGTTAGACACTAGTGCATCATGTTTATTCATCTCTGGATGTATAGGTCCTTAGAATCATTATACCTTTTTACTTCATTTAGGATGGGCTATCCTATTAGAGATTACACAACTCTGGGTTTGGGATGCGATAACCTAGAATTCTAGTTGGTAGGTTATACATTTGTCATAACTTGTATGTGTTTGATTTTGAGGGTTTCAGAATTATTTTGGGTATGGATTGGTTGAGTGGTTATGATGCGAGAATGTTGTGTCGAAACATAGAAGTATCGTTGAAGCATCCTAATAGCAATGATAGGATTGCCTTCTCGGTAGAGAGAGTGGTTCCGCAGATGTTTTCTTTGATATGCGGTATAGAATTTGAGTAAGAGGTGAGTGGTATTCCTATATTAAGGAATTTGCTGACGTCTTCAAGCCACTAGAAGGATTACCATCGAAAAAAACTTTGAGTTTCAAATTAATCTTATGCCGGGAGATGATCCAGTGAGTAGGCCTCTTAGCCAAATGACCCCTTTGGAGATGAAGGAGTTGAAAATGAAACTTGTTGATTTGGGAGGTAAAAGCTTCATTCTTCCAGGTAGTTCGTCTTAGGGTGCATCGACGGTGATTGTGAAGAAGCCCGATGGATCATTGATAATGTGTATTAATTAAAGGAAGCTTAGTGAGAGAACAATGAAGAATAGGTATCCTTTGCTTTGCATTAATGATCAATTGAGCAGAGAAAAAGTGTTTTTTCAATTGGATTTGGACACTGGGTTTCACATCCGAGGGTAGCGGCAGAGAGTGCTCTGTTAATAGCGTTTCGTACCAGATATAGATCATATAAATGGATTGTTATGCCTCTCGGATTGACGAACACACCCGCTTCCTCCTTGGATTTGATGAACTGAACGTTTCAGGAAAATTTCAACAAATTTGTGTTGGTTTTTCATTGATGATAATATTGATATAATCGGAGGATACAAAAGAGCATGGAATGCACCTTTGGATAGTGCTGGAGGCTTTCCAGAAGCACTAATTGAAAACAAGTTTTTAAGCGTTAGTTTTTGGAAAAGAAATTGAAGTACCTTGGTCACATTGTTTTGGAAGAAGGACTTTCGGTGGCTCCTGCGAAGGTTGATGCTTCGCTAGTCGGAAGAGCCTTGAAAGTATTATGAAGGTCCGAAGCTTTCTAGGATTGTCTCGGTACTATGAAGGGTTTATCAAGGACTTTTCACTAAAAGCGACACTTCTCACTAAGCTAACAAGAAGGATGTTAGGTTTGTTTGGTCCAATAAGTACGAGGAAGCATTTCAGAATTTGAAATACATGTCAACCAAAGTTGTAACAACCCGCATTTTACGTATAGGAGGTGTAACGACCCGCCTTCTATGCATTGGAGGATCGTAGAATATTTATTTCATTATCATATGAAGTCGTATGGTCGTGTAACTTTAGGGAATGACTATTAGGGTCATTTCCTATGTTCACGATTTTTGGTGATTTTTAAATGAACATTTTGCCCCTGGCGAATCTTGTTTCGCCTACAACTTTTGATTGGTTAGGAGTTTTGACCTGCAACCACTTCCACTAGATCCGGATGATGGTTTAACTTTCCATAGAGTGGTCGCACTTATCAAACAGACTTATCGTTGAATTAAGGTTTAGAAGGTGAAAAACATCTTAATTGGGCTTAACCGGGTGATTAACAGCTAGGCCCATTGGGGGATTTCGGGATTCGAGCTATATGAGGGCCAATTAGGGTTAGATAAACCTTTTCTTTGTTATTTTCCAGTCGCCACTTACCTCTCTTCAACCCTAACAATGGCCTCTACTTTCTAAATTCATCTCAAATCATTGTTTAATCGCGTATTAGCTTAATCTACACCAAATCAAGGAAGTCTAATGGAAAATCAGAGTTGGGTCTGCTGCTAAGCATTGGAATTCGACCTATAACAATAGCAAAGTTCAGATCTAAGATTAATTTGTGGCCAATGTGAGTGATTTGCATTGTTTTTCACTAATTACGGCTAATTAGGGGTGATTATTGTTAATTAACAAAATTATACATTATTAAATTCTGGAAAAATGTTTAGAAATTCTAAAATATCATTTTAAGCCTCTGTTAGAAATTTGGGTTAATTTGGATATGCTTTGCTAATCTTATCATTAGTTATGGTTAAGCATGATTAAGGGGAAAATATGGGTTTTGGGTATGTTTGATCCATTTTGACATGGTTATTTATCATTTTGGTGTTTACAGTTGATGTTATATATTGCTATGACCATTTGGTATGATTTACGATTGCTTAGAACAGTTAGAATGGTCAAAAACGCTGTCGAATGGCCAAAAAAATAATCGGTAGAAAGTTGCAGAAATTGTGCAGGAAATAGACCGGATCGGATCGCCTCTCACTCATGAGCTTGTGTCACTGAACCGACCCGATCAGAAGAGAATGACCCGAACAGGTGAAGGAACTCGAATGCACTACGAGTCGGACCGTCTGCTTCGAACTGGAGCACATCTGTCCCTCACGAACCTATCCGTTGCTCTGAACCCGACCCGAACTGGAATGCCACAAGCCACGAGCAGGAAGCCACGACTCGAATTGAACATGAGAAGAAGGAGGACCACGAGTGGGACTATGTCGTTGTACTATGAACCGCTTGGAGATCCCAATCTGACCAGGGAGGCTTTATGAGTCTACATGATGACCACGAGCTGGAGGAGAATCACGAACCAGACTATGCGACGGTGCTACGAACCGAACCACCAGGAAATGATAGTTACGACCGAACTGAACCGAAGATGAGAAGGAGGATCGAACCAATCCGGAGGAGACCAAAACCCGAGATGCAAAGGTAACCCAAATAGGAAGTAGAACTCAGGATCCAGTTGGGAACCAACGAGTTAACTTCATGAGTTGGACTTTGCTGCGGGACGTGTGCAAAGGGGTTATTAACGTCTATAGCTTTGATTCACCACCAAGGCGGATGTTAGGCTACGGATCAGTGCAGTGGAGTAGTTATTACTCCATGGAGCAGAGTGATCGTAGCATGGCTATGAGCCAATGAAGTGGAGTCATCATGACTTCATGTGGCAGAGTGGGCGTAGCAAGGGATTAGTGGCTATGGATCAGTGCAATGGAGCCATCATGACTCCATGGGGTAGAGTGAACATAGCAAAGGATTTGGGAGGTCAAAGCAGTGGATATCGTATGCTTTACGGACTAAGTGAGAGATGTGAGGATGGTTGCTATGCTTGATTGTTTGACATTATTATGACATGCACACCCCCTTCCCCGTTATCTTTAAACCATATGTTAGTGTCACCTTAGAGTATTGTACATCTTGTTGTGCTAACTCTTTGGTTGCAGGTCTAGATTCAAGTATGGTATAGTATACCTGTTATTGTTATGTTTTGCTACTTATTGCTCATACCAGACTTTTGTATGACCCATAGTTTTATATCTCTTCTTAGGCTCCTAAACGAGCAGACTACAGATAAGTTAGCTGTTTATGCATGAGTAGTTGATCCGGAGACGAGCAGGAGGCTCCCATGTATTATCTACTTATATTCTCCCTGTTTTGTTGCTGGTCACTACTTTGGGCATCAGTAGTGCACCTCTTTCTTTTGCTTTAGAGACAGTATTTCAAAGTTGTAATAATGTTGGTTTGGATGATAAGCTGTAATTTGGATTTCTTCTGCTATGATGGTTTAGTTTCCAGCTTATGCACTGTCCCCCTTATTTTATGTCAAAGTTATGTTATTATTATATATTATCCCATGCGCTGTTAGACATTCTACAGGTTCCTTATTAGTTCAAATTCCTTTCCTTTCTTTGGCTACCCTCCCGTGCTAGTCGGGCATTGGCACAACGCACTTTCATTGGAAATGTCGGCTGGTGCGGAGCGGGCCGTCACACTTGGTATCAAAGCCAGGTTGCATAGTTAACCTAGGGAAAGACACTAGGGCGAGATAGTATACGTATATGAGAGAGCGTATTTGTGATATTTTGGTTTTCAAAAGCTATATATATACTATTAGTATATTTAAGGATGGAGTCGCACTGCACTGGCACCACTGAAGAGATGGTTAATCGTTTTCTCCTTACAGATTGAACGATGAGCCGACATATGAGGGGCACTGGTAGAGGAGCTAATAATGGGAATGCTTTTGATATAAGGAAAATGTTTAATGACCTCATGAGAGAGATGCTTTGGGATGTTCAGAGGACATCTCCTAATGCTGCAAATGGTGGTGGTGCAGCGGTGCAGGCGCCTAGGGCCGATTTCACCAAGCACTGTAAAGACTATACTAGTCTTGGTGGGAAGCCGTTCCACTAAACGGAATCAGCTACAGAAGTTCAGGACTGGTTGGATGGCTGTGAGCGTATCTTCGAAGACTTAGGTATCGAGGATGCGATGAAGAGAAGGCTAACATCCCGTCAGCTGTAAGGACGGGCAATGAATTGGTGGAACGCTATTTAGGCAGCTACCCCTGAGGATCAAGTTACTTGGGATCAGTTTAAGGCCCAATTCAGTGATAAGTTTATCCCAGCTGCTCAGAAATAAGAATTGTTTAGGAAGTTCTTGGAGCTTAAATAGAATGATAGGACAGTCTCGGAATATATTGCTGAGTTCGATACTTTATCGAAGTATTGATTACCCCTTGTTGATACTTCCGAGAAGAAGAATGAGAAGTTCATAATGGGCATAGATCAGTACTTAGGGGAAAGGCATATAAACCATATCGATGAGAATTTTGAATTGATTGTTGGGAAAGCACTGAGATCAGAGAGCCTTTATCCTAAGCCCAAGACTGAAGTCGATGTTGCATCTGCAAAGGGGCCAAAGCCACAGGCAAATGGTGGAGGCAAAAATAATTCTCAGAATAAGAGGAAGCAGAACCAAGCTAAGGATGGTCAGAAAAAGAGTAAGAAAGATATTGAGTGCTTTAGTTATGGCAAGAAGGGCAATTATGCTAAAGAATGTCGAGCAAAGCTAGTGGACATGACGTGCTTCAATTACGGGCAAGTGGGACATCACAAGGATAAATGTTCGCAACCCGAAGCAAATTGTGAAAGCATATACTATTAATGTTGTTCCTTCTTCGTTGAATTCCCCAACTGCGGCAAAGGAAAGAATGTCGTCATTCAAGGTATGCTTTCTATTTATGATGTTCCTGTTCGAGTACTGTTTGATATTGGGGCTTCCGGTTCCTTCATATCTAGTGACCTGGTAGATAGGTTGGGATTTGAACCCGAGATAGTCGATAGACCTTTAGCGGTGACGAACTCGATTGGTGGTTCGACTAGTCTCAATATGATTTGTCGTAATGTGGTCTTATCGAGTCATGGATGTATGTTTGTTTGTGATTGCTTTGTTTTGGGCTTTACTGGGTTTGACATTATTTTGGGAGTCGATTGGCTCTAAAGGTACGGGGTGCTGGTAGGCCGTGAGGGATTTTCGGTGACTATTAAGGTGGATGATGGGCGGAGTGTAGTGTTTGGTGGCCTATCTAGTGATGAGGTGATGACTAGTTTTCTAAATTCCCTCGACATCCCGCAGGACGAGTTAGCAGGAATTCCTATTGTTGGCCAGTATCCGAATATCTTCAAGGAAGTGATCGGACTTCCACCACACCGAGAGATTGTGTTCCGTATTGATTTAGTGAAAGATGCCAGACCTATAGTGATGCCACTTCGTTGTATGTCACCAAGGGAGCATAGAGGGTCGGAGTGCAAGTAAGCAATCTTTTGAAGAAGGGATTTACCAGAAAAAGTGTCTCTGAGTGGGGAGCACCAGTTGTATTTGCTATCAAGGCAGATGGTTCCCTTCGTTAATGTGTAGACTATCACGAGTTGAATAAGGTGACTAGAAAGAATAAGTATCCACTTCCGCGGATAGATGATTTGTTTGATCAACTGGAGGGAGCAAGAGTGTTCTCCCAATTGGACCTCACGACAGGATTTCATCAGCTCCGAGTAGCAATTGAGAGTATTCCTAAAACGACATTTTGGATGTTGTCTGGATTCTATGAGTAGTTGGTCATGCCATTCAGGTTGACCAATGCACCAGCATATTTTGTGGATCTTATGAATAGGGTATTCAGGGATCAATTGAATAAGTTTGTTCTTGTGTTCGTAGATGATATCTTGGTTTTCTCGAGGATAGAGAAAGAACACAAGGAACATTTGAGGATAGTGATGGAGGTGTTGAGGAAACACCAATTGAAAGCGAATTTTTCTAAGTGTCACTTCTAGAGGAGGGAAGTGAGATTCTTGGGCCATGCTATTTCAGAGAATGGTATTGCCGTGGACCCTGCGAAGGTGGCTATGGTACATGATTGGTCTACGCCCAAGAATGCAACAGACATAAGAAGTTTCTTGGGATTAGCTGGATATTATCGGAAGTTTATCCAAGACTTTTCCAAGATAGCGGCACCGTTAACTCAGTTGACCAAGAAGAATCAAGCTTTCGTTTGGGATGAAAGGTGTGAAAATGCATTCAAGAGTCTAAAGGAAAAGTTGACATGTGTGCCAGTGTTAGTCATTCCTAAGGGGAATGAAGAGATGACGGTATACACAGATGCATGTGGTACCGGACTAGGTGATGTATTGATGCAAAGAGATAGGGTTGTAGCTTATGCTAGTCGACAGCTGAAACCGTATGAGAAAAGATATCCTACCCATGATTTGGAATTGGTAGCAATCGTGTTCGCGTTGAAGATGTGGAGACATTATCTCTTGGGAGAAAGATTCGAGTTGTTTACCGATCATAAATCATTGAAGTATATTTTTTCTCAGAAGGATCTAAATCTCTGATAGCAAAGATGGTTAGAATTCTTAGCTTCCTATGATTTCGATATCACATATACACCAGGAAAGGACAATGCAGTAGCTGATGCATTGAGTAAAAGACATGCCAATTTAGTGGCTATTTTTCTTAAGTGGAAGCAACTGGAGTATATCGTAGGGTATGATTTCAGACCAAAGTGTGAACTGGATCCAGAGGTGTTAGCAAGTTTGACGATCAGACCTACTTTGATTGAGCGGATTGGTTCCAGTCAGAGAGACGACCTTAACCTATTGGAAATCATCTCCAAGTTACAGATGAGAATCGACGAGGAGATGAACAAGTATGGGCTTGATCGAGATGGATGGCTCCGAAAGAATGGGAGATTAGTTATACACAATGTCAATGAATTAAGAGACGAAATGCTTAGAGAATGTCATCACTTAAAACTGACTATACATCCTGGTGGTAACAAAATGTATCAAGACATGAAGCAGACCAACTAATGGGAAGGGATGAAAAGAAACATTGGGAAGTTTATATCCAAATGCAAGAATTGCCAGCTAGTTAAAGTCGAGCAAAAGAAGCCTACTGGTTTGTTGCAACCATTAGAAATTCTAGAATGGAAATGGGAACAAGTCTCAATGGATTTCATTGATGGGTTACCAAGGACTAGATCAGGCCATGATAGCATCTAGGTGATTGTGGACCGATTGACCATGAGTGTGAAGTTCATACCCATTAAGTCGAATAGAACGACAGCTAAGTTAGCGGAACTGTATATGAAATGGGTAGAGAGATTTCATGGAATACCCAAAGGCATTGTGAGCGACCGAGATCCGTTGTTTATTAGTGGATTTTGGAAGAGCTTACGAAAGGCGTTAGGATCAGAATTACATCTCAGTACCGCGTATCATCCTCAAACCGACGGTCAGACAGAGAGGGTAAATCGTATATAAGAAGATCACTTGAGAGCTTGTATATTGGATTTTGGTGGATCATGGGATGACCATTTGCATCTAGTTGAGTTTGCATATAATAATAGTTATCAATCTAGTATTGGTATGACTCCATTTTAAGCTTTATATGGAAGACCATGCAACCCACCATCATTTTGGTTAGAGACCGGTGAGAAATTTGTGTTTGGTCCAGATGTGATAAGAGAAACCTCAGATAAGATCAAGATTATCCAATAGCAAATGAAAGCTGCCCAAGATAGGCAGAAGAGTTATGCTAATAAGAGACGAAGAGAGTTAAAATTCTGCATTGGCGATATGTTGTTTGTCAAGATTTCTCCGTTAAAGAGCGTGATTCGATTTGGTAGGGGAGGCAAGTTAGCACCCAGATTTGTTGGTCCATTCCCAGTTCTCGAACAAGTTGGGAATTTGGCATATAAAGTTGAGTTGCCAGACAAGATGGCGGCAGTTCATAACGTATTTCTTGTTTCCCAGTTAAGGAAGTTCGTGCATGACCCCGATATGACTATTTCACTGGATCAGTTGGATGACATCGAAGTAGAACCCGAGGCGGTTGGGAACCGCAAGCCGATCACTATTTTCAGGAGCGATACAAAGCAACTTCGAAGGAAGGCGGTGAAACTGGTGAAGGTTCAGTGGGGGCGAGAATGAGATTGACTGTACTTGGGAAATAGAGGAGAGCATAAGGGAATCACATCCAGAACTCTTTGCCTGTTAAGATTTTAAATTGCGATTTAGTTATTCCGCATGCTAGGATAGACTTAGGTGTTTGTAATGTATGTTTGACGGTTTGTAAATTGCTGTTAGGCATGCGGGAACCGTTATATGCTATAATTAGGGAATTTCGGGGGCTAAATTTCTTAAGGGGGAGAGTGTAACGACCCGCCTTCTATGCATCGGAGGATCGTAGAATATTTATTTCTGTTAGACCCAAAAGTGGTTCTAACACCCAAATTGATTAAAAGCGAATAAGATGAGACAAAAATAAAAATGAACACACAGGATTTATAGTGGTTCGGCGAAGAAATGCCTACGTCCACTTATCTTTCACTATATTCGATGATTCAGTTGCAAATACAATGTAATTGTCACTTGATTTCACTCACAACTCACTTATATTCACTCAATAGATTACAACAAATAATGAAAGAACATTTGGATTCTCCGGGAGTAATGGAGTTCGGGTTATGGAGGTGGTTGAATTCTCAAAGTGCCTAAAAAAAAGATCCTTCTCTTTGTCTCCAGACGGGGTATTTATAGGTGTGAATTTGCTCAAAACTTGATCCGGGTCGGGGCCACGTGTCGTCCATCCCACCAGCTTCGGGTTCGGATGAAATATTGTGCTGACAACGCATCAAAGTAACGGACGTTATGAGTGGGAACTGGTCACAGCCGGTCCGGATATCCAGGCGTTTGTGCAGGAGAATAATATGGAACATGGGCTTGGGTCGGAGACGCACAGATAAGGGGTTCGGATCAGGATACCCGATCCGACCCGGATTGGCTTGGATGCAACGCTCTCTTCTTCTCTAATTCGCTCCGCTCCGATCCATTTCCGTGGCAAACAAGTGGCTTTCCAATCCAACTGAGATTATGTTGCCCTCCGATCCGATTAGATATACCTTACCAATTTCCTCAACAGCAGTTCACCGATCCGAACAGAAGATTCTATCCGACCCGAACCGATATGTTGCTCTGATCCGACCCGAACAACTGCAGCTATCCAATTTAGGTTGTAGTGTCTTCTCCAATCCTAACCGAAGTCTTCTAATTGAAAATGCTCTTCAATATCTGATTTCTTGACTTTGTGTTGCCTAGTTCACAAAGTAGGCTAACACTTTGCCCCCTCAATGGATGCTTCTATTGGAAATGGAGCATGCTTTGATTGTCATTGCGCCACGCCTTCATCCTTCCTTTTGAACATGCATGCCAAGCTATCGCACTTCATCCCGTTCGGTTCGGATTCCGACCCGGACGGATTTCTGCTTTGGGTTCCGACTCGAATGGATCTCTCTCTTCCTTTATTCTGCAAGGGATTAGTGGGCCAAGCTGCATCATTGGGCTTTTCGAGCCGGTCCGATCGGGAATACGAATAGTCAACTTGCTTTTTATATAAATTCACTTCTCTTTTCTTCCTTCCTCTCATTCATCGTTTCTGCTCATCCGAACCTATTCAACATCGAAGCTTTAGCCTTTCCAAGAAACTTCAAAATTTTCGCTTCCATCTTCGAATCAAACACATAGCTAGTCTTGTAATCTTGAATCTCGTTGCCATACTCGCTTTTAATTTACATCCACGGTTAGTTTGAACGATTCTAGCAAAGTAATTAAATAATTCCATCACCACGGTCTCTTCCATCCTCCGCCTTCATCGTCAATGACATCGACGCCATTTCGAGGCGTTGGAGGAAGATATTGAAACTCGTTATCGAATACTTGAGTGTTTAATCTGTCGATTTTAATTCAGGCTTGGGAATTTGAGTTGGGTTCGCTACTTAAAAGGAGGAAGAGGAAGGAACTCGAAGGAGATCGGTTCGGGTAGGGGAACGGTAGGAGAAAAAAGGGAAAGAGAGAAATTCACAGAGCCGGATCGGGTCGGAGCAATAGGGCCAAGAAATGAGTTTTAACTCGTTTGACCGGGTCGGATCGGATCTACGAATACAATAAAGGTCAAGACTTATGCGCTCGGATCAGACCTGGTTGTAAAACAAAAGAGAGAATAGGGATCTGGTTATCCAGGTTAACCCGATCCGCTCCGGATGTCAATCTCCGAACCGATCCGGATATATCACTCTGAACATGGATTTTTGCCTATCCGATCCGAACCTGGTGTCTGCATCCGAACCGAACACTACTCAATCTAAAACACAAGCTTTCGTCCAACTATTTAAAAGATATTACTTCCAACTTCATGAACAGTTAGGATAGTGCCTTGCGGACATAAATGAACATTAAGAACTACTCTAACTATCTCTTTCTCTTCAAAGTTTCGTCTTACATTGCTGCACTTTTACTTTGCATTTCTCACATTCACTGCAAACATTTTAGTTCACACACATACACAGGGGGGTACGGGCTAATTTACTCTAATCCGTGCTATTGCTTCTTCAATAGCTCCGTGATAATGAGGCCCAGACGTTCTTCCAGACTAGCTGAGAGGAAAGAAGCCCCGGAAACTTCTAACAAAATCACTCTTGAGGATATATCTTCTTCTTCGGATCCAGAATGGGACAGTGAAGTTCCAGACTACGGGGTTGGAAATCGAGAAAGCAACGAGGCGTCTTCAGAGAACGAGGTTTCTTTGGGTTTTGAGGAGGAAGGAGGGATCGGTGACGATCGAGCCCCTGACGAATTTGAATCAGCCGTTATATTGGAATCACCTCCAGACTCCGTTGAATCAACGATTGACAATGATCGACTTGTCCGAATTTGCTTAAAATACGGGATAATGAAGAGGGACACTCTAGTGCCTTCACGCTCTGACCGTCCCCACGACCCTCCAGAAGGATATATGGCGGTCACTCGATTAATGTGCATGGTCGGCGCCATTCCTCCATTCTCTCCTTTCATCGTTGATTTCTTAAGACAAATGCGGATTGCCCCCATGCAGTTGCATCCCAATTCATATGCCTATTTGCACACCTTGTACATAGCATATCGTGAAATCCTAGGCATAGAGCTCACGTTTGATGACGTTCACTTCTTCTATAATTTCAAGCATCGGACTCGAGAGACTCCATCCTTTTGCTACTTTGAATCAGTTCCAAAAAGGAAGATAATCTCTGCACCATTTAGCAGTAAGCTGGAGACTCCAGACTAGAATGGTTCTACGTGAAGCGACAGCCTGGACGCGCCAGTAGATGGACAAAATCAAGTAAAGCACTGATTTTCTAAATCCGGGCTCTATACACTTGAATCATCATCTTGACCTGTTTTCCTTTTTGTTTGCAGTCGACAACCCCAAATAGATATCAGACCAGGTGTTCTTTGATCGGATGCACCGACTTCTTAATGGCGATCAGAAATTCTTGACTATCAACGAAGTCCTTAAAGACGAATATCTTCACTTTCATGGGCTATTATCTGTTTTTCGTAGCATCGGTCATGGGACGGTCCCTTACGCATACATTCCTCCAGTGGAGGTGGTTCCAGAAACACGAGAAGGCTCAGGAATTCCTACAGTGCCTCTTCAAGCTTCACCTTCTCCATCTTCTACACAAGATGACGAATTGGCTAACCTGGCAAAAAGGCATCGAGAAGGATATGCTGCCCCCGAGGAGGCCACTTCTCTGGAAAAGTCTACATCCCCAGCAGAGTCGCCACTTAATGCTTCCGAGGGGAATATTCCTAGTACTGATGAGCAAATATTTCAGGGCTTGGGGGATCTCCCCTTACCCGAGACTATATACACTTCAGAGGATTTCAGGAAGGATCCTTTAGTCTTCACCTCTTCTGAAGAGACCACTCCCGCTAAGGCCAAAGAGCCTACTCGTACTAGTCTAGCTTCAGACTCGGGTTGGTTGGGGGAAAACACACCACTTTAGGATACACTTTACACAACAGCATTAGCATCCATTGCACCTCTTTCTTCGTGAATCCATTAACTCTAAGCTTCGTTTGTTTTACCGTGCAGGTACGATGTCTCGATCTTATTATGATATAAGAAAGCTTCGTCGCAGCATGTCCAATCCTCCTCAGGATGTCGAATATGACCGTCGTGATGACCGCGGCAGGGATGAGAGAAGGCCTTACGATCCTTATCGCTCTCGACCCTCGCGTTCTCGCTCACCAGTTCGGCCAGAGCAAGAGAAGTACAAGGGTTATCAGAGCCGCAGGGAAGAGGACAGACCACCATCTAAAGACTCCACTTCTTCCCATGAAAAGCGGAGTAGAGAGAGAACTCCTCCAAAAGAAACTGGGTCTCGAAGTAAGCACAAGGTCCCTGCCACTAAATGACCTAGGACGGACAAAGAGACTACTGAATCCTCTTCTCATAGGGACACCGAATTATCAATTCCCGCTCCTCCCCCACTAGATGCGGGAACTGCAGTAAAGCTGGCATATTTAGAGGAGCAATTTCCCGAGCACTACTTCGAGACTTTAACCTTTTTACCTACTCTTGAACCTATTTCTTCTAATTGGGCAAATGAAGCCAAGGCAAAGATTGATTTGGTGGAAAAACAATATACTGAGATGTTCAAATATTCACGCAATCTTTCTAGAATCATCCGCACTCTAATCACAAATACTGATTCAATGCAAAAGACCGCGGAGGAGGATGCTAAGGCTTTAAAAGCTCTAGGAAAAGATTTGGAAGACACTCAAGCTCCGCTAGCGGTCGCTCAAAGGGACGCTTCTAATTTCAAACAACAATTCGAGGACATGCAAAAGCGTTATCACGATTTGCTTGAATCTTATACTCAGGAGCGTTCTGAATTAAAAAAGCAAGCTGACGAGGCCAAGTCAGAAGCTGCTAAAACACGCCTTGCTTATGCTGAGCTTGAACAGAAAAACGCCGAGTTAGCAAAGAGGAGTGCTGAATTAGAAAAGAAAAATGCCGACTTGGCTTCAAAGCTGTTGGAAGAAGAGAATAGGGCTGCCCTGGCCGAGGGCAATGTAGAGTGTGCTATTAAATCTGCGGAGGAAGCCCGCAAGCAACTATCAGAGGCGGAGGCTGACATTCAGGGTTTCGGCGAGCTAATGATTGAATTCTTCGCACATATTATTCGTCGCCGAAACATTTCTTGGATCGAGGACTATCCATCCACTCCAGTTCAAGTATGGAATCAAATCGTCGAGTGGGAAAAAGAGGAACTTATGGTCGATTCCCTCGATGAAGATAAACTGATGGAGAAATACTTGAGAGATGATGAACCGGAGCGCCTGGCTGAAGGGCGCCGCCTTATTGCTGAGGCCATGGAAGAAGAGAGATGGAAGTCTAAACAAAAAACTATTCTCGAAGCTGGTTCCTCTTGTTCTGTCCCTGCAACCTCTGAAGTAGAAGGGTATGACCCCGAAAATCCGGGAATTCCCCAAACAACTCTGCTATCCCCTATTCCTGAAATAGCCCCAGAGGTAGTAGTCACCCCTGCTGAGAAGTCTTCGGAAGGTATCCCTATCTTTTCTCCTCAATTTGCCAAAGCTATTTCTACCTTTCGCCACGTGATTGAACAATCGATGAGAGACCCATTGTTTTCGCCTGAGTTGATAACTGTTGCTTCTCATTCTGTAGGTGTCGAATCATCCGAAAAGACAGATGTAGCTTAAGGAGCTGCCGCTGGGACAAAACCCGCAGATAGGGCCAAAAAAGGGGAAGACAAAGCTGCTTCTATACACTTGGGAGAAGGAAGTGAGCCAACTAAGGTCACCACTCCCCATGATGAAGAAATGATAGCAGCTTTAAGGGACGACGGCGGAGACGGGGGGCATGAAGAGGAACCAGAAGTTGCAATAACCGGGGAGTCAAAAAGCACTGATGATGTTACCTTGGCTGCAATGAAGGCTGATCAAGACAAGCGCTTGCAATTAAAGGCCAAAGAACTAGACCCTGAGGTCCTCAAGCCCCTAGCAGTTGTGGATGCGGGTTCAAGGTTAGTTGTTAAGCTCTCAACTAGATCTATTACAGAAGAACTTGCTAAAAAATCTTCTCTTGATTCCAGTGCCCCGCCCTCCGGGAAGAAGTCTACTGGCTCCAGCACCGCATCTTCAGGAAAAAAGAAGTCCAAACGAATCTTGACCGAAGCTGAGAAAGAAGCAAAGGATGCGGAGAAAGCCGCCAAGAAATCCAAGGCTCATTCCAAATCTAAATAGTGGATTGCCCTGTATCTTTTTAGCATTTTTGTGAACCAATAATTGCTGCTACAAAAGTAGCTCCTGCATTTTCTTTTTCAGCTATTTTCCTGTACAAATTCATTCATTTGTAAATAAAAATAATTCACTTCTTGCAATGCTTGTTTGTTAATGGTTCTGTACTTATGTAAAAATGCATGTCTATAGTTGTGAAACGAAGTTGTGGAGGGGGAAATATGCGTATACATATGTGTCCCCAGTCAATTCCCATAAACTATTTAATGCTTAATCGAGCAATCTGAATGCTCCCGGTTCCCTGACGGGATAGCACTTCCTGTGCCGTCGGTACCCGTCGCTTTTTTGTGGCATTTCTTTTATACTCTCTCTCTTTCTTTTGAGAGTTAGAGTTTGAGCTCAGTCATCTATTTATTCCCCGGTCTTTCAACGGAGAAAGATTTCTTTCTCAGCGCTCAGTCGGAGACGCCTTTATACTCTCTTTCTTTCTGGAAAGTTAGAGTTAGGAGAAGAATTTCTTTTTCAGCGCTCATTCGGAGACGCTTTTATACTCTCTCTCTCTCTGGAGAGTTAGAGTTAGGAAGAGAACTTCTTTTTCAGCGCTCAGTCGGAGACGCTTTTATACTCTCTCGCTCTCTGGAGAGTTAGAGTTAAGAATGTCGTTTTCTCATTCTTTTATGTCTTATCGCCCAAACAGTCGTTGTGCTTCTTTTTATGTCTAAACTATCTTCAACCTTTTTAAGCTGTGAGTTATCCTGTATCTTATAATCACAACAGAATAACTGATAAATGTATATACGTAATGCATAAAAGTAAATAACACACAATATTTTTATAGTGGTTCAGCTAAGTCGTAGCCTACATCCACTTTATAGTCCTTTATTCATATCGTCAGATTTTCCCAAGGCAAGTCGTGCCTTATTACAGGGTTCACAGGAAAAATAACAAAGAGTACTGCATTTCTAATCCAAATATCGCATTAAGTGTTGGGCATTCCATGCTCGGGGGACTTCTTCGCCATCTACGGTCGTTAACTTGAAGGTTCCTTTTTCAAGTTTCCGTTGGATGACAAAGGGTCCCTCCCATTTTGGGCCGAGGTGAGGAAGGGATGGAAAAACTCTCTTTAGCACCAAATCTCCTGGTTCAAAAGTCCTGAGGCGAACTTTTTTGTCATAATAGCGTGCCATCTGACGTCGATGTCTTGCTGCACGCAAATCCGCTTCATCCCTTTTTTCTTCGACTTCATCAAGAGACTCAAGTAAGAGCGCCCGATTCGTCATCGGGTCATAATATGTCACCCTGTGGGAAGGAACTTCCAGTTCAACTGGAATTACTGCTTCTGAGCCAAAGGAGAGAGAGAAAGGGGTATGACCGGTGGCTGTCTTAAATGTTGTTCGATATGCCCACAAAGCTAGGGGCAATTCGTCAACCCATCTTGCCTTTGCTCGCTCTAACCGTTTCTTGAGGATGGATTTTATAACTTTGTTTATTGCCTCTACTTGCCCGTTTGACTGCGGATAGGCAACATCAGTATATCGCTTGTCTATCTTATACTTCCGACAGAAATTTCTAAATTCCGTACTATCAAACTGGGTTCCGTTGTCAGTTATAATCGTCCTTGGAATCCCGAACCGACATATAATATTTCTGACCACAAAACTTATCACCTTTCTTGTTGTGATCTTGGTCAAGGGCTCAGCTTCCACCCACTTCGTAAAATAGTCCACGGCTACTATTGCATACTTAGCTCCTCCTTTAGCAATTGGTAGAACTCCAATGATATCAATTCCCCATGTGGCAAATGGCCAAGGACTCACCATTGATTTAAGTTGGGTCGACGGTGCCCTGGGGATTTTAGCGAATCTCTGGCACTTATCGCAGCGTCGTGAATAATCAGCTGCATCTTTATTGATCGTAGGCCAGAAGTATCCGTACCGCAATATCTTCTTTGCTAAAGTTTGACCTCCTGTATGATCTCCACACTCACCTTCGTGTACTTCTCTTAGTACACGCTTGATGTCGTCGTGTGCTATACATCGTAACAGGGGCATAGAAAATCCTTGCCTATAGAGAGTATCATCTTGTATGACATATCTGGTAGCTTTGCGAACTACAGCTCTTTTCTCACTCTTCTTCGATGGGAGTGTCCCATTCTTAAGGAAATTCTTAATTGGAGTCATCCACAACTCCTTCTCTGGTTCCGCTTCAAAAGCGAATTCAATTTCCATTGACTCAAAGCTTGGCGATTCCAACGTTTCAATTGGAATTATTTCAGTCTCTTCTAGATTGTCGGAACTAGCCAGCTTTGCCAGTCTATCCGCTTTCTGGTTTTCAACTCTGGGAATGTGTGTGATGTTGTACCGCTCTAAGCTATTCAATAGCTCTTTCACTTTCTTGAGGTAGGCGATAAGTCGAGGTCCTCGAGCCACAAATTCCCCTCGCACTTGGCAAACAACAATTTTAGAGTCACAGAATATGTCTAACATTTTTACTCCGAGGTCTTTTGCAAGCTTCAGCCCGGCAATCAGGGCTTCATATTCAGAGTCATTGTTAGTCGCCGAAAATTCTAATCGCAGGGCGTAATATAACGACCGTCCTTTGGGAGTGACTAAGACAATTCCAGCTCCGGACCTTCGGTCGTTCTTGGCTCCATCTGTATATAGTTTCCACGGATCTATCTTTAACTCCTCCTCAGACTTAACCATCTGTCATCGATTACTTCCTCCTCTGGAACGGTGAACTCCGCAATAAAGTCTGCTAGAGCTTGCCCCCTGATCGACCTTCGTGGTTGAAAATTCAAATCAAACTGACTTAGTTCTATGTTCCACTTGATCAACCTTCCCGATGCTTCGGGTCACTGCAACACCTGCCTCAAGGGCTAGTCGGTGTATATGGTTATTGGATGAGCTTGGAAATAGTGACGAAGTTTTCGGGATGCGATTAGGAGGCTGTAAGCAAGCTTCTCAATCTTTGGATAGTTGCGCTCTGCCGCTGCTAATTTCTTGCTTACATAATACACTGGCCTTTGTACTTTGTCTTCTTCTCGAACCAGGGCTGTGCTGATGGTGTGAGCTGAGACTGCCAAGTAAACAAACAATTCTTCGTGATCTACGGGCTTTGATAAAATCGGCGGTTTCTCTAGCAGTTCCAACAGATTTCGAAAGGCCTCAACACAGTCCGGAGTCCACTCGAAGTTCTTCTTTCCTCTTTTAATCAAATCAAAAAACGGAACACATTTGTCTGTGGCTTTGGAGATGAATCTACTCAGCGCCGCTACTTTCCCTGCAAGACTTTGGACGTCTTTAATTCTCCTCGGCTCTTCGATATTTCTAATTGCTGCTATCTGGCTAGGGTTGATTTCAATTCCTCGGGAGCTTATAATGAAGCCAAGGAACTTTCCTGATGCCACTCCAAATGAGCATTTCAGAGGATTCAATTTCATCCGATACTTTCACAGGATACCAAACATTTCCGCCAAGTCTTGCGTATGGCTGGAGGACTGTTTCGATTTGACAAGCATGTCATCCACATAAACTTCCATAGTTTTCCCTATTTGATTATAAAACATTCTGTTCACCAAGCGCTGATAAGTAGCTCCAGCGTTTTTCAATCCGAATGGCATCACAACATAACAATATAATCCCAAATTCGTAATGAAGCTCGTATGTTCTTGGTCTGGTACGTGCATAGGAATTTGATTGTACCCAGAATATGCGTCCATGAAAGAGAGAAGTTCATGACCTGCTGTCGAGTCTACAAGCTGGTCAATCCTGGGAAGTGGGAAACTATCTTTTGGGCAAGCCTTGTTTAAATCTGAAAAGTCAACGCAAGTCCGCCATTTTCCATTTGGCTTCTTTACCAAGACGGGATTCGATATCCTGTCGGGATATGTCGAATCTCGAATAAATCCATTCTGCTTCAACTTCTCTACTTCCTCTTTGAAAGCAGCCGACCTCTCTGGGCCCAGCATGCGTCTCTTTTGCTTCATAGGTGGATGTTTCGGATTTACATTCAATTTGTGACTTATAATAGATGGCGATATCCCACACATGTCAGCATAGGTCCAGGCAAACACGTCTAAGTTTGCCTTCAAAAAGTCCGTTAGTTCTTTAGCTCGACGTGGATCCAATTTAGAACCAATTTTCAAGACTTTTGTCGGATCAGCTTCATCAATGGGAATTTCCACTGTCGCTTCATTAGGAGTTGCATTCCTAGCCTCTGGTTCCTCGTCTTTTCTGGGATCCAGGTCTTCAGGTGTTCCTTTGGGCAACTCCGCTAGGGTCAATCTCTCTAATTGCTATGCCGAGCTCCCCTTTGAGGGAGACGAGGCATCCTTACTCTCAACGTCAAGTCCTTTCATCAACATCTTTAGTTCGGCCACATAGCAGGCCCGTCCGGAAACTTGATCCCCTCTCATTACTCCAGTTCCGGCTTCGGTTGGGAACTTAAGTAACAAGCACCAAGGGGCGATACAAACTCTGAATTCAGCGAGGGCAGGCCTCCCCAAAAATGCATTATAAGGCGAATCTACGTCCAATACTACGAACTGAAGCATCCGCACTCTTCTACGTTCTCCTTGCCCCAGGATCACGGGCAACTCTATGTATCCCATGGGAGCTGTCGACGCCCCGTTGAAGCCTCTGATCCATCCTTCACATGGTTTCAGATCTTCAGATTCAAGCTTCATCTGATCAAATGACTTCTTGAACAAAATATTAACGGAACTTCCGTTGTCTACTGACACCTTATGGACCAAGGCCGGCCCAATGGTGGTAGTAATAACCAACGGATCATTGGTGGGTGATTGTATCCCAGTATTGTCTCGGCTGCGAAATACCACGTCGTCAAACATGGTCTTCTGCTGTTTTATGGGGGTGATATCTTCCAAATCATCACCTTCATTCACGTCTAGATGCTTGGCAGCATTTACATATTGATCCATTGATCTGAAACTTCGGATTGCCGGGTGAGGTCCGCCTACTATGGAGTTGATAACAATTCCTTTACCTTTCTGCTGCGCTGTAGGCTTGGGAGCAGGTAGAATCTGTTTTGGAGCCTGCTCTCCTTGCCCCCTGTCCCTCGGGGCAACCTTGTATTCATCCAACTTCCCTTCACGCAGCAGCTTCTCAATCACATCCCTCAAATGCCGACATTCATTGGTTGAATGCCCATGAGTTCCATGAAACAAACAAAATTTTCCTGTCGCCATTTCTTTCTCGTTCGAATCACGAGGTGGCGGTCTTTTGTACTGTAACACATTGTACGTATCCAGGTAAATATTTTCCAGGGTGTCGTTCAATGGTGTATAATTTTCGTAGTTCTGGAATCGGGGTCTTTTGTTAGGGTCACTTCCCCTATTTCTGTTTCTTCTGTTACCGCTCGAATTACGGTTATTGTTGTTGTTTCCCCCGCTTCCAGTGTTGCTGTTTCCACCCTTGTTTCCTACATTTACTTCAACCTTGCCAGAGTTTTCCCCAGACTGCTTCACGGCAATATTACTCTGCACATTCTCCTTTGAAGCCGTCTCAGACTTTCTCTTTCGGTTTGCCCTGACCTCCTCTCGCCTTAGATAAATATCGGCTTTTTCGTAGAATATCTCCCTTGTGGAGGGTGTTTTCCCAGAAAGGTAGTCTCCAAACTCAGATTCAGGATCGAATCCTTCCTTCAATGCCATCAGAATAGTGGGCTCATGCGGGTCACTGACCTCAGTTACAGCTTGGTTAAAACGATCAAGATATGCCCTTAAAGATTCTCCTGGTGCCTGCTTGATTCTCGATAATTCAATAACACTTTTGGACTTTCGGGCATGTAGTCGGAACTGGTTCATGAAACGCTCGCTTAGTTCCTTGTAATTCGAAATCGAACGAGGAGGAAGTCGGGTAAACCAGAACAATGCCACGTCTTCTAAGTAGATTGGGAATGCTTTGCACTTCACTTCATCAGGGGCAGCAGCAGCATTCATGAGCCACGAATACCGCATCAAATGCTGTCCCGGATCAGTCCTTCCGTTGTACTTGTCCATCTGTGGCAAGTTAAAGCGTCGGGGAAATTGGAAGTCGAGGATATCGTCGGTGAAGGGAGTATGGCTTCGCTCAATGCCATAATCTTCATTTGTATAATTTCGGCTCTCGGACATGATCTGGCGAACCATTTCCTGTACATCAACATTAGTTAGAGGCCGCTCAGGTTCCCTGGCCCTAGTATCCGAGTTCCTTCTGGGCTCTTGCTCAGGAGATGCCCTTCTTCTTCGAGCTGCCTCTGCTCGATTCCGTTCCCTGCGTTCCCGGTCGATCTCGGGAGGAGGGGACTGGAGTCTTTGCCCCTGAGTGGGGTCATTGTTTCCTAATGTTCGTGCGATGTCCTCACGAGATCACAAAGATCCAAATGTCAGCTGCTCCATGTTCTGAGGTCGTTCGAGTGGCCTTCGTTCACGGGGCCTCTCTTCCTCGGAAGATGAAGATTGATCCACGGGTGTGTGACGAACCGGTGATGGAGTTCTCTGTCGACGGAGTTCACTAATCTCCCAACTCATGAGCCTCATATTTTCCTACATCATGAGATTAGTGCGCTCGTGAACTTTCATGGCCTCCCTCGTGCTCTCATGCATGTCAAGCAAGCGCGAGAAATCTCCTTGAGTGATGGGCGCAGATGGATTGACCTGATCACCAACCCTGGTGGCTAGAATTGGAGCATTCGTAGGGACTCGAGTAGAGGTTCCAGCTTCACCAAACATCGGGTCGGATCGGAGGTAGGAGGTCGGATCGGTTCGGAGCTGGGGAGTCTGTTCGGATCGGTACGTGGCAAGCAGCTCGGGTCGGTTCAGATTGGGGGAATGCACTGCTTCAGAATCTCCTACCCGGATCAGATCGGAGCTCTCCCCCTGCTGGCGGCTCGGATTTCCTGCATTGGTTCTTCCTGCTGCTGAACTCTGCCCCCGAGACCTTGTTACGACAGCATTTTGCTGATCTTCGCCAGCTCCATTTCCTCGAACAGACTGAACTTCCTTGCCTTTTCCTTTGGCCATGAGTCTTTGACAATCACTTCAACAAATATAAAAAAGCGGAGAAACTTAAGGATTCACTTCTTTGAACTCAACGGTCCAAAAAAGTAGAAAGAGATCCCGGAAAATAAAGAATTTAGATGAGGATTCTCAGTGAAAGCACCAAAATGTTAGACCCAAAAGTGGTTATAACACACAAATTGATTAAAAGCGAATAAGATGAGACAAAAATAAAAATGAACACACAGGATTTATAGTGGTTCGGCGAAGAAATGCCTACGTCCACTTATCTTTCACTATATTCGATGATTCAGTTGCAAATACAATGTAATTGTCAGTTGATTTCACTCACAACTCACTTATATTCACTCAATAGATTACAACAAATAATGAAAGAAGATTTGGATTCTCCGGGAGTAATGGAGTTCGGGTTATGAAGGTGGTTGAATTCTCAAAGTGCCTAAAAAAAAGATCCTTCTCTTTGTCTCCAGACGGGGTATTTATAGGTGTGAATTTGCTCAAAACTTGATCCGGGTCGGGGCCACGAGTCGTCCATCCCACCAGCTTCGGGTTCGGATGAAATATTGTGCTGACAACGCATCAAAGTAACGGACGTTATGAGTGGGAACTGGTCACAGCCGGTCCGGATATCCAGGCGCTTGTGCAGGAGAATAATATGGAACATGGGCTTGGGTCGGAGACGCACAGATAAGGGGTTCGGATCGGGATACTCGATCCGACCCGGATTGGCTTGGATGCAACGCTCTCTTCTTCTCTAATCCGCTCCGCTCCGATCCATTTCCGTGGCAAACAGGTGGCTTTCCAATCCAACTGAGATTATGTTGCCCTCCGATCCGATTAGATATACCTTACCAATTTCCTCAACAGAAGTTCACCGATCCGAACAGAAGATTCTATCCGACCCGAACCGATATGTTGCTCTGATCCGACCCGAACAACTGCAGCTATCCAATTTAGGTTGTAGTGTCTTCTCCAATCCGAACCGAAGTCTTCTAATTGAAAATGCTCTTCAATATCTGATTTCTTGACTTTGTGTTGCCTAGTTCACAAAGTAGGCTAACAATTTCATTATCATATGAACTCGTACGGTCGTGTAACTTTGGGGAACGACTATTGGGGTCATTTCCCATGTTCACGATTATTGCCGATTTTTAAATGACCATTTTTCCCCTGGTGAATCTTGTTTCGCTTATAACTTTTGAATGGTAAGAAGTTTTGACCTGAAACCACTTCCATTAGATCCGGATGATGGTTTACCTTTCCATAGAGTGGTCACCACTTGTCAAACAGACTTACCGTTTGGGAGATATGGCTGAATTAAGGTTTAAAAGGTGAAAAACAGCTTAATTGGGCTTAACCAGGTGACTAGCAGCTAAGCCAATTAGGGGATTTCGGGATTAGAGCTATATGAGGGGAAATTAGGGTTAGAGAAACCTTTTCTTTGTCATTTTCCAGCCTCCACTTACCTCTCTTTAGCCCTAACAATGGCCTCCACTTTCTAAATTCATCCCAAATCACTGTTTAATCGCGTATTAGCTTAATCAACACCAAATCAAGGAATCCTAGTGGCAAACCACAGTTGGGGCTGCTACTCAGCATTGCAATTCGACCTATAACAGTAGCAAAGTTTAGATCTAAGATTAATTTGTGGCCAAGGTGAGTGATTTGCATTGTTTTTCACTATTTACGACTAATTAGGGGTGACTAGTGTTAATTAACGAAATTATACATTATTAAATTTTGGAAAAATGTTTAGAAATTCTAAAATATTATTTTAAGCCTCTATTAGAAATTTGGGTTAATTTGGATATGCTTTGCTAATCTTATCATTAGTTATGGTTAAGCGTGATCAAGGGGAAAATATGGGTTTTGGGTATGTTTAATACATTTTGACATGGTTATTTATCATTTTGGTGTTTATGGTTGATGTTATATATTGCTATGACTGTTTGCTATGATTTATGATTGCGTAGAACAGTTAGAATGGTCGAAAACGCTGTCGAATGGCAAAAAAATAGCCGCTGGAAAGTCGCAGAAATTGTGCAGGAAATAGGCCGGATCGGATTGCCCTCCCCCTTCACTCGTGATCCTATTTCACCGAACCAACCCGATCAGAAGAGAACGACCCGAACCGGTGAAGGAACTCAAATGCACCATGAGCCGGACCGGCTGCTTTGGAATGGAGCACCTCTGCCCTCACGAACCGATCCGTTGCTCCGAACCCGACCCGAACTGGAATGCTACAAGCCACGAGCAGGAAGCCATGACCCGAACCAAACATGAGAAGAAGGAGGGCTACGAGTCAGGCTATGTCGAGGTACTGCGAACTGCTTGGAGATCCCGATCCGACCAGGGAGCCTTCACGAGTCGACATGATGACCATGAGATGAAGGAGAATCACGAACTGGACTATGAGGAGGTGCTACGAACCGAACCACCAGGAAAGGATTGTTATGACCGAACTGAACCAAAGAAGAGAAGGAGGATCGAACCGATCCGGAGGAGACCAAATCCCGAGATGCAAAGGTAACCCAAATAGGAAGTAGAACTCGGGATCCATTTGGGAACCAATGAGTTAACTTCATGAGTTGGACTTTGCTGCGGGACGTGTGCAAAGGGTTATCGACGTCTATAGCTTTGATTCACCACTAAGACGGATGTTATGCTACGGATTAGTGCAGTGGCGTAGTTATTACTCCATGAGGCAGAGTGATCGTAGTATGGCTATGAGCCGGTCCAGTGCAGTCTTCATGACTTCATGGGGGCAGAGTGGACATAGCAAGGGATTAGTGGCCATGGGTCAGTGCAATGGAGCCATCATGACTCCTTGGGGCAGAGTGATCATAACAAAGGATTTGGGTGGTCAAATTAGTGGTTATCGTATGCTTTACGCACTGAGTGAGAGATGTGAGGATGGTTGCTATGCTTGATTGTTTGCCATCATTATGACATGCACACCCACCTTCCCCGTTATCTTTACACCATATGTCAGTGTCACCTTAGAATATTGTACATCTTGTTGTGCTAACTCTTTGGTTGCAGGTCCAGGTTCAGGTATGGTTTAGTATACATGTTATTGTTCTGTTTTGCTGTTTATCACTCATACCAGACTTTTGTTTGACCCAGAGTTTTATGTCTCTTCTTATTACTCTGGGTGCTCCTAAACGAGCAGACCAGAGACGGGTTAGCTGGTTATGCAGGAGTAGCTGATCCAGAGACGAGCAGGAGGCTCCCACATATTATCTACATATATTCTCCCTGTTTTGTTGCTGGTCACTACTTTGGGAATTAGTAGTGTACCTCTTTCTTTTGCTTTAGAAACAGTATTTCAAAGTTGTAATAATGTTGGTTTGGATGATAAGCTGTAATTTGGATTTTCGCTGCTACGATGGTTTAGTTTTCAGCTTATGCACCGTCTCCCTTGTTTTAGGTCAAAGTTATGTTATTATTATATTTTATCCCATACGATGTGAGACATTCTACAAGTTCCTTGTTAGTTCAAATTCCTTTCCTTTCTTTGGTGACCGTCCTGTGCTAGTCGGGCATTGGCACAACGCACTTTCATTGGAAATGTCGGCTGGTGCGGGGCGGGCCGTCATAAGAGGATCATAAAATATTTTTATTTTATTCCCTGAGGGTTGGATCATTTTCATATTTTAATATGTTGGTCATGGGAATGTGAAACATGTCCATAATTTTTACCAAATTTATTTATGATCGTTCTTCCCTCGTTAGTCTTGTACAGGTGATAACTTTTGATTGGGGTTGAATCAGGTGTTAAGTCGGTCTCACTGGAAGGAAATGCTGTTGACAATTCCATAGAGTGGTCACATTAAAGATTTGGCTCGGTGGTTTGGGAGGAATCATTGTTTTTGTGTTCATAGTTTGATGTTCAGGTTTTTGAACCATTAATGGGCTGATTTGGAGAGGCCCATTAGTGGGTTGGTGGGAGGCTATAAATAGGGGGTTATATGCATGGAGAATTGTTTACTTTCTTCATTCTCTCATTTGGTTGAGCTCGTGATCCTCCTTGCTCAGTCAAATACACCTTTCCACCATTAAAATTCGAGATCTACATAAGAGAATCGAAGATCTACATCATCTGAAGTTAGATCTACATCAATTGAAGAGTTTGAAGCTAATTCTTCGCTATCCAAATTTAGATCCAAGTGTTTTTGTGTTGTTTTGTAGATTTGGTGAGTGATATACATCTCTCACATGGACTCGGTCAAGTATATGAGTTGTTTGATCATTATTTCATCATTTTCAAGTTGTTTTCACCTAGATCTACATCATGGTAAGTATATTTTCATATGAATCACCATAGGATCTAATTTAGTAACTTAAAAATGGTAATTTCTATGTTAATTCATATGTTTTGCAAGTTTATATCTATTATTTTGGTGATTCATTGTTTTATCATGATTTGGTGAATTCTATATGGTTGTATGACGATTATTAATTACTTGAGTGAAATTGGTCGATTTGGATGAGTTGGTAGCATAGATATTCTTCATGAAGTGTTCGATCATATGGATCATAAGTTTTCAGGATGGATCAGAAGTTTTGATGATGGAACAGAAGTTTTGGTGATGGACTGGGCAGTTTGATGGATCAGATATGTACGTTTGATGGATTAGACATGTATGTTTGATGGATCAGACTTGTCTTCTGGTGATGGATCGGGTGAGTTTCTGGTTGATGGACCAGGCGAGTTTTCGAAGCATGGACTGAGCAATTTTTTGAAGCATGGATATGGTAGTTTTTCGAAGCATGGATCGTGCAGTTTTTCTTGAAGCATGGACTAAGCGGAATTGATGGACCGGACATGTCCATGGATCAGACATTTTATGGACCGAGCATTTCTATGATGGACTGGGAAGAAAAGTGACAGCATTTCTAAAACATTATGGATATAAATTGAAGAGTTATGGTATGTTTTTCATAGCGAAAAGGCTGAGACGTTATGTATTAAATATCGACCAAACGACGTATGTTTTTGGGTCGACGATGATCGGGGCTTCGATGTAAATTCAACGAGGAATGTTCAAAGTGTTGTGATGTGTTCGTTGATCGATGTAAAGCAACGAATGTGAACATGACTCAACGGTGTTTTGAGTTCATGGATAATGGTTGCTCAATGGGGACTTGATCTTGTGAATAGTCATCGATGTTGATGGCTAGAGATGCGAAGGATGAGAGATTATCGTTGTCGTAGGTTCTAGCGGACTCAAAGCAGAGGTACTTTGGGCAGTCTTGAAGGGCCTCGTACTTGGGCATTCGTGAAGGGCCTAGTTGTCGAGATTGGAAAGACAAACATATGAGTCGTGAAGGCGTATGGAGTTTTTGCCAGAACCTGTGTTTACCATTTGCCCTTGACATATGGCAGGTGGCCGTCATTCGATTAACGATGGTTTCGAAGCAGGAAAGGCAGTGATAGCCCGAGTCATGAGTGTGATGTTTGCGTTTCTTGTACCATCTCACGTAAGTTGTCTGAAGTCGAAGGAGACACTGCTTGGGTGCTTTTCTGATATTTGTTTAGGCCTCTGGGGCTTGTGCTTGAGGGGTGTTGATCTCGATTAGGATGATTTACGTGAGATATGACTAGTTGCTATGATTGCTGTTGGATGTTAGTTGTTATGCTATTGTCTGGTCACTCCTAGATGTCATGATTGAACTGTTGTTTGTTGATTGATGGATTGTAAAGGCTATCACTTCAGGTGTGGGGAAGACAGGTTTGGGTTCTTGTACAAACTTTGATGTTATATACAGTTGATGTATGAATGATCTTTCAGGATGCTGTACAAGTTTGAAAGTTTGATATATGATGCTTCGCTATTTCTGAATGTTGCATATGTTTTGTTATAGTTTATCCTTGCCCTATGAGTTATAAGACAGGTTCTGCTTGCGTTTATCTACTCTGATGATCGTCCAAAGTTGTCTGGCACACCTTTCGGCACATTCTTCCTCTTGTTAAGAGCAGGGGTTATGGGCAGTCATCACATTTGGTATCAGAGCTCTATTTATTGATTTTAGCCAAAGTTCGAAGACTTAATAACGTATTTGAGACGTACTTGTAGATTTCCGATGGATGGTTACTATATATATTAGTGTATATAGTAGTAGCGCTTGAACTCCATTAGAAGTTTCATTGCAGTGGCTAATCATTATATATTACAGATTTAGAATGAGTCTTCGACCATCAAGACAAGCTGCTAGGGAGGAAGCTGGTTCTGGAGGGGGAAATGGCGGTACACCAGACAACCAGCCATGTTGGAGGCCATGGTGGCAGCGATCATGAGGAGGCCTCCCGCTCCATATACGGCTGCGGTAGATGTAGGGGTTCAAGTGTCAGCGCCTAGGACTGTTGATTTTGCTAAGCTGTGTAAAGACTTCACACCTCTAGGAGGAAAATAGTTTAAGGGAACATAGCCAACTAAAGAGGTTCAAAGATGTTTGGTACTTGTATTCATATATTTGGAAACTTGGGTATAGATAATGCAATGAAGAGGAAGCTTGCATCGAGGAAGCTCAAGGGCAGAGCCATGGAGTGGTGGAACTCTGTTATGCTCGAGACTCCAGAAGATGTGATTACATAGGAACAGTTTCAAGTCAAATGCGAGACGAAGTTTATCTCTACTGCTCAGAAGTCTGTTTTGTTCAAAAAGTTTGTGATGGGTTTGGATGCCTACATTGGCAGGCCATTGGTGGATCATCTTGACGGTCCATATGAGAAGATTATGGAAAAAGTTGTGAGACATGAAAGTTTGTTTCCAAAGGAGGGAACTATTGTTGTTGCAACCAAGGAGGCACAGAAACCACATCCGGGTGGTAATAACAATAAAAAGAGGAAGTAGCAACAACAAAAGGGAAAGGATAGCAAGAAGAAGCCAGAGAGTGAGATGGTTTGTTTAGCTACCAACAAAAGGGTCATTTTTCTAATGAGTGCAAGAATCCAAAGGTTGAGAGGAAATGTCACAACTGTGGGAAGACTGGGCATCTCAAGAAGGACCGTCCAGAACCAGCAAAGGGAAAACGAATAGGGAAGGCTTATGCTTTGGAAGCTATGTCGTCTTCTTCAAGATCTTCTACTGCAGAGGAAAAGGGAAAGTGTGTCGTCGTCCAAGGTACTCTTTCAATTAAAGGTGTTTCAGTTCGTGTGCTATATGATACTGGAGCATCACATTCTTTTATCAGTAATGAGCTTGTGTGTCACTTGGTTTTGGAACCCGAGATATGTGATAGACCTTTGGTTGTGACAAATCCAGTTGGGGGTTCGTTTGGTCTTTGTATGCTTTATCGTGGTCTAGTCTTATCAGTCATGGTTTCTCTTTTTTGTGTGATTGCTTTGTTTTAAACTTCGTTGGGTCTGGGATCATCTTGGGCATGAATTGTCTAAAGAGGTACGCAGGAAGAGTGAATTGTGAGAAGCTCGAGGTGAGAGTTGGGGATGTGGAAGGGCGAAAGGTTTTGATTCGGTGTAATCCAGAAGATGGTGTCTTCATATGCTTTTTATGTTCTCTTGGGATTCCACAGGAATACTTGTCATCTGTGCTAATCGCAAATGAGTTTGAAGAAGTCAAAGAGTTGCCGCCGCATCGTGATATCGAGTTTGGGATCGATTTGTTCGATGGTGCTAGACCTATCTCTATGCCTCTTAGGTGGATGATGCCTAAGGAACAGCGAGAGTTAGAGGTGCAAGTTCATGACCTTTTGGAAAAACGATTCATTCGGAGGAGTACCCGAATGGGGCGCACCAGTTGTGTTTGCAAATAAGGCTGATGGATCTTAGAGATTGTATGTGGACTACCATATGTTGAACAAGGTGACCAAGAAGAATAAGTATCCCTTGCTAAGGATTGATGACTTGTTCGATTAGATTCACGAAGCCAAAGTGTTTTCTCGGATGGATTTGGCAATGGGATTTCAGTTAAGAGTGGCAAAGGATAGTTTGTCAAAGACTGCTTTTAGGATACCATCTGATTCCTTTGAATGGTTGGTAATGCCATTTGGGTTGACTAAAGCACCAGCGTACTTCGTGGATCTTATGAATAGGGTTTTCAGTGATCAGTCGAACAAGTTCGTGCTCGTGTTCTAGATGATATTCTGGTTTACTCCTAGAATGAGGAAGAACATTAGATGCAATTGTGAGTTGTTTTGGAAATCTTGCGAAAGCATCAGCTGGAGGCTCAGTTTTCGAAGTGTCACTTCTGGAAGAGCGAAGTGAGATTCTTAGACCATGTAGTTTCAGGAAATGGAATTACGGTTGACCCCGCTAAGGTGGCAGCAATCCAGGACTAGGATAAACATAAGAATGCAATTGACGTGAGAAGTTTCCTTGGATTGGCAAGTTATTGCCAATGGTTTATCAAGGATTTCTCCAAGATAGATGCTCCATTAACAGGATTGACGAAGAAGCACCAAGTTTTCACATGGGATGCAAAGTGTGAGAAAGCTCTTGGAATCATGAAAGAGAGACTGACGAGTGCTCCTATTTAGACGATCCTAAGTGGGAATGAGGAAATGGTGGTATACACCGATGTATGTGGTACTGGGCTTGGAGCAGTGCTGATGCAGAAGGATAAGATTGTGGCATACGCGAGTCGACCGCTGAAGCCACATGAAAGGAATTATCCAACACAGATTTGGAGTTTGCAGAGATAGTGTTTGCTCAGAAGATATGGAAACTTTATCTGTTTGGTGCTCGATTCGAGTTGTTTACGAATCCCAATTCTTTGAAGTATCTTTTCTTCTAAAAGGATTTGAATCTTTGACAGCAACAGTGGTTAGTTTCTGGCATCGTATCATTTTGTTATTGCCTAAACTCTTGGAAAAGTTAATGCAGTTGCAGATGCATTGAGTCGAAGACATGTAGAATCGGGAGCAATGTTTTCGGAAAAGAAGAGCCTCGAGTACTTGGTAGGGTTTGATCTCATGCCAAGGTGTGAGTTGGAACCTGAAATGTTGGCAAACTTGTCAATAAGACCTACTCTTATCGAATGGATTGGCGAAAGCCAAAAGAGAGATGCAAAGCTTGTCGAGTTTATCCAGAAGATGCAATCATAGAATAAAGAGTTCGAGGTCAGTCAAGAGGGATGGCTTCGAAAGCAAGGACGACTAGTTGTTCCTGATATCGACGGATTGCGAGATGAGGTTCTTAGGGAATGTCATCACTCGAAGTTGACGATTCATCCCGGTTGTAATAAGATGTACCAGGACATGAAGGGATCTTACTAATGGAAAGGGATGAAAAGGGATATTGGAAAGTTCATTTTCAAGTGCATAAAGTGTCAGTTGGTGAAAGCTGAATAGAAGAAGCTAAGTGGGTTGCTTCAGCCATTGGAAGTTCCTACATGGAAGAGGGAGCAGATATCGATGGACTACTTAGAACCAGGGTAGGAAATGAAGAAATTTGGGTCATCGTGGATCATTTGACCAAAAGTGCAAGGTTTATTCCTGTCAAATCGACTTGGACATCAAAGTTGGCTGAGCTTTATATAATGGATGGTTTGATTCCATGGTATCCCGAAGAGCATAGTGAGTGATCGAGATCCATTGTTCACAAGTGGATTTTGAAAAAAAATGCAAGAGACTTTGGGAATCGAGTTCTCTAAGATCTCCTAAGAGCTTGTGTATTGGACTCCGGGGGATCATGGGGAGACCATCTACATGTAGTTGAGTTTGCGTAAAATAATAGCTGCGAATCGAGCATTGGGATGGCACCATATCAGGCGTTGAATGGCAGACCGTGTAATATTCCGACATGTTGCTTAGAACTGGAGGTAAGTTGATACTCGGGCCAGAGATGATCAGAGAGACATCGGATTGTGTCGAGATCATTCAACAACGAATGAAAGCAAGACTGTCAGAAGAGTTATGCGGATAAGCGTCGAAAATATTTGGAATTCGACGTTGGCGATATGGTATTCTTGAAGATTTCGCCGATGAAACATGTTGTTTGGTTGGGAAGAAAAGGAAAATCGGTCCTAAAATTCGTTGGACTGTTTTCGATAATCGAGTGGATTGGAAAGCTCGCATATAGGTTAGAGTTACTAGAGAAGATGTCAAGTGTGCATAATTTTTTCCGTCTGTCGTTTCTACGGAAGTGCATGCATGATTCGAATGTAGTGGTCTTTTCAACACAGTATGAACACCTAAAAGTAAAGACCGTAGTTACGAGACCTCGTTAGCCGCTTTGTGTTATGGGGAATGACACAAAACTACTTAAGAGGAAGACAATTAAAATAGTCAAGGTACAACGGAATGAGGACGGTGACGATTGTACGTGGGAGACGAAAGAGAGCATGAAAGCGATCCATCTAGAACTCTTTGTTAGTTTGACCCATTGATTTCGTGTCATCGTTACATCATTGTAACTTGTGTTATGGGTGTTTTTGTTAGAATTCCGCGTGCTAGGTTAAGGCTATGGATGCATGACTTGATGGCTGCTAGTTTGGGTGATAGAATTCGCTGCTCAGGGATGATGGGCATGCTGAATTGTTTTGGTTTCTTGTGTTTGCATGGGATTTCGGGGGTAAAATTCCCAAAGAGGGTGAGGAGGTGGGGGGGGGGGGGGGGGAGAATGCAACAACCCGCATTTTGCGTATTGGAGAATTGTAAAACATTTTTATTTTATTCCTGAGGGTTGGTTCATTATCATATTTTAATATGTTGGTTATGGGGATGTGGGACATGTCCATAATTTTTATCAATTTAATTTGTGATAATTTTTCCCCTATAAGTCTTGTACATGGGATTACTTTTGACTAGGGCCGAATCAGGCCCTAAGGTCGGTCTCATTGGAAGGGAAATGGTGTTGCCAATTCCGTAGAGTGGTCAGGTTAAAGATTTGTTTCAGCGATTTGGGAGGAATCGCTATTTTTGTTTTTTATAGTTTGTTGTCCAGGTTTTTGAACCATTAGTGGGTTGATTTTGAGAGGCCCATTAGTGGACTAGTGGGAGCCAATAAATAGGGGATTAGAGGCATGGAGAATAGATTACTTTCTTCATTCTCTCATTTTGTTGAGCTCGTGATCCTCCATGCTCAATCAAATACACCTTTCCACTATTAAAATTCGAGATCCACATAAGAGAATCGAAGATCTACATCGTTTGAAGATAGAACTATATCAATCAAAGAGTTTGAAGCTAATTCTTCGTTGTTCGGATTTAGATCCAATTGTTTTGTGTTGTTTTAAAGATTTGGTGAATGATATGCATCTCTCACATGGATTCAATCAAGTATATGAGTTGTTTGATCATTATTTCATCATTTTCAAGTTGTTTTCACCTAGATCTACATCATGGTATGTATATTTTCATATGAATCACTATAGGATTTAATCTAGCAATTTAAAGCCGGTAATTTCTATGTTAATTCATATTTTTATGCATGTTAAGATTTGTTATTTTTGTTGTTTCATTGTTTATCATGATTTGGTGAATTCTATACGGTTGCATGATGATTACTGGTTGCTTGAGTGAAATTGGTCGATTTGGATAAGTTGATTGCAAAAATATTCTCCGTGAAGTGTTAGATCGGATGGATCGGAAGTTTTAATGATGGATCAGAAGTTTTGGTGATGGACTGGACAGCCAGACGGACTGGGCAGTTTGATGGATCAGACATGTTGTTTGATGGGTAAGACTTGTCTTCTGGTGATGGATCGGGCGAGTTTCTGGTTGATCGACCGGGAAATTTTTCGAAGCATGGACCGGGCAATTTTTTAAGGCAAGGACCGGGCAGTTTTTTGAAGCATGGACTCGGCAGTTTTTCAAAGTATGGAATGGGCCATTTTTCTTGAAGCATGGACTGGGCGGAATTGATGGACCAGACATTTCCATAGATCGGGCGTTTTATGAACTAGGCATTTCTATGATGGACCGAGCAAAAAAGTGAGTGCTTCTAAGATGTTATGGATGTAAATTGAAGTGCTGTGGCATGTTTTTCGTAGCAAAAAGGCTGAGATGCTATGGATTGAATATCGACTAAACAACGTATGTTTTTGGGTCGACGACGATCGTGGCTTCGAAGTAAATTCAAGGAAGAATGTTTGAAGTGTTGTGATGTGTTCGTTGATCGGAGTAAAGCAAAGAATGTGAAGACGACTCAAGGGTGTTTTGAGTTTGTGGATAATGGTTTCTCAAGGGGGACTTAAGCTTGTGAATGGTCATCGGAGTCAATGGCTAGAGATGCGAAGGCTGAGATAATCATTGTCGTAGGTTCTAGCGGACTCAAAGCAGCGGTACTTTGGGCAGTCGTGAAGGGCCTCGTACCTTGGGAAGTCGTAAAGGGCCTAGCTGTTGAGATTAGAAAGACAAACATACGAGTCGTGAAGGCGTATGGATTTTTTGCTAGAACCAACATTTGCATTAGCCCTTGACATATGGCAGGTGGACATCATATGATTAACGATGGTTTCAAAGCAAGAAAGGCAGTAATAGCCAGGTTCATGAATGTGATGTTTGCTTTGCTTGTACCATCTCACGTAAGTTGTCCGAAGTCGAAGAGAAGTTGCTTGGGTATTTGTCTGATATTGGTTTAGACCTCTAGGGCTTATTCTTAAGGGATGTTGATCTCGATTAGGATGGTTTATGTAAGATATAACTAATTTCTATGATTGCTGTTGGATGTTAGTTACTATGCTATTGTATGGTTACTCCTGGTTGTCATGATTGAACTATTGTTTGTTGATTGCTGGATTGTAAAGGCTAACCCCATCAGACGTAGGGAAGACAGGTTTGGGTTCTTCTCTGTTGTTTGGTAGATTGGTTTGTTAGTCTACCTGTTCTCATATACTTTGTTGATGATGTTAGGTAGCTGTTTTATTGCTCACTAAGAATGTTGTCTGAATCAACGTTTTATGTTTTCTCTTATTATCTTGCGTTATTCATCCATGATGTTACGAATGGGCAAACCAGGTGACAGGTGATTAGTGAGGACGATGGTGCGGTGTAGTAGCAAGCAGGAGGCTGGCATATTATCTTGCTATTATATAGTATCTTTGTTTCCTCTTTTTGAGAGTGTTTGTAGTGAGGCTTCTTGTACAAACTTTGATATTATATACAGTTGATGTATGGATGATCTTCTAGGATGTTGTGAAAGTTTGATATACGATGTTTCACTATTTCTGCCTATCGTTTATGTTCTATTACACTTTATCCTTGCGTTGTGGGTTATACGACAGGTTACACTTGTGTTTAACTACTCTGATGATAATCCATAGTTGTCTGACACACCTTTTAGCGTATTATTCCTTTTTTTAGTGTAGGGGTTATGGGCAGTCGTCAAAAATGCTCCTGTGTTAGTAGTGCCAAAAAGAAACTGGGGTTTGGTTATTTATACTGATGCTTGCAAAATCGAGTTAGGTGTTGTTCTTTATTCATAGGGAGATGGATATTGCTTTTTCTTCCCGATAGCTGAGACCTCATGAAGTCTGATACCCAACTCATGATCTTGAGTAAGCCGCTATTATTTTTGCCACGAAGAATTGAAAGCATTACTTATTGGGTAAAAGGTTTGAGTTGTTCATAGAAGATAAGTCCTTGAGATATTTGTTTTCTCAAAAGGAATTGAATATGCGATAACATATACAGTTGGAGTTCTTGGAGACGTATGACTTTGGCATAAAGTATACTCTTAAAAAAAGGGAATAAGGTTGTGAATGTCCTTAGTAGGAGGCAGCAAAGGATGGTGTTGACTATGTTGAACAAATGACTTAGATGCTTTAGTCACATGTAATGCAAGGATCAGGCCAACAACAAATTCTAGTGTAAATACGCCAACGGTGTCATGCTCAGAGGTTCGACCAACTTCAATTGAGAAGATTGCTTCTAGGTAGGAAGAAGATCCTTCGTTGTCCAAAAGGATCAAAGAGCTTCGAACTGGAATGAAAGGAAGTAGCCTTGGTAAATTCAATCTTGACCGGAATAGTTGGCTAAAGAAGAATGAAAGGCTATGTATTCCGAAGATTGGTAATCTTAGGAAGGAGTTCTTAAAGTATGTCATTGCTCTTAGTTTACAATACATCTTGGGGAACCAAGATGTACCAAGACATGAAGAGAAGCTTCTTCTGGGAAGGAATGAAGAAGGATGTCAGCTTTTGGGTAAAGTAATGCACAAATTGTAAGCAGGTGAAAGCCGTACATTAAAAGCCTAGTGGTTTGTTACAACCATTGAAGATTCCAGTAGGGAAGTAGGATTTGATATCCACGGATTTCATCGATGGAATGTCGAGATTATAAAGAGGGAATGAAAGCATATTGGTTGTTATGGATAGACTAACCAAGAGTGCTCACTTAATTCCCATGAAATCTACTAGGATGACACCAATTTTGGCTACTTTATTCATGAAGAATATAGTGAGGCTTTATAGAGTTCCTAATGGTGTCGTAAGTGACAAGGATCCTTTGTTTGCGAGTGAGTTTTTAAAAAGTTTGCAGAGGGCAATGAAACTAAGGATGAGTAGGCTTACCACCCACAGACGGATGGGACAACCGAGAAGATGAATAAGGTACTGGAAGATTTGATGAGAGCATGTATTCTGAATTTTGGTAGTTCTTGGAAGGACCATTTGCATTTGATGAAATTTTCCTATAATAATAGCTTTTTGGATACTATAGAAATGACACCTTTCAAAGTTTTATATGAAAGAACGTGTAAATCGCCATCGTGTTGGCTGAGGCAGGCGATGACTAGTTCTTAGACTAGAATTAGAAAGGGAAGCCACAGAGAAGATTGAGGTCATTTTGAAGACAGATGAAGGAAGCTCAAACTAGGAAGAAGAGTTAAGCGAATAGAAGGCGCAAGGATTTGGAATTCTCTATTGGGAAAAATGGTTTGCATTAAGGTGTTACCGATGAAAAGGGTGTTCAATTTTAGAAAAGCAGGGAAACTTGCACTAAGGTTGTGACACCCCACGTCCATTAATGTCACTCACAAAGGGAATGCACTAACTTCCATGGAGCGTTTTTAAGTGTGTATAGAACAGAAACTTAACAACAAGACAGATATAAAACAGTACTTAAAAATTTAAAACTTCATTCATTGCAGCGGTAAACAAATAGGTTTGGTTACATCATCAAAAAAACCCGAAGACTAGAGTCAAGTACAAAATATCCATCTTGATTAAATCAGAGTACATGAAAATGGAAGATATAACCCCAACATAAAATAGCCATAAGTAAGATAGGCTGAACTTTATTTCAGCGATCCAAGCAACTTCCAAAAAGAGAGAGATAAAGTCGTCCAAATCAAGCTCCACTAGTGCTAGTCCCACCCTGAGCAACTAGGGGGGAAGGAAGAAAAGAGGTGGAAGCAAAGGGGGTCAGACATAAAGTCTGGCGAGTGCAATAACTTTAACAATATAATCATTAAGTAACTAGGACAAGGCATAAGCTGGAAAATAAGGAAATGATTGTGAACAAATTGGTATGACAGAGCAAACAAAGGAAATAAGGTGAACAAGAATAACGTTAAAGGCGCACCTAATCACTGTAAGATAATTACTACACTGCACCACATCAAACACCCTAAAAGTTGATCCCGCCTACAGAACTTAATAATGATAGTTTCGTGTACCGCTAACTGCCTTCATAGTTGCCGTTGGCCCCTATCTCCACTAGGTGTACCCACTACCCCTATTCGATCGGCTCCCTAAGTCGTAGATACCCATACTGGCCCCACAGTGGGGTGTATCACTCCCCAAAGTGGCAACCCAATACCACCAAAATGCACAGCTTATATCTACACGATGCAAGAACGTCTTACCACCAGCCCGAGGACACACACACACATGACTCCGTTGGACTTGTGTTGCCACCGCTAACCCTTTTTGACCTCTTACAATCAAATCCAGTACGCGTGTCCTGTCCTCGACTTGGGTCGAGCCCACAAAGATACTTAATGGGTTACTGGTTTGAAAAGGACCTCCATGCATGATACAAGCTTTCCACCTATGCTTGGTCCCCTTTAAGGTTTTCCCCATTTAACCCCATTCTTATTCATGTCTTCTTACATGTTTCAATCTTGGTTAAGTGCATCTAATCCTATTTCTCATGCCACCTATGGCACCCTCTTAGCTTCACATGCCACCCAAGGCACCCACTTAACCCCCCCATATCCCACCACATGTTTATCTGGTTAAGTGTTTCTTAGTTCATTAACACCGTAACCTTGTAAAGACCTCCCATATTAGACTGGCATTTGTGGTTGCTGGATTTACCGGGCAGTCTTACACCACAAACGAGCCTAACCTCGTGTCTTTACAACTATTACGTATTTAATTCATGCCTTTGACCTCTCACATTAGACTGGCATTTGTGGCTGCTGGATTTGCCGGGCGGGTCCGGGCAGTCTTACACCACAAACGAGTATAACCTCGTGTCTTGGGCAGTTTATTGTTACACATCTTTATTTAACCCCAAATTGGATTAATATCCCTGTCAAATTTGTAAATAAATTCCAAATATACTTATGTCCATAATTGTCTCAATTATGTCCATAAATGCCAATTTTTCCAGTTGATGTCTTAAATTAATTATATGTCTTTTCAAGGCCATTATGCCAATTCTCAATATGTGTATATTGAATATTACCCCCATCGTCCCCGCGTTGTTCGTTCGTTTATCATGACATATATGTATATTAGACTAGCAATTAGTCTAGCACATAAAAGGGAAGAAACATCACAAATTTGCATAACACACAAAATGGATCTAATCTTGCAAATAAGGATTACAACATAACTTGCATAAACTTTGTATTGTCATGAATCTAAACATAGGCCTAATGGTGTGAATTTGCATATATAAATATATTTTTCACCAAAAACTTGCATAAGCCATAGTCATAAACTTGCATAAAACTATGTATGTCATAGATCTAAATCTAAAGGGGTAAACTTGCATATATGTGAATCCAATTTCTAAACTTGCATATATTCACTTTGTTTGATTCACATGTAAACTTGTATACAATTCATATAGAAACTAGCATATAATCTACACCCAAACTTGCATATACAATGATGTCAAACATGAATTCGGTTAAACATAGATGATTGGGTATATACAAAGGGATTCACAACAAAAACTATCATTATGTACAACTAGCATACATTAACAAAATATCGCATTTTTTTCCAATGTTTTGCAAACATAACCATATAACCCAAATTATAACTCAACCTAATTAACTTGTTAATTATCTTATTAAAGAAATTGAACTCACAACTCAAAGAAGGTCTTGAGTTCTGAAATCTGAGTCCTGAAATTGATTTAGCTCGCCTTTGAAGTAGACAAATTTGTTGTTTTTATTATAGACTTGAGTTGAATTGAGCTGATTAGCTTTACGTTCCTCTAGTTGATGATGACTATTCTAGGTTGCAAGGTGATAGCATGACGGCCATGGTTCTAATTTTGATTAGGTTTTAGGGTTTGAGTCTACATGTGTTTATATAGAATTTACGATTAATTTAGGCCATCCGATCAACCTAGAATCAATCAAGACCGTCCAGTCAAGATAGGGTGACACCTCAGCCCTAATGACTCAGCACTGAGTCACAAAATCGTCATCTTTCAGATCTGCCGAAGGGGGGGGGGGGAGGGATGCAGGTCGACATTAAGGTCGACCTGTATAGGGGAGGTCGACATTAAGGTCGACCCCTTGGTCGACCTGGCCTTAGGCGGGAAATTTCCCGCCCTGCCCAGTTCTGAGTCTGAATTCGTTTTTGAATTTAAATTCGAATTTCTGGAAACTTCCGACAGCTATAACTTCTTCATACGAAGTCCAATTTACGCAAACTCGGACTCTATCTCAACCAGGATTCCGAGACGAACACAATGGTGTAAACCGTTCCCCTTGATTCTCACATTTAAAATTAAGTGTTGTTTAATGTTAACAGAAAACACGGGGTGTTACATTCTCCACTCCTTAAAGGATTTCGACCCCAAAATCTTCAAGTTACAAAGAATACATATCCTACCATCCAATCGTCCATCTACTCAACCATCAAACATAGGCATCCATTGTCCTTAAAAGACTTCCAATGCTTTCATGTTTATATGCACTGTGTGTGTACATGTCCGTGTCTAATGCAAAATTAGACGGTCTACTGATTCAGTTGACCACCTTAATGCAGATTATGATAGTGTCATGCGTCCATTATGTATGCAAAAGATCCCTGTTGATACATATTATTTCTATATGCGTGCGCACCCATTCATCCGAATGCAAAATCCATATGATAACACAACCATTATATACCCATTAATCTAAATAAACACACATTTATATGTAGTATGAAAGTGATTGAGCCGATATAGTGCTAATGTGTGTGTATATGCATCCACGAGCAACCACTAGCAAACACTTACATCCACTAGCATCCATCAATCATAACATGTTTCAAATACATGTTCACATCCATTGGCCTCTACCTAAGGATAAAGAATATGACGGAGGAGATACACTAAAAAGGTGGATATAAGCTTGAATAAATTTAAGGAAAAAGAGATCAAAGATGTACCCTCAAAAAGAAAAGGGTAGGCTGCACGTATTTTGGTCTTAGTCTCCCAAGTTGCGTCTTCCTCGGCATCGCTCCATTGAACTTTGACAAGCTTAACTTCACGGTTGCGTAGCTTTTTGACTTCTATCCCAAGATACGAGTTGGAACTCTCCTCATAGTCGCTTCTCGTTCCACTTCGACTTCCTCTAGTATACTTGGCTCCATAACTTCTACCGACTCATGTAAGCACTTTCATAGCTGAGAGACATAAAAAACATTATGAACTCCAGCCAGTCTTTCGGGTAGCTCTACTCCGTAGGCCATCGTCCCAATCCTTTCGATGATAGGAAATGGTCCTACGAATCATGGTGCCAACTTTCCTACAGACCCAAAGCAGATGACATTCCTCAAAGGATATACTTTAAGAAACACCTTATCCCCAACTTCAAACTCAAGGTTGGTCCTTCTATTGTCTGCGTAGGATTTCTGTCTATCTTGGGCAGTCTTCATTCTCCTTCGTATCAAGTCCAGCTTTTCTGAAGTCTCTCTAATCATGTCCGGCCCAAGTATATGCTTATTTGTGGACTCCCACCAACAAGTTGATGATCGACATGGCCTTCCATATAAAGCTTCGGAGGGTGCCATGCCTATAGTGGCTTGGTAGCTATTGTTATAAGCGAATTCCACCAAAGGGAGATGATCCTCCCAAGATCCTCCAAAGTCAAGAATGCACAGCCTCAAAAAATCTTCCAGTACCCTGTTCACCCTTTCCGTCTTACCATCAGTTTGAGGGTGATAGGCTGTGCTTAAACATAGCTGTGTTCCTACAGCCTCTTTCAAACTCCTCCAAAACTTGCTTGTAAAGATAGGGTCTCGGACACTCACTATGCTGGAGGGTATCCCATGGAGTCAAACTATCTCCTTAAGATAAATGAGGCTAAAGATGAGGCGGTTCTCTTACTCTTGACAGGTATAAAATGAGTGCTTTTCGTGAGCCTGTCCACTATTACCCAAATACCGATATTGCCCCTTCTTGACCTAGGAAACCCATCAACAAAATCCATCGAGATGCTTTCCCATTTCCATTGCGGAACTTATAGAGGATGAAGCAAACCGCCAGGCTTCTTCTGCTCCTCCTTGACTTGCTGGCATATCATGAATTTCAAAACAAATTCAGCTACATCCCTCTTCATGCCATTCCAAAAGAAAACTCTTTTGATATCTTTATACATCTTGTCTCCACCGGGGTGTATGGCCATCTTGGAATGGTGTGCTTCTTCCAGAACCATCTTCACCAAATCTCTTGCTTGCGGGACGCATAGTCTTCCATCCCGTCCCAACCAACCCTATCATCGATGGAGTACCTACTGAGGTGACTAGAAGTCTCTTCCATAATCAGCTTATCTATCACATCAACTAGCTGAGGGTCTTCACGTTGCGCGGTTCCTATTGAGTCCAACAAAGTAGACCGCACCTCTAGCATTGCCATCAAGCCAGGTACATAATCAACAAAGGGTCTAAAATCAAATTTTGCTATGTACCCCAAACTTTGCCTTTCTACAAAGAGAGGACTTAAGGTCAGCTTCTTTCTACTTAGGGCGTCTGCCACTACATTGCCCTTGCCAGGAGTATAGGGGATCTCAAAGTCGTATGAGGCGAGAAACTCCATCCATCTTTGCTGCCTTAGATTGAGGTCTTTCTGCGAGAAAAGGTATTTCAATGATTTATGGTCAATATACAACTCAAATTTCTCACCTAAGAGATAGTGGCGCCAAGACTTGAGAGCAAAAACGATGGCTGCTAACTCTAGATCATGGGTTGGGTTGTTTTTCTCGTGCACTTTTAATTGCCTTCCACCATAAGCTACTACCTTCCCCTCTTGCATCAAAACAGCGCCTAGTCCCGTACCGCATGCATCTGTGTATACCGTAAACATCTTGCTCCCATCTGGTAATGTCAAAACTGGGGTTGTTGTCAGAGCCCTCTTCAATCGTTGGAAAGCGACTTCGCAATCCAAATCCCAAGTGAAAGTCAGGTTCATATTCGTTAACCTTGCAAGTGGAGCTGAGATTTTCGCGAAGTCTTTAATGAACTTGCGATAAAAGCCTGCTAGTCCAAGAAAACTTCGGACCTCGGTTGCATTCTTTGGAACCTTCCAATCCTGGGCCGTAACTACTTTTGCGGGGTCTACAGCTAACCCTTCTTTAGACACCACATGCCCAAGAAATCTTACTTCTTTCCAGAAGTGGCACTTGGAGAATTTTGCTTTTAACTGATGTGCAGGAAGAGTATCCATGACTTCCCTCTAATGCAAAGCATGCTCTTCCTCATTCTTCGAAAAAATCAGAATATCATCTATGAAAACCACCACGAATTTATTGAGAAATTCCCGGAACACTCTATTTATCAAATCGACGAAATAGGCGGGTGCATTTGTCACGCCGAAAGGCATGACGATCCATTCGAAGAAACCGTCCGGGGTTCTGAACGCAGTCTTATCAATGCTATTTTCAGCCACTCTCAGCTGATGAAATCCGGTAGCCAGATCTAATTAGGAGAAAACTATTGCACCTACAAGCTGATCGAACAAAATGTCTATTCTTGGCAGTGGGTGCCTATTCTTATTGGTCATCTTGTTTAGCTCCCTATAATCAACACATAGGCGAAATGAACCGTCCGCTTTGGTTGCGAACACCACTGGAGCAGCCAATTCAGAAATACTCCGCCTTATAAACCCTTTTTCTAGCAACTCCTTAACTTGCTTACTAAGCTCCTTTCTCTCCCTTGGAGCCATATGCCTAACGGGTAAAGCAACGAGTTTTGCATTATTAACTAGATATACGCGGAAGTCTATCTCCCGCTTCGGAGGCAAGCCCTCTACTTCCTCAAAGACATCCGAGTATTCAAGGACCACTCTAACAGACTGCAAATTCTCAACAGACGCGTCAAGCGATTCTAGATAACTTAGCATAACAGAATTCATGGGATTACAAGAAATTTCGAGAGTGTTACCCAAGCGAGTCATAAGCCTAACCTCTCTCTTTTCACAATCTAGGACGGCTCCTTTGTTGGATAACCAATCCATGCCCAAAATTAACCCATAGCCCGTGAAGCCCAAAGCATAAGCATCACATCTAAACCCAACGCTAAGTATAGAAATCTCCAAATCCAAATAAACCATCGACAAATAGGCTGAGCCCCCAACTGGATTTGAAACAACTAAGGGATCCTCTACTATACTAGTGTTTAGGTGTAGTGACTCAACTAAAGCAGTAGATATAAAGGAGTGCGATGCGCCAGAATCAAAACATGTGCGAACAGGATGATCGAAAAGATAAATTATACTTTCAATGGAAATCGTTCTACCTCATTCTTGCAGCGGTGGGACCACGAGAGCCTGGACCTGCCCCCTTGACTGCCCTGGTGCCATGATAGCCTGAATCTTCCCTCCAGAGGTAGGCCCTGCCCTCTACCCTTTCTTTGGGCAGTCCTTAATCGGATGTCCTGCCTTGCCACAGTGGAAACGGCCAGTCTTCTTCTTCTTCCTACAGTCTTTGCTTAGATGGCCTGGTGTCCCACAGTTAAAGCATCTTTTCTTTCCCTTACCATTGTTGTCTTTACCACCCTTCTTGTTGTGCTGTTGCTATTGTGGTTTCTTTTGATCCCCTCTCTTCTCAGGTGCCTTATTAGCACTGGTGCCTTTCTCCTCTTTATGCATAAGCGCCATGTCAACTAGTCTCTCAAAGGTGGCCCCCATAGGGATGTGGGTCATAGCTAACCCATGTAGCGGCTCGTTCAATCCCTTAACAAATCTCAGGGCCTTCTTTTCCGGTGTATTCACTAAGTTCAAGCCAAATCTTGCCAACTGATTGAACTTGTTGACGTATTATTTCACTAATAGATTCCCCTGCCTTAATGCCAAAAACCTTTCCATGTATAGATTCTCTTCAGCCCGTGAGAGAAACTTTGCCTCAAACCTACGCCTGAAATCCGGCCATGTATCAGCTGGACACTCTCCATTAGTGACCTACCACCAAAACGAGGCCTCATCCTTCATTAACCAGGCAGTTAATGGAACCTTTCTTCCATCTTCTACCTCAAAGATTCCAAACACTTTTTCCACCTCCTTTAACCAATTTCGAGCTTCAACAAACATTTCTGACCCATGAAAAGGTTTCCTTCCCATTGCCCGAAAGTCCTTGCATATCTTTGCGAAAGTGTCAACACGGGGAGGAGGAGAAGGAGCATTTGCTGGGCCTACGACATGGCCCCTAGCTTCCAGATACCTTCTAAACCATCCGGGTATCGGTATCCCCTCGGGTATCTCGGGAATTCCAGACATGCTGAAAAGAAAATGAAGAGATTTAAATGAAGAATTCGAAAGAAAGATTTATGGCTCTTGGGGTTATGTTTTTTAAAATAAACTTTTCTCTCGAAGATATTCTCCTTAAAACATACTTTTGAAAGTATTTCTTTATAAAATGCTTTTGAAAAATAGTTTTCAAAATATCTTATCTGTTCTGGTAACCTTCAGCTCTGATACCACGTGTGACACCCCACGTCCATTAATGTCACTCACAAAGGGAATGCATTAACTTCCATGGAGCATTTTTAAGTGTGTATAGAACAAGATAGATATAAAATAGTACTTAAAAATTTAAAACTTCATTCATTGCAGCGGTAAATAAATAGGTTTGGTTACATCATCAAAAAAACCCAAAGACTAGAGTCAAGTACATAATATCCATCTTGATTAAATCAGAGTACATGAAAATGGAAGATATAACCCCAACATAAAATAGCCATAAGTAAGATAGGTTGAACTTTATTTCAGCGATCCAAGCAACTTCCAAAAAGAGAGAGATAAAGCTATCCAAATCAATCTCCACTAGTGATAGTCCCACCCTGAGAACCTTGGGGGGGGGGGGAAGGAAAAAAAGAGGTGGAAGCAAAGGGAGTCAGATATAAAGTCTGGGGAGTGAAATAACTTTAACAATATAATCATTAAGTAACTAGGACAAGGCATAAGCTGGAAAATTAGGAAATGACTGTGAACAAATGGGTATGATAGACCAAACAAAGGAAATAAGGTGAACAAGAATAATGTTAAAGGCGCACCTAATCACTATAAAATAATTACTACACTGCACCGCACCAAACACCCTAAAAGTTGATCTTGCCTACAGGACTTAATAATGAAATGATAGTGGTAGTTTCGTGTACCCCTAGCTGCCTTCATAGGTGTCGTCTGCCCCTATCTCCACTAGGTGTACCACTAACCCCATTCGATCGGCTCCCTAACTCGTATATACCCGTGCTGGCCCCACAGTGGGGTGTATCACTCCCCAAAGTGGCAACTCGATACCACCAAAATGCACGGCTTATATCTACATGATGCAACAATGTCTTACCTACCAGCCTGGGGCCACACACACACATGACCCCGTTGGACTTGCGTTACCACCGCTAACCCGTTTTGACCTCTTACAATCAAATCCGGTACGCGTGTCCCGTGCTGGACTTGGGTCGAGCCCACAAAGATACTTAATGGGTTACTGGTTTGAAAAGGGCCCCCATGCATGACACAAGCTTTCCACCTATGCTTGGTCCCCTTTAAGGTTTTCCCTACTTAACCCCATTCTTATTTATGTCTTCTTACATGTTTCAAACTTGGTTAAGTGCATCTAATCGTATTTCTCATGCCACCCAAGGCACCCTATTAACTTCACATGCCACCCAAGGCACCCACTTAACCCCCCATGTCCCACCACATGTTTATCTGGTTAAGTGTTTCTTAGTTCATTAACACCGTAACCTTGTAAAGACCTCCCACATTAGACTGGCATTTGTGGCTGCTGGATTTGCCGGGCGGGTCTGGGCAGTCTTACACCACAAACGAGCCTAACCTCGTGTCTTTACAACTATTACATATTTAATTCATGCCTTTGACCTCTCACATTAAACTGGCATTTGTGGCTGCTGGATTTGTCGGGCGGGTCCGGGCAGTCTTACACCACAAAAGAGTCTAACCTCGTGTCTTAGGCGGTTTATTATTACACATATTTATTAAACTCCAAATTGGATTAATATCCCTATTCAAATTTGTAAATAAATTCCAAATATACTTATGTCTATAATTGTCTCAATTATGTCCATAAATGCCAATTTTTCCAATTAATGTCTTAAATTAATTGTATGCCTTTTCAAGGCCATTATGCCAATTCTCAATATGTGTATATTGAATATTACCCCCATCTTCATTTATCATGACATGTATGTATATTAGACTAGCAATTAGTCTAGCACATAAAAGGTATGAAACATCCCAAATTTGCATAACACACAAAATGGATCTAATCTTGCAAATAAGGATTACAACATAACTTGCATAAACTTTGTATTGTCATGAATCTAAACATAGGCATAAAGGTGTGAACTTGCATATATAAATATAGTTTTCACCAAAAACTTGCATAAGCCATAGTCACAAACTTGCATAAAACTTTGTATGTCATAGATCTAAATCTAAAGGGGTAAACTTGCATATATATATATATATATATATATATATATATATATAGTTTTCACCCAAAACTTGCATAAGCCATAGTCGCAAACTTGCATAAAAACTATTTATGTCATAAGTCTAAATCTAAAGGGGTAAACTTGCATATATGTGAGTCCAATTTCTATACTTGCATATAGTCACTTTGTTTGATTCACATGTAAACTTGTATACAATTCATATAGAAACTAGCATATAATCTACACCCAAACTTGCATATACAATGATGTCAAACATGAATCAGGTTAAACATAGATGGTTGGGTATATACAAAGGGATTCACAACAAAAACTATCATTATGTACAACTAGCATACATTCACAAAATATCGCATTTTTCCAAATGTTTTACAAACATAGCCATATAACCCAAATTATAACTCAACCTAATTAACTTGTTAGTTATTTTATTAAAGAAATTGAACTCACAACTCAAAGAAGGTCTTAAGTTCTGAAATCTGAGTTCTGAAATTGATTTAGCTCGCCTTTGAAGTAGACAAATTTGTTGTTGTAGTTGTTATAGACTTGAGTTGAATTGAGTTGATTAGCTTTACTTTTCCTTTAGTTTATGATGGCTATTCAAGGTTGCAAGGTGATAGCATGACGGCCATGGTTCTAATTTTGATTAGGTTTTAGGGTTTGAGTCTACATGTGTTTATATAGAATTTAGGATTAATTTAGGCCATCCGATTAACCTAGAATCAATCAAGACCATCCAGTCAAGATAGGGTGACACCTCAGCCCTAATGACTTAGCACTGAGTCACAAAATCGTCATCTTTCAGATCTGCCCGAGGGGGGGGGAAGGTCGACCACGAGGTCAACGCTGAGGTCGACCTAAAAGGGGAGGTCGACACTAAGGTTGACCCCCTGGTCGACCTGGCCTTGGGCAGGAAATTTCCTGCCCTGCCCAGTTCTGAGTATGAATTCGTTTTTGAATTTAAATTTGATTTTCTGGAAACTTCCGACAGCCATAACTTCTTCATACGAAGTCCAATTTACGCAAACTAGGATCTATCTCAACTAGAATTTCGAGACGAACACAATGGCGTAACTCGTTCCCCTTGATTCTCACATTTAAAATTAAGTATTGTTTAATGTTAACAGAAAACACGGGGTGTTACAAAGGTTTATTGGGCCTTCTTTTCTTTTGAAAAATATTGGGAGGCTTTCCTATCGGGTGCAGCTACCATATAGATTATCGGGAGTCCATAATGCGTTACATTTATCACAATTGCATAACTATTTCATGATCCTGATGTTACCATTGATCTGAGCGTATTAGAAGAGTTGTTAGTGGAACCTTATTTGATTATCGTGAGATGACTGGTTCGTGTTGTAGATTGAGAGGAAAGGAAACTGATAACCAAGACACAATTAAATCGGTGAAAGTTTAGTGAAGTTCTGACTAAAGATATTGTACTTGGGAGACAAATGCCAAGATTATAGAGTCTTTCGCTGATTTTCTTTCGGTAACATCTATGTGGCTTTATAGATTGTTCGCTAGTGGGGAACACTATTGTTTGCTAAGTTGTTGTGATTGCTTGTTTAGCCCTTGATTGAATTTTGAGGACGAAATTCTTTTAAGAAGGGGAGGACGTAATTCACCCAATTTTAAGTAACATTATTCATGAACTTAATTGGTTAAATTAAATAGGAATAATGTGGGGAGGAGGAAATGAGATTTGTGTTTAATTAATTAACTAATAGGTTGGTCTTAGAAAAAAGTGAAACAATGCTTAAGGAAGGGAATATGAGGGTGGTAAAGTGGTATACTTTCGACCCTTATATACACTCATATCCTGTTACATTTTGTTACGATTTTCATTCAATCTAAAAACAAAAAGAAAACTAAGGTGGTCGGCCGTTAAAATAAGGAAGAAGAAAAATGCTAGGAATTAAAGCTTGGAAACTTCATTAACAAATCTGCTACCTCAACTAATCAAGGTGAATAGTACTCTTACCCTTGTGTTTTGTTCGTTAGGGAAATAAGCGAAAGTTGTGTTTGTTCATATTAGTTTTTAATGATTGATACAATGGTAATTGGTGCGAAATCAGTAGCTATATTTGACATGTTTATATGGTTTTTATATACATGGAAATGGTTAGGTTTAATGATAAAACCTAGTGTTAGAAATCTCCAAATGCCATAGATTTCTGGTACGATGTTCGTTATATGATTTTGGAGATGGGTTTAGAATTTCATATTTTTCATGGACATATGAATTAGTTATGAATTTTCTAAGATTGAATTGTTTAGGGAAGGCTTGCATGCTAAATTAGAATGATTAATAAGTATATATACATATATTACATGGTCGGTACAAAAGTACTGTAAAAAGACTGTATCTGATTAATATTTTAATTTATAAGCCTTAGAAATGGTGGAGCAAGCACAAAGTAGTACTTTATAAGAAAATAAGTCAATACACTCATATTTACTATCAATACCATTATCTTTCCGGAAGCAACATTATGATACTCTCAGTAGCCACTCTTTAGTTGCACTGGATATTTGAAATATCATATATATATATATATATATATATATATATATTATAGGAAGTATTCTGACGACCGCCTCTTATCTTTCTGAGGAGCTTTAGTATTGATAATTATACGTTTTGAAAGTAAACTTCTCTATAAGAGACTTTCGCCTCCACCCTTTCGGTAGGGACAAAAGGTTTTTTTTTATAAAAAAGAAATTGCTTTGAATAAGGACTTTACACCTTTAAACAGGAAGAGATTCCAAACTATCGAAACCATTGCCTACGATGGCATGCCTTCATAAACTCGTTTTCCTCAACTTATTTCCTTGGACATGGTAACCGAGCCAGAAGGAAATATTTTTTCAAAGTATTTGAGGCTTTGTCTAAAAAGGTTATTGGCATCGGTAATGTAAGCAAAGGGAATTTTATTTTATGATTGCGCAAAAGGGTTAGAGGCTCCATGTTGTACTTTGCGGTCATGGTTTTGACACAAGGTCTTGGTTAAGTGCTTGATTGCATGGATCCGAAAAGGTTTCCTTTCGGGGGAATTGCATGGTGTCAAATGGGTAACTTCCAGAGTAAATGGTTGATTGATTTCTTATGAAGTCGGAAGAGGTTGCCTTTCGGAGGTGAATGATGAATGATGTTTGAGGGGTTTGCCTTTAGAGTGAAAGACCATTGACTCATTGATTCGGAAGGGGGTTACTTTCAAAGAAAAATGTTAATTGATTTGGTAGCACATCACTGAAAATTGCATATGTTATTGATGGGAAATGATGGATATGACATTTCCAATTATGTGAACGCTAGGGGAACCAATAGGTGAAATAAATTAGGGGAACTAGTTAAGCATTAGGGAAACCAATAGGGAAGAGGAATTGGAGGAACTAATCAAATAAAAGGATAAGCCTTTGGTCCTATTGTAAGTAGAGGTTACCTTGCGAAGCATGAGAAGGGGATCTGAAGGAGGATTCTATTACTTCGCGTAGTACAAAGATTATATTAAGAAGTTGGCTCCGTTGTTTCGCATTGTACAAAAGTCAAATGAATATGAAGGGATGACTCTATTGCTTCGTGCGGTGCGGAAATCAAATAAATGGAAAGGGATGATTATGTTGCCTAAAAAAGGGTTACCTTGAATTGCGTAGTGCAAATATCATAGGAAAAGACTCATTGCTTCATGCATCATGTGAGGTGTTTCATGTTCGAATGCTAGTGGGGTGTTACCTTGCAAAACATGCAACGAAACCTAATGAAAAGAATAAAAATGATAGGGAGTCATTAAAGAATGGAAATGGTGGGAAATATGGAATAACAGGAATGTGGAATCTACTGTGTGTTTCATACTGCACATTTATAAAGTCACTTGTGATACTCTGTTTATGTACAAACCACTAAAGTGAAAAATTTATGGGGATGTTTTGGAGGGAGCTTGATACTAGCAAGGGGCCAACCCCTTCAGCATTGGGGCATGGTCCCGCTAAATGTATATATCTATCAGGTAGAATGGATTATTATTCACACGAGTTGGTTGACTAACCCAAAGTTTTTGCATCCCCTTTTAACTCTTGGGCGCTCATTTGAGTAGGCTAGTGGTTTTCAGATGCATCATTGAATAAGCTTCCAGAGGTAAGCAGGAGGTTGTAGTTATTTAGGAGCGCTACTGTTTGTTTTGACGTATGTATCGACAACATTGTTGTTGCATATATATTTAAATTCTGAACAATCGTAGGGGCATCGTCATATGTTTTTCTTAGAGAATATTTTTGTAATAATTTATATATTCTCTGACGGGTTATATGAAGAAAGGGTTATATAAATGAATGATTATACCAAAGAATGTATTATAAAGTTTTTCATACTTCCATGTTTACTGATATTGTGGTTTGTTAACATCTAGTTTTCTATCGTTGAAAGTGGACATTAGAGATAATTGTAGCATATATATAATTGTGGTTTCGATCTTGGATAACAGGGTGTTACAAAACTTAAGGTGGGCTTTTCATCTTAATTCATACATTTTTAGTTTCTAGAGAAATTAATTAGGAGAAATGACTGTTTAGTGGAAGAAGAAAGAGTGTTAAGGAGATTTATTTAAGGAAGCATGGCCTTAATGGGTTCAACGGAGGTTCTAGAAACATAGAGGAGTGAGGCTGCATGTCTGCCAATGTGGCAGATGGAGATGAGAGAAGATTTGTCTGGGTATGAAGTTGATTAGAAGGGATAATGGCGACTGAGATAATTTGATGCAAGAAGACGAGGATGAAAGGAGGATGAAGATTAAGGATCTTAAGGCTGATTTAACACTAGAGGGAGGTGAATAAATTTTAACGGTATTTAAGAGTTGTGTGAATCGAATTAAACACTAACACAAACAAATGTAGAATTCAAACACAGAACAACCACAAAATTAGCCATAGATGCAAAAAGTAAATAAATGAAGTAAAAAAGAAAGAACACACTAGGGTTATTATATTGGTTTGGAGTAGCCCAACATCTAGTCTTGCACCAATACCTTGTGCAGATTTTTATTAAACCAGTGTCGAGATTACAATCCTCAATTTCTAACGCTTTGAGTACCCTCATGTCTCCGAGTTCGGGGAAAACTCTGTCGATTTACGGGGAACAAGAATACCTAAATAATTTCCAGGCACAACCACACCTTAAGTAGAGAGACTCAATATACTTTATATTACAAATAATTATATAACTTTGGATAGCACTTTGATCTTTGATAAAGGGTAGAGAATTAGATAAAACGAGGTTCTAGTTTGATTCACAAAAGAATTCGGCAGAGTTTTGGTACAGTTGAAAATATGAATATATAAGAGCATGGATTAATGGAGAAGTACAGAGAATATATGAAAAAGTTGTTCAATTTTTTTTTTCTAGTTAGATAATTATAGAGAAGCAACAACCATGTCCGTTCATGAAGAAATTTGAACGAATATACACTTCTTTTGAAAGTCATAATTTTGAGGTCAACGGACACAATGTCGATATGTGGTACCCATGATGTCGATATTCTTATTCTAAAATTGAAAATTAATTTTTGGTAAAAGAAAGTGGAAAAGATGTATAAATAGATCGAAGTAATTCTTTAGTTTAAACAAACTATTTACCTATAATGTAAGATAGTATAATGGCGTAAGGATATAAACTAAAAAATATATGTATAAAAGTGATATTAAAACTTAAGCATATAGCATAATTTTGAGATTTAAGACTTAAAATATTTAAACTGGAAATTAGTTTAAAATCAAGAGATGTTTTCTAACAAGTTGTTGAGTAAGTTTAAGAATAAGAGATGTTTTAAAACAAGTTGTTAAGTAAGTTTAAAAGTGAAACGATGTTTGAAATATTTTGGAAACAAAAGCTAAGGAGAGTTTTAAGGCTAAAACATTTTTAGAGAAAACCTATAAAAAGGAAATTTTAAAAACCATTTTAAAGTGGTTTTGTGTGTTCCTACTTGCAGAGCATTACATCATGTCAAGCCGTGATTCCTAGGAATGGCAATGGGGCAGGTTGGGGTAGGTTTATCATGCCCAAACCCACCGCGGGCTTTTTAAACCTCAACCCAAACCCGTTCTGTAGACCTGGTGCGGGTCTGGAATTTTGCCCTATACCCAAAATTCGTACGGTCAGGGTAGACCCGACCTGCCCCATGATCGGGTGAAATTACGTTCTAGTGTATACAAATTTATATTTTTAGAATCACTAAATGATAAATTATACACAAATAATAATCTGTTTACAATGATAAGAAAATATAATAAAATGTGTCGTAAGATAATGGTTCAAAATGTATGCATTTGTTATTGTATGATTTTCATTAATGCAAGTTAATACTACGAAATTTTTTTAGCTTGTTGATTGAAATAATATAGTATTCAAGAAATAACCATGTACACCTAGAAGATCAGCAACTAATTACAACATTTATAAAAAGTGTTTCAATAAAGTTTCAATAATGCGGATCGGGTTGGGACGGGATAGCCGTGCCCCAAACCCAACCCTAGACCCGGACCTCCCAAAGCGGGTCGCGGATCAACCCGCCCCGAGAACCCAATGGGTCAGGTCTAAATGGGTTAAAACAGAGGCGTGTCAATTGGGTTTGGACCCCAGACCCTCCCCATTGCCATCCCTAGCGGTTCTCGCCAAAAATGGAGTTGGTCGTGCGTTCCATCCCTCTTTGGATTCCTTCCTATTAACAAAGATAGAAGTGGGTTCCATCCCATAAGAAAAGAAGATTAACAATTTTAGTGCTATTATGAAGTTTTAACAAAAAAATCTAGATTCTTATTTTTATCTTGAAGTCTCGATCTTGAAACTCATGTGTCTTCAATATTTATGTATTCATTCTTAGTGTTGAGTCTTTATACTGTGCAATCTTCAATATTCTATATCTGCATATATATCCTGCATACACACACACACACATATATAGATAATAGTGTTAGTATATATATTTTATAATAATAATATTTAAAAATGGTTTTTGTCATCAAAACCATCATCTCAGTTCCTAACAATCTCTCCCTTTTAATGATGATAACCATTATTTATAAAATATACTTACCATACTTTTGATTCCCCTGCAGCTCCCCCTTACTCTAATAGCTCCCCCTTACTCTAATAGCTCCCCCTTTACTTTACTAACTTCCCCTTACTCTAAGCCTATTATTTTATAACTTCTGCCCCTTCATCAACAAAACCTTTCCTAAACAAAAATTATCCTAAAACTAAACCTATAATAAACTATATAACTCCCCAATCTTCTGTACCATAGTACTATTAAATTCTCTATTAAACTAATACTAGACTAAACGTACAGTAAGAATATGAAAAAAAAAATGATTACACACACATATATGTGTACGAGTATATTTCAAACAATCTAGTTAAGTCAATTAAGTTAGTCAAGCCAGTTAAGTTAAGCAAGTCCATAATATACCAGACAAATCAAAGACTACTAATCCTATATTTTTAAGATAATAGTTTGTCATAAGTATAAGTACATAAATATAATCATAAGGGTATTAACAATTCATAATATAGCAAGTGGTTTGTCAAACCAAATTGATCTTTTGTTTATTTCCAAACAAATCAAACGTAATGTTATTAAGCCAATCAATCAATTTAAACAATCAAAACCACAACAATCAAATGTAAATTATATAGGTAACCAAATATTCCTAGGAAATTCCACTGATCCATCTTTTCCAAAGATAGAGTTTGCTTTAATGTTATCCTATTCTTTATTATATTTATTGAGAGTTCCTTGTGGATTTCCCTCGAGATCGCCTTAGTTAAGGGCTGAGATCATCCAACGAATTGCATCGAAATGCCTCTCTTGCTCCTTGATCATCTATATTTGACTATGTTCTAAGTGACGTTGATTCTAAAGAATAAAAGTAAGAATATTCTTGAAACAATTAAGTGTTTCTTTAAGATATCCACTTAAATTGTTAACTGGAGAATCCATTATCGAAGATACAAGAAGAAGTATGGTAGGAATTGATTAGAATAGGTTTAGAGCACTTTATTATAGAAGAAACAGTTTGAAGTGAAGAGACATAAGGTAGTTATTTAGTTTCATGCCGATTTGAAATTTGGAATTTTAAAAAAACCACCAAAAATTAGTCATTGGATGTCAACATAGGGGGAAGTCGCATGTCGACATGCCCCTTTGAATTTTAGTATTTTGCTTTGTTTCTTAGTATTATGATTAAGTGTATATATACACATTATATAACACTAAATAAGTAATTTTGGAGACAAGCAAATCTAATAAAAGGGAACGATAGATTCTCATTGGTAATTTTTAGACAACATCCCATAAAGAGATATATAATATTATCTAAAAGAAAATAAGATACAAGATGGTGCATAATGAAACTAAGATCGAACAAGATAAAACTAGTAGGATGAAGATGATAATGATGAAAGTCCAAGCTTGTATCTTAATTTACAAATAACTTATTCATTTTTTTTTTGGAGATTTTACCCATTTTCTTAATAAATGATCTATTTAGAATATTTTGATTCTCCATAATGATCTTTTGGTTCTTAAGGATGGTTTTGTTGGATAGATTGATAGGATTTCTAGGATATTCAATACTATCTATGGAAGTTTCTTCTTCTTCCTCTTCTTCAACTTCCATCCCTTCCCCTTCTTCTTCTTCCATTTCTTCATGGGCTAATCTTTCCTTTTTTCTGTAATTTTTTTTATGGTTGAAACATTCGAGGAATCTTCATAATTTACATATTTCCATGGTTAAAGACTTTTCTAGAGACAAACTCCTCTCCTTTGAAATCAACACCACAAAAATTTGGAACTACGTGTAAGGTAAACTCCATGTTATAACGTATTTTCACCCATTGAAAAGATTTTGGTTCCAAACTCATCAAAAATAGCGCAGGCCCAGTTGATGTCATAATTTTCAAAACCGACGAAAATAGCTTTATAAACTTTGATAGTCGGGTTATTGAAAATTTCCGTTCTAGGTGTAATAGAGTGTTTAAGAAGTGAGTTTACTATTCTTGCTTTTGGATGAAAATAACAATTTTTGAATTCCAAGTTATCATTTCATTCAAAATATGATGGAAGGTCTCTTGATCTTGTTCATTGATTTTGAATTTCAGGAGATCCATTCCTATGCTTTTGCAATGCAAAATTGTTCCCAAAACTTCGCAATCTAAAACAATTTGAGTGTCTTTCACACTGCTCCAAATTTCACCTTCATTTTCATTGAAAAAATCGTGATTAAAATTTGCAAAAAGCATTTTCACAAGGTTCGGATAACATACAAAATCATTTTTCATGGAATCAATCAAACTAAGAATTTGATTTTTTTTCGAAGAGAGAATAAAGTTCATAAGATTCAGAATCTTTGAAAATAGCAAATTTACCCGTATCAACTTTACCAAAGTTTATATAGCTAATGTAAGCTTTGATAACTTCTAGGTCACTAAAAAGAAAAGCCTTGATGACTTTGGACAACCTCATGGTACTTGTAGTTCTTGATGAGGCCATTTTGATGATTGAAAAGAGTATAAGATAATGACGATAAATTCGATTTTTGAAATTAAAAGCGAAAAGTGATGATAAGGATAGAGAGATAAATAGAGATTCTGTGGTTATGTTCTTTGGTTAGAAGGTACCTTTTTAGAGCAATGGAGTTGGTGAAAAGTTGGAGGAAATTTCAAAAGTTTGAATTCAAAATTTGAACTCAAATTTGCTGAAGGGATATCGACATGGTGTATCATGGCATGTCGACATGTGTCCCTTCATTCGAAGGACATGTGTAATTTCTATTATCTATTATCTATGTGTGTGTGCATATATATGTATATATGTATCCTGTATTCTGATCTATATAATTCATGAGATAATATTAAGTATAATAGTAATTAAATATAAATATTTTAATATTTAAAATTTTATTAAAATAATATTATTTTTGAATTTAAAATTCAAATTTCAAATAATGAATTTGAATTTAAAATTCGATGAATTTCCAACGAAGCAAGCAAGTAATCAAACAACCATTCAAGTAAGCAATTTCAATCAAAGTAATGTAAACACATACTTATTTTAGATCCCTACTCTCGTCATTGTCTGATTCATGAATAATAGTAAAACACAGTTTTAAATTCTCTGTCTTGTTTTCTTCATCACTGGATAATAAGTCTGAGTCATCAAGTGGTGCAGAGTGTGCTTTCTTTCTTTTTCTCGAAGAGTCATTTTTTGGAGGGAATAACTGTTTATCTGGATATGAACAGTCCTTCTTATGGTGACCGGTTTTATTACAATTGTAGATTCTATCATTGTTGATATTCCCAGTATTTTTTTTGGAATTTCCGTGATCATTTCTTCTAAACTCGTTCATTTTCCTGTATTTCAGTAATTTTCTAAAATTTCTTGTCATGAATGTTATCTCCTCATCATTGTCTTCTTTCAAATCATTTGTTGTTGCATTGAACGCTAATGACTTATTTTCTATGTCTTTTACTTCTCATGTCTTGTAATTGAAGGTCATAGGACATCACATTTCGAATCAGATATCCTCCTAATTTTGTTTGACTGATATCATTGGCTTCTTCAATTGCGAGTATCTTTTGATCCCATTCAAAAGTGAGTGAGTATAGGATTTTTCTAAATTGATCTTCCTTTGAAAACTTCTTCCTAGTGCGATTAATAATTATGTTATATCTTAAAAACAATACATGCTGGAAATAGGGTCATTTGGATGCCTTTTGAATAATTGAAACTGATAGTTAAGATGGTATTTTTGGTTTGTTTAACTCTGCTTTTTTCCTTCATAAGTAACTTGCAAAGTTTTCTAGATTTCATATGGAGATTAGAAACAGATACTCTATTAAATTCATTCCTATCTAGTGAGAAGAATAATATATTCATGGCTTTAGAGTTGTTTTGAGCAACACTCTTTTTTCTCAGCAGTGCACTAGGAAAAATTTGTTGTTGGTTTAACATACGCTGTTTGCGATAGCCCAAATGTCTAAACCAAATGACTGTAAATATATTTTCATTTTACAAGCCCAATGTGCAAAGTTACTACCATTGAAAAATGGTGGTATGGCAATAGATTCACTCTTTACAAATGAATTCATGATCATGTTGATAGAAGTAGTGACAGTGTTGACATTAGAAGTGTTGGTTGCGATTGTAACCCTTTTTCAAGATTCAGATGATGAAAACTATGAAAACCTATGCTCATATACCAATTGAAAGGAAGGTGCAGATTAAGGATCTAAAGGTTGGTTTATGGTATTTGAGATTTTTATGAACCAATTAAACTTTAACATAAACAAATATAGAACTCAAACACGTAACAATCACAGAATTAGTCACAAATGCAGAAACTAAACATAAGCAATAAAAATAAAGAACATAATGGAATTTTTACTATTTCGGAGATACCTTACATCTAGTCCTGCACCAATACCTTATGCAGATTTTTATTAAACAAATGTCGAGATTACAATCCTCAATTTCTAAGGCCTTGAGGTACTCTTATATCTCTGAGTCTAGGGAAAATTCTCTTGATTTACGGGATCCAAGACCACATGATTGATTACTAAGCACAACCACACCGTAAGTAGAGATACTCGATATACTTTATATCACAAATGATCCTATAACTCTAGATAGCATTTTGATCTTTGATAGAGGGTAAGGAATCAAAAAAGAGAAGGTTCTAGTTAAATTCACTACAGAATTCGACAGAGTTTGGTAGGATATTTGGAAATATGAATATATGAGAGTATGCACTTATGGAGAAGACGAAGTAGAGAGAATATATAAAAAGTTGTTAAAAATTCGCTTGTAGTTAGGTATTTATAGGGAAGTAATAACCATGTCCATTCACGAAGAGATTCGAAAGAATAGGCACTTCATTCGAAAAACAAAATTCTAAAGTCGATGGACACTATGTCGACATGGGGTATCACGATGTCGACATCCCTATGCTATAATTGAAAATTGAATTTTGGTTAAAAAAGTGAAAATGATGTATAAATAGATTGAAGTATTTCTAAAGTTTAAACATACTATTTTCCAATATTATAAGATAATATAATAAAGTAAGAATATAGATTTAAAACATATATTTATAATATATATGAAAGTGATATTAAAACTTAGGTATACATTATACTTTTTGATATTTAAGACTTAGAATATTTAAATTGGAAGTTATTTTAAATTCAAGAATTGTTTTCTAACAAGTTGTTGATTAAGTTTAAGAATATGAGATTTTTTAAAACAAGTTATTGAGTAAGTTTTAAAACAGGAAGTGGTTTGAAATATTTTGTAAACAAAAGCCATGGAGAGTTTTAAGGCTAATTTATTTTTAGAGAAAATCTATAAAAAGGAAATTTTGGAAACCATTTTGATGTAGTTTTTTATGAGTTCCTACTTGTAGAGTATTAAATAATGTTAAGCCCAAATTCCTGCAAAAACTGGAGTTGGTTATGTGTTCCATCCCATTAACAAAGCGAAGTGGGTTTCATTCCATAAGAAAATCAAAATAAAGATTTCGGTGCTATTAATGAAGTTTTAACAAAAAATTTAGTCACTTATATTTGTCTTAAAGTCTTGATCTTGAGACTGATGAGTCTTCAAACTTGATATATTCATTCTTAGTCTTGAGCCTTTATACTGTATAATCTTCAATAATCAATACCTATACATATGTCCTACACATATATATTGGAAATAATGTTAGTATATATTTTATAATAACAGTAGTTAAAAATGGTTATTTTCATCAAAACCATCATCTAATTTCATAACAGTCGAGACGAGGAAGGTAAGTTTTTACTAGCTTAGGTCAATAGGATCCACGAAGCAACGTGATCGACAAGATTCATGATGATTTGTGATAGTTTGCGTGTACCAATTCGTTTTGGTATGATGATTCCGAGCTATTCGAGTTGGTTCATTAATTAAATCCACCCAAACTTTATTCGTCAAATTTGTCTTGATTGTTGAACATCTCTTTAGCATCCTTTGGACTTGGACATATGTTTGACTTGGATAAGCTTATAATATAAAGCATATCTTCAAATAGAACACTTGGACTTAACTGCACATTCCCGAACATATATAAGTTTTTGAATTAACGAACTGTACAATGATATGAAGTAGCCAACTATCGAAGGTCGATCTCGATGCCTAATTAGATCTCGTGTCCATCGTTTCAAAGGTTGATGAGAAGGTCAGTGACGATGGTCTTTCTGGTTAACACCTGAATCGCACCCTTGACACCACTTTAATTTTGATAATACATATTATCTATACTGAATTGCATACACTACAATGAACTTCACATATGTTGCAAATTTTTGCTCTAACAATAATCACTCGTCTACTTTCATAGCCAATCGACATACATCGATCCAATCACATTCTCGACATGGTCGTTAGATAAAGAGTGGAACAGAGGCCTCTAAAGCTATTCTAATTCTCTTGATTCATCTATAGATTCTAAAGAGACAAATTTTGATTATCAAGTAGAACAACATGAAGAGCAACATGAGGTAAAGAAGGAAGATGTCTTCCAGACCATTTAAGCTCCCGATGCTGTAGAAGGAGTCATATAATTAGAGAACCCTCCTGATCCCTTACCTTCAACCATGGATGAATTAGAGTTAAGGAGACTCTGCTCCAAACATAATACCTCGTTTGAGGACATCTTGGTTCATGGCCTAGCAGATAGGGCACACCTGAATAACGATCTACCATTTTGGATGATTCAAATTGATAATAAACCAAACATCACAAACCCAAAGGATTAAAAAAAATGAATCGTTAATGGGCATGTAAAATGTAAGAATAAAACAGATGAAAAAGAAACAAAATACAGAATCTCATAGCGGAATGAAAAAAATAAAATAATCACATAAATAAATAATAATGCTGCATATGTATAATTTTACAATATCAGATTTAACAATCAACAGACATATCAAGAAATGCAATGGAATAACACTAATAAATATGAACTATCGGTATTTTTCTTCATCTTCATAAAAATTCTTTAGATAAATTGAAAAAAATTAGCCTGACCCAAGCATAATGAAAAACTATACACTCGAGTCAGGATTAAAATTTCTTATGTAAGACAAATCAAAAGCATCAAATAAAGGTGCAGGTAACTTAAAAGATGTTACAGGATTTCTATCTTCTAAGGATCCACTGAACTATTTATATATAATAGAATATGCTATATACGTAATGTCTACTAGTAAAGAATGATATTGAAAATAACATTAAGCGTTATCCATGTTCTCCGTTAACACATTTCAATGCATGAAGTCTATACGAGTGCTGTAAGATAACCATAAATTGATTGCTACCACAGGATCTCCTCTATGTACAATACAAATCAAAATCGTGGTGGACCCTTATAGGTATAAAATATGAAAAGGCACGTAATGCAAGCCCAAGGTAGCATTCAATCAGTTTATCCTATCTGGCTGGTCCTAACATGAACCGACTGACCGCGCACAACAAATCCCAATCCAATCGAAGTGCACCAATCAAATCATAAGTCAAGTGATTAGTACAAAGAGGTTTGTCCGCTAGAGATAGCTAACCTTAATGGCTAGAAATAGATCATACTTAGTCATTTTGATCATAACATAAGTGTCAAGGTGTGACGACCCGCCCCGCACCAGCCGACATTTCCCTGAAATGCGCTGTACAGATGCCCGACTAGCACGGGACGGTCGCCAAAGAAAGGAAAAGAAAGGAATTTGGACTAACAAGGAACCTATAGAATGTCTCACAACACATGGAATAAAATATAATAATAACATACTTGACATAAACAGGTGAGACAGTGCATAAGCTGAAAACTAAACCATAATCATCATAGCAGCAGAAATTCAAAATACAGCTTATTACAACTCCAACATACTGTCTCTAAAGCAAAGAATAAGGTGCACTACTAATGCCCAAAGTAGTAACCAACAATAACGCAGGGAGAATATCTATATATATCATACGTGGAAGCCTCCTGTTCGTCTCTGGTATAGCTACTCGTGCATACCACCTAACCTGTCTCTAGTCTGCCATTTAAGAGCACCCAGAGTAATAAGAAGAGACATAAAACTCTGGGTCGGAAAAAAGTCTGGTATGAGCGATAAGCAACAAAACAGAACAATAACATGTATACAAAACCATACCTGAACCTGGAACTGCAACCAAAAAGTTAGCACAGCAAGATGTACAATACTCTAGGGTGACACTAACATATGGTGTAAAGATACGAGGGTGGGGTGTGCATGTCATAGTGATGGCAAACAATCAAGCATAGCAACCATCCTCAAATCTCTCACTCAGTGCGTAAAGCTTACAATATCCACTGCTTTGACCACCCAAATCCTTTGCTATGATCACTCTGCCCCATGGAGTCATGATGGCTCCACTGCACTGATCCATAGCCACTAATCCCTTGCTATGTCCACTCTACCCCATGAAGTCATGACAACTCCATTGCACTTGCTCATAGCCATGCTACGATCACTCTATCCCATGGAGTAATAGCTAACCCACTGCACTGATCTGTAGCCTAACATCCGTCTTGGTGGTGAATCAAAGCTATAGATGTCGATAACCCCTGTTAGCCTGCTTTTTGAACAGGCTACCCAAAGCCAAGGACTTGAGTATGAATTTACGCTGATTGGAGATCACTTGGATGGAGTGATAGAATGTTGGAAAACTTGAATTATACATGCAGATGTCACCGGACCGGATCCTCCTTCTGGATGGATCCCTCCTTTTGGATTGGATCGGATCGGATCCCCCTCTCCGGATCGGGTCGGATTGGATAGCCCAAGTCGGATCGGATTGGAGAGTACACAACAAGGAGATTTAGCAAAATGAGCATCGGTTCGGATCGTAAATAGCTGACCCGATCCGCTCGCCTGAGCACGCAACTGTCCGTCAAAGAAGACCTACTCTCCTGCCTACTATCATGGACCCGGTTCGACATGTCAACCCTCGAAATGGAAGCAACTTCCCCACGTTTTCCACTACTTCCACTAAGTTCCAAGATCCCCTCTCCAGCCTCCACGTGGCCAATATTCCCAAACCGAATTTCTGCCTATATATACATGAATTCGCAGCCATTCAAGGGACTTTTTGGCCGAGGAAAAGCTGTAGACATTTCGGCCATGGCTACTCACGACCAACCATCTTCTTCTTCAACAAAATCAATGAATTCGGAGAGAATTATTTATTCTATTCGAGTGATTGAATGTCTATATTTCTTGTAATTGTAATTTCTAAATGAATTGAGAAACTATGAAGTGGATGTAGGTTTGTTATGCCGAACCACTATAAATCTCGCGTCTCTACTTGATTTTCTGTGTTTTAGATCATTATTCTTCACAAATCCTAGTCAATTGGGTGTTAGTGCCATTTTTTGGTCTAACATTTTGGTGCTTTCACTGAGAAATGAAGATTCTCAGTGTTTAAGGATTCTCTAATCTACTTATTGGATCGCCAAGTCCGATGAGGAAATCCTATAAATTCTATTGATTTTGCAAATGTGGAGATCACCAGATGTGAAGTTACCTCCGTGCCATATAGCAGAAATCGCTAGAGATTGGAAACAGTGTCCTGTAAAGCTTCTGGATCGGATCAGATGTGTTTACAGTTCAAATGAGCTTCGGATCGGATGCAGATGAAATGACCGGATCGAATGCAGATGAAATGACCAGGTTGGATGCAGATTAAGCCCTCAGATCGGATGTAGACAAAGTGTAGGCCAATATACCTGAGGGGTCGGAGCACGGCCTCGCCTTCGGCTCGAAGCACGGCTCGCCTTCGGCTCGGCATACATTTTAGCCAACAACAGTTATCAAAGCTTATCAATGAAGATTAAATGGATAGTCTATGAATATCCCAGTAGATGGCAACGACTAGGATTCTTCCTAGAGTCATGGCATCTGCTTACATAAGTAAGCCAATGTGAGAAGCTATCGATCAGATTCAGCTTGTTATCAATGACAGTATACGTGACAATGATTGTATCATAGCAGCTTCCTCTTCCATAGCTCTGATGGTGTATAGATTTCACCGATGCAACTGATGTTGTTCCCTAACGAGTAGTGACCACCTTATTTATGTGACTTGAACCTGTCCAATTAACGGAGCATCGAATGACGGTTATATGGAACACTCTGAGCACTACTCCGAAATTAATCCATATGATATTAGCGACTGTGATTGTCAATAATGGGATACTAGAAAGCAGCTAAGAATCACAACATCCCAAAGCTACGCTTCAATTGTATGATGTGATGAATGAAATATGTCATGCGTTTCACCTCCCGAAGGACTTGCCTAACCTTTGCGATGACTATCTGCTGTCAATCGCATCGAGGAAGACTGATTCCCATCGAATAAGGGTTGAGTCTACTTACTTTGGTGCCCAGAGTTAGGTACTAGTTGAACAACCACACGCCATGGTTGGACCTATGGATCCTTTCCCAGATTATAGCAACTTGACTGCTCACCAGCCACCATACAACCTTGGTTAAGTGACGAGAGCTCGAGATTAAAGCAAATATGAATCAACCATTAGCTCTCTACTTCTTATTTCCGCTGTGATATAACGCATGAATATTAGTTGAAGTCTCATAAGCTATGTTATTGTATTCAAGCTTATCTGATCAAAATCTAGACCGACCTGCTGCAGCAGAATTCATAGCTTACATTGCACCTTAGTGTCTACTACCTAGTCCCAACGGAAGCTAGAGAGGGAATGGTCCGTGAGGACCAAGTCACTGGAAGAACCTCCTATTTGGCTAGAGGGAATATGCTACGCAATAGAAATGGCGTGGAATCCAAGAACGCTTCCCCTCTCGAGGAGATGTAATGTGACGAATGCATGGGCTTAGCAAGTAAGGGAGACATCGCAGAAAGAGTTTCTTGATGATCTGCCCGAAGACATAGATCCCAGAAAGGATAAAGATTCAAGATGTAGGAGGGCGACATCTAATGAAGCAACTGCCCAAAGATTGAAAAGCTCGCTTATTGCATGTTGGTTGCTTCAAGAAAACTCTGCCATTATTTCCAAGTACACCTGATCGTGATACACACCGATTAGCCACTACGACAGGTCCTACAACAACCCGAGGCATCTAGAAGATTTCTCAAATGAAACATCGAGCTGAACCGGTTTGATTTCAATTCCCTCCTAAAGAAGTCCATACGAGGGCAAGCATTGGCTGACTTGAGTTTTCCATTCCTGAAGAGGATGTGTTAGATGAAGAAGATGGACCCCAAAAATGAAAGATGAAAACAAGCACCTCGAGGTCGTATACAGACGGTGCACAAGGGTACTAAACAACTTACCGCTAGATGGGAGATGTACACGAATGAAACTTTTGACGAACGACGTTTTGGAGTTAGAAAGTGAAGATTCATAATTTCACTCACTTCATCGAGGATTAGTCAAGTAACTCATGCCCCTGATGCTAGGGACAATAGGAGATTCAAGCGTGGATTGCTCGTGATTACATTATCTAATTCAATGCTGATACATCATAAGCCTGCATGACTGATTACCTCAGTCTTTGCCGAAGAGTGGCGAGTTAAGGGTTTGGAACACTTAAGCCTGGATGTTGATTGATTGTTTGTGTATAAGCTTTTATCTCCGACGCCGGATCGAAGGCATATCTATAGACGGATGAGACATGATTATACTTATGGCTCTCACACCAACTTCTTGACATTGAAGGGGCTGAGCTCCTGTAAGCATGGACCCATTTTCAGCCATGTCCTACTTCCTAGCATGGAGAGTGCAAAGCTTCTCTAATCATAAATCTATTGTTCTCCTGCCAACTACCGTCCTAGCACTAATATGATGATGTGCTTCCATTAGCGGTACAGGCGTGACTCCCTGACACTCAATCCTTGCCTTTAGCAAGGGGTTAAGAAGGCGATTTAAAGGAGATGCGACCTTGTCATTTGCTTACAGCATTTACCTAACTGCCTTCATCGTTCCAAGACCCCAATCAAGGTCTGTTCATTCTTGGGACCGCCATCCCACGACAGTTGAAAAACGTTCATCACCGCCAAATATTTTGGCCACCATATCCAGTAGAGATTGTCAAGGCAAAATGGACCTACGATGAACATGTAATGCCATTTTCGTACAGAATGATATTCATTCCTTTAAATGGATTACTCTTTAACCATGAATCTTATATTATGAGTTATTGATGTAATTAACTCAGAGAATTAATATATGGATGGTGTAGGTACCTAGGATTTGATACTGATCAGACTTCTAACACTTGCATATAGAGTTATGGAGCAATACCATGATGAGCTTGACTAAACTGCTCGTTTACAAAGCCACGCCCTCCGTCTAAAAGAAGTTGTATAGCTCAAGGTGTATTTGAGATGACCATCCACTCCTTGGCTCATATGTTGCAGACCTAAAGATAATTATGCATTGACTTTTGCATATTCAAAGTCAGAATCCGATTTCAGATAGATGCAGTTTGACCATCTACATGGCTTAATCCTATGTTTGACACCATCAGATTACATGAATCCAAATAAAGGAGGCAACATTGCCCATTAACATGCTTACTTTTAAATCGTGCAAATTACTTTTACATGCTTCCTAAGTTATTGACATAACTAACTCATGCGGTATGAATGATGTAGGTACCTAAAGTTCGGTGTCAATCATTCCTCCCATAGATTGATCGGAGGAACGCAAATCTTCTGCAAACATCCACTAACTGTTTGCTTGACTAACTCTGATCCTCAGAGATTGGATAGAAGTACAAACCTAGAACGAGTGTGATGGGCGCGCCATGATTAAAGACCACTCGATCCGTGACTCTGGCTCTCATGATTTGCAGCGTCCGATCAAACTCCATCCCACGAGTCGATGGGATGAGAGAAACTTGATTATTGCGAATGGCCACCTCTACCCGTGAATCGGAGATTAGGAGGTAGCGCCTCGGCGAGTGTGACCCGACCACTTTCCCGAAAAGCTCCTTCTGCCAGAGTGAAGTATGGAGTACGGACTAAAAATAGAGTTCGAGAACGACATTCGACCCGGCAGAATCCCACTCTTGGGATTAGAGCGCAAAAGGAATGCCGGGGCGAATGACATGACTGTTCGCCTGATTAACTCTAACTCTCATGATTCGAGAGAGAGTATAAAGGACGAGAAGATGACGTCCCCAAGGCGTGATGGTGCACCACGATTAAAGACCGCCTTGATTACACTTTAACCTAGGCATACGTCATGAGAGTATAAAGGTGCTAAGATTAAGTACCGAAAACAACAGGCTCCTACCCCACTGAAGGATTGGGGATAAGATTGAAAGCTGAGCCGACACCCCGCACAGAAGGATTGGGGGCAACACAATGTCGAACAAGCCCTGATTAGGCACTTTATTCATGATTGATTGGGGGCGCACACACACATCACCCCCTCTAGATAAATTCTATATGATTTATTAGATAATATTTGATTGCCCGAATTCTGAATTGAAACCTTTATTTGATTATGATATGCTTTATTACCTATTACTTAGAGATTCGCTTCGTTTACATAGTGCAGGCTTGTACAAGATAACAGAACAAGAATGCGTGGGCCGCACTCGCGACAACCGCAGCAGGACAGTGGAAAACAAACAAAGCGCCACGTCTAGAAGGCTGACGCTGACGCCCAATGCTAAACTTCTCAATAGGCTCAAGGCGACGACCGAAAGGAGGCACTAAGAGTGATATATCAAATCAACATACACGCCCATGTGTGACTGACCATAGCCCTAGTGCAACGACGAGTGCCACCTCGCAAATACACTGAATGGAAAACGCGATAACTCGAGCACTTGGATAACTCAATCACATAAGCTTTGAAAGCAATGTCTCTTTTCCATGCATCCATGTCTAAATTTGAATGGGATGTGATACAACTATTGATATTTCGCCATTACCCCTGGAGTGGGGCCATACCATTGAAAATATTTACAAATGGCATAACTCATACGTCTGTGTCTAACATATACCTCGATCTTGATAGGCCGCTTGAGGACCACAGAATGGATGTAGAGTGAACGTCCATTTTCTAGTCCCGACCGACTTCCCGATTGAAAGACCCCATATAAAGGGGGATGCCATTACTTTGACTTCCAACTTGCAAGGAAGCGAATTGCCTGACACTCCGACTCACAGGCTAAGAAGAAGGAAGATACAAGTTTCTTCCATGCTGAGGATATTGGCGCAGAAGGCGCTAGGAACGAAGAAAGTCAGTAGATTTCTTCTTGCGATGATCCCTCAGCATGTCAAGCTAGATATGAAATGGATGGTACCCTTGCTGATTTGAGATCTTAGATGGCTCAGTGAGATGAACTTCTCTGAAAACGACATAAAATAATGGTTAACTTCTTTACTCGAATAGATGGAAGTCCGAGTAACTACGACTTACTCGCTGGAGCGAGCACCGTTGGAATTCAAGAGACAACGAACTTGGCACAAACACTCCCTGCTCCGTGGTCCAGATCATATGAGATCCTAGTACAAGTTGGCATAGTTGTCTTTAATGAAACAAGATGCAATCAACCTCCTCCCAGGCATTTGTAGCAAGCCACTTCTGACCGTAACATTTTGGATGAAAACGACGGATATGCAAGAGCCACTGGAAACTTAAATGGCATCCGACCAGCCTCTGCTCCAATTCAGATGAATACTTTAAATCCAACTCAACTTCAGTATGAAGTTCCCCATTCTTTACTGCATGGGGGAAAGTAGAAGCATTCGAGGTGACGATAATTCGACCTTATCGCCACCCGATTCTGATTCTCATAGCTTGGATGGGGGAACAGGATACGAGCTTCATGGAGCATGATTCCACTACTTAGTGACTCCATGTACATTTACTATTCTCGGAATTCTATAAAATCCCTGATTGCAACCAAAAGAATGATTGCTCAAGACTAACCTACATGCATCCGAGTAGAGAATCACCACGCAGAATTAAAAGACAGATGCATGATTAACGGTTATTAAATATGCGGAACCAAGAAGCCAGAGACCGGCTTCCACCCACTTCAAGACTTCATGCTGGGGGCACCAGTGTTAAATTCGACAATTGGCGACAACTTCTCAAAGATGAAGGCCAGATTCCAACATTAATTGATGCTTCACTAGAGGCGGCATGATCAAAGGTGACATAAGCAATGTCAATCAAAACCCTTTAACTCAGACATCAAAGTTTTTCTGCATTAAGACCCACCAAGATGCTTTGGTGAATTCTTGTAACAAGAGTATATTAATGTTGAGATGGATGATATCAATGTTTTCATGGCAGATAATGGAGCACCATCTGACTTTTGAAATGATAAAGAGAAAAGAAAAGCCCCGGAAAAGACTAGCAGAAATGTACAATTTCGGAAAGGACCAATTTCATTGATCAGCCTGCAATATTTATTGTCAAGCTCAATGGAACCTAGCGTGAGATAGAGACCCAACAAGACTATGATGGCTACTTCGGATTGTGCCAAATCATGAATGAAGGAGCTCAAATAACTCCCTAACGATGTTCGCTCGCTTGCATGATTGACGAGCTTACTCAACTCCATGACTGATGCAAGGAGTGTATCTAAGTTCGTTTACACTTGATGAGGCAATCCTCGCCTTCTGACTGAAGAGAGGGGATGACACCGATGTGGATATGGTTTGACTATTCGCGTATGAAACCCCAACGCTTGATGACTCGAGAAAGAGCACAAAACGGCATGGGTTGACTTAGATTATTGAACCTGCAGCTCTAACCCGATGTGAAGAAAGAAAGTTTAAAGGCTAGAAAATTGGATGTCCCACTGACCTAGTCCAACCCCCAACGGTGCTGGGGGCATAAGCACTAACTACGCTCGTCCTCCATTAATGCTGGGAGCATGAGCTTCAATTGACAGACTAACTTCGAACATGATCCTGACTCGACGCTTGATTCAGAACATATAAACTGTATCTCCGGAATATGATATGATTCGTCTTGACTGTTCAAGAAAGCCCACTAACGGATCAAACATGACTTCAAAGACCTGATCCACAACTACATTGAATAGAGAATGCGGAGAACTCCTCTACTGCCTTACGATTGTAATGATCTTACGAGCACTGGTTTACACGATTTCAACAATGCCCTTTGCTGGTTTACATGTGATCATGAGACTATGAAAGGACCAGGAACGGCCATGGATTTCTTTTAATATGATCCAATTACTATCCGGATGTCGGGATAGTCCCAAGACGAATTCAAATGGAAGATTCATGTACCAATTCTGATGTGGTCAATCCCAACAGTCAGATGCTAGCTCAAAGCCTGAAGATTCTTACACTACCCCATGATTTGGATGGCCAAGTTCATACATTGACTTATACATAAAAGAAAGTCTGACTCGGTAACACACTTGACTTGCATAGGAAAACGATGTCGTTTGGTGATGACCCGCGTATGTATGATTTCACACCTGAGCCAACAATCCTACATGACTTATGATGAAGGAATTAGACCTCTTGATTCGACGAGGTTTAAATGGTTACCTGATCATTTCGACAACTCCTTCCATAGAATTTGTACTAACTAGCACCTATGGAAGCAGTGCAACAATTTGATAAAGCCTTCTCAAGGTCAGATGACTTTCCAGAAATATTCAACTTGACATATTCAAAGCACGCCTCATCTTCGATAAGACATACTTTGGGGGGCAAAATGTTAGCCTGCTTTTTGAACAGGCTACCCAAAGCCAAGGACTTGAGTATGAACTTACGCTGATTGGAGATCACTTGGATGGAGTGATAGAAGGTTGGAAAACTTTAATTATACATGCAGATGTCACCGGACCGGATCCTCCTTCCAGATCGGATCCCTCCTTTTGGATTGGATCGGATCGGATCCCCCTTTCCGGATCGGATCGGATTGGATAGCCCAAGTCGGATCGGATTGGAGAGTACACAACAAGGAGATTTAGAAAAATGAGCATCGGTTCAGATCGTAAATAGCTGACCCGATCCGCTCGCCTGAAGCACACAACTGTCCTTCAAAGAAGACCTACTCTCGTGCCTACTATCATGGACCCAGTTCGACGTGTCAACCCTCGAAATGGAAGCAACTTCCCCACGTTTTCCACTACTTCCACTAAGTTTCGAGATCCCCTCTCCAGCCTCCACGTGGCCACTATTCCCTAACCGAATTTCTGCCTATATATACATGAATTCGCAGCCATTCAAGGGACTTTTTGACCGAGGAAAAGCTGTAGCATTTCGGCCATGGCTACTCACGACCAACCATCTTCTTCTTCAACAAAATCAATGAATTCGGAGAGAATTATTTATTGTATTCGAGTGATTGAATGTCTATATTTCTTGTAATTGTAATTTCTAAATGAATTGAGAAATTATGAAGTGGATGTAGGCTTGCTAATGCCGAACCACTATAAATCTCGCGTCTCTACTTGATTTTCTATGTTTTAGATCATTATTCTTCACAAATCCTAGTCAATTGGGTGTTAGTGCCATTTTTTGGTCTAACAACCCCTTTGCACACGTCCCGCAGCAAAGTCCAACTCATGAAGTTAACTCGTTGGTTCCCATCTAGATCTTGAGATCTACTTCCTATTTGGACTACCTTTGCATCTTGGGTTTTGGTCTCCTCCGGATTCATGATCATCATCTAGGCTTGGGTCCTCCATCGGTTTGTGAGCAGCTCTAGTTCGGGGCCATCAAGCGGTTTGGTTCGTAGCACCCTCTCCAGATTGGTTCGGGTCGTGGTGCCTAACTGGGTTCATGGTCATCGCATCGGGTCGGGTTGGGTTCCCCCACCGGTTCGGGTCGTGACTCCAAGTCATGGCTCCAAGCTTTGGCTCGTGGCTTCATGGCATCAGATCGTGACGCAGTTCGATTTGGAGATGGGTGGTACTCCGGTTCGTGGTCGTGAGCCTTCATCTTGAATGGTTCGGGTCATCTCCTTCACTCGAGCAAGCGGCTCGTGATGCACATACACGGTTGGGACTCGTGGGGTTGGACTCACGATCGGGTCGGTTCGGAGGGGGCGATTCAATCTGGTTCCTGCACCATTTTCCTGGAACTTTTCCAGTGACTGTTTTACGCTATATGACGGCGTTTTCGACCACTCTAATTGTTCTAAGCAATAATAAGTCATACCAAACAGTCGTAGCAGCATATAACATCAACCCTAAACACCATAATGATAAATAACTATGTCAAAATGGATCAAACATACCCAAAACTCGTATTTTCCCCTTAATCATGCTTAATCATAACTAATGATAGGATTAGCAAAACATATCCAAATTAACCCAAATTTCTAACAAAGTCCTAAAATAATATTTAAGAATTTCTAAACATTTTTCCAATTTTTTTGAGTTATAATTTCGCTAATTAACAATAATCGCCCCTAATTAACCATAATTAGTGTAAAACAATGCAAATCACCCACCTTAGCCATAAATAAAACTTAGATCTGAAACTGTCTCTGATTTGGGACGTTTTCCTATGCGACACAGAAGCTCCAACTCTAATTTGGTATTGATTTTCCTTGATTTGACGTAGATTAGCTTAATCCTTGTTTAGAGAGCGATTTGGGATGAAATTAGAAGGTGGAGGGCATTTTTAGCGTTTCTAATAGGTAAATGGCAGCTAGAAAACTGAAATAGAATGAAAACCTAACTCATTTCAGTCTCCCCATAACCTTAATCCCGAAATGGGTTATGGGCCCATTTGCTAATTACCGTAATCAGCCCACTTAAGCAGTTTTTCACCTTCTAAACCTTGTTTCAGCCATATCTCCAAACGGTGAGTCCTTTTGACAAGTGTGACCACTCTACAGAAAGGTAAACCATCATCTGAATCTAATGGAAGTGGTTTTAGGTTCCTTACTAATCAAAAGTTATGGCTGAAACAATATCTGTTAGAGGTAAAGCTGTCATTTAAAAATCGACAAAATCGTGAACATGGGAAATGATCCCAATAGTCGTTCCCCAAAGTTACACGACCATATGACTTCATATGATAATGAAATAAATATTCTACGATCCTCCGATGCGTAGAATGCTTATCGTTACACTTTTCCCCTTAATAAATTTCACCCTCGAAATTCCTCAACTAAGAAACAACCAATGGGTCCCGCATGCCTACCAGCCATATCTTGCATACGAAACAAACAAAACAATCCTATCCTAGCATGCGGTTTACGAACAAGGGAAGAAACTATCACTATTAAAATCTTACCAGGCAAAGAGTTCTGGATGCGATTCCCTTATGCTCTCCTCTGTTTCCCAAGTACAGTCACCCTCATTCTCGCCCCACTGAACTTTGACTAGTTTCACCGCCTTCCTTTGAAGTTGCTTCGTATCGCTCTCGAAAATACGGATCGACTTACGGTTCCCAATCGCCATGGGTTCTACTTCGATGTAATCCAACTGATCTGGTGAAATAGTCATATCAGGGCCATGCACAAAATTCCTTAACTGGGAAACATGAAATATGTTGTGAACTCTCGCCATCTTGTCAGGTAATTCAACTTTATATGCCAAATTCCCAACTTGCTTGAGAACTGGGAACGGACCAAAAAATCCTGGTGCTAACTTGCCTTTCCTGCCAAATCTTTCTCTTTAACGGAGAAATCTTGGCAAACACGAAGTTGCCAATGGATAATTTTAAATCTCTTCTCCTCTTATCAGCATAACTCTTCTGCCTATCTTGGGCAGCCTTTATTCGTTGCCAGATAACCTTGATCTTATCTGAGGTTTCTCTTGTCACATCTGGCCCAAGCACAAATTTCTCACCGGTTTCTAACCAACATGATGTGAGTTGCAAGGTCTTCCGTACAAAGCTTCAAATGGGGCCATACCAATAGTAGATTGATAACTGTTATTATATGCAAGCTCTACTAGATGCAAACGGTCATCCCATGATCCACCAAAATCTAATATGCGGGCTCTCAAAAGATCTTCTAATACTTGATTCATCCTCTCTGTCTGAGCATCGGTTTGAGGATGGTACACGGTACTGAGATGTAATTCTGATCCTAAAGCCTCTTGTAAGTTCTTCCAAAATCCACTAGAAACAATGGATCTCGGTCACTAACAATGCTTTTGGGTACTCCATGAAATCTCACTACCCACTTCATATGCAGTTCTACTAACTTAGTTGCTGTTCTATTCGACTTGACGGGTATAAACCTTGCATTTTGGTCAATTGGTCCACAATCACCCAAATGTTATCATGGCCCGATCTAGTCCTTGGTAACCCATCAATGAAATCCATTGAGACTTGTTCCCATTTCCATTCTGGAATTTCTAATGGTTGCTACAAGCCACTAGGTTTCCTTTGCTCAACTTTATCTAGCTGGCAGTTCATGCATTTGGTTATAAACTTCCAACGTCTCTTTTCATCCCTTCCCAGTAGTAGGTGTGCTTCATGTCTCGATACATTTTATTACCACTGGGATGTATAGTCAGTTTTGAGTGATGACATTCTCGAAGCACTTCATCTCTCAATCCATTGACATTGGGTACAACTAGTCTCCCATTCTTTCTAAGCCATCAAAATGGGTCTGATCGTCAAACTTGCTAACATCTCTGGATCCAATTCGCACTTTGGTCTGAAATCATACCCAGCAATGTACTCCAGTTGCTTCCATTCAATAAACATAGCCCCTAAACTGACATGTCTTCTACTTAATACATCAGCTACCGCATTGCCCTTTCCTGGTGTATATGCGATATCGAAATCATAGGAAGCCAAGAATTCTAACCATCTATGCCGTCGAAGATTTAGATCCTTCTGGGAGAAAAGGTACTTTAACGATTTATGATCCGTAAACAACTCGAATCTTTCTCCCAAGAGATAATGTCTCCACATCTTCAATGCGAACATGATTGCTGCCAATTCCAAATTGTGGGTAGGGTTTCTTTTCTCATGCGGTTTCAGCTGCCGACTTGCATAAGCTACGACCCTACCTCCTTGCATCAACACAGCACCTAGTCCGGTACCACAGCCATTTGTGTATTCCGTCATCTCTTCATTCCGTTTAGGAATGATTAACACTGGCGCACACGTCAACTTTTCCTTTAAGCTCTTAAATGCATTTTCACACCTTTCATCCCAAACGAAAGCTTGATTCTTCTTGGTCAACCGAGTTAACGGTGCCGCTATCTTGGAAAAGTCTTGGATGAACTTATGATAATATCCAGCTAATCCCAAGAAACTTCTTACATCTGTTGCATTCTTGGGTGTAGACCAATCTCGTACCGTAGCCACCTTCGTAGGGTCCACGACAATACCATTCTCCGAAACAACATGGCCCAAGAATCTCACTTCCCTCCTCTAGAAGTGACACTTAGAAAACATTGCTTTCGATTGGTGTTTTCTCAACAACTCCATCACTATCCTCAAATGTTCCTTGTGTTCTTCCTCTGTCCTCGAAAAAACCAAGATATCGTCCATGAACACAAGAACAAACTTATTCAATTGATCTTTGAATACCCTATTCAAAAGATCCACAAAATATGCTGGTGCATTGGTCAACCCGAATGGCATGACCAACCACTCATAGAATCCAGACGGCGTCCGAAATGCCATTTTAGCTATACTCTCAGCTTCCACCCTAAGCTGATGAAAACCTATCGCGAGATCCAATTGGGAGAACACTCACGTGCCACTCAACTGATCAAACAAATCATCTATCCGCGGTAGAGGATACTTATTCTTCCTCATCACCTTATTCAACTTGCAATAGTCCACACACAATCGAAGGGAACCATCTGCCTTGGTAGCAAACACAAATGGTACTCCCCACTCTGAAATACTTCTTTTGATAAATCCCTTCTTAAAAGATTGCTTACTTGCACCCCGAGCTCTCGCTGCTCCCTTAGTGCCATACGATGAAGTGGCATAACTATAGGTCTGGCATCTTTCACTAAATCAATACGAAACTCAATCTCTCGGTGTGGTGGAAGCCCGGTCACTTCCTCAAAGACGTCCGAATACTGGCCAGCCACAGGGACCTCTGACAACTCATCATGCGGGATGTCAAGGGAATTTAGAAAACTAGCCATTACCCCATCACTAAGTAGACCACCGAACACTACCCTCCGCCCATTATCCACTCTAACTGTCACCAAAAAGCCCTCATAGTCTACCACCACCCCGTATCTTTGGAGCCAGTCGACTCCCAAAATAATGGCAAACCCAGTAAAGCCTAAAACAAAGCAATCACAAGAAAACATACATCCATGACTCGATAAGACCACATTACGACAAATCATACTAAGGCTAGCCGAACCACCAATCGGGTTCATCACCGCTAAAGGTCTATCGACTATCTCGGGTTCTAATCCCAACCAATCTACCAGGTCACTAGATATGAAGGAATGCGAAGCCCCAGTATCAAACAATACTCGAACAGGAACATCATAAGTAGAAAGTGTACCTTAAATGACGACATTATTTCCTTTCTCTACCGCGGTTGGGGCATTCGATGAAGAAGGAACAACATTAATAGCATATGCTTTCACAATCTGCTTCTCTTTAGGGGGTTGCGGACATTTATTCTTGTGATGTCCCACCTGGCCGTAGTTGAAACACTTACTGTCCGCCGGCTTTGCTTGACATTCTTTAGCATAGTGGCTCTTCTTGCCACAGCTAAAGCACTGAACATCTTTCTTGCTCTTTTTCTGACCATCCTTAGTCTGATTCTGCTTCCTTTTTTTGAGAATTATTCTTTCCTCCACCGCTTGCTTACAGTTTTGGCCCCTCTGCAGATGAAACAGCGACTTAAGTCTTGGGCTTAGGATAAAGGCTCTCTGATCTCAATGCTTTCCCAACAAACGATTCTAAAGTCTCATCATTATGGTTTATAAGCCTTTCCCGTAAGTATTGATCTAAGCCTGTTATGAACTTCTCATTCTTCTTCTCGGGAGTTTCAATAAGGGATAATCCATACTTCGATAAAGTATCGAACTCAGCAATATATTCCGAATCTTCCCTACCATTCTGCTTAAGCTCCAAGAACTTCCTAAACAACTCTGATTTCTGAGCAGCTGGGATAAACTTATCATTGAATCGGGCTTTGAACTGATCCCAAGTAACTTGATCCTCAGGGGTAGCTGCCTTAACAGCATTCCATCAATTTATAGCATGTCCTTGCAGTTGATGGGATGCTAGCTTCCTCTTTATCGCATCATCGATCCCTAAGTCCTCGAAGATGCGCTCACAACTTCCAAGCCAATCCTGAACTTCTATAGCTGATTTCGTTCCGTGGAACGGCTTCCCGCCAAGACTAGTGTAGTCCTTACAAAGCTTGGCGAAATCGGACCTAGGTGCCTGCACTGCTGCACCACCACCATTTGCAACATTAGGAGCTGCCCTCTGAACATCCCTAAGCATCTCTCACATGAAGTCAATGAACATTGTCCTCGTATCAGGAGCATTCCATTATTAGCTCCTCTACCAGTACCCCTCGATGTCGGCTCATCGTTCAATCTTTAAGGAGAAAATGATTAACCATCTCTTCAGTGGTGCCAGTGCAGTGTGACTTCATCCTTAAATATACTAATGGTATATATATAGCTTCTAAAATCAAAAATATAACAAATACGAGCTCTCATATATGTATACCATCTCTCCCTGGTGTTTTTCCCTAGGTTAACTATGCAACCTAGAGCTCTGATACCAAGTCTGACGGCCCGCCCCACACCAGCCAACATTTCCCTGAACTGCGTTGTACAGATGCCCGACTAGCATGGGATGGTTGCCAAAGAAAGGAAAAGAAAGAAATTTGGACAAACAAGGAACTTGTAGAATGTCTCACAGCACATGGAATAAAATATAATAATAACATACTTGACATAAATAGGCGAGACAGTGCATAAGCTGAAAACTGAACCATAATCATCATAGCAGCGGAAATTCAAAATACAGCTGATTACAACTCCAACATATTGTCTCTAAAGCAAAGAAAAAGGTGCACTACTAATGCCCAAAGTAGTGACCAACAACAACACAGGGAGAATATCGATATATATCACACGTGGAAGCCTCCTGCTCGTCTCCGGTACAGCTACTCATGCATACCATCTAACCTGTCTCTAGTATGCCATTTAAGAGCACCCATAGTAATAAGAAGAGACATAAAATTCTGGATCAGACAAAAGTCTGGTATGAGCGATAAGAAGCAAAACAGAACAATAACAGGTATACTAAACCATACCCGAACCTGCAACCAAAGAGTTAGCACAACAAGATGTACAATACTCTAAGGTGACACTAACATATGGTGTAAATATATGGGGATAGGGTGTGCATGTCATTGTGATGGAAAACAATCAAGCATAAAAACCATCCTCACATCTCTCACTCAATGCGTAAAGCATATGATATCCACTGCTTTGACTACCCAAATGCTTTGCTATGATCACTCTGCCCCATGAAGTCGTGATGGCTCTACTGCACTGATCCATAGCCACTAATCGCTTGCTATGTCCACTCTGCCCCATGAAGTCATGACGACTCCATTGCAGCGGCTCATAGCCATGCTATGATCACTCTACCCCATGGAGTGATAGCTACCCCACTGCACTAATCTGTAACGTAACATCCGTCTTGGTGGTGAATCAAAGCTATAGACATCGATAACCCCTTTGCACACGTCCCGCAGAAAAGTCCAACTCATGAAGTTAACTCGTTGGTTCCCAACTAGATCCTGAGTTCTACTTCCTATTTGGATTACCTTTGTATCTCGGGTTTTGGTCTCCTTAGGATTCGTAATCATCATCTAGGCTCGGGTCCTTCATCGGTTCGTGAGCAACTCTGGTTCTTGGCCATCAAGCGGTTTGGTTCGTAGCACCCTCTCCAGATCGGTTCGGGTCGTGATGCCTAACTAGGTTCGTGGTCATCGCATCGGGTCGGGTCGGCTTCCCCTATCGGTTCGGGTTGTGACTCCAGGTCGTGGCTCCAAGCTCTGGCTCGTGGCTTCAGGGCATTAGATCGTGACGCAGTTCGGTTCAGAGAAGGGTGGTGCTCTGGTTCGGGGTCGTGAGCCTTCATCTTGAACGGTTCAGGTCAACTCCTCCACTTGAGCAAGCGGCTCGTGATACACGTAACGGTTGGGACTCGTGGGGTTGAATTCTCGATCGGGTCGGTTCGGAGGGGGCGATCCGATCCGGCTCCTACACCATTTTCCTGCAACTTTTCCAGTGGTTGTTTTATGCCATACAATAGCGTTTTCGACCACTCTAACAGTTATAAGCAATCATAAATCATACTAAACAGTTATAGCAGCATATAACATCAACCATAAACACCAAAATGATAAATAACTTTGTCAAAATGGATCAAACATACCCAAAACCCATATTTTCCCCTTAATCATGCTTAACAACAACTAATGATAGGATTAGCAAAACATACCCAAATTAACCCAAATTTCTAACTAAGGCTTAAAATAATATTTAAGAATTTCTAAACATTTTTCCAAATTTTTCTGAGTTATAATTTCGCTAATTAACACCAATCACCCCTAATTAACCATAATTAGTGAAAAACAATGCAAATCACCCACCTTAGCCACAAATAAAACTTCGATATGAAACTATCTCTGATTTGGGGCATTTTCCTATGCGACAAAGCAGCTCCAACTCTTATTTGGTGTTGATTTGCCTTGATTTGACGTAGATTAGCTTAATGCTTGAATAAAGTGCGATTTCAGATGAAATTAGAAGGTGGAGACCATTATTAGGGTTTCTAAAAGGTAAATGGCGGCTAGAAAACTGAAATAGAATGAAAACCTAACTCATTTCAACCTCCCCATAACACTAATCCCAAAATGGGTTACGGTCCCATTTGCTAATTACCCTAATCAACCCACTTAAGTAGTTTTTCACCTTCTAAACCTTGTTTCAGCCATATCTCATAAATGTTGTGTGACGGCAAGGAATTTCGCTCGATCCGAATCAGTCGTTAAACCGATCTAGACCGTTCGAAACCCCTGATCGTTTTGAGAACAGGACAAAATAGAACGCAGATGGAAGAACATTTCATTGTTATTACAACAATTCCATCAGATACAAGAATATACAGAGTATAAATGAATAAATTACATTCGATAAATATCAGAGATTACAATAAACTACATAGCAGCGGAAAATAATACAAAGCACAACTGAAGGTGATATACGGATGCAGAGCTTTCCGGATATCATTCCAGCTGTAAACCAGGATCCTGTGAATATAAATCTGCAAAAGCAAAACTACTAGCTGCCCGTGCGGAAAGTAGGGGCACCCAGAGTTTAGGCTAAAACAATAAACTCCAGGTCAGTAATGTGACTGGTGTGAGAACTAAAATAGTTATTTAAAGCTTTACTTTAAAAGAGAGTAATTCAAGGGACCACGCCGTATAACACGGAACGGGTTTCCTCCTAAGAATACCAGTGCATAGAATAAACAACGCAATGCTTTTTCGAAAAATGAAGCTATTATAAGACCCAGGTCCCATCACACAATGCAACGCAAGCCGGAGGATAGGGTTTTACCTTATAACAGCCAAAAATGCTTGGTACGTTTAAAACAAATCATTTGATACTATAATAAGTGTATAGTGTCAAAACAATTTCAATCATAAATATAAATCATAGGCGGCATGAATGTCCCATACCACTATGTCGCCATACTAGTTCTACAATTAAAACCGAGATATCTCGTATTGGAAATTGGATTTCCGTCATGAGTCGAGGCAAGGGGCAAGCTCCTCTCCACTTCGAGACACTCTAGCAAATGCCTCGGGACTACACACTCTGGGCAACCCCGGATGCGGCTGGGCCGGTCCTCACTTACGTTAGAGGATTGGCAATTCCTGAACACACGTTTCCCGGTCCTTACAGACCTATATCGAGGCGCCTCATTCCAACAACCACAAAGGTGAAAAGTATATAAATGTCAGGGCTGGTAAGTCACTGACACCACCATAGCTAGAAAGAAACGTCGTGCTCTCCCAGCGGTCCGTATCCCGTTTTTGACTCATACCGAGGTGTGAGGCTCGCGAATTCACGTTATACACAAAGCTATGCCACGTAAGTCGTGCTTTGATCATCAACCACAAGACTTTGCTTTTCAACAGAAGCCTTGATCCATGCAACTCAGCGTGCCACACAGGCAATTCATGCCATGCGATTGATATCTATCGATATATAACCTCTAAGCTCGTACGTCTCAGAGAAGGGCGTTAAGCAAGAGAATAAATTCTCCGCCGCCAAATAGATATATATTTAACAGAAATCAATCAACATAGAATAAAATCCAATGTCAGACACACAATCCATTTACAAGTTCGTTCTGGGTCTGAAAGAAACCGGAGGCACTTTCCTCGCATATCCATCGATCTCCAGGTACGTCTGGACGACCACCAACTATTTCCATCCTCTTGGGTGTACAGCCCAATCAGGATCGTCAGAAATTATCCAAACGATGTGAAGACTTCCGGTCTTCGACCGCCGTCTTCATCTTCGACATATCGTCGAATCGGTTATTCAGAATGGGTATAAACCCGGCCTTTCCGAACAACCCGCGTATATTAAAAACAAATGTTACACAAACACAACGAACGCCTCATTCCAATCCAGAATATTCTTTTATTCACAAAATCACATCCCTAGGGGAAAGGTTCCCATTAATTTTATCCAAGATAAATTCTTTAAATTTTATCCTTTAATCTTCCTTTGGATGTCATTTCAAACCAAATTATGGTTTTCCAAACTAGTCGAGATTAGCGAACCACACTGAAGTAATTATTTATTTTATTTCCCAATCCCAACCTATTCATCCCATGAAGCAAAACTGGTAATACTCCATATCTAACACCACGGTGTTATCGGTAAAATTAATTACCATTTCACGTTCAAATCTAATTAAAGATTTAACTAACGCTGGGAGCAAAACTGGTGATACTCTATTCTCGCTCACTTTCTAAATTTGATAATTTAGATTATAGATTCACATTTCAATATAATTTCAGATTCATTAAAACTCCTTTTACTGGGTTAAAGGACTAATGTCATTCAAAACACAGTTCACGACAAACCCAAATCATATTCTATTTAGTACCGGGTTAAAGAACAAGTGTCATTTAAAACACCCTTCACGATAACCCCACAAATCAATTCTATTTACAACCCATTTCAAATCTAATTTATTTATTTAAAAATAAATGGGTTTTAATTTTAGTTCAAAATTAGTTCATTTCAATAAAAATCTATTTTTATCTTTTCAAATATGGCGTTTTTCATCCCAATTTTTCCCAAATCATTTCTTATGATTTTACACAAATTATTACTATTTTTAATAATTTTATCAAGGCCCGTACAGTCGATTTCCATCAACGGCCATCGAACTGCACTTACAGCGACCCTTTTCAAATTTGATTTGGACGTATCTCCAAATCCAACCGTTAGATTTCAAATTTCTAATATTCGTTAGAAAACTCTCTTCGATACGAACCCATCGGTTCCAGTTTTAGGAGAATCCGACGGTCGGATCTCCCGTAATGCCCGTTTGAAATAAATGGTCGAAATTCACGAACTGCCGCGCCGCGTTCTATTCAGGCCATTATATATATAGTATATATATATATTATATATATTTCGTCGATTACTATTTAAAACGAATTTTATAAATAGTTTTGAATTCGTTACAAAAACAATTTCAACCTTTACTTCAAATTCAAATCAAAATTGAATTTTCTACTATAAATTCTTTTTAAAATTCGTTTCTATTTGATTTCAATTCAAATCGATTTTAATTCGATTCGAATTCATTTCGTTTTCTATTCAATTTAAATTCAATTCGTTTTCTATTCAATTCGAATTCAAATTGGTTTTCTATTCAATTCAAATCAAATTCGTCACATATTCAATTCAAATCAAATTTGTTTTCCATTCAATTCAATTTGAAATCGTTTTATATTCAATTCATTTCGAAATCGTTTTATATTCAATTCGTTTCGAAATCGTTTTATATTCAATTCATTTCGAAATCATTTTCAATTCATTTCGAAATCGATTTCAATTCATTTCAATTTGAAATTGTTTTCTTTTCAATTCAATTCGAAATTGGTTTTCTATTCGATTCAATTCAAATTGGTTTTCTATTCAAATCAAATTCAAATTTCATTTCAAAATATTCGATTTCGAAATCACTTTTCAGTATTCATTTAAAAATGAATAAAATCGATATAAATATCGTTCACGTCAAAATGGCGTCAATCTAATCAACACGGCTTCATATATTTCTATTTTCAAATATTCTATTTCAAATATTTCTTTTTCAAATATTTCCTTTTCAAATATTTCTATTATTAGAATATTTTGTTCAACACATGAATAATCTCAACGGATGATTACTGTCAACACATGAACCTTTATTTTATAATATTCTTTGTTTTCCCGATTGGAATGAGGCCCAATCAATTACCATATAATATTAATTATATGGATTTTCATATATCACACGTATATAATAGCATTGAAAAATAATCAACCATCAACCAAAGTGCACTACACTGTATAAGCATCAAATATAGATATCTAACGCTTATAACAGCCTGTCAATCAATCAATCGACATATTTAATCAATCAGGATGAGTGAACTTCAAATTTCATCCCAACACCCGTGTGGGGTTTCAAACAATCAAACACAGATTTTATTTGTGCAGTTGGGCGATGTGTAAAATTTATCGTCCCAATTAATGTCCTTCAAATAGGTGTACATAAACAAACCGTCCGGTTTGTAAATGAATATTTTATTTTATTCACTTCCACATTAAAAATTATATTTTTAACGATAAAATATTTTATTTTAACACATGAATCTTTATTCAGTTCATTTACAAAATAAAAATGATATTTTTATTTTTCTAACTTATTTTAGAAAATTTCGGCGGCATAACGGCACGATACTAGAAACGGGACAAGGCCTAGCCTTACCCCCGGTCTAGTGAAGGCCCACGCCATTCACACATCAATCAAATCCATTCCATTTCACCAAACAATTCAATTCAAACCAAATAATCTAACCAACTATACAACCAAACAATTTAACAAACAAGCCATCCATGGTCTGTGGATGACGGGTGTCGGGTGCTACTAAACACCGTCTGCATCCTAGTATATATATATATAACTAGAAAAATAAATTTTGAGTGAGAAGTTCTCACCGAAAGCTATCCAATACCACGACTCTTCATTTAGAGAAATCTTCATCGTTCTCGCCTTTCTTCACTTTCGTTGCCCGTAGCCACTATATATAAAAAATCACATTTTTACTTCGCTATTCAATATATAAAAATCGAATTTTTACTATGCTATTCAGTATATAAAAATCGAATTTTTACTTTGCTATTCAATATATAAAAATCGAATTTTTACTTCGATATTCAATATATAAAAATCGAATTTTTACTTCAAATCCATGTGGATAAAAATCGCATTTCTATACCGCTACTATATAGATAAAAATTCTATTCTTACAACGCTATTCTCTATATAAAGACTCCGCCTTTTCAACTATAAAGATTTTACCTTTTCAATTTCATCACTATAAAAATCACATTTTTATTTTGCTACATATGTAAAGATGATATTTTTACTATCTATAAAATATAAAAATTATATTTTTTTCTTACTTATATTATAAAAATATTTTTTTCTACAACTATTTTAAAAATCTAATCTTTTCTATTTTAATAATCTAATCTTTTCTATTTTAAAAAAAAATTATATTTTCAAAATCAAGTCTATTTATACTTTCAAAACATCGCCATTTATATTTTCAAAACATCTCTAATTTCAGTTTCAAAATAATGCTAATCATACCTAATAAAAATAAAATAAAAGGCAAAACAAAAATAAATAAATTAATAAAAACTTACAGTCGAAAAATCGTGAAAGGGGAGGGGTCTTCCTACGTTCGCCGGAGGTGGTGGGCGTGGTCGGAGGCGGCTGCTGGCGCGGGTCAGGTGGTGGGGTTTGCGGTGGTCGGCGGTAGGAGGAAGGGGGGGTGTCACTGTGGTCTTCGATGGAAAGGGGGGGGGGGGTTGCCCCGCGCGGCGGCCCGATTAGGGGGAGGGGGGTTGCCTCGCGCGGCGGCGCGATTAGGGGGGGTGGGGGTTGCCTCGCGCGGCGGCGCCTCCTTCTTCTCTTTTTTTTCTTTCTGTTTTTTGATTTTCTGATTTTGATTTTTTAACCGGGGGGGGGGGGGGGGGGCAAAGAAATATAGAGAGGAGGGAGGGTTTTAATTTTTAATTTATTTAATTATTTTATTTTCTCCAAAAAGCAACTTTTATTTTCGACCTCAAAATGAGGCCCACCGCCTGTCGTCCATAGCGTTTTACCCCCATTCCGAACACAATGGGATATGTGTCGCAGGCTGATTCGATCGTTACAATCAGTTTCCGTTAAAATCAACATATAACTCTATATATTGAATTTGAACGCGCATTTCAATTTACTGGGGTCACATACTAACTCTAAAAATTGTAGAAAAATATTTTCTAGCTTCGTATTGACGATACGGTCCTAACAAAACTAGTTTTGTCGAATTCTGAGACCGTTGGAAAAATGGCCAATTTCCAGTCGATTAAAATCAACTAAAACTAGTCAAACGCGTTTTCCTTTGCCACGCTCACATATTGATTCGAAAAATTATGAAATTTGGAATCTAGCAATAATTTAACATCACGGACCCAACAAAAGTGGTTTCGTCGAAATCCGAGGTCGTTTGCAAAATTCCCATTTTTAAGGGCCTGAATTCCATAGCGACTATTCAGAATTTTCAATTGGACATATCTTTTGATTCCCGCTATGAAATCTTGATTTGTCGGATTCGTTGGAAAGATATTATCAATTAGATCCTAATGTTTTTGGTTTCACTAAAATCCGGATTGTTTTGCACCCGGTACATTCAATTGAAGTTTGAAATCGAATTATCGAACTACCGCGCCATTTTCAACTCTATTTATAATTATATATAATTATTTCTATTCTAACGACGATGTATATAATATGTACATTCGAATTATATTCAAAATAAATTTCTCATCGATTTTATTTAAAATAATCTATTTTAAATATTCAAAATTCATTAAAATCGCCAAAATAAAAATTTTAAACTGGCCCAGAATTCCGGGTTGTTACAATCTCCCCCACTTAAAACTTTTCGTCCCCGAAAAGGAACAAAGTCGAAAGTGGTTTGATTAATCAACTCTACGTTCGATCTGGCTTCCATTCTCCAACTTTTCAATTTCTGGGAATTTTCAAATTTTCAAAAATTTGGCTAACACCCTAAATTTTCGAAAAATTTCGCCATAACCTCCCCTGCACCGGGAGCCACGAGAAAATCCCGAAATTGCCATACAGGCCTTCTGATCTCAAAAAGAAAAAGAAAAAGCCAAGCGGCTAGCCAATCGGCTCATAAAATCATCATCACCCAAACAAAACAGTAAATTATATAGCAAACATGTACCTATTTGTCGGGCAAACAAATTTTATTCTCTGCTCTAGCCTCCTTGCTATGACCTGTTCATTGTAAGTATATGTATATGCAAGCAAACGCGACTAATTTTCAATACACTTCAATATTTGATTCAATCAGGCATAATGGTTCAAAATTATCAAACAAATAAACAAACAACACAAACATCAATCAATTAGCGGATTAACGTTTTCAAATTCATAAATTTTGATATATATACTGAAAATCTTGTTTTTGATGCCAATTCACAACAATGTGTTTTAGCTATATAAGTTTTGGTTCTCACACCAGTCTAATGGAAATATATAGAAATCACACCTTCGTCGCTCGAATATAAATTCTGACGACGAGTACTTAACCATCAGAATCATCTTCGGGCCACTAGATTGCGGTTCTATATCTATCCAGTATATTAAAACTTCGAATATACGTTCATGACGCATATACGCGAAATCTATATATACTCGATTGCCCATATTCAAAATAAATAATTATTCAAATACGTTTTAAACGATTTAAATTTTCAAAACAAAATTGTTTTCATTTGAAAAATATACTCTTCACACTCATTCTAGGATACTACTGATCCTATCTCTAACGAGTCATTCTAATTGGATATTACTAATCCAATATCTGATGAATTCTTTCGTATGGTTCTAATGTGTCTTGTTCTCGAGCTCTGTAAACCAAAGCTCTGATACCAAATGTGACGGCAAGGAATTTCGCTCGATCCGAATCAGTCGTTAAACCGATCTAGACCGTTCGAAACCCCTGACCGTTTTGAGAACATGACAAAATAGAACGCAGACGGAAGAACATTTCATTGCTATTACAACAATTCCATCAGATACAAGAATATACAGAGTATAAATGAATAAAATACATTCGATAAATATCAGAGATTACAATAAATTACATAGCAGCGGAAAATAATACAAAGCACAACTGAAGGTGATATACGGATACAGAGCTTTCCGGATATCATTCCAGCTGTAAACCAGGATCCTGTGAATATAAATCTGCAAAACCAAAACTACTAGCTGCCCGTGCGGAAAGTAGGGGCACCCAGAGTTTAGGTTAAAACAATAAACTCCAGGTCAGTCATGTGACTGGTGTGAGAACTAAAACAGTTATTTAAAGCTTTACTTTAAAAGAGAGTAATTCAAGGGACCACGCCGTATAACACGGAACGGGTTTCCTCCCAAGAATACCAGTGCATAGAATAAACAACGCAATGCTTTTTCGAAAAATGAAGCTATTATAAGACCCAGGTCCCATCACACAATGCAACGCAAGCCGGAGGATAGGGTTTTACCTTATAACAGCCAAACATGCTTGGTACGTTTAAAACAAATCATTTGATACTATAATAAGTGTATAGTGTCAAAACAATTTCAATCATAAATATAAATCATAGGCGGCATGAATGTCCCATACCACTATGTCGCCATACTAGTTCTACAATTAAAACCGAGATATCTCGTATTGGAAATTGGATTTCCGTCATGAGTCGAGGCAAGGGGCAAGCTCCTCTCCGCTTCGAGACACTCTAGCAAATGCCTCGGGACTACACACTCTGGGCAACCCCGGATGCGGCTGGGCCGGTCCCCACTTACGTTAGAGGATTGGCAATTCCTGAACACACGTTTCCCGGTCCTTACAGACCTATATCGAGGTGCCTCATTCCAACAACCATAAAGGTGAAAAGTATATAAATGTCAGGGCTGGTAAGTCACTGACACCACCATAGCTAGAAAAAAACGTCGTGCTCTCCCAGCGGTCCGTATCCCGTTTTTGACTCATACCGAGGTGTGAGGCTCGCAAATTCACGTTATACACAAAGCTATGCCACGTAGGCCGTTCTTTGATCATCAACCACAAGACTTTGCTTTTCAACAGAAGCCTTGATCCATGCAACTCAGCGTGCCACACAGTCAATTTATGCCATGCGATTGATATCTATCGATATATAACCTCTAAGCTCGTACGTCTCAGAGAAGGGCGTTAAGCAAGAGAATAAATTCTCCGCCGCCAAACAGATATATATTTAATCAACACAGAATAAAATCCAATGTCAGACACACAATCCATTTACAAGTTCGTTCTGGGTCTGAACGAAACCGGAGGCACTTTCCTCGCATATCCATCGATCTCCAGGTACGTCTGGACAACCACCAACTATTTCCATCCTCTTGGGTGTACAGCCCAATCAGGATTGTCAGAAATTATCCAAATGATGTGAAGACTTCCGGTCTTCGACCACCGTCTTCATCTTCGACATATCGTCGAATCGGTTATTCAGAATGGGTATAAACCCGGCCTTTCCGAACAACCCGCGTATATTAAAAACAAATGTTACACAAACACAACGAACGCCTCATTCCAATCCAGAATATTCTTTTATTCACAAAATCACATCCCTAGGGGAAAGGTTCCCATTAATTTTATCCAAGATAAATTCATTAAATTTTATCCTTTAATCTTCCTTTGGATGTCATTTCAAACCAAATTATGGTTTTCCAAACTAGTCGAGATTAGCGAACCACACCGAAGTAATTATTTATTTTATTTCCCAATCCCAACCTATTCATCCCATGAAGCAAAACTGGTAATACTCCATATCTAACACCATGGTGTTATCGGTAAAATTAATTACCATTTCACGTTCAAATCTAATTAAAGATTTAACTATCGCTGGGAGCAAAACTGGTGATACTCCATTCTCGCTCAATTTCTAAATTTGATAATTTAGATTATAAACTCACATTTCAATATAATTGCAGATTCATTAAAACTCCTTTTACTGGGTTAAAGGACTAATGTCATTCAAAACACAGTTCACGACAAACCCAAATCATATTCTATTTAGTACCGGGTTAAAGAAAAAGTGTCATTTAAAACACCCTTCACGATAACCCCACAAATCAATTCTATTTACAACCCATTTCAAATCTAATTTATTTATTTAAAAATAAATGGGTTTTAATTTTAGTTCAAAATTAGTTCATTTCAATAAAAATCTATTTTTATCTTTTCAAATATGGCGTTTTTCATCCCAATTTTTCCCAAATCATTTCTTATGATTTTACACAAATTATTACTATTTTTAATAATTTTATCAAGGCCCGTACAGTCGATTTCCATCAACGGCCATCGAACTGCACTTACAGCGACCCTTTTCAAATTTGATTTGGACGTATCTCCAAATCCAACCGTTAGATTTCAAATTTCTAATATTCGTCAGAAAACTCTCTTCGATACGAACCCATCGGTTCCGGTTTTAGGAGAATCCGACGGTCGGATCTCCCGTAATGCCCGTTTGAAATAAATGGTCGAAATTCATGAACTGCCGCGCCGCGTTCTATTCAGGCCATTATATATATAGTATATATATATTATATATATATTTCGTCGATTACTATTTAAAACGAATATTATAAATAGTTTTGAATTCGTTTCAAAAACAATTTCAACCTTTACTTCAAATTCAAATCAAAATTGAATTTTCTACTATAAATTCTTTTTAAAATTCGTTTCTATTTGATTTCAATTCAAATCGATTTTAATTCGATTCGAATTCATTTCGTTTTCTATTCAATTTAAATTCAATTCGTTTTCTATTCAATTCGAATTCAAATTGGTTTTCTATTCAATTCAAATCAAATTCGTCATATATTCAATTCAAATCAAATTTGTTTTCCATTCAATTCAATTTGAAATCATTTTATATTCAATTCATTTCGAAATCATTTTATATTCAATTCATTTCGAAATCGTTTTATATTCAATTCATTTCGAAATCGTTTTCAATTCATTTCGAAATCGATTTCAATTCATTTCAATTTGAAATTGTTTTCTTTTCAATTCAATTTGAAATTGGTTTTCTATTCGATTCAATTCAAATTGGTTTTCTATTCAAATCAAATTCAAATTTCATTTCAAAATATTCGATTTTGAAATCACTTTTCAGTATTCATTTAAAAATGAATAAAATCGATATAAATATCGTTCACATCAAAATGGCGTCAATCTAATCAACACGGCTTCATATATTTCTATTTTCAAATATTCTATTTCAAATATTTCTTTTTCAAATATTTCCTTTTCAAATATTTCTATTATTAGAATATTTCGTTCAACACATGACTAATCTCAATGGATGAGTACTGTCAACACATGAACTTTTATTTTATAATATTCTTTATTTTCCCGATTGGAATGAGGCCCAATCAATTACCATTTAATATTAATTATATGGATTTTCATACATCACACGTATATAATAGCATTGAAAAATAATCAACCATCAACCAAAGTGCACTACACTGTATAAGCATCAAATATAGATATCTAACGCCTATAACAGCCTGTCAATCAATCGATCGACATATTTATTCAATCAGGATGAGTGAACTTCAAATTTCATCCCAACACCCGTGTGGGGTTTCAAACAATCAAACACAGATTTTATTTGTGCAGTTGGGCGATGTGTAAAATTTATCGTCCCAATCAATGTCCTTCAAATAGGTGTACATAAACAAACCGTCCGGTTTGTAAATGAATATTTTATTTTATTCACTTCCACGTTAAAAATTATATTTTTAACGATAAAATATTTTATTTTAACACATGAATCTTTATTCAGTTCATTTACAAAATAAAAATGATATTTTTATTTTTCTAACTTATTTTAGAAAATTTCGGCGGCATAACGGCACGATACTAGAAATGGGACAAGGCCTAGCCTTACCCCCGGTCTAGTGATGGCCCACGTCATTCACACATCAATCAAATCCATTCCATTTCACCAAACAATTCAATTCAAACCAAATAATCTAACCAACTACACAACCAAACAATTTAACAAACAAGCCATCCATGGTCTGTGGATGACGGGTGTCGGGTGCTACTAAACACCGTCTGCATCCTAGTATATATATATATATATATATATATATATATATATATATAACTAGAAAAAGAAATTTTGAGTGAGAAGTTCTCACCGAAAGCTATCCAATACCACGAATCTTCATTTAGAGAAGTCTTCATCGTTCTCTCCTTTCTTCACTTTCGTTGCCCGTAGCCCCTATATATAAAAAATCACATTTTTACTTCGCTATTCAATATATAAAAATCGAATTTTTACTATGCTATTCAATATATAAAAATCGAATTATTACTTTGCTATTCAATATATAAAAATCGAATTTTTACTTTGCTATTCAATATATAAAAATCGAATTTTTACTTTGCTATTCAATATATAAAAATCGAATTTTTACTTTGCTATTAAATATATAAAAATCGAATTTTTACTTCGCTATTCAATATATAAAAATCGATTTTTTACTTCGCTATTCAATATATAAACTCGAATTTTTACTTCAAATCCATATGGATAAAAATCGCATTTCTATACCGCTACTATATAGATAAAAATTCTATTTTTACAACGCTATTCTCTATATAAAGACTCCGCCTTTTCAACTATAAAGATTTTACCTTTTCAATTTCATCACTATAAAAATCACATTTTTATTTTGCTACATATGTAAAGATGATATTTTTACTATCTATAAAATATAAAAATTATATTTTTTTCTTACTTATATTACAAAAATATTTTTTTTCTACAACTATTTTAAAATCTAATCTTTTCTATTTTAAAAATCTAATCTTTTCTATTTTAAAATCTAATCTTTTCTATTTTAAAAAAAAATTATATTTTCAAAATCAAGTCTATTTATACTTTCAAAACATCGCCATTTATATTTTCAAAACATCTCTAATTTCAGTTTCAAAATAATGCTAATCATACCTAATAAAAATAAAATAAAAAGCAAAACAAAAATAAATAAATTAATAAAAACTTATAGTTGAAAATCGTGAAAGGGGAGGGGTCTGCCTACGTTCGCCGGAGGTGGTGGGCGTGGTCGGAGGCGGCTGTTGGCGCGGGTCAGGTGGTGGGGTTTGCGGTGGTCAGCGGTAGGAGGAAGGGGGGTGTCGCTGTGGTCTTCGATGGAAGGGGGGTTGCCTTGCGCGGCGGCGCGATTAGGGGGAGGGGGGTTGCCTCGCGCGGCGGCGCGATTATGGGGAGGGGGGTTGCCTCGCGCGGCGGCGCGATTAGGGGGGGTTGCCTCGCGCGGCGGCGCCTCCTTCTTCTCTTCTTTCTTTTTCTTTTTTTTCTATTTTTTGATTTTGATTTTTAACGGGAGGGGGGCGCAAAGAAATATAGAGAGGAGGGAGGGTTTTAATTTTTAATTTATTTAATTATTTTATTTTCACCAAAAAACAACTTTTATTTTCGACCTCAAAATGAGGCCCACCGCCTGTCGTCTATAGCGTTTTACCCCCATTCCGAACACAATGGGATATGAATCACAGGCTGATTCGATCGTTACAATCAGTTTCCGTTAAAATCAACATATAACTCTATATATTGAATTTGAACGCGCATTTCAATTTACTGGGGTCCCATACTAACTCTAAAAATTGTAGAAAAATATTTTCTAGCTTCGTATTGACGATACGGTCCTAACAAAACTAGTTTCGTCGAATTCTGAGACCGTTGGAAAAATGGCCAATTTCCAATCGATTAAAATCAACTAAAACTGGTCAAACGCGTTTTCCTTTGCCATGCTCACATATTGATTCGAAAAATTATGAAATTTGGAATCTAGCAATAATTTAACATCACGGACCCAACAAAAGTGGTTTCGTCGAAATCCGAGGTCGTTTGCAAAATTCCCATTTTTAAGGGCCTGAATTCCATAGCGACTATTCAGAATTTTCAATTGGACATATCTTTTGATTCCCACTATGAAATCTTGATTTGTCGGATTCGTTGGAAAGATATTATCAATTAGATCCTAATGATTTTGGTTTTACTAAAATCCGGATTGTTTTGCACCCGGTACATTCAATTGAAGTTTGAAATCGAATTATCGAACTACCGCGCCATTTTCAATTCTATTTATAATTATATATAATTATTTCTATTCTAACGACGATGTATATAATATATACGTTCGAATTATATTCAAAATAAATTTCTCGTCGATTTTATTTAAAATAATCTATTTTAAATATTCAAAATTCATTAAAATCGCCAAAATAAAAATTTTAAACTGGCCCAGAATTCCGGGTTGTTACACGTTGAGTCTGTTTGTCAAGTGTGACCACTCTACGGAAAGGTTAACCATCACCCGGATCTAATGGATGTGGTTTCAGGTCAAAACTCCTTACCAATCAAAAGTTATGGCCAAAACAAGATCAACTAGGGGTAAAACGGTTATTTAAAAATCGACAAAAATCGTGAACATGGGAAATGACCCCAATAATCGTTCCCCAAAGTTACACGACCATACGACTTCATATGATAATGAAATAAATGTTATACGGTCCTCTGATGCGTAGAATGCGGGTCGTTACACAAGGCTATCCATCATTATTCCCTTATGTCATTCCAATAAACTTTTCCAATTCAACTTCATTCTGGGACATCCACCACATACACAGTTGTTAAAGCTATTGCAATATTGACAAAGAGTATGTCAATATCTAGCCCGATCATTTTAACAATGTATCATCATTTTACATAACATTGTCATTTTTATATTTCAGTGAACATTATATTTCAAGTCTCAAATCAGTTCAATATCCGGTTCGAACTCAACATTATTATATTTCAGTTAGTTCGATATTGGATTCAAAATTTGATTTTATATTTTCCATCACAAATTTTTTCATTATCAGGTTCAATTTTCAATTTCACAAATATCATTATGCAAATGTAATCTTTTACATTCAAAACAGTTTTGGGCTCAAATGCTTTAGACGAAATAGATTTGAGTAACATAGTTTTATCGTTAAATAGTTGAATTTAAATATAATTGAGAATTCAAAAATAATTTTAGTTGAAAATAGTATGAAGTTAGAAACAATTTGAAATAGTATAGTTTTAACAGAAAATAGTTGAAATCGATAGCATTACTTGGAAATAGTTTGATTTCTTTTAAACCATTTGAACCCGATTCCAAATTTCAGTTTTCATCTTTAACCCTTTCAAATATCATATTCCAATCTAGAACAAATTGCCAAATCATTCAAGCTTTAACTTAAAATCAATTCAAAATCAACTCCACTTTAATAGTTTCAATCGTGATTACCAATTTAAACATATTACATTACATTTGTTTCAAAACTTAAATTCTAGTTTAACTACTTTTTTTACATAAATTGGTTTCAAATTTTAATTTTTTAGATTCAACATTTGGAATATTTCAATTTTAATAAATTCAAATTAAATCTTAATTTAAACTTTTAAAATTAAAACTTGTAATTTCAAGAAAAAATCATTTATTGATTTCATTTAACACAAATTTATACTTTTGAAAACACATAATTTGACCAAATTTGTTGTTCATAGTTTAATTTTCTACCCTATCTCCAAGTGGTCATTTAATATAATTCAATTACACGAGCATATGTCATTTAAACTCATACAAATGTCATGAGCATACAATCATTTCAATCTATTTCTATTTCTCAGTTCAGGTATTCAATATCCAAAAGACACATATAACAACTTACACAATTTCAGTGTTATACAAGGTGGTGACAGGAATATGGTATAGTTAATACTGCTAGAACTAGCACCAGTCAACCATCACATCAACAATAGTCATATATATGTAGCAATCATCCAAACGACCAATATATTACTATAGTCACTGATTATCAAATGTCAATGTTCTAACTAGAAATTCGATTCCAATGATAATTTAATGTCATTTCAAATCAGCGTTAGTTTAGTGCCAATACAAATTTGAACTATTCACATTCAGTTTAAACATATATTTAGATTTTCAAGTAGCCAATTAAAATAACAAGCCACATCAATATCGGTTATCGCACATTGGTTGCCAACTAGTAGTTTTATTTATATTTGATGTCAATTTAAACTGCCGAATAAGAGTTAAATAAAACATATCATAAATTTAAGTTAATTTGCAAAGGAAATGTAACACCCCGCATTTTTAAATTAAAAATGTACAAATATGTATATATGCATAAATAGATAAATAATGGTGATGTATAATGAAAATTAATTAATATATGGAAGAGAAGGAAAAATTAATTCGATAACAGTGTGCGTAACGAAAAAGATAATAAAATAAGGATGCTTAAATTAAATATCAGGAATTAAGTAAAACGGACATCACCATTGCGTTCGTCTTAGAATTCTTCTTGGAATTGAGTCCAAGTTTTCGAAAATCGGACTTCGTATGAAAGAATTATGTCCTTCAGAAGATTCAAGAGAAATTCAGAAATTAAATAGTAAAATAACCCAGACAGGTCGACCTAGAGGTCGACCTATATCAAGGCAGGTCGACCTGTAGGTCGACCTCCCTTATAACAGGTCGACCTGGGGGTCGACCTCCCCCCAAATTTGGGCAAAATTCATTTTCTGCACCTAGATGCAATTTATGACCTGATACGTTGACTAAACAGCTATATAATGACCCTTAACCCATTCTTTTTCTCCACCCAAACCTATGGCGATGCCATGGCTCTGTTCTAACTCAAAATTTTCTTCTCCAAGAGATTTCTAGATCCACTTTCTTCCCCTTTTCCCTTAAAAACATTTATTCTTAAAATTAAAAGTTTAGAATCAAGACAACCTCAAAAATTAAAGAGAAAAAGGGATTCAGATCCGCAATTTACACTATGCAAAGAGGAGGAATTCAGATTCACAAATTATGTTGCGCAAAGAAATAAAAGATAGACCGGATCTATGGATTAGGGCATAAAATCAATCAAAGTTAAATCAAATCCACGAATTGAAGATGAAAAGCAAGGTGAGTAGAATTACAATAAACTTGTTGCATAATAGTATCATTCGTCATTCCCCAGTTATAAATTCAATTCAAGATTCATGTTATAATAATTGTTCTTTTATTCTCCTTCCTTTTTTTTTTGGATCCAGGTTATCGCGAACCTAGATGAAATCTTATTATACATACATACGATTGAAATATGGGAATATTGGGGCATAATTTATTTTATGCAATCGAGAAATATAATCTGTAATTTGGGGATTATGGCATAACGTTTATTATTGCAAATATCGGGACAATTGGCGAATTGTATATTGGGATTATTCAATGAAATAAAGCTTGAATTGGGAATTTTGGAGCGTATTTCAATAATGAATCTTTGGGTATGTTTTGGAAACATGAATCTATCTTGAATAGTGCGAAACTATGAATTACGATTTATAATGTTAACCTGAAATTGTGTAAATTTAATTGGAATTATTGAATATGGAACGAGATTGGGAAGAAATGATTTATTTCAAATCTAATATTGCGGGATTGAGGTTTTAAACTATAAGTTTAAATTTTGGGTTTTGGGAAAAACGAATCTAAAGGTAAGAATCCTAAAGTTGATAAAGGAACGAATAAAACTTAGCTTATGCGATTATGAGACCTCTTATGTGATGATGAAACTTAACTCAGAACCTGAAATTGATGCTTAACGTTCTCATAAAAAATTTTAATTGGCTAAAGATGAAACATGACTAACTCGAGGTTAGAATGAGGTTGCGGTGTAATTCTACCTGTCACCGCTTGGCATATCCAGTGGCCGCAAACAACAGGGTGTAATGTGAGAAGTTAGTCATTACGCGCTTAAACCCGATATTAGATTGAGTTGCAGTGTAAGACTGCCCGAAACCGCCCGGCACATCCAGCAACCGCAACAATAGGTCTAATGCGAGAGGTTGGTGCGTTAATAATCAATTAATGCTAATGACACATGCTAGTATGGTGGGGTTAGGTTAACAACACTTAACCAATTTTACATGATGCGTGGGTGGGTTAAGTCAATATGAACTGAAAGACAACACTTAACCAAATTTGTGGAATATACGAGTAATGCATGAGCGGGAAGGTAGGGTTAAGTAAAACTTGACATATGGACAAACTTAACCAACACAGTAATGGGGAATGATAACTACCTATTATAAACCAGAGTTGCGGTAATGTAAAATTAAATAATAGGTAAACTTGTCCTAGGGACAAGGGAAGATTATGACTTAAGATGTAATACAAGACTTGAAGGGGGGACGACTTATACTATGAAATAAGTTAATATAAGCTCAAAATGTGGGAAAGCACCTGGACGCTATCGTTTGATAAAGAAAACTTAAGTCATGTTTGAGTTCATTGGTAAACCTTAGTTAGCGAACTAAGTAAATAACGATAAAGGCAACCAAGTGTTGAACCATAGTTCGAGAACTAAGTAAATAATGATGATGGCAACTGGGTAATGAACCTTAGTTAGAAAACTAAGTAAAATGGCAACCGAAGTAGCGAACCGTAGTTAGAGAACTAAGTAATCAACGGTAAAGATAACTAAGTAAGTAAACCTTAGTTGAAGAGGACTAAGTAATAAACCTTAGTTAAAGAGAAACTTGGTAATTAGAATTGAAGGACAACATAAACGAGGATAACCAAGTTAATAAGACAAAGCAAGCACGTAATCAGACGTTTAGACATAAGGTCTAATAGTATGAAAGGATAAGGCGCTTGGACCAGTCCAGACGATAGGGGATGAATTACAAAACTTGGTAGATCATCACGGTGTCGTAGGGCGCGAGGGGGAGCGTACGTCCATCTAATCATATAGAAGGCTCCAATGGACTGGGTTACGAAGCACGCGGCTTTGAGGGGACGTGAGGATACTCTTGGTATCCTTCAGTGAGACTGCAGATGATCCGGCTGGGCTCACAGAGGTTAAGGTCTGCTAAGAAGAACCACGAGTATGCCTTGGTTGCAATAATAAGGCAACCTAAAGACTAGGATGGACCAGCGTGAGTCGGCGATAACCAGTTGGCCCTGTGATAACACGTCGTTGGCTACCTACCATCTTGAGCCAGTCGAGAACGAAAAGAGGAAAGGCGGAGAACTCCAAAAGACCATATACTTGCTATCTAGTTATGGGTGAGGTTGGCCAATAGGTTTGTGGGGGCATAGAGGGCCTGCATATGGTTCTCATTCTTGATATTCTTGGCTGCCTTTCATTAGATGTGGGAGGGGTCAATTGGACCATAGCCACAGTACAAACGGACATTAGCATCTACATCGACAGATAACTTAAAGCTCCTGACCGAGTTCCGTGTTCCTTGATTTGCCCTGCCACGAGACTCGGGTCGCACATATAGAGGACATGTGCAACCAGATATCTAGCACGTTTAACGATACGGTTGGGACGTAAAGTCTAGGAGCGTATATCGCTCGGGGTAGTGTGTCCTAAACTAGAAGGCATTGTTCGATAGGTAGCATAAACCCTAGTTGGACCTAAGTAGCGTAAACCCTAGTTGAACCTAGGAAGCGTTCGATAAAGTAAACCCTAGTTGGACCTAGGTAACACTCGATGGTAAACCCTAGTTGGAACTAGGTAGTATTCGATAAAAGAACCTAATAAGACCAAGGTTGGCAGTACAAATGCTTACGCAACAAAGGAATGGTGGTTTTACGCAGACGTAGTGAGAATACACACACACACACACATACATATATACATGAAAGCCCATACGACGTACGACATTGGATAAGGATCTGCGTACATATGACAAGATGACACGAGTTGGATAAGGGACTGAGTACGATGAAAAGAGGACATGAGTAGGGGTAACTACATATACATTGTATTAGGTTAATCTACTAGTGGATGAAAAAGTATAGCTTAAAGAACTAACATTGTTAACAACCTAATAACCAAGAAAATGCAACTGAACGGTATATGTAGGATTATATAGAAGTTTATTCTAAGTCCAGTCACACTGAACTTATGTTCTGAGCCCCTCCTCATTACATACTTTCAGGTTAGGTTCATGACAGATATGGTATAGCTTTGGATACTGGTTTAGTAGTATTGTTAATAAGGTAAGGCTATATTTGAATATATTATACTTTATTTCCTTCTGCTGTGAGATGCTTTGCTAGTTTTGACATGTTTCTTTATCTCTGTCTTTTTCTGCAGGATACCAGAACACCCAACTCGGGTTTCGATAGATTGGATTTTTGAAAAAAATTCGTTCTGTCGGAATCCAAGTTGTTACATCTGGTATCAGAGCTTCGGTTTAGTGTTCTTAGGGAGATAATGAGTGAACGTATTTGTATTTTCTAAAATGTAAATATATTATATATATAAACCTAAATCCATATGGTAGCCCACTAGGTATGGAAAGAGTTGGGATATTTAGTTTGTACACTAAAGTAATAAACATAGAAAATTTTGAGATCCTTAGGTGGTTTGGTTGGAAAGTGTACAATATGATTTGGTATTAGAGAAAGAAAGTATCCCATAAAGTTAAAAATGAAATGTTATTATTTCAGAGTAGTGGGTTTAGAAGTGAAACCTTATAAATTAGAAAAAGGTTAAAATGTGAAAAATGGATTAGGAATATGTATAATTGAGAGAATCGGTTTGGAATGAACCTAGGAATGCCTAGTTGAGTTGAAAGACCCACTTTGAGTCTAGCCCAATGATTAACTTTTAAAAACTTGAATTTGTAAAAGTTTTGGTAAAAAGATATTGTAGTATTTTCAAGTTTTGATCTTAAAAGTAATTTTGATGTTTAGTGCTTGTTGGGTTTTAAAAGTAAAGTGGGGTGTATTTTGTAAAACAATGATTATTTGTTTAAAAAAAAGAATTCTCTCATTAAAAGATGCATAATATAGAACATATATAGCTCGCTAGTTTTCATATTATAATATATGAAAGGATTGAAAAGAAAGTATTGCGTTTTGTAAAAGAAGATTTAAAATCTCTATTCTGTTAACAATAAATTTTGATTATTGATTTACAAAGAAATTTTGTTGGGTGGACAAAATAAGTTGCAGGAATAGAATAGATGTCTGCACCTTATAGCGAGTAGTTAAATTAACATTGTAATTATAAACAATGTAAGCCCGATAGATGTCCTTGCCTAGTCCAGTTTTGTGATTTGAAAAAAAATGTTTTGCATTTTATTTTGTAACATGTTTTTATGGTTTGGCAAAAACAAGTTTTGGAGAAGAAAATAAAGTTTTAACACTTTTAATTTTTGAAAGAGAAATGTAATGAAAAGAAAGAAGGCCAAACCATGTCTTAAAAAGAATGGAGTAGGTAAGGATTAGTGCCTAGAAAAGAACGAGAGAAAGTTAAAGCTACGAATTAAAAAATTTGAACCAACTAGAGATTGGTTGAGTTGAGTGATTCTCTGAGTGTCAATCTGATGTTGATTTTGGTCTTCGGGGTTGATGTTTAGGGAGTTATTCTCTTGCCAATTTATAGTCAGGGATTAGCTAATATTAAACTAATGGAAAATTTCCCGTAGAATGCATAAGCATTGAGAAACCTAGGTTTGTTGCTGGAGAAAAAGAAAAAGGATAGGCTAGTAATACACAGCACGGACTAGTAGTGACTACTAAGTAGTAACGGGCAAGTTAGTGGGTAGATCTTATTGTGTGGACTCGCAATTGTCTGAGATGACAAAATCCTAATATTCTTGGCCCATAGTAGTAGCTGTGTAGGAAGCCGTTTGAGTTGAAAACAGAAAAAGCTTATTTGAAATAATAAACTTAAGTAATTGGATTAAGTCAAATAAGCTAAGAAAGAGAAAAGCCTAACTAACAAGAAACAACAAATTCAGTAAGGCAACAAATGTGATGGGAAAGAAAATGAAAATCTTAAGAAAAAGATGAATAAATATGAATTTTTCCAAGATAAGTTGGAAAAGAGAAGAAATTTTCTTATGTGGTTGTGCTTGAATAGGAAAATAGGAAATCTTCATAGAATAGTTGTAACGACCCGTATTCTACACATCATAGGATTGTAGAATATTTATTTCTTTCCCATGTGAAGTCGTATGGTCATGTAACTTTGGGAAACACCCATTAGAGTCATTTTCCATGTTCATGATTTTTGTCGATTTTTAAATGACCATTTTGCCCTTAGTTAGTACTGTTTTGGCCATAACTTTTGACTGGAAAGGAATTTTGACCTGAAACCACTTCCATTGGCTTCGTTTGATGGTTTACCTTTCCGTAGAGTGGTCATAATAGCCAAACGGACTCACCGTTTGGGAGATATGGCTGAAATAAGGTTTGGAGGGTGAAAAAGTGCTTAACCGGGCCAAATCGGGTGATTAGTGAGTAGGCCCATAACCCATTTCGGGATTAGGGTTATGGGGAGGCTGAAATGAGATAGAGGATCATTCCATTTCAGTTTTCTAGCCTCCACTTATCACCAAGGAACCCTAAAAATGGCCTCCAACCTCTAAATCACCTCCAAATCATCTTTTGGTCAAGGATTATGCTTAGCAACATCTAATCAAGGGAGATCTACACCAAATCAACATTGGAGTTGCTGTTTAGGGTTGGGATTTGCATCAAATCAGAGATTTATTTCCGATCTTAGTTTATTTGTGGCTAAGGTGAGTGATTTGCATAGTTTTTCACTAATTATGGCTAATTAGGGTTGATTAGTGTTAATTAGCGAATTTAAACATGATAAAATTCGGGGAAAATATCCATAAATTCTTAAATGATGTTTTAGACCTCTGATATGAATTTGGGTTAATTTGGTTAAGTTTTGCTAATCCTATCATTAGTTTCACCTAAACATGCTTAAGGGGAAATATAGGGTTTTGGGTATGTTTGATCCATTTTAACCTATCATGTTGATGTTTTGATGTTTGTGGTTGATTATGCATGTTGCTATGACTGTATGAAATGCTTTGTGATTGATTTCAATAGTTAGAATGGTCGAAAACGTCGTCGAATGGCGTAAACACTTGCTGGAACAGTTTCAGAAAACAGTGCAGGGTTCGGATCGGATCAGATATGGGGCTCGGATCGGATATGTTGAACTGAGCAAGGAATCTGATCGGATCGGCACCTGACACTTGGGGAAATTGGCAAAAAGGAAGGCCACGCTAGCTGAACTGGGATCGGATCGGATTAGGGAGTAGGGATCGGAGCTGATAGGGGAGGACGGATCAGATCAACGTACGTAAAGGATGAGGAGGCGGATCGGAGCGGAAGCATGAACTGGAGGGGGAGTGACACCCGACTCGAACCGAGGAGAAACGCCCGACCCGAACCGAGGAGAAACGCCCGACCCGAACCGTACCAGAAGAAGACCGACTCGAACAGATGGAGGATACCCGACCCGAACCGATGGCTTGAGAAGGAACCCGACCCGACCTAGTATTGACCAATAACCCGAGATGCAAGGGTAGTCCAATATGGGAAGTTAGAGCTCAGGATCCAGTTGGGAACCAATGAGTTCACTTCATGGTTGGACTTTGCTGCGGGACGTGTGCTAAGGAGTTGTCGACGTTCATAACTTCGATTTTCCACTAAGAATGAATGATGGGCTACTTATCAGTGCAGTAGGGTCATTATGACCTGAGGGGCAAGGTGATGGTAGCAAGACTACGTTATCAGTGCAGTAGGGTCATTATGACCTGAGGGGCAAGGTGATGCGTAGTAAGACTATGAGCCAGCGCAGATGGGGTGAATAACTCCATGGGGCAAGTGGACATAGTAAGGATTGGTAAGGCTATGAGCCAGTGCAGTGGGGTTCTTGTGACTCCATGGGGCAAAGTGGATATAGCAAAGGATTAGTGGCTACGTTATCAGTGCAGTGAAGCCATTTATGACTTCATGGGGCAGAGTGATCGTAGCAAGGTATGTTGGGTGATCGAAGTGGTGAATATCGTATGCTTTACGCACTGAGTGAGAGATGTGAGGATGGATGCTATGTTTGATTGTTTGCCATCCCTATGACATGCACACCTCCCCCACCTCCGTATCTTTACACTGTTTGATATGGTACCTTAGAGTGTTGTACAGTATGTAGTGCTAACTCTTTGGTTGCAGGTCTAGGTTCAGGTATGTTTTAGTCTACCTGTTATTGTTCACTTTAGATGCTTATCGCTCATACCAGGCTTTATGTCTGACCCAGAGTTTTATGTCTCCTCTTATTACTCTGGGTGCTCACACGAGCAGACTAGAGACAGGTTAGCTGGTGATGCGCGAGTAGCTGATTCAGAGGCGGGCAGGAGGCTTCCACGTATGATATATATATACACACATTCTCCCTGTGTCGTTGGTGGTCGCTACTTGGGCATTAGTAGTGTACCTCCTTTATCTTACTTTTGCTTTGAGACAGTTTGAAAGTTGTAATAAGCTGTATTTTGGATTTCCGCTGCTATGATGTTTAGTTCTGATTTTCAGCTTATGCACTGTCTCTCCTGTTTTATGTCAAGTATGTTATTATTATATTTTGTTCTATGCGTTGTGAGACATTATACAGGTTCTTTGTATGTTCATTTCCTTCTTCCCTTTTCGTCTCACGACCCGTTCCGTGCTAACTGGACATGTGTACAGCGCACCTTTGGAGTAAATGTCGGTTGGTGCGGGGCGGGCCGTCACACTTGGTATCAGAGCTCTAGGTTGCGTAGTTAACCTAGGGAAAGACACTAGGGAGAGATAGTACGTATATGAGAGCGCGTATTTGTGATTACTTTGGTTTTCAAAAGCTATGTATATATATACTATTAGTAGTATAAGAATGAAGTCGCACTGCACTAGCACCACTATGGGGTCGTTAATCGTTTCCCTTTTTCAGATTGACGATGAGCCGAGACACGAGGGGTGCTGGTAGAGGGACCAACCCAGGGAATGCCGCTGACATGAGGGTGATGTTTACTAACCTCATGAGAGACATGCTTAGAGAAGTGCAAGGGACAGTTCCCAATCCCAGAGTTGGTGTTGTCCCAGTAGTGCAGGCGCCTAGGGTCGATTTCGCCAAGTTGTGCAAGGATTACACTAATCTTGGTGGAAAGCCGTTCCACGGAACGGAATCGGCCATAGATGTTCAAGACTGGATGGATAGCTGTGACCGTATCTTCGATGACTTGGGTCTTGAGGATGCGATGAAGAGAAGGCTAGCGTCTCGTCAGCTGCAAGGGCGAGCGATGAATTGGTGGAATGCCATTAGAACAGCTACTCCAGAGGATCAGGTAACTTGGGATCAGTTCAAGGCTTGCTTTAGCGAGAAGTTCATTCCAGCTGCCCAGAAGTCAGTATTGTTCAAGAGGTTCTTGGAACTCAAGCAGGGTGGCAGGGCAGTTTCTGATTATATTGCTGAGTTCGACACTTTGTCGAAGTATGGACTGTCTCTCATTGATACTCCTGAAAAGAAGAATGAGAAGTTCATTACTGGTTTGGATGGATACTTGGGGGAAAGGCTTATCAACCACATCGACGAGACTTTTGAATCGATTGTGGGGAAAGCTTTGAGATCAGAGAGTCTTTACCCTAAGTCAAAGACTGAGGCTGCATCTGCAGAAGGGCCAAAGCCGCAAGGAGGCAGTGGAGGCAAGAATAACTCTCAGAATAAGAGGAAGCAGGACCAATCTAAGGGTGGCCAGAAAAAGAGCAAGAAGGATGTTGAGTGCTTCAGCTGTGGAAAGAAGGGCCATTATGCTAAAGAATGTCGGGCCAAGCCAGCGGAAAGGAAGTGCTACAACTGTGGTCAAGTGGGACATCAGAAGGATAAGTGTCCGCAACCTCTTAAGGAGAAGCAGATTGTGAAAGCATATGCTATTGATGTTATTCCTTCTTCGTCGAATGCCCCAACTGCGGCGGAGAAAGGAAAGAATGTTGTTATTCAAGGTATGCTTTCTATTTATGATGTACCAGTTCGAGTTTTGTTTGATACTGGGGCTTCCCGTTCCTTCATATCTAGTGACCTGGTAGATAGGTTGGGACTGGAACCCGAGATAGTCGATAGACCATTGGTTGTGACGAACCCGATTGGTGGTTCGACTAGCCTTAGTATGATTTGCAGGAATTTGGTCTTATCGAGTCATGGATGTATGTTTGTACGTGATTGCTTTGTTTTGGGCTTTACTGGGTATGGCATTATATTGGGAGTCGATTGGCTCCAAAGATACGGGGTGGTGGTAGACTGTGAGGGCTTTTTGGTGACAGTGAGGGCGGATGATGGGCGGAGGGTAGTGTTTGGTAGTCTACCTAGTGATGGGGTTATGGCTAGTTTTGTAAATTCCCTCGACATCCCGCAAGATGAGTTGTCAGATGTGCCCGTGGTTGGCCAGTATCCGGATGTCTTCGAGGAGGTGACCGGGCTTCCACCACACCGAGGGATTGAGTTCCGTATTGATTTAGTGAAAGATGCCAGACCTATAGTGATGCCACTTCGTCGTATGGCACCAAGGGAGTAGCGAGAGCTCGGGGTGCAGGTCAGCAATCTTTTGAAGAAGGGATTTATTAGAAGGAGTGTCTCCGAATGGGGAGCACCAGTTGTGTTTGCCACTAAGGCAGATGGTTCCCTTCGTTTGTGTGTGGACTATCGCGAGTTGAATAAGGTAAGGAGGAAGAATAAGTATCCTCTACCGCAGATAGATGATTTGTTTGATCAACTGGAAGGAGCAAGAGTGTTCTCCCAGTTGGACCTCGCGACAAGATTTCATCAGCTTTGAGTAGCGGATGAGAGTGTTCCGAAAACGGCATTTAGGACGCCGTCTGGATTTTATGAGTGGTTGGTCATGCCGTTTGGGTTGACCAATGCACCAGCCTACTTTGTGGATCTTATGAATCGAGTATTCAGAGATCAGTTGAATAAGTTTGTTCTTGTGTTCATGGATGATATCCTTGTTTATTCAAGGACAGAGGAGGAACACAAGGGACACTTGAGGATAGTGATGGAGGTGTTGAGGAAACACCAATTGAAAGCGAAATTCTCTAAGTGTCATTTTTGGAGAAGGGAAGTAAGATTCTTGGGTCATGTTGTTTCAGAGAGTGGTATTGCCGTGGACCCTGCGAAGGTGGCTATGGTACAGGATTGGCCTACACCCAAGAATGTAAAAGATGTGAGAAGTTTCTTGGGATTAGCTGGATATCATCGTAAGTTTATCCAGGACTTCTCCAAGATAGCAGCACCGTTGACTCAGTTGACTAAGAAGAATCAGTCCTTCGTCTGGGACGGAGTGTGTGAGGATGCCTTCAAGAGTTTAAAGGAGAAGTTGACGCGTGCGCCAGTGTTAGTCATTCCTAAAGGGAATGAAGAGATGACGGTATACACGGATGCTTGTGGTACCGGACTGGGTGTTGTATTGATGCAAGGAGGTAGGGTTGTAGCTTATGCTAGTCGACAGCTAAAGCCGCATGAGAAAAAGTATCCTACCCATGATTTGGAATTGGCAGCGATTGTGTTCGCATTGAAGATGTGGAGACACTATCTCTTGGGAGAAAGATTTGAGTTGTTTACTGATCATAAATCGTTAAAGTATCTCTTTTCTCAGAAAGATCTGAATCTCCATCAGCAGAGATGGTTAGAGTTCTTGGCTTCGTATGATTTTGATATCGCATACACACCTGGGAAGGGTAATGCGGTAGCCGATGCCTTGAGTAGGAGACATGCCAGTTTAGGGGCAATGTTTCTTGAGTTGAAGCAACTGGAGTATATCGCGGGGTTTGATTTCAGACCAAAGTGCGAATTGGATCCAGTCATGCTAGCTAGTTTGACGATCAGACCCACTTTGATAGAGCGGATTGGTTCTAGCCAGAGGGACGATCCTAATCTATTAGAAATCATCTCCAAGTTAGAGATGAACATCGACGGTGAGGAGATGAATGTGTATGGGCTTGATCGAGATGGATGGCTTAGAAGGAATGGAAGGCTAGTTGTACCCAACGTAAATGATTTGAGGGATGAAGTGCTTAGAGAATGTCATCACTCAAAACTGACTATACATCCTGGTGGTAATAAGATGTATCGAGACATGAGACAGACTTACTACTGGGAAGGGATGAAAAGAGACGTTGGGAAGTTTATATCCAAATGCATGAATTGCCAGCTAGTTATAGCCGAGCAAAAGAAGCCTAGTTGGTTGTTGCAACCATTAGAAATTCCCGAATGGAAATGGGAGAAAGTCTCGATGGATTTCATCGATGGTTTACCAAGGACTAGATCGGGACATGATATCATTTGGGTAATTGTGGATCGATTGACTAAAAGTGCAAGATTTATACCAGTCAACTCGACCAGAACAGCAGCCAAGTTGGCAGAATTGTATAAGAAATGGGTAGTGAGATTTCATGGAGTACCCAAAAGCATTGTGAGTGACCGAGACCCGTTGTTCACTAGTGGGTTTTGGAAGAGCTTACAAGAGGATCTAGGGTCAGGATTACATCTCAGTACCGCATATCATCCTCAGACCGACGGTCAGACGGAGAGGGTGAATCGTATATTGGAAGATCTCTTGAGAGTGTGTATATTGGATTATGGTGGATCATGGGATGACCATTTGCATCTAGTAGAGTTCGCACATAATAATAGCTACCAATCCAGTATCGGTATGGCTCCATATGAAGCTTTGTACGGAAGACCGTGCAACTCACCATCATGTTGGATAGAGACTGGCGAGAAGTTTGTGCTTGGACCAGATGTGGTGAGAGAAACTTCCGATAAGATCAAGATCATTCAGCAACGAATGAGAGCTGCCCAAGATAGGCAGAAAAGTTATGCTGATAAGAGGAGAAGAGACTTGAAATTCTCCGTTGGTGACTTGGTATTTGTCAAGATCTCTCCGTTGAAGAGCGTGATACGATTTGGCAGGAGAGGCAAGTTGGCACCAAGATTTGTTGGCCCATTCCCTGTTCTTGAACTAGTCTGGAATTTGGCATATAGAGTTGGCTTACCAGAGAAAATGGCGGGAGTTCACAATGTATTTCATGTTTCCCAATTAAGGAAGTTCGTTCACGACTCAAATATGACTATTTCACCTGATCAGTTAGAGGACTTCGAAGTAGAACCCGAGGCGGTTGGGAACCGCAAGCCGATCCGTATTGTGGGGCACGATAGGAAGCAACTTCGAAGGAAGGCGGTGAAGCTAGTCAAGGTTCAGTGGGGCGAGGACGAGAATTATTGTACTTGGGATACAGAGGGGAGCATTAGGAAGGCATATCCAGAACTCTTTGCCTGGTAAGATTTACTTTGCGATTTAGTTATTCCGCATGCTAGGATAGACTTATTTTACTTGCTTTGCATGTTTGATGGTTGTTTTATGGTTGATAGGCATGCGGGACCTTTGTGTGTGTTTGGATTAGGGAATTTCGGGGGCGAAATTTCTTAAGGGGGGGAGAGTGTAACGACCCGTATTCTACACATCATAGGATTGTAGAATATTTATTTCTTTCCCATGTGAAGTCGTATGGTCATGTAACTTTGGGAAACACCCATTAGAGTCATTTTCCATGTTCATGATTTTTGTCAATTTTTAAATGACCATTTTGCCCTTAGTTAGTACTGTTTTGGCCATAACTTTTGACTGGAAAGGAATTTTGACCTAAAACCACTTCCATTGGCTTCGTTTGATGGTTTACCTTTCCGTAGAGTGGTCATAATAGCCAAACGGAGTCACCGTTTGGGAGATATGGCTGAAATAAGGTTTGGAGGGTGAAAAACTGCTTAACCGGGCCAAATCAGGTGATTAGTGAGTAGGCCCATAACCCATTTCGGGATTAGGGTTATAGGGAGGCTGAAATGAGATAGAGGATCATTCCATTTCAGTTTTCTAGCCTCCACTTATCACCAAGGAACCCTAAAAATGGCCTCCAACCTCTAAATCACCTCCAAATCATCTTTTGGTCAAGGATTAAGCTTAGCAACATCTAATCAAGGGAGATCTACACCAAATCAACATTGGAGCTACTGTTTAGGGTTGGGATTTGCATCAAATCAGAGATTTTTTTCAGATCTTAGTTTATTTGTGGCTAAGGTGAGTGATTTGCATAGTTTTGCACTAATTATGGCTAATTAGGGTTGATTATTGTTAATTAGCGAATTTAAACATGATAAAATTCGGGAAAAATATCCATAAATTCTTAAATGATGTTTTAGACCTCTGATATGAATTTGGGTTAATTTGGTTAAGTTTTGCTAATCCTATCATTAGTTTCACCTAAACATGCTTAAGGGGAAATATAGGGTTTTGGGTATGTTTGATCCATTTTAACCTATCATGTTGATGTTTTGATGTTTGTGGTTGATTATGCATGTTGCTATGACTGTATGAAATGCTTTGTGATTGATTTCAATAGTTAGAATGGTCGAAAACGTCGTCAAATGGCGTAAGCACTTGCTGGAACAGTTTCAGAAAACAGTGCAGGGTTCGGATCGGATCAGATATGGGGCTCGGATCGGATATGTTGAACTGAGCAAGGAATCTGATCGGATCGGAACCTGACACTTGGGGAAATTGGCAAAAAGGAAGGCCACGCTAGCTGAACTGGGATCGGATCAGATTAGGGAGTAGGGATCGGAGCTGATAGGGGAGGACGGATCGGATCGACGTACGTAAAGGATGAGGAGGCGGATCGGAGCGGAAGCATGAACTGGAGGGGGAGTGGCACCCGACCCGAACCGAGGAGAAACGCCCGACCCGAACCGTACCAGAAGAAGACCGACTCGAACAAATGGAGGATACCCGACCCGAAACGATGGCTTGAGAAGGAACCCGACCAGACCCAGTATTGACCAATAACCCGAGATGCAAGGGTAGTCCAATATGGGAAGTTAGAGCTCAGGATCCTGTTGGGAACCAATGAGTTCACTTCATGGTTGGACTTTGCTGCGGGACGTGTGCTAAGGAGTTGTCGACGTTCATAACTTCAATTCACCACTAAGAATGAATGATGGGCTACTTATCAGTGCAGTAGGGTCATTATGACCTGAGGGGCAAGGTGATGGTAGCAAGACTACGTTATCAGTGCAGTAGGGTCATTATGACCTGAGGGGAAAGGTGATGCGTAGTAAGACTATGAGCCAGCGCAGATGGGGTGAATAACTCCATGGGGCAAGTGGACATAGTAAGGATTGGTAAGGCTATGAGCCAGTGCAGTGGGGTTCTTGTGACTCCATGGGGCAAAGTGGACATAGCAAAGGATTAGTGGCTACGTTATCAGTGCAGTGAAGCCATTTATGACTTCATGGGGGCAGAGTGATCGTAGCAAGGTATGTTGGGTGATCGAAGTGATGAATATCGTATGCTTTACGCACTGAGTGAGAGATGTGAGGATGGATGCTATGTTTGATTGTTTGCCATCCCTATGACATGCACACCTCCCCCATCTCCGTATCTTTACACTGTTTGATATGGTACCTTAGAGTGTTGTACAGTATGTAGTGCTAACTCTTTGGTTGCAGGTCCAGGTTCAGGTATGTTTTAGTCTACCTGTTATTGTTCACTTTAGATGCTTATCGCTCATACCAGGCTTTATGTCTGACCTAGAGTTTTATGTCTCCTCTTATTACTCTGGGTGCTCACACGAGCAGACTAGAGACAGGTTAGCTGGTGATGCGCGAGTAGCTGATTCGGAGGCGGGCATGAGGCTTTCACGTATGATATATATATATATATATATATATATATATATATATATATACACACACATTCTCCCTGTGTCGTTGGTGGTCGCTACTTGGGCATTAGTAGTGTACCTCCTTTATCTTACTTTTGCTTTGAGACAATTTGAAAGTTGTAATAAGCTGTATTTTGGATTTCCGCTGCTATGATGTTTAGTTCTGATTTTCAGCTTATGCACTGTCTCTCCTATTTTATGTCAAGTATGTTATTATTATATTTTGTTCTATGCGCTGTGAGACATTCTACAGGTTCTTTGTATGTTCATTTCCTTCTTCCCTTTTCGTCTCACGACCCGTTCCGTGCTAACTGGACATGTGTACAGCGCACCTTTGGAGTAAATGTCGGTTGGTGCAGGGCGGGCTGTCACAATAGTCACATAAAATCCAAGTACGATTAGAAAAGAAAAATGGAGGATGTGAATTTTTCCATTTTATACCTTTTCATAACATAAGGAAATCGAATTTGGAAAATTAGATTTTCCTAAATTTCAAATTTAATGATGGGTGGTAGGGTTTTGGATACGACAATTGGGTGAACTATGCTGTTATTCTATAAGAGTATGGGAAAACTTGGATGAAAGATATTTTGATTTTTCAAGAATATATATTCATATAAAACTACAAGTATTTGTAGGATGTGAGCATCATGTTTTGAAAGAGTTTTTAAAATTTGCATACATATAGGTGGATCCAAATTAGGCATACACACTTTACTATGATGTATCTCACTTTGCACATGTGCACAATGTTTGTAACAATTGGATGCATACTTGATGGATGGATATTGCAAGGGATTATCTATTTTAAGCTTATCGAATTTCGGGGACGAAATTCTTTAAGGTTGGGAGAATGTAACACCCCGCATTTTTAAATTAAAAATGTACAAATATGTATATACGCATAGATAGACAAATAATGGTGACGTATAATGAAAATTAATTAATATATGGAAGAGAAGGAAAAATTATTTCGATAACGGTGTGCGTAATGAAAAAGATAATAAAATAAGGATACTTAATTTAAATATCAGGAATTAAGTAAAATGGACATCACCATTGTGTTCGTCTCGGAATTCTGCTTGGAATAGAGTCCAAGTTTTCTAAAATCGGACTTCGTATGAAAGAATTATGGCCTTCGGAAGATTCAAGAGAAATTCAGAGATTAAATAGTGAAATAACCCAGATAAGTCGACCTAGAGGTCGACGTATATCAAGGGAGGTCGACCTACCCCAGCCTGGTTGACCTGGAGGTCGACCTCCCCTAAAACAAGTCGACCTGTGGGTCGACCTCCCCCCAAATCTGGGCAGAATTCATTTTCTGCACCTGGACGCGATTTCTGGCCTGATACGTTGACTAAACGGCTATATAATGACCGTTAACCCATTCTTTTTCTTCACCCAAGCCTATGGCGACACCATGGCTCTGTTCTAACTCAAATTCTTCTCCTCCAAGAGATTTCTAGATTCAGTTTCTTCCCTTTTTCTCTTCAAAATATCTATTCTTAAAACTAAAAGTTTAGAATCAAGAAAACCTCAAAAATTAAGAGAAAAAAGGATTCAGATCCACAATTTACACTACGCAAGGAGGAGGAATTCAGATTCACAACTTACACTACGCAAAGAAATCAAAGATAGATCAGATATATAGATTGGGGCATACAACAAGTCAAAGTTAAATCAAATCCATGAATTGAAGATGAAAAGCAAGGTGAGTGGAATTACAATAAACTTGTTGCATAATAGTATTATTATCGTTCGTCATTCCCCAGTTATAAATTAAATTCAAGATTCATGTTATAATAATTGTTCTTTTATCCTCCTTCCCCTTTTTATTTTTGGAACTAGGTTATCTCGAACCTAGACGAAATCTTATTATACATAGGTACGATTGAAATATGGGTATACTGGGGCATAATTTATTTTATGCAACCAAGGAATATAATCCGTAATTTGGGGATTGTGGCATAACAATTATTATTGGAAATATTGGGACAATTGGCGAATTGTATATTGGGATTATTCAATGAAATTAAGTTTGAATTGGGAATTTTGGAGCGTATTTCAATAATGAATCTTTGGGTATGTTTTGGAAACATGAATCTATGTTGAACAGTGCACAACTATGAATTCCGATTTATAATGTTAACCTGAAATTGTGTAAATTCAATTGGAATTATTGAATATGGAACGGGATTGGGAAGAAGTGATTTATTTCAAATCTAATATTGCGGGATTGAGGTTTTAAACTATAAGTTTAAATTTTGGGTTTTAGGAAAAACGAATCTAAAGGTAAGAATCCTAAGTTGATAAAGGAACGGATAAAAATTAGCTTATGCGATTATGAGACCTCTTATGTGATTATGAAACCTAACTCATAACCTGAAATTGATGCTTAACGTTCTCATAAAAATTGTTAATTGGCTAAAGATGAAACTTGACTAACTTGAGGTTAGAATGAGGTTGCGGTGTAATTCAACCCAAAACCGCTTGGCATATCCAGTGGCCCCAAACAATATGGTCTAATGTGAGAAGTTAGTCATAACGCGCTTAAACCCGAGGTTAGATTAAGTTGTGATGTAAGGCTGCCCGGAACCGCCCGGCACATCCAGCAACCGCAACAATAGTTCTAATGTGAGAGGTTGGTGCATTAATAATCAATTAATGCTAATGGCACATGCTAGTATAGTAGGGTTAGGTTAACAACACTTAACCAATTTGACATGATGCGTGGGTGGGTTAAGTCAATATGAACTGAAAGACAACACTTAACCAAATTTGTGGAATATACGAGTAATGCATGAGCGGGAAGGTAGGGTTAAGTAAAACTTGATATATGGACAAACTTAACCAACACAGTAATGGGGAATGATAACTACCTGTTATAAACCAGAGTTGTGGTAATGTAAAATTAAATAATAGGTAAACCTGTCCTAGGGACAACGGAAGATTATGACTTAAGATGTAATACAAGACTTGAAGGGGGGACGACTTATACTATGAAATAAGTTAATCTAAGCTGAAAATGTGTGAAAGCACCTGGACGCTATCGTTTGATAAAGAAAACTTAAGTCGTGTTTGAGTTCATTGGTAAACCTTAGTTAGCGAACTAAGTAAATAACGATAAAGGGAACCAAGTGTTGAACCTTAGTTAGAGAACTAAGTAAATGATGATGATGACAACTGGGTAATGAACCTTAGTTAGAAAACTAAGTAAAATTGCAACCGAAGTAACGAACCTTAGTTAGAGAACTAAGTAAACAACGGTAAAGATAACTACGTAAGTAAACCTTAGTTGAAGAGGACTAAGTAATATACCTCAGTTAAGGAGAAACTTGGTTATAAGAATTGAAGGAAACACAAACGAGGATAACCAAGTTAATAAGACAAAGCAAGCGCGTAATCAGAAGTTTAGCCATAAGGTCTAATAGTATTAAAGGATAAGGCGCTTGGACTAGTCCATACGATAGGGGATGAATAACCAAACTCGGTAGATCATCACGGTGCCGTAGGGCACGAGGGGGAGCGTACGTCCATCTGATCATATAGAAGGCTCCAACGGACTGGGTTACGAAGCACGCGGCTTCGAGGGGACGTGAGGATACTCTTGGTATCCCTCTGTGAGAATGCAGATGATCCGCCTGGGCTCACAGAGGTTAAGTTATGCGTAAGAAGAACCAAGAGTATGCCTTGGTTGCAATAATAAGGCAACCTAAAGACTAGGATGGACCAACGTGAGTCGGCGATAACCAGTCGGCCCTGTGATAACACGTCGTTTGCTACCTACCATCTTGATTCAGTCGAGCACGAAAAGCGAAAAGGTGGAGAACTCCAAAAGACCATATACTTGCTATCTAGTTATGGGTGAGGTTGGCCAATTGGTTTATGGGTCCATAGAGGGCTTGCGTACAGTTCTCATTCTTGATATTCTTGGATGCCTTTCATTAGTTGAGGGAGGGGTCAAGTAGGACCATAGCCACAGTAAAAAAAGACCTTAGCATCTGCAACGACAGATAACTTAAAGCTCCCAACCGAGTACTGTATTCCTTCATTTGCCTTGCCACGGGACTCGGGTCGCACATATAGAGGACATGTGCAACTAGATATCTAGCACGTTTAACGATACGGTTGGGACGTAAAGTCTAGGAATGCATATCGCTCGGGGTAGTTTTTCCAAGACTAGAGGGCATTGTTCGATAGGTAGCATAAACCCTAGTTGGACCTAGGTAGCGTAAACCCTGGTTGAACCTAGGAAGCATTCGATAAAGTAAAGCCTAGTTGAACCTGGGTAACACTTGATGGTAAATCCTAGTTGGATCTAGGTAGTATTCGATAACAGAACCTAGTAAGACCTAGGTTATCAGTCCAAACGCTTACGCAACAAAGGAATGGTGGTTTTACGCAGACGTATTGAGAATATATATATATATATATATATATACATGAAAGCTCGTACAACATACGACATTGGATAAGGAACTGCGTACATATGACAAGATGACACGAGTTGGATAAGGGACTACCTGCACATGAAAAGAGGACACGAGTAGGGGGTAACTACATATACATTATTAGGTTAATCGCTAGTGGATGGATAAGTATAGCTTAAAGAGCTAACATTGTTAACAACCTAATAACCAAGAAAATGTAATTGAATGGTATATGTAGGATTATACAGACGTTTATTCTAAGTCCAGTCGCACAGAACTTATGTTCCGGCCCCCTCCTCATTATATACTTCCAGGTTAGGTTCATGATAGAGATGGTATAGCTTTGGATACTGGTTTAGTAGTAATGTTAATAAGGTAAGGCTATATTTGAATATATTTTATTTTATTTCCTTCCACTGTGAGATGCTTTGCGAGTTCTGACATGTTTCTTTATCTGTATCTTTTTCTACAGGATACCAAAGCACCCAACTCGGGTTTCGATAGATTGGATTTTTGAAAAAAATTTGGTCTATCAGAATCCTTGTTATTACAGGAAATTTTTAGTATTTTGTGCGCTTAATGCAATGGACATTATTTTAATTACTAGGACATGTTAAGTCTATAAATAGAGAGCTCGTGTATGTTGTACAGACATTCGAATGAGTATAAATGTCCTCTCTCTCGTATTTCTTCTATTTTGAGTTGTTTTGTAACAATTATCAGCACGAGGCTCTATATTTTATAATATATAATTAGATCGATTGTTTTTCTTATCATTATATGTATACTGAGTCTTTTAGTTTTTTAGCCTAGAATCTTTTCAATGTTTGCCTATTCATATGAAGACCTGGTATCAAGTTTTTTTTTTTGAATTTGTTCAGAAGGGATACCGACCGGGGTTGTAAATTCCTCCCTAATGCATCTAGCCCTGTCCTCGAGCACCACATAAGTGGTTGATCTTAAAGTATGCATATGGTAAGATCTTAGCATGTCATTCCGAGTTTAGAACCCTCAACACTGTTACCATGATGCAAAGTCCTTAACTGCTGGGATGCTGCTGCGGACTGGTATCAAAGAATATCGAGTTTTCATTTTTTCGCGGAAGCTTCATTCAGTTTTTTTAATATTATTTATATGGATCATTTACTCCATGCGCTAAACAAAAACAACATTCTTTTCCTTTTTATCTTTGAATCTTATCATTGCAAATATCCATTTTACGTTGAAATCTAAAGGTACTCGCTGTATACTTTAGGAGTGCATGTTTGTTATATTGTTTGACAATATAAATTCTCTCTCTGAAAATGACTATATGCTATAGGCTATGTACCATCTCATTGTTTCCCCATGCATGTTTTACATCTTAGTTTAATGTACATTTACTTCATTTTATTTGTCAAATCTCTGTCAACATGGCTGCAGGATATGTAGGCCATGCATTATGATGCCAAATACTTCATAATCTTCTTATTTTAGTATATGCATGCCTGATGCTAATTTTCTGTATATTGTTTTCTTCCAATAGTCTAATACTAATTCTTTATTGATACATTTTGCTTTCGGAATAACACACTAGATCATGCTGTGTAGATTTGATATAGGATATGGAAATGTAATAGTTTGTGTGTATCTTCAATGATTATTTGTAAAAATACAAGAGGCGTTATTGGCTCATGCATGGGCCGCCTAGGTATCCTATTATACCTATATTATATATAAGTTAAAAACTGGTATACGATTGCGTACAAGGCTACAAACTTTAGTTTACTTCAAAAATTTGAATTGATGTAATGTCGCAACAGTTGTAAGAACTTTATTTCATTAAATACATGCCATGTTTTGATTTGGTTGTAGAGGATGCCTATAACTACTTCCATTGCTGTAATTTTGTTATAGAAAATCTGTGCTCATATTATTGTACCTACTTGACAAATATGTCATTGCTTTCCCTCTTTATCTTGTATTGAAAAGTGGAATTAGTGTATTACTGTCACTACGCCATAGACTGCATTAGGCAACACCAGAGAAGTGATGCAAGAAGTGCCAAAAATGTTGCTATAGACCAAAAATTATTTGTGGCAATACTTTCTTGGTGTTGCATTTTGCTGCGTTGCCTTAGAATTAATGGCAACATCTTTGCGACCTTAAGGCAACATCGATACAGGTGTAGCTACAAGTACTAAATTTACCAAAATGCGGGGTCTACTAAAATCTGCATCCCAGGTTCTTGGAATCCTGTTGTGCCACTAAAATCTGTAGCCGGGTTCACAGAATCTTGTTGTGGGGCCCACATGCATTAATCTATGGAAACTATTTTACCATCCAATGGCAACACTATATCATAGCGATGACCATATTCCAACAATATATCATAGCTACGCCAGCATCATATAACATAATTCAAGATAACAACAATTAACATCACGTACAAAAATTTAAATTAATTAACCACTAACACAAGTACTACTTAGTCAACTACAAAATAACAAAACATAGACGATAAATTCAGTTTTACAGAGTATTTACAAACTCATCCAGTACTAAATTCATGTTTACATCAAACTAAAATAGTTTCAAAATATAGCACGAGACTCCAGCGCGTTCAGTGCCTCAACTACCTCCAGTACCTCTAGTGCCTTCAGTAACAAGTTCTTGAACAACTTCATCACTACCTCCTTCACTTGCAAAATAAAGCAGTTTCAAAAGTCATGCATTTCAGCAAAGCCTTTAGTACAACTATTGCATTTTAGCACAACCAAATTCATGCATGCCTTAGTTGCATAACTGCACAACAAACTATGGCCATAATAGAACTGAGTTGCATTTCAGCACAAAGACATTTCAGCACAATCTATGGCCTGCATACCTCAATTGCATAATTGCCTGATTTAGGAGACATGGCAGGACTCGTTCAAGTACAATCTCAACCATTGTTTCAATTACAAACTGACACGATCATTACTGATTGAAGAGAAAATAAAATTCTTAAAATTATGTGGTTCATTACTGAAGCATCAGTCTTGTACACGGTTAGTTACATTTTCACATTTCCTAAAACTTTTGTGAAGCCATGATCATCACACTACGCCGTAGCTAGCGGCAAAACACTTAAACAAAATAATGTAAGAATTAGACCGATGCTTCAGCAAGCGGAAATTTTAAGAATTCTGTAGTTCATTACTAGCAAACCATAAAATTAAGCAAAAATACATACCAGTAGTGTGTGTCTGTATACGATCTCCGATTTGCAGAATTTGTAAGGGCCTTGGACTACAAAAACAAGAAGTAAAGATATTTATCTGCCTTATTTGCCTGATTTAACTGTGATAAAACATAAAATTATACCTGAATTTTTTCATCTCCTCAAAATATTAAAAGTACTTTAAAATCCACAATTGGAATTTTGTCCAGCCTACACAAAATTGAGGAATTAATGTTAGAATGACATCAGTTACAAAAAGAAGCCACGAATATGATACATTAGTTACTTGTAAAATAAAATAGTCATTTCAATAAAATGTAGTCAAGGCAGAAGCAACGTTTTCTTACTTAAATTGTGTAGAACAGTTACTTAAATTAATATGATAGTGATACACAGAAATTAAGAAGCATTCTCTTTCACTTTGTTAGGTGCAAGGCGGATTCGTCTTATTAGAACATCATCTCTATAACAACCAACATCAAAATCTCGATTTCCCATTCTATAAGCAGGCTGGATATCATTCAAATCTTCATTTTCATTTACTCTATTGTTTTCACTCAAGTCGCTCAACAATTTCTCGATAACATTGTGGCGCATCTTATCAGTTGGATCTTCTATATAAAACACCTGTTGTACTTGTGAAGCCATAACATAAGGATCAAATTTCTAGCACAATCGATTAAAATTAACACGAGTCAGCCCATATAAATCTTTCTCTTCTTGGTACCAACAACATTTAAATAAAACCACACTAAATTCTCCCCAATAATCTAGTTCTAATATTCCTTTAATTGACCCATAGTAAATAACTTCACCAACCAATGGATTTTGATCTATCGAACTTGCAAAGCTAGTAGTTAGGCTGTCAAAAATACACCACTATTTGTGTTGTACATTTGGCATATCAGAACCTTGTATAAAATATGTATCCATTGATAACATATCCAGTAAACCTCTTAGCTGTTTGAAGAGGGCCCAATGAAAGCAGTTGTACTTCTTTTGAAATGTCCTCGTTTTTCCCAGCCTCTTCCTTTAACCTCTTCCAAAATTCTTCACTGTATTCTCTCTCTCTCTTATTTTTTTTTTGATGATGCATGATCATCAGTTAAAGCTCGATGTTCCTTAGAAAAAAGACCTGATTAATAAAAGATAGAAACAAAATTTCTAATTCTTCGATACTTACTAAAATAAAAATAAAACTTACTCAAGTAAACTCTCTATTTCCTCGTTACAACAATTGAATAGAACGTAACGATAATATTCCTTCCATTGAGAATTTTTAAGATGAATAGCTTTTCCATCTTTGTTTCTTTTTGTGCCAATAGGATATTCCAGATTTTTTGGACAGGTTTCAAATTGCCTTTTTTCTGCTCCATCACCACCTAAGAACCTTGAACAGAATATCAAACATTCTTCTGTAATATAACCTTTAGCAATGGTAGCCTCAGGTTTACTTTTGTTGCGAACATATGATTTCAGTTTACAAATATAATGCTCAATAGGAAACATACAACGAACATGTACAGGTCCACCATATTCAAGTTCCTTGCATAAATGAACTAGCAAGTGCACCATTGTATTGAAGAAAGCATTTGGGAATATCATCTCAAACTGACAAAGAAATTCCACAATTTCCTTTTGTAGCCCCTTGAGATGAGCCAAATCGATAGTTTTACTCCAAAAACTTTTTAGAAATGGAGTAATCTTATCATAGGTATTGCAACTTCAGGTTTTACAGATTTCTTCACGGTAAACTACATCAAGTAGTGGAGATGAAAATAAGAATCGTGCCTCTTATACCCTGCAATTTTCTTCTCTTTCTTGTTTACATACCGTTTGATATTAGCTGCACAATTATAAGGTAGTTTAGCACTATCCAACACCAAGCAAAATATTTCTTTCTCCTTGTTCGTCCTTTCAAATACGGCAGCCCTCATCTTAAGGTAATTCCCATCAGATGATAGAACCGGATGAAGGACCTCCCTAATGCCTATCTCTTGTAAATCATACCGAGCATTTAAATGGTCTTTCGACTTTCCATCAATATTTAGTAAAGTACTAAGTATGCTATCACAAATGTTTTTCTCTATATGCATAACATCAAGGTTATGTCGACATACATTTTGACTCCAATATGGTAAATTAAAAAATATTGACTTTTTTTTAAAAGGAGATTCATTTTTATGCTTCTTGACCTCTTTCTTCCCAAAAAAATTTCATAACCAACCAACAATTCTTCAATGTCAGCCCCGAATAAAATTCTGGAGGTGTTCCCATTCCAATTTCACTATTGAATCTTTTCTTGTCAAACCTCCACTGGTGTCCTGGATCTAAATACTTCCTATGATTCATGTAGCACATTTTTTTACTATGTTTCAAGTAAGTTGAAGAAATCTCGAAATGCCATACGGGACAAGCTAAATAACCTTTTATGCTCCAGCCGGATAACATTGCATAACCGGAAAGTCGTTGATCGTCCATAACACGCATGCACGTAATGTGAAATTATCACCAGTGAAGGCATCATAAGTTTGTATGCAAAGATCCTATAATTCTTTGAATTATGCGTTAAGAGGCTGCACGTAGATATCAATGTAATTGTAATTGATAGGAGACTCTGGATCAGGGATAAGGGTTGAAAGCAGCAATTTTTTTTTTGTCTTCATGCATAACCAAGGTGGAAGGTTATAATTTACCAATATGATTGGCCATGTGTAGTGCTGTGTAGTTATTGTGCGAAAAGGACTGAATCCATCAAATGCTACTCCTAACGTGATATTTCTGTTTTTAAAATGAAAAAAATGACATCCATCGTCTTCCAAACCTCGCCATCAGCTGGTTGCCGAAGTCTTCCATCATTTTTTCGTCCCCCTACATGCTATAACATAAGTTCTGCATACGCCTTGGACATGAACATCCTTTGCAGCCTTGGTTTTAGTGGAAAATAACGCATCACTTTTTCCAGTACTTTGTGAATCCACTTCTCCGGATCATTTTCAATTGCCACTTTCTTTTCCAGTATAATTCACCTTGAAAAACCACAAGTTTTACAGTTATTTTCCTTTTCATTTTCTGCCTAATATAGTATACAGTCATTTGGACATGCATGTATTCTTTGGTAATCGAGGCCTAAATCTTTAGTGATATTTTTGGTAGCATTGAAAGATTAAGAGATGTGGGCTTGTGGAAAAGCTTCATTTGTCAGCTATAATAAATAGCTAAATGTAGACTCGGTGATTCTATGTAGTCATTTTAATGAATAAAGCCTGACAATGAAACTTAATTGCGAAAATTTAGTACACCCGGGATATAATGGTTGCTTTCCCTCTTCAACATGTTGATGAAATTTTCTAGCATCAAAATCTATTCCATTTGATCCATCAGAATATCGAGAGTGTCATTTTACAATATCGATAGTGCCATTTTACAGAATATTATGAACTCATTGAATGTTTGTTAATTGCTAAGCAAAATAACGAATTGCTTATTAAAAATCATTCCTTAAGACTACTCCAAAAGAGGTCATGGCAAAGGTAGAGGAAGTATTCATGGACATGGACGTGGATACAATCCCAACAGAGGTGGTTATAGTGGTTTTGGAGGCAACAAAATTACTAATTTTAAAAAGTAGTAAAAGAAAAATAAGCTTGAAAATAGTAATAATTCAGCTATAAAAAATAAAAGGCATTATGAGGAAGTTTACTATAAATGCAGATGACCTGGTCATTGGTCATATACTTGTAGATCATCAAAGAAAATCATGGAAGAATATCAAAAGTCAAAGAATATAGAGACAAATGTCACTAAGGGATTGTCCGATAATACTAACTTGAAGTTAGACGATTTCTTTGACGATTATGATGGAAATTTCATTAGCAGTGAAAACTAATATGCAATGTTTGAAGATATGACAGAAATGATCAATTAGTTGCCTGAAACTTATCATGTGGTTTTTAATTTGTTTCATTTCCTTTAGCATGTATTAGATTGAAATTTCATTTATCTACTTATTAATTTATTTTTATGGACTTACTGATGTAGACATTGATAAGTAGTTTGTTTTATAACATTTATTTATATTTATAAATTATTTCAGTGATTGACTAACTGTTTTATCTTTAATTCTTAAGGTATGGACCATTTGTGATGATATATGCTTGCTTGATAGTACAACTACTCATACAATTTTGAAAAATCCGAAATTTTTCTCTGAATTATTTGAAAATATTTCAGCTAAAGTTTCAACTATAGTTGGTTCAGCTAATATAATTAAAAGGGTCCATAAGAGCCCATATAGTGTTACCAAATGGTACATATATATTCATTCAAAATGCACTGTATTCAAGCAATTCTAAAAGAAATCTGCTTAGCTTTAAAGATACAAGAATGAATGATTATCAAATTGAAACTATAAATGATTACAACAAAGAATATCTTTGTGTTATTTCTAAAATTGAAACCTAGAAGCTTATTTAATTTTTTTGGTACACTTTCAACTAGATTATATTTTACAAAAATTGGCATAGTTGAATCTCATTTTGTAAATACGAGCCAGTAGTTCACGAATATAAAGAAAATAGTTCTTTGGTATAATCGTTTAGGTCATCGTAGATCAACTATGATACATAAAATTGCTAAAAAATCAAATGGACATGATTTTTCAAATCAGTTGAATTTACCAAGTGATTACATGTGTACCTCATGTGCATAAGGAAAATTAATTACTCGACCTTCATACAATAAAATCACTTCTGAATCTCCAGCATTTCTGCAAAGAATTCAAGGTGATATATGTGGTCCAATTGATCCCACTTGTGGACCAATTAGATGCTTTGTAGTATTAATTTATGCATCAACTCGTTGGTTACATATCCGCTTGCTCTCTACTGGAAACATGGCACTTACAAAATTATTTGCTCAAATGATTAAATTCTAAGCACACTTCTTAGATCAACAAATTAGATCAATCCGACTAGATAATGCAAGATAATTTGCCTCTCAAGTATTTGATGATTATTGTCTATCATTGGTAATTAAAGTTGAACATCTAGTAGCTCATGTACACTCTCAAAATGGTCTGGCTGAATCATTAATTAAGAATTTGCAACTTATTGCATGGTCGTTCCTTATGCAATCAAAGCTACCTGTTTCAGCTGAGGGGCATGCAATTTTGCATGCATCGAAATTGATTAAAATTAGACAAACGACTTATCATCATTTTTCACCATCATAGCATTTAACTGGATCCTAACCAAATACTTCACATTTACGAAAATTTGGTTGCTATGCATGTACCCATTAGTCCTCCACTTCATACTAAAACGGGTCCATAACAAAGGTTGGGAATTTAGGTGGGATTTGACTCACCTTCGATAATTCGTTATCTTAAACCTCTTATACGTGATGTCTTTAATGAAAGATTTGCAAATTGTAAATTTGATGAGTCAATTTTCCTGCCGTTAGGGGGAGAGACCGTTCCAGTAGAACAACGTGAAATTTCATGGAATAATCCATCTATCTTTCATTTGGATCCACGTACCAAATAATGCCAATACGCGGTACAAAGAATTTTGCATACTCAGAATATTGCAAATCAAATGCTAGATGCATTTAATGATGCTACAAAAAAAACTAAATCTTACATTCCAGCAGTAAATGCACCAGCTAAAATTGAAATCCCTAAAAGACCAATATCTGCAAATGAATCTAAAGCTAGAAAAAAACTTGGAAAACTGATAGGTTCAAAAGACTTGGCGCATAGCAAAAAAAAACTCTAACGAAAAATCATTAATTACACCCCCACCCCCCGAAGAGGTTATAAATGAACGAAAAGGATAACTCAGGAGAAAAATCCTATTCTCCTAAAATTAGTGAAGCAACCGTTATCCTAGGAGAAATAATAAAAGCTTCCGAAAATAAAATGGTATCTAATAATAATGAGATCTCAATATTTTATATGAATTATGGAGAAATGTGTGATCGAAGTAAAATAATAGTTGATGATCTATTCTCATTCGTAGTAGCTACCGAAATAACTTAAAGTCATGACTATAATGAGAATAACGATGATGAACCAACTAGCATAAATGAATATTGAAAAAGACATGATTGGCCAAAGTGGAAAAATGCCATTCAGGTTAAGCTAGATTCACTTAAAAAAAACATAGTGTATTTGGACCAATAGAGAAAACACCAGAAGTTGTTAAACCACTAGGTTATAAACGGGTGTCCCTTAGAAAACAAAATGATAAAAATGAAGTTGTGAGATAAAAGGCACGACCTGTTGCGCAAGGTTTCCTACATAGAGCAAGTTTTGACTTTAAAGAAACATACTCTTCTATTATGGATGTCATAACATTTCGATATTTAATAAGCCTAGTTGAAACGACCCGGATTTTGCCCGACCCGATCGATCGAAAGATCGACCAAGACCATTCAAAACCCGAATGCGTTTACTTTGGGAATACAACACATCAGAATAGATAACAATAGACTTTTACAAACATTATAATAATGTTACATCAGAGTACAGAATATAACATAGTACATTGATAAATAATACAGCGGAAGATTTAATTACAACAAAACTAATACAATGCAGCGGGATAATTAAATTAACACAGCGGAAGACCATCAATGCTCTGGGCATAGCTCTAAGCTTCAATCCAGAATCCTGCTCAATATCTGCAAAATAAGCTACTCGACTACCCATGTGGAAAAGAGGGTACCCGGGTTTGCAAAGTGAAACAAACTACGGGTCAGCCATGAGATTGGTATGAGAAATCTTTATTTAACTTAACTAATAAGGAGGCTAATCACAGGACCATGCCGCTATCGCGGAACGGGTTTACTCCATTGGATTGCCAGTTCATAAATAAAGTAAATCATTAAAAACAATGCAATGCTTTTTTTTTTGAAAAATGAAACCATTATAAGACTCAGGTCCCAACACACAACGCAACGCAAGCCGGAGGATAGAGTTTTACCTTATAATGGTCAAAAATGCTTGATACGATAAAAATGGGTTTGATATTATTATTAGTGTATATATGTTTTAAAAACGTTTCAATCATAATGTATTAATCATAGACAGCATAGCACCCCATCCTACTATGTCGCCATATATTGGTATACATTCAAAACCGCAGAGTGTCATATTGGAAATTGGGTTTCCATCATGATTCAAGGCTAGGAATGATCTCCTGACCGTTACGAGACACTCTAGCAAAGTCTCGGGATTCGGACGCTTGCGAACCCTTAGATCTTGCAGGTCCGGTCCCCCAATAGTGCAATGGGTTGGATTGACAATTCCTGGACACACGCTTCCCGATCCTATTGGACCTATAAATTGGCCATTGCGGCCAATAAAAATCCGTGACGCCTCAAAATCCATCAACCACATAAGTAAAATGTCGGGCCGTGTTATACCCAAACACCACTTCTAGCTAGAAAGAAATGTGTGCACTCCCTGCGTTCCCTTGCTCTGTATTTGACTCTACCGGGGTGTGAGGCTCGTGAGGCAACAAAATACACAAAGCTATGCCTAAATAGGCTATGTTTTGATCATTATCCATAAGGCTCTTCTTTTCAACAAAATCCTTGATCAATTGCATCTTGGCATGCCACGTTGACAGTCCATACCATGCGATTGATAACTATCAACAGACAACCTCTAAGGGTGTTAAGCAAGAGAATAAATTCTCCGCCACCAACGTTGTATGTTAATAGAAATCAATTTACATAGAACGAAATTCAACGTCAGACACACATCCATTTACAAGTCCGTTTTGGGTCTGAACAGAACCGGAGGCACCTTATACCTTGCATATCCGAACGATCAACAATACGTCCGGACAACTACCACTGGAACGATCAACAATAAGAAGAGTGATACCTTCATTTGCCTACAATTCTATTTTATCAAAATACTATTTGTGTTTAATTCTTATTTGACAAAAATGTCCTTTTTGGGTTTCAGTCATATAATTTGACAAAATGAGTGTTTGATTCAACTAATATAAATTGACAAAAGTGACTATTTTGTTCCAACCTTTTTAAAATGACAAAATTAAATAAATTTTGTCTCATTCTATTTAAATGATAAAAATGTATCTTTTTATATTGCAACAAAAGGACAAATAAACCTTCTCTATCTTTTTATTGAAGCCAAGATGACACTAAAGATATACCTTTGTAACACCCCACCTCCGCTAGGGTCACTCACAAAGGGAATGCACTAGTTTTGGTGGAGTATTATCTAGGTAAACATACACAGAGATATCACAAGGCAGAACATAAATAAAGCAGCGGTAGAAATTAAAAACCAACTTTTTTATTTATTTCAAGAAAAAGAGTCAAAACCTCATATATCTAAGGTACAAATTATTCCATTACATCAAGTTCCAAATTAAGAAGCATAAACTTAAAACAAAAGTAAATTATTCCCCATAAATAGCAGAAGCAGCCATAGCATAGCCCAAGACCAAACCGTACATGAGCTGTCAGAAAGCAAGCTAAATCCAAGCTAAGAGCTAGTGTTTCCTCCCTGAGAACCTGGGAGGGGGGATGAAAGAAAAAGAGGCGAAAGAAAAAGGGTCAGTCATAAAGACTGGTAAGCCCCAGTGACTTTTAGTATGAAAACTATTAAAGGTAACATGATATGCGAAAACTGGAATTAAACATAAGGATGATAACAGAACTTGTAGGATAATTAAGATAACAAGATAAGTCAAGTCTAGCATCGCATATTCAAGGTTCGTTGCACCCACTGTACTAGTTCTAACCCATGTCAAGTATTAATCATGAAATGATCCCTTAGCCCAGTGTCATGAAGTGATCCATTACGGGGTCCTACGGTACGATCTACTAGTCGATCGGTGTAACAACCCGTATTTTCAACAACCTGTAATAATGAAAATCGAGGCAGAATTTAATTATAAAATATGAATCAAGGGAAACGGGCTACGCCATTGCGTTCGTCTCGGAAAAATACGCGAAATAGAGTCCGAATTTTCGAAAATCGGAGTCCGTGTGACCCAGTTAAGGCCCATTGAAGTTTGCAGAAAATTCCTAAGTAAAAACAGATTTAAATTTTAAATTAAGAAACTAGGGTTAGGGCAAACTGGGCAGGCGGGAAAAATTCCCGCCCAGGACCCCATGTCGACAGGCCTGTCGACAGGGGTCTTAGCATGTCGACTGCCCTGTCGACAGCCCTGTCGACAGGGGGTGCCCGGGCTGTTTAGCCTGGTGCACCATTTCTGATTAGGGCTTGGTCTTGTGGCTTGTTTCTAGAGAGTTCCGAGATCTGATGGACCTAATTGAATCTAGGGTTAATCCTATGGTCCAAATCACTAACCTAATCTATAAATAAGACCCTAACCTACCCTAAATCATTCATTATTCATCCTAGCAACTAAACTATGGCAAAATCAAAACTCTCATGGCCTCCACCCTCTTCATACAATTCCTAAATTAATTCCTAAGTGATTTTCCATGCATATAAGTATATTTAGGCTTGTATGATCCTCCTTAGCTTGCATTAAAGGCTTGTTTCTCTATTGGCATCATAAAGGAGGAGTCTTGATCAAGTTTGCTTGCATTTGGGGGTTTTAATTAGTTGCATAAGGGGTTTCTTACATTTGCTATACTCATTTGAGTCCGCATAAGCATTGTAAGCCCTCTTACCTTCATTTTAGAAACTCTAAAGTTAATGTGTGATGAAAGTTGGGGTTTATGCATGTTTGATAAGTTATGCATGTTTATGCAAGTTTGCTAAGCCATGATTTGTATGTTTATTGAGTTATGCATGTTTATGCAAGTTTGCTAAGCCATGATTTGCAAGTTAATTGAGTTATGCATGTATACTAAGCCATGATTTGCAAGTTTAATAAGTTATGCATGTTTATGCAAGTTTGCTAAGCCATGATTTGTATGTTTATTGAGTTATGCATGTTTATGCAAGTTTGCTAAGCCATGATTTGCAAGTTTAACAAGTTATGCATGTTTATGCAAGTTTACTAAGCCATGTTTTGCAAGTTTAACAAGTTATGCATATTTATGCAAGTTTAAAATGACAAGTTGTGCATGTTTGACAAATTGTGCATGTTTGACAAGTTATGCATGTTTATGCAAGTTCACTATGCCATGTTATGCATGTTTAATAAGTTATGCATGCTTATGCAAGTTTAAAATGACAAGTTGTGCATGTTTGACAAGTTGTGCATGTTTGACAAGTTATGCATGTTTATGCAAGTTCACTATGCCATGTTATGCATGTTTAATAAGTTATGCATGCTTATGCAAGTTTAAAATGACAAGTTATGCATGTTTGACAAGTTATGCATGTTTATGCAAGTTCCCTATGCCATGTTAGGCAAGTTTAACATGTTATGCATGTTTATGGCAATATGCAAGTTCACTATGCTAAGTTACGCAAGTTTAACATGTTATGCACGTTTATGGTAATATGCAAGTTCACGATGCTAGGTTGTGCAAGTCTAACATGTTATGTGTGTTTGTTGTGATATGCAAGTCCATCATGTATGTTGTGCCAAGTTCCCCCTTCCTATCCTTTATGCGTTATTACGAATATGTAAGCGATAGAATGACGTTGGGGGGTTTGGGTAAACTTAAAATACATGAAAATATAAGATTGGGAATTTACCTATTAAGTTAGGTCTACCCCTTGGGAATTTACCTATTAAGTTAGGTCTACCCAAGTAATTGTTGACTTGTAATTAAGTTTTGAAATAAAGTGGACATGACACTTAGAAAACATAAGTGTGGCCAACTCGAGGTTGGGTTGAGTTTGTAGCGTAATTCTACCCGGAACCGACCGGCTTAACTAGTGGCTACAAACAATAGGACCCAATGTGAGAAGTTGGTCATGGGGTGCCAAGACCCGAGGTTAGACCAAGTTGTGGTGTAAAGCTACCCGGACCCGCCCGGCCTAACTAGTAACCACAACAAGGTCTAATGTGAGAGGTTAAGGTGCATTAAATTAATTAATGACTCATGATTAGGGTTAAGTCAGGGTCCACTAATACTTAACCAATTTGGGGATTCGAGGGATTGAAATGGGGTTAAGTGGTGAACCGTTGGTTGCACTTAACTAGTTTAATCCATGATTAGTGAAGGGTTAAATCACACTTAACCCTCTTGGGAAACCCTAGCAACGTGGTCTGTTCTAACAGTAATCCCAGTTTGGTATCATTCACAACCCTAGAAGCTAGGCTAGGGCGGAGCACGATTACTGGACGGATGTAAGCGACCAAAGGGCGATGGCCGAGTGGTACAGCGGTGCGGGTCCAGGCGGGCTACGGACGTGCACGTAGTCCGGTGTTGGACAAACTCGAGGCACGGGTACCAGTAGGTTAGGACTGTGCATTATTGCTTAAGTGTCTAGGGTTGACACCCGGGGGCTTGATACACCCAAAGGTGGACCCAGCACAGTCTAACTACAACCATATGTGGGCCATATGGACACCAACACTTGACGTGTTAGGTTTATAAGGAGCCGATCGATTAGACCGTTGGGCTGGACCTTGTATTAAGGTCACCTCATGTTATTGGGCCAAAGCTTGGGCCGAGGGATCAATACCTGTTATGTTGGGCTGCTAGTACACCGTGGTGCAAAACTTAACCATGTTTATGTGATGACACCTCTATCTATCTTGTAGTTAATTTATCCTGCCAGTATGTTGTTATCTATGATCATCTCAGTTTCCATCATGATGTTAACTTTATTAGTTTATAGACTAATCGTAGCAGGGCTTACTCAGTCTTTTTGACTGACCTGTTTTCTTTCGCCTCTTTTCTTCCGTTCCCCCCCCAGGTTCTCAGGGAGGGAATACAGGAGCCTAGCTTGGATCTTAGCTGCTTTCTTGGATAGCTCATGTATGCTTTGGACTTGAGCTCGCTATGGTTTTTCTTCCACTTTGGGGATAGCTACTTTTATGTTTTCTTTTTCAGTTTCAGATGATGTTATTTCATGTACTAGACTTGTTTATTTGGGAAATTGACATTTTGATGTACCAGACTTGTGTTTTTGAAATGGTTTAAGAATCTTCCGCTGTTTTAGCTACTTACTCTGTATATATATATATATATATATATATATATATATATATGTATGTATGTCATGTCCTGCCTTGCTATATCATTATGCATGTTTACCTTGTTTTAAAAAAAAACGCCCCACCAAAGTCAGAGTCGCTTGAAAGAGCCACCCTGGCGGAGGTGGGGTGTTACATTTGGTATCAGAGCATATGGTTTACGAGAAGAGATAAAAAGGTTTTTAAAACTTTTGAAAAGAAAAACTATTTTCAAAAACCAAGTATAAAGTATTTTCCAAAGAAAAGTCTAGTTGTTTTTAAAGGCTATTCCCCAAAAGCCATTAGCACTATCCTTTGACCCCTCGTTTGAACTCTTTTCTTTTCGTTTCCAGCATGTCTGATAACCTCATCTTGCCTGTAGGAGTAACAATACCCGATTGGTTTCGTCGGTACTTGGAAGTCACGGCACCGGTCCCGGGTGTCCCTAATGTTGTCTTCCCAGTTGAGGCCGCTGTTCCTCCTCCTCCCGTAGCTGATGTTCCTCTTCCCCCTCAGCCTCCACAAGCGGATTTTGCGGAAACTTGCAAGAACTTTAAGAGGATGGGTGGCAAGAATTTTAATGGAACAGAGACTTTTGTAGAAGCAGGGAATTGGTTGAAAGAGACCGAAGATCTTTTAGCCACCTTTGATATAGGTGACCGCAGGAAGGTTTTATTAGCAGTATGGTTGCTAAAGGAAGAAGCTGCACGTTGGTGGGTAGTCACCACCGCGACCAGGCCAATTGAGACTTGGGATGACTTTAGAGGAAGGTTTGGACTGAGATTCTTATCACTGAAGCAAGGGGACATGACTATTAGGGAATACATAGATAAGTTTAATCAACTGGCTCGTGTCGATTTAGACTTGGTTAATACAGCTCAGAAGAAGGCCCTACACTTTGCTCTAGGATTAAACGAGCCATTACATGGTTTGGCCATGTCTCATATACCCTTGGGGGCGACTTTCGAGAATTTGGTGAATTTGGCCCTACTTCAAGAAGAAGATAACAATTACAAGAAAGAGGTCAAGGCGAATGAGTCTCAAGGCAAGAGGGTAAATTCCGGGAAACGGGGCAAGAATAACAACAACCGCAAGGACAAGCCAAGAGAGAATAGGAAATGCAACTTCTGTGGTAAAGTTGGACATATAGCCAGGGAATGTAAGAAGAAGGAGAAGAGAAAGCGGGGCGAATGCTTTCATTGTGGTGAGTTTGGACATCTCAGCAAGGATTACCCGAGGAAACAAGGGCAAGGTCAGACTCAGTGTGCAGGACTATCTGGAGGGCGAGTTCATCCCCTCAATACCGTTCGTCCAGCTTATGATAGAGGTAGTGTTTCTGTTGAAAGTCTTGTTTACATTTTCTGATTTTCCTTGTTCGTACTTTGTTTGATTCTGGCACATCGCATAGTTTTATTTCATCTGATCTAGTTGAAAGTTTGCACCTAAGCACTAGTCTAGTTGATGATCCCGTATGTGTTTCAAATCCAATTGGGGGTTCTGCCCGTTGTCTGTGGTCTGAGTGGATTTGAAAATTTCTATCTTGAGTATAGAATTCTCGTGGAATGTTTTATTCTCGGTTTCAGGGGATATGGGTTGGTTTTGGGCATGGAATGGTTGTCCTGTTTTGGAGCCATTCTTGGTTTTTGTATATAGGGGTGTGAGGCTCATGACTCGCCTCGGTAATACCCTAGAAATTTCTAGCAACCCTATGGGTCCCGTCATGATTGTTATCTTGAGTCCCTCAATTCGTCTATCGATAGTTTGCAATCTGTGAGGGTGGTCCGAGAATATCCCGATATCTTGGGGGAAAGAAAAGGGGTTACCCATAGACGTGGGATAGATTTCCGCATTATCTGGTTGGTAATACCAAGCCAGTTTCGTGGCCGGTTAGGCACATGACCTCACAAGGTGAGAGTTAAGAAAACAAGCCAAGGAGTTGCTTGAGAAGAACTTCATGAGACGAAGCCTTTTTGAGTAAGATGCTCCAGTAGTATTCGTTACTAATGTGGACAGTTTGCTTCGTCTATGTGTTGATTATCGAGAGGAGACAACCGTTATCAAGGGTTGACGATTTGTTTGATCAGCTTGTAGGAGCATCTGTTTTCTTTTGATCCAGCTACCAGATTCCATCAGCTTAGGAGGGCTGAGGATGGAATTGACAAGACTGAGTTTAGGACTCTAGATGGATTTTTGCAATGGCTAGTCATGCTATTTGGTTTGACTAAGGCACCCGCATATTACGCGAACTCGATGGGTAGGGTGTTTAGGGGGTCCTTGAACAAGTTTGTCATGGTCGTCATAGACGATATTTTGATCTCCTCAAAAGAACGAGGAAGAACATGCTATACATCTCAAGGAGGAGATGGATACGCTTAGAGCCACCAGTGGAAGGTCAAGTTCTCCAAATGTCACTTTGGAGGAAAGAAGTTGGATTTCTTGGGCACATAGTTCTTAAGTAAGGCTTAGCGGTGGATTCCGCTAAAGTGGCTGCGGTTTAAGACCGGAAAGCTCTGAGAAGGGCAATTGAAGTAAGAAGCTTTCTCCGTTTGGCTAGTTAGTTAGCATTCCCGGAGCTTAGACTTACTCTTCTGGATCAAGAAGGGGGTTTCACAGGAAGAAGACCCGCAGTTAGTCAAGAACATGGACCAGTTGATTCGAGGCGAGATGTTAAGTCACCTCGCTAGATATATTATAGATGACAAGGGATGACTAAGGCGCGATGAGAGATTATGTGTTCCTCGAGTGGAAGACTTGGTAAAGAAGGTTCTTGAAGATACGCATCACTCGAGGAGGTGGCCGAGTTGGTCTCAGGATGCAAGTTGTGCCACCAGGTTAAGGCCAAGTCATAGGAGCCCAGCGGGCCGTTACCTCCATTGGAGGTTTCGCAAGGGAAGTGTGAAAACATCTCGATAGATTATGTGGATAGACTACCTAGATCAAAGAAAGGGAATACGGGTATGTGGGTCATAATAGGTAGACTCACGAAGAGTGCTCATTTCAGTCCGGTAAAGAGCGAGAGGACTGCACCATGGTTAGCAACGGTTTACCCTCAAGAAGTTGGCCAGTTTTGGAATAGCCTACAGGAAGCCATGGGTAGGCAATTGAATCTAGGTATGGCCTATCACTCATAGGCGGATGGTTCATTTCGATTAAGCCTGAGTTATAGGAAATCACGTTTATAAGGGCAATTAGCAACGTGGATTGGTATTTTCAAGAAAAGTTCTGCTGCGTGAAATACTGTATAGTAAGTGGACGAGATCCAGGATTCACTAGTGAATTTTGGAGAGCTTGCATGAAATCATGAGGTTATAGTATGTTTAAGCCAAGTATACAGAAAGAAGAATAAGTGGAAAAGAAAGACGAGAGGCGATAATGAAATGAGTTCCAACTCGAATTTGGTAAATAGGAGTTAGGAAGCCAAGAAATCATGAAATAAAAAACGGTCAAAGCACAGTGGAGTTAAGCTCAAGAAAACGTGACTAAGAAGAGTGAAGACTAGATACGCGCATCATATCTCTTTTTAAGAGTGCATCCTTGATCCTTGTTTTCCTGTGGAGCTTGCTTGCAAGTTATCTTTTGTATATATCCTCTCGGTCCCATTCTCGATCTTATTTCTGTTGTAAACTCCATAAGGGGGTTAAGACTCATCGGTTAGTACTATATGTCAAAGTTTGAATGGATTTCTTGTAATCCAAAAAGGAGTTTATCTAGTTTATCTAGTTTATCGTGTCTATCTTATCATGAGAATCTTAGGTAGAAACCCTTTGGATGAAACATGTATTTGAAACATGTTATGCTTGATGTTTGCAAGTGGTTGCAAGTGTTTGCAAGTGGTTACTCGTGGATGCATTATACACATTAGGCACTAGATCGGCTCAAACACTCTTCATGTTGCATATGCATGAGTGTTTATGCTTATTCATGATTGAAACTTGTTGTGCCACCACATGGATGTTGCATATGGATGAATGTTATGTGCACTCATATAGATACTATGAATTTAGGAATTTGCATACATATGGATTCATTTCACTGACATACATATGCATTAAGGAGGTTTACTGTATCAGTAACCGCCTGATTTACATACATATGCATTAAGGAGGTTTACTGTATCAGTAACCGCCTGATTTTTGCATTAGGTAAGTACATATACACACACTTTTGCATATGTTCATACCACATTTAGAATCCTTTAAGGACAATGATTGCTCATGGATGATGTTCTGAGTAGATGGATGTTGGATGGTAGGATATGTTCTTCCTAACTTGAAGATTTCGGGGACGAAATCCTTTAAGGAGGGGAGAATGTAACAACCCGTATTTTCAACAACCTGTAATAATGAAAATCAAGGCAGAATTTAATTATAAAATATGAATCAAGGGAAACGGGCTATGCCATTGCGTTCGTCTCGGAAAAATACGCGAAATAGAGTCTGAGATTTCGAAAATCGGAGTCCGTGTGACCCAGTTAAGGCCCATTGAAGTTTGCAGAAAATTCCTAAGTAAAAACAGATTTAAATTTTAAATTAAGAAACTAGGGTTAGGGCAAACTGGGCAGGCGGGAAAAATTCCCGCCCAGGACCCCATGTCGACAGGCCTGTCGACAGGGGTCTTAGCATGTCGACTGCCCTGTCGACAGCCCTGTCGACAGGGGGTGCCCGGGCTGTTTAGCCTGGTGCACCATTTCTGATTAGGGCTTGGTCTTGTGGCTTGTTTCTAGAGAGTTCCGAGATCTGATGGACCTAATTGAATCTAGGGTTAATCCTATGGTCCAAATCACTAACCTAATCTATAAATAAGACCCTAACCTACCCTAAATCATTCATTATTCATCCTAGCAACTAAACTATGGCAAAATCAAAACTCTCATGGCCTCCACCCTCTTCATACAATTCCTAAATTAATTCCTAAGTGATTTTCCATGCATATAAGTATATTTAGGCTTGTATGATCCTCCTTAGCTTGCATTAAAGGCTTGTTTCTCTATTGGCATCATAAAGGAGGAGTCTTGATCAAGTTTGCTTGCATTTGGGGGTTTTAATTAGTTGCATAAGGGGTTTCTTACATTTGCTATACTCATTTGAGTCCGCATAAGCATTGTAAGCCCTCTTACCTTCATTTTAGATACTCTAAAGTTAATGTGTGATGAAAGTTGGGGTTTATGCATGTTTGATAAGTTATGCATGTTTATGCAAGTTTGCTAAGCCATGATTTGTATGTTTATTGAGTTATGCATGTTTATGCAAGTTTGCTAAGCCATGATTTGCAAGTTAATTGAGTTATGCATGTATACTAAGCCATGATTTGCAAGTTTAATAAGTTATGCATGTTTATGCAAGTTTGCTAAGCCATGATTTGTATGTTTATTGAGTTATCAATGTTTATGCAAGTTTGCTAAGCCATGATTTGCAAGTTTAACAAGTTATGCATGTTTATGCAAGTTTACTAAGCCATGATTTGCAAGTTTAACAAGTTATGCATATTTATGCAAGTTTAAAATGACAAGTTGTGCATGTTTGACAAATTGTGCATGTTTGACAAGTTATGCATGTTTATGCAAGTTCACTATGCCATGTTATGCATGTTTAATAAGTTATGCATGCTTATGCAAGTTTAAAATGACAAGTTGTGCATGTTTGACAAGTTGTGCATGTTTGACAAGTTATGCATGTTTATGCAAGTTCACTATGCCATGTTATGCATGTTTAATAAGTTATGCATGCTTATGCAAGTTTAAAATGACAAGTTATGCATGTTTGACAAGTTATGCATGTTTATGCAAGTTCCCTATGCCATGTTAGGCAAGTTTAACATGTCATGCATGTTTATGGCAATATGCAAGTTCACTATGCTAAGTTACGCAAGTTTAACATGTTATGCACGTTTATGGTAATATGCAAGTTCACGATGCTAGGTTGTGCAAGTCTAACATGTTATGTGTGTTTGTTGTGATATGCAAGTCCATCATGTATGTTGTGCCAAGTTCCCCCTTCCTATCCTTTATGCGTTATTACGAATATGTAAGCGATAGAATGACGTTGGGGGGTTTGGGTAAACTTAAAATACATGAAAATATAAGATTGGGAATTTACATATTAAGTTAGGTCTACCCCTTGGGAATTTACCTATTAAGTTAGGTCTACCCAAGTAATTGTTGACTTGTAATTATGTTTTGAAATAAAGTGGACATGACACTTAGAAAACATAAGTGTGGCCAACTCGAGGTTGGGTTGAGTTTGTAGCGTAATTCTACCCGGAACCGACCGGCTTAACTAGTGGCTACAAACAATAGGACCCAATGTGAGAAGTTGGTCATGGGGTGCCAAGACCCGAGGTTAGACCAAGTTGTGGTGTAAAGCTACCCGGACCCGCCCGGCCTAACTAGTAACCACAACAAGGTCTAATGTGAGAGGTTAAGGTGCATTAAATTAATTAATGCCTCATGATTAGGGTTAAGTCAGGGTCCACTAATACTTAACCAATTTGGGGATTCGAGGGATTGAAATGGGGTTAAGTGGTGAACCGTTGGTTGCACTTAACTAGTTTAATCCATGATTAGTGAAGGGTTAAATCACACTTAATCCTCTTGGGAAACCCTAGCAACGTGGTCTGTTCTAACAGTAATCCCAGTTTGGTATCATTCACAACCCTAGAAGCTAGGCTAGGGCGGGGCACGATTACTGGACGGATGTAAGCGACCAAAGGGCGATGGCCGAGGGGTACAGCGGTGCGGGTCCAGGCGGGCTACGGACGTGCACGTAGTCCGGTGTTGGACAAACTCGAGGCACGGGTACCAGTAGGTTAGGGCTGTGCATTATTGCTTAAGTGTCTGGGGTTGACACCCGAGGGCTTGATACACCCAAAGGTGGACCCAGCACAGTCTAACTACAACCATATGTGGGCCATATGGACACCAACACTTGACGTGTTAGGTTTATAAGGAGCCGATCGATTAGACCGTTGAGCTGGACCTTGTATTAAGGTCACCTCATGTTATTGGGCCAAAGCTTGGGCCGAGGGATCAATATCTGTTATGTTGGGCTGCTAGTACACCGTGGTGCAAAACTTAACCATGTTTATGCGATGACACCTCTATCTATCTTGTAGTTAATTTATCCTGCCAGTATGTTGTTATCTATGATCATCTCAGTTTCCATCATGATGTTAACTTTATTAGTTTATAGACTGATCGTAGCAGGGCTTACTCAGTCTTTTTGACTGACCTGTTTTCTTTCGCCTCTTTTCTTCCGTTTCCCCCCCCCCCCCCCCAGGTTCTCAGGGAGGGAATACAGGAGCCTAGCTTGGATCTTAGCTGCTTTCTTGGATAGATCATGTATGCTTTGGACTTGAGCTCGCTATGGTTTTTCTTCCACTTTGGGGATAGCTACTTTTATGTTTTCTTTTTCAGTTTCAGATGATGTTATTTCATGTACTACACTTGTTTATTTGGGAAATTGACATTTTGATGTACCAGACTTGTGTTTTTGAAATGGTTTAAGAATCTTCCGCTGTTTTAGCTACTTACTCTGTTTATTTATATATATATATATATGTCATGTCCTGCCTTGCTATATCATTATGCATGTTTACCTTGTTTTAAAAAAAAAACGCCCCACCAAAGTCAGAGTCGCTTGAAAGAGCCACCCTGGCGGAGGTGGGGTGTTACAATCGGCTCCCTACAAGTTCTAGCTCGTCATGTGTCTGTGTCATACGGCCCTATTCAGAAATGTAGTTACATGTGCTAGGTCCACCATAGGGTGTATCAAGTCCTATTGTGCCAACCACCGACACGAATCAAGCACGCACAGTGTAAATCTATGGGTGCCCAATGCCTGCTTTTTCAACTCCGGACTACGTGCATGACCATAGTCCGCCTGAACCTACAATGGCGCACCTACTCAACCATCGTTCTGGTCGCTTACAACCGGCCCAGTAATCGTGCCCCACCCTTCCTAGTCCCAGGGTATCGTGATACATCTAAGTGGGTAACTGCTGAAAAGGACCGCGTAACTAGGGTTTCTAATGGGTTAAGTGTTGTCATTCAAGTTCGTGACTTAACCCTATCCAAATAATGTATCAAGTTGGTTAAGTGTGCTCAAGCGGTTCATGACTTAACCCTATCAAATCATCGTGTCAGGTTGGTTAAGTATATTCAAGTGGTTCATGACTTAACCCTATCATGTGGCATTAATTCATTAATGCACTTCAACCTCTCACATTAGACTAACTGTTGTGGTTACTGGATTTACCGGGCGGTTCCGGGAAGATTTACACCACAACATAGTCTAACCTCGGGTTTTACGTGCAATATGACCAACTACCCACATTGGATTCTATTGTTTGCAGCCACTGGATTTACCGGGCGGTTCCAGGCAGATTTACACTGCAAACTCAACCCAACCTCGAGTTGGCCATTTTCAAGTTTATCTAATTGTCATGCCCACGTTCAAGTTTTCATGTCAAAATTCACGTCGAATTTTCATGTCATGTCGTGTCCAGTTCATGTCCATATCCAGGTTCAAGTTATAATAACTTTCATGTTTAAAGTTCAAAGTCAATTCATGTTCTACCTAGTCTACCCAAATCGTATTCCCATCGTACGTAAGCTCGAATCGATAAAAATAAATCTAATTAGGGAATAACATAAAAAGGGACGGGTATAAGGTGGAAAAAGTGATTACTAGCATAGCATGGTATGACTTGATAAAAGATTATAACATTACTGGCATATGGAATATTGGCCTCAAACATAAAGATTCCAAATCTAGCAAAATAAGGTACTAGTCAAGATAACAGTTGTCATAAGGTGATAGTATAGTCATGGTAATGATTGACATAAGGTGATAGCATAGTCATGGTAACGATTGACATAAGGTGATAGTCATAAACTTGTGACTAATAACAGATTCAACATGATAATATGAGGGGTTTTCTTTTTGATTTACAACATGAATAGGCCCCAAATCATTGTCATAACATATCCAAAAGTCAAGATCCAAGATGAACAAGAATGGATGTAAAACAGTCATCATACATAGGTCCAATTTCAATTTCCATCATATTCATATTACATTTACAGTTTAAATCTAAAAATAACTAGGGCTTATAGATCGTGGTTTGAGAATTAGAAAAGAGAGTCGATGTTGAATCTTTATATGCTTAGTCAAGTCCTAATAGAAATCATCAATTCTCTTAATGCAGTCTCAACGTAGAAGAAGCAGTCCCTTTCTCAAACTTTTCAACTAGAATTGGAGCAGCATAAGGTCAGAAAGAATTTTGTGTAGAGAAACTGGTGTTAGGGGCTGTATTTATAGGGTCAGGTCAACGAATATGGACAGAAACGAGGCCAGAAACATCAAAGTGAATCCAGCTTCAAAAATGGGCTCGAGCACCAGGTCGACCCCCAGGTCGACACTATGGTCGACCTGGTCCTGGGTAGGTCGACTACATAGTCGACCCCCAGGTCGACCTGGTCCTGGGCGGAAAATTTCCCGCCCAGTCCATTCTGAGGTTTGAATTTCGAATTTTGAATTCGAATTGAACTGTTTTGAACTTGAAAACTTCTGAAAACTTCGAAATGTCATAACTTGATCACACGGACTTCGATTTTCGAAAACTCGGACTCTTTTCCAAGCAGAATTTTGAGACGACGCAATGGCGTAACCCGTTTCCTTTGATTCTTATTTTAAAAATTAATTCTTCCTTGATTTATAGTTATTACACATTATAAAAACATGGGTTGTTACATTCTCCCCCCCTTAAAGGATTTCGTCCGCGAAATCTCTAAGTTAGGGAGGATGTGTCCTACCATCCATCATCCATCTACTCAAAGCATCATCCACAGGCAACCATTTTCCTTAAACGATATCTAGTGCTGTATGAACATATGCAGAAAGTGTGTGTATATGTACTTATCTAATGCAAAAGATCAGGCGGTTACTGATTCAGTAAACCTCCTTAATGCAAAATATGTAAGTGTAATGAATCCAACATGTATGCAAATTCCTAGCATAGTTTATAATCTCTACATGAGTGCACAAACATTCATTCATATGCAACATCCAAGTGATAGCATAACAAGTTCCATCCATGTACAAGTATAAGCACTCATGCATATGCAACATGAAAATGTGACTGAGCCGATCTAGTGCCTAATGTGTGTCATGCATCCACTAGCATCAACTTGCATCCACTTGCAACCATTTGCAAACATCAACCATAACATGTTTCAATCACATGTTTACATCCATATGGTTCTACCTAAGGTTCTCAAGATAAGATTGAGAAGATAACAAGACAAACGTAGATAGTAGAAGTATGATACAAAAAGGTTTTCAAGTTTATAGGAAAAAGAGATCGAGAATGTACCCTCAAAAAGAAATTGGTAAAGCGCGCGTATCTTCTCTTCGGTTTCCCAAGTTGCGTCTTCTTGGGCTTCACTCCACTACACTTTAACTGCTTGACTTCTTGATTCCTTAGCTTCTTAATCTCCGTTCCTAAGATACGAATCGGAACTCGCCTCAATGTTGCTTCTTTTTCCACTTCTACGTCTTCAAGGATGCTTGGCTCAACCACTTCGTCTGACCCATGCAAGCACTTTTGGAGATGCGAGACGTGAAAGACATTGTAAACTCCAGTCAGTTTCTCGGGTAAGTCTACCCTATAGGCCATCCATCCAATCCTCTCAGTGATAGGGAACGGTCCTACGAACCTTGGTGCTAGCTTTCCAACTGCTCCAAAACGAACTACATTGCGTAATGGAGAAACTTTTATAAAGGCCATATCTCCGACTTTGAACTCTAGGTCTATCCTTCTCTGGTCCGCATAAGATTTCTGTCTATCTTGGGCCGTTTTCATCCGTCTTCATATCAACTCAATCTTCTCAGAAGTGTCCCTTATCATGTCGGGCCCAAGTATAAGTCTGTCTGTCGTCTCCCACCAACAAGTTGGCGATTTGCACGGTCTTCCATACAGGTATTCGAACGGTGCCATTCCAATGCTAGCTTGGTAACTATTGTTATATGCAAACTCCACGAGAGGAAGATGGTCTTCCCAAGTGCCACCAAAGTCAACAATGCATAGCCTCAGGAGATCTTCTAGTACCCTATTTACCCTTTCGGTTTGTCCATCCGTCTGTGGGTGATAGGCCGTGCTCAAGTTCAGTCGTGTACCCATTGCTTCTTGCAGACTATTCCAAAACTGGCTAGTAAAAATCGAGTCACGATCACTAACTATACTAGAAGGAACTCCATGCAATCGTACTATCTCTCGAAGGTAGATAGACGCTAGCCCTGATGCAGTCCTCTTGCTTTTCACTGGAATGAAGTGAGCACTTTTCGTGAGTCTATCAACTATGACCCATATGCTAGTATTTCCCTTCCTTGACCTAGGCATCCCATCCACGAAATCCATCGAGATACTCTCCCATTTCCATTGTGGAACCTCCAAAGGATGTAATAGCCCACCGGGCTTCTTCGACTCGGCCTTTACTTGTTGGCACACCATGCACTTCGAGACGAACTCTGCCACGTCCTTTTTCATTCCAGCCCAAAAGAGAATGCGTTTAATATTCTTGTACATCTTATCCCCTCCGGGATGTATAGTCATCCTCGAGTGGTGCGCGTCTTCGAGAACTTTCCTTACCAGGTCTCCCACTTGTGGGACACATAGCCTTCCATCGCACCTTAGCCATACCTTGTCATCTATGGCATACCTACTGAGGTGACTCGACGTCTCACCCCTAATCAGCTTGTCCATGATTTCGACTATCTGCGGGTCTTCCTTCTGTGAAGTCCCTACTTGATCTAGAAGTGTAGGTCTTAACTCAAGATATGCAAACGTAGCAGTCAATGACTCAACAGCAGGTGTAAAATCAAAGGTTGCTATAAACTTAAGGCTTTTCCTTTCAACAAACAAGGGACTCAAAGTCAACCTTTTTCTACTTAGCGCGTCCGCCACCACATTACCCTTGCCAGGGGTATAAGCTATATCAAAGTCATATGATGCCAAGAACTCCATCCATCGATGTTGCCTCAGATTCAAATCTTTCTGTGAGAAGAGGTACTTAAGCGATTTGTGGTCGGTATACAGCTCGAACCTCTCCCCTAGAAGATAATGGCGCTAAGCTTTAAGTGCAAAAACAATCGCGGCCAACTCCAAGTCATGCGTGGGATAGTTTTTCTCATGAACTATAAGTTGTCTGCCCCCGTAGCATATTACTCTTCCTTCTTGCATTAGGACAGCGCCTAACCCCGTGCTGCACGCATTTGTGTGCACGGTAAACATCTTACCTCCATCGGGTAATGCCAAAACTGGAGCTATGGTGAGGGCTCTCTTAAGTCTCTGAAAAGCAGCGTCACATTCTATGTCCCATGTAAAAGCTAGGTTCTTCTTTGTTAACTTAGTAAGAGTGGCTGAAATCTTAGCGAAGTCCTTAATGAACTTCCTGTAGTAGCCTACCAAACCGAGAAAGCTCCTCACCTCTGTTGCATTCTTAGGAATTTTCCAGTCCTGTACCGCAACTACATTTGCGGGGTCCACGGCTATGCCTTTCTTATAAACTACATGTCCAAGGAACCGAACTTCCTTCCTCCAAAAATGGCATTTGGAGAACTTAGCCTTTAACTGGTGTGCTCTAAGTGTTTCCATGACTTCCTTGAGATGTCTAGCATGCTCTTCTTCATCTTTTGAGAAGATCAAAATATCATCCTTGAAAACTACCACAAACTTGTTAAGGAACTCCCGAAACTCCCTACTCATCAAATCTACAAAGTATGCGGGTGCATTCGTTAACCCAAACGGCATTACGAGCCATTCGAAGAACCCATCCGGAGTCCTAAACGCAGTTTTGTCAATGCTATCCTCAGCCACTCTAAGCTGTTGGAATCCTGTGGCTAGATCGAGTTGAGAGAAAACAGATGCTCCCACAAGCTGGTCAAACAAATCGTCGATTCTTGGTAGTGGGTGCCTATTTTTCTTTGTCAGCTTGTTTAACTCACGATAATCTACGCATAGATACGAAGCGATCGATCCGCCTTAGTAGCGAATACCACCAGAGCACCCCATTCAGAAATGCTTCGCCTTATGACATTTTTCTCAAGCAACTCACTAACTTGTTTACTGAGCTCTCTTCTTTCTCGCGGGGCCATGTGCCTAACGAGCAATGAAACTGGCTTGGCATTATCAGCAAGATAAATTCGGAAGTCTATCTCGTGATTAGGAGGTAACCCCCTCACTTCATCAAAGACATCTGGATATTCTCGGACCACTCTCATAGATTGCAAATTATCGTCAGACGAGTCAAGGGATTCAAGATAACACAACATGACTGGACCCTTAGGGTTATAAGAAATTTCAAGGGTATTACCAAGGCGAGTCATGAGCCTCACTACCCTTTGTTCACAATCAAGGATGGCTCCATAATCCGACAACCAATCCATTCCTAGGATCAAACCGTATCCCATAAATCCATAAGCGGAGCCCCCAATTGGATTTGAAACTATAACGGGATCCTCAACCAGACTAGTACTTAGGTGCAGATTTTCAAAGAAATAAAAGTATGCGATGCGCCAGAGTCAAATAAGGTTCGAACTGGAAAGTCAGAAATGTAAACAAGGCTTTCTACGGAAATATTACTACCTCGGTCAAGAGCTGGATCAGTGTTGAGAGCATGCAAATGCCCTCTAGAAGTTCCTGCTCGCTGGGTCTGCCCTTGCCCCTGCCCTTGCTTCTTAGGGCAATCCTTGCTGATGTGTCCAGTTTCTCCAAAATGAAAGCATTCACCCAACTTCCTCTTCTTCTTTCTAAAGTCTTTAGCTAGATGTCCAGTAATACCAGAGAAGTTGCACTTCCTCGTCTCACGTGGTTTGTTGTTGCTCTTGTTATTCTTGTTGTTCCCCTTCTTGAAGTCAGCTTTCTTATTCTGAGTCTCATTAGGCTTAACCTCCTTCTTGCTATTCTTGTCTTCCTCATGAAGTAGAGCCATATCCACCAAGCTTTCAAAGGTCGCCCCCATGGGTATATGAGTTAGGGCCAAACTGTGTAGTGGCTCGTTCAATCCTCGAGCAAAGCGTACAGCCTTTTTCTGGGCTGTGTTGACCAAATCCAAACCGAACCGAGCAAGCTGATTAAACTTATTCACGTACTCCCTAACAGACATGTCCCCTTGCTTGAGTGCTAGGAACCTCTCCATCTGAAGGTTCTCTTCTGCTGATGATAAGAATTTAAGCCCAAACCTCTCTCCAAAGTCTGCCCAAGTCTCAACTAGCCTGGTAGCATTGGTGACTTCCCACCAAAATGCAGCTTCCTCTTTCAACAACCATGATGCTAACTGAACTTTCCTATGGTCCTCCATATCAAAGATAATAAACAAGTCTTTAGTCTCCTTTAGCCAGTTTCATGCCTCAACAAAGGTTTCAGTTCCAACGAAGTTCTTGCCGCCCAATGCTCTAAAGACTTTGCATATTTTGGCAAAGGCGGTACCAAGAGGAGGAGGAACCGCAGCCACTGGGGGAGGAGGAGGAGGGATGTCTGTCGTGCCCGTGTCGTTAGCCATGGCTTCTAAGTACCTTCGGAACCATCCAGGCACGGGCATTCCCTTAGGCAGGTTAAGATCAGCCATGCTGAAAAACGAAAAGAAAATATTCAAACGAGGAAACAAAGGAAAGTGCTAATGGCTTCTTGGGGAATAGCCTTTTTAAACATAAAACTTTTCTTGAAAAATGTTTCTTTATAAATGGTTTTGAAAATAGTTTCAGAAGTTTTTTTTTAAAAACTTTTTGCCCAGCCTGGTAACCTTCTGCTCTGATACCAAATGTAACACCCCACCTCCGCTAGGGTCACTCACAAAGGGAATGCACTAGTTTTGGTGGAGTATTATCTAGGTAAACTTACACAGAGATATCACAAGGCAGAACATAAATAAAGCAGCGGTAGAAATTAAAAACCAACTTTTTTATTTATTTCAAGAAAAAGAGTCAAAACCTCATATATCCAAGGTACAAATTATTCCATTAGATCAAGTTCCAAATAAAGAAGCATAAACTTAAAACAAAAGTAAATTATTCCCCATAAATAGCAGAAGCAGCCATAGCATAGCCCAAGACCAAACCGTACATGAGCTGTCAGAAAGCAAGCTAAATCCAAGCTAAGAGCAAGCGTTTCCTCCTTGGGAACCGAGGGGGAACGAAAGAAAAAGAGGCGAAAGAAAAAGGGTCAGTCATAAAGACTGCCAAGCCCTAGTGACTTTCAGTATGAAAACTAGTAAAGGTAACATGATATGTGAAAATTGGAATTAAACATAAGGATGATAACAGAACAGGTAGGATAATTAAGATAACAAGATAAGTCAAGTCTAGCATCGCATATTCAAGGTTCGCTACACTCACTATACTTGTGTTCTAACCCATGTCAAGTATTAATCATGAAATGATCCCTTAGCCCAGTGTCATGAAGTGACCCATTACGGGGTCCTACGGTACGATCTACTAATCGATCGGCTCCCTACAAGTTCTAGCTCGTCATGTGTCTGTGTCATACGGCCCTATCCAGAAATGTAGTTACATGTGCTAGGTCCACCATAGGGTGTATCAAGTCCTATGGTGCCAACCACCGACACGAATCAAGCACGCACAGTGTAAATCTACGGGTGCCCAGTGCCTGCTTTTTCAACTCCGGACTACGTGCACGACCATAGTCCGCCTGAACCTACAATGGCGCACCTACTCAGCCGTCGTTCTGGTCGCTTACAACCAGCCCAGTAATCGTGCCCCACCCCACCTAGTCCCAGGGTATCGTGATACATCTAAGTGGGTTACTGCTGAAAAGGACCGCATAACTAGGGTTTCTAATGGGTTAAGTGTTGTCATTCAAGTTCGTGACTTAACCCTATCCAAATCATGTATCAAGTTGGTTAAGTGTGTTCAAGCGGTTCATGACTTAATCCTATCAAATCATCGTGTCAAGCTGGTTAAGTATATTCAAGTGGTTCATGACTTAACCCTATCATGTGGCATTAATTCATTAATGCACTTCAACCTCTCACATTAGACTAACTGTTGTGGTTACTGGACTTGCCGGGCGGTTCCGGGCAGATTTACACCACAACATAGTCTAACCTCGGGTTTTACGTGCAATATGACCAACTACCCACATTGGATCCTATTGTTTGCAGCCACTGGATTTGCCGGGCGGTTCCAGGCAGATTTACACTGCAAACTCAACCCAACCTCGAGTTGGACATTTTCAAGTTTATCTACTTGTCATGCCCACGTTCAAGTTTTCATGTCAAAATTCATGTCGAGTTTTCATGTCATGTCGTGTCCAGTTCATGTCCATATCCAGGTTCAAGTTATAATAACTTTCATGTTTAAAGTTCAAAATCAATTTATGTTCTACATAGTCTACCCAAATCGTATTCCCATCGTACGTAAACTCGAATCGATACAAATAAATCTAATTAGGGAATAACATAAAAAGGGACGGGTATAAGGTGGCAAAAGTGATTACTAGCATAGCATGGTATGACTTGATAAAAGATTATAACGTTACTGGCATATGGAATATTGTCCTCAAACATAAAGATTCTAAATCTAGCAAAATAAGGTACTAGTCAAGATAACAGTTGTCATAAGGTGATAGTATAGTCATGGTAATGATTGACATAAGGTGATAGCATAATCATGGTAACGATTGACATAAGGTGATAGTCATAAACTTGTGACTAATAGCAGATTCAACATGATAATATGAGGGTTTTTTTTTTTGATTTACAACATGAATAGGCCCCAAATCAATGTCATAACATATACAAAAGTCAAGATCCAAGATGAACAAGAATGGATGTAAAACAGTCATCATACATAGGTCCAATTTCAATTTACATCGTATTCATATTACATTTACAGTTTAAATCTAAAAATAACTTGGGCTTACAGATCGTGGTTCGAGAATTAGAAAAGAGAGTCGATGTTGAATCTTTATATGCTTAGTCAAGTCCTAATAGAAATCCCCAAATCAGCAATTCTCTTAACGCAGTCTCAACGTAGAAGAAGCAGTCCCTTTCTCAAACTTTTCAACCAGAATTAGAGCAGCATGAGGTCAGTAAGAATTTTGTGTAGAGAGACTGGTGTTAGGGGCTGTATTTATAGGGTCAGGTCAACGAATGTGGACAAAAACGAGGCCAGAAACATCAAAGTGAATCCAGCTTCAAAAATGGGCTCGGGCACCAGGTCGACCCCCAGGTTGACACTATGGTCGACCTGGTCCTGGGTAGGTTGACTACATAGTCGACCCCCAAGTCGACCTAGTCCCGGGCGGGAAATTTCCTGCCCAGTCCATTCTCAGGTTTGAATTTTGAATTTTGAATTCGAATTGAACTGTTTTGAACTTGAAAACTTCTGAAAACTTCGAAAGGTTATAACTTGGTCATACGGACTCCGATTTTCGAAAACTCGGACTCGTTTCCAAGCAGAATTTCAAGACGAACGCAATGGTGTAACCCGTTTCCTTTGATTCTTATTTTAAAAATTAATTCTGCCTTGATTTATAGTTATTACACTTATAAAAACACGGGTTGTTACAACCTTCTTAATTCTAATCTTTTTATTTTAATCTATGATGAAAATAAAATCATTTTATTTAATTTAAAACAATTACAACTACGATGAATTCATTTTATCGTAATCCTTTTATTTACTCTAGTTTAAAAGTAAAAATGATATTTTTAATCCTGTTCTTTTATATATATCTAAAATGTAATAGAAGTGTAACTTCTTTAACTATGTTTTTTATTTGCATCTAACATCCAAATAAAAATGTAATATTTTAATTTATGACTTATTTGCATCAAGGAATGCTGTTTGCGAACAAATTAGACAATTGTAAACAACTGTAAAATCAGTTCGGTTTTCCTAAACAACAAGGATTGCTGTAGAGGGTGTCGAATCTGGGACCAAAAATATTTTAATTAATAAATCCAATCAAGTTATTCCAAATTTTGATTGGTTGCAAACACAGAAAATAAACAAAAAGAGAGTTTTAACAATAAGAGAAAGCAATTAGGGAGCGATGACATAAATTAGATTAATATTCATCAATAGCCAAACAGATTAATCAGATCTAATTCATGTTTCTGTCACAAACATGAATCAACGATAATTAGGTTTATAGAAACAAACAAGTAAATAACAACAAGTATAGCCTATGCAGGAGCTCAGCTCTTAAACAACCATAGGCTATCAGGACAGATTCACTATTTTATTTCTAAAACCCTAAATATTAAATCTAAATCTGATAAGTGTTAGATCGAACTCGAATATACCCTGTGAAGGAACACATCTCTTAAATGACACAGGGTATGAAGGTTCAGATCTAACCCTTAGTTCAAATCTAGATCTACATACATGTAGTTCTAATCTTTTGGCTATGTGATTCATATTGAATCATAACTATTAGCGTCATCACCCCCTAATTAAAGAGGACTAGCTAGACATAGCTAAAAGAAAAGAAAATAAAAAGAAAATAAACGACATAAATAAAATGCAATAAAAACTAAATAGAAGAGAGGAAGAAGAGTTTTATTCCAAGAAAAGGATTACAGAATAAAACTGAGTGTGTTTTACAATGAATGAGATACAAGGTATTTATAGGTGATATGACAAAGACTAACTAGCTAATTACACAATGTGGGACTAAAGAATTAGCCCAAATGACACATAAGCTAGTGTGAACGGGGTTGTAGAGTAAGAGGCCTTGTAAGTGAGCCAGTGTGAACGCGTACAGTGCATGAATGAGAAGCCTTGCAAAGGAGCTAATGTGAACGCAACATGAGTGAGATGCCTTGCAAATGAGCTAATGTGAACGTAGTATAAGTAATCATTGAGCCAAATCTTCTCTATTTGCAACCGTTCTTTAAGCTTTACACTCTTCAAGCTTTAGTAATTTCAAACTTCACTCTTTTTAAGCAAATTCTTCATGCTTTATCCATCAAATGCTCTAAACCATGCTTTTTATCAACAATCTGAAAACACAGCTATAAATACACAGTATCAATTATTTTAAATATAAAATAAGATAAATAAGCGGATAAAATATACACATTTACGTGTATATCAAATGCAAATAAAAATACAACTTTTATCTTCATGTTTTATTTGCATCAAAGGATGCAAATAAAAATGCAACTTCCTAATTCAAGGTTTTATTTGCAACAAGGAATGCAAATAAAAATTCAACCTTTAATTCAGTATTTTATTTGCATCAAGGATTGCAAATAAATATGCAAATTTTAATTTCATAGTTTATTTGCATCAAAGAATGCAAATAAAAATTCAACTTTTAAATATGATATTCATTTGCATCAAAGAATGCAAATAAAAATTTAACTTTTAAATACTATGTTTATTTGCATTAAAGAATGCAAATAAAAATTTAGCTTTTAAATACTATGTTTATTTGCATTAAGGAATGCAAATAAAATAAGACTTTTTATTGCAATATTTTATTTGCATCAAAGAATGCAAATAAAATATAACTTTTTTTTATTTCAATGTTTATTTGCATCAAAGAATGCAAATAAAAATATAATCCTTTTACTATGATGTTCTTTTAAATCGGTTTTTTTTTATTTCTATCTAAGATATAAACTAAAAATGTCATATTCATTCTAGTGTTTTTTTGTTTGCATTTATAATTGCAAAGATGAAATTTTAACTCTAATATTTGTTTTCATATAAATTGTAAATAAAAATATAGTATTCCTCTAATGTTCTGCTTGCATCTACAATAGCAAACAAAAATATTGTTTTCCTTATTTCAATGCATATTTGCGTTAGAGAATGCAAATAAAAGAATATTTTATATTTCAATATATATTTGCATAAAACAATGCAAATAAAAGAGCATTTTCTATTTCTATGTATATTTACATAAAAGAATGCAAATAAAAGTACATTTTATATTTCTATGTATATTTGCATAAACGAATGCAAATAAAAGAACCATCTTTATTTATTTAAATTCTTTTTATTGTGAACAACATTACATAAAAATGTAATATTTTACTTTTATTCAATTACATGAAAAAATGTAATTTTTACTTTTAAATCTAATTACATTAAAAATGTATCTTTAATATTTAACTTTTTATTTCTTGTTTTATTTACAACAAGGAATGTAAATAAAAATGTAATTTTTCTTTTTTTTCTAGTTTTATTTACGGCAAGGGATGCAAATAAAAATGTAACTTTTTATTTCTAGTTTTGTTTGTATTAGTGAATGTGAATAAAAGAACAAACTTTATTTTTCATGTATATTTGCATTTGTGAAATGCAGATAAAAGAACAAATTTTATTTTCATGTTTATTTACAGTAGTGAATGTAAATAAAAGAACACGTTTTAATTTCAATGTTCATTTGCATTAAAGGATGCAAAACAAAAAGTGAACTTTTAATTTCAATGTTTTATTTGCATTGTGGAAAGCAAATAAAAAAGTGAACTTTTATTTATATGTTATATTTACATTAGAGAATGCAAATAAAAAGTGTACCTTTATTTCCAATGTTTTATTTCCACTAGAGAACGCAAATAATTAAAAAAAATGTATTTTTATTTTCATGTTATATTTGCATTGGAAAATGCAAATAAAAAAAACGTACTTTACATTCTAATATTTTATTTGCATTGTGGAATGCAAATAAAAAGTGTACTCTTTATTTTCATGACATATTCGCACTGAAAAATGCAGATAAAAAGTGAACTTTTTAATTTCTATGTTTATTTGCATTGAGGAATGTAGATAAAATGTGTACTTTTATTTCCAATGTTTTATTTGCATAGTGGAATGCAAATAAAAAGTGAAACTTATATTCCTATGTTATATTTGTGTTAAAGAACACAAATAAAAAGTCAATTTCTATATAACATAATATTGAGCATTTGAATTGATAAACTAAATCAACTCGAAAATGATAACACAGTATTGTGGGTTGAATTGATAAACTAAATCAATTCAAAAATGATAACATAGTTTTTTACTGATATTGAATTGACAATCAAATTGACTAATTGACCAACAAATTCAATTCAATACTCTATTTTTTTCAACATAAACCACAATTATTGGCAAAAAGGGAAAATATTTTATTTGACTAACATATATAGATCTAAAATTTAAACAACAGATCTATCATACATACACACAGAATAAACAGATCAATCATCAAAATTGCATCACATCGCATAGCTAATTACTTAACACACATATAATTATTTATCAGCGATAAAAATAATTAAACTGATTAAATAATTCAAATTAGAAATCTTACCGAGCTTTTAATTCGGAATAAATCAGATCTGAAATTTGGTCAAAATTTGATCTACTCCATTTCAGATCTAGTTAACCTCATCGCGTAGATCTCGTTTTTCTAATTCCAACACTTCTGAAATCGTTCCGTTCTGACAAGAACTGAATAAGTTATCTTCATTTTAAGTTACACGAATTTAAATAAATGTTTAATCACTTAATTAAATAAGTTAATTACATCATTAGGCCGATTACTCTTTCTTCTTCATCGTTCACAACTGAGACATCGGAACACAACTAGCTCCACTTCCAATCATCACGTCGGCCCTCCCCAGAAGCCACCGTACCCTGATCAGAGATGACCACTCCGTTGCCCTTCGCCAGACCCTCCGTCACCCGGAGTGGTGCCATGCTCGATGGGCCCCGGTGCCGCAAAAAGGCCTCCAAACGCAGTCACTTCGAGATTGAACTCTGACCAATCCGCCACTTCAAATCCCATCATAACCGTACAGTATACATAGCTCGAATTGCTCTTTCATTTAGGTTTGGAATTTCTGAAATTCATTGATTAGATTTGAAGAACGATGAGGAAGAAATTGGAAACTTTTTGTGCGTCGAAATAGAGGATGGCGGCTGCGCTTTTTAGTTGCTAGGGTTTAGTGGTCTATGTATTTATAATATTATAATATTAAATTTTCTAACTTTCTGAAAAAGCCCGATAATGCTAACTAACCCCAATTCTAACCCAACGAGAGTTGACCCTAACCAAATACCCACATTCCAGACGAAATGGGCCAGGTCCCGTGAGCCCAATCGATCATTTTCAGCCTGTTTTATTTAATTTATATTTAAATCATTAATTTAATTAAATCTTACATTTAAATTCACCGGGGCCACATACGACATCTAAAAATTCCATAAAAATTATTTCTAGTTATGTTTTGACGATACGGTTCTATCAAGACTAATTTCATCGAATTCTGAGACCGTTTGAAAAATGGCCATTTTCAAGTCGATCGAATTTGACTAAAACTGACAAAACACAGTTTCCTGTGCCACTCTCACATATTAATTCTAAAAATTATGAAAATTGAAATCTAGCAATAATTTGACATTCCGGTTCCAACAAAAGTGGTTTCGTCGAAAACAGAGGTCGTTTGAAAAATGGCTATTTTTAATATTAAAAAATATATATATGTATATATTCTACAACGACTATTCTGAATTTTAAACTGGACATAACTTTTGATTTCCGCTATGAAATTTCGATTTTTCGGATTCATTGGAAAGATATTTTTAAATGGATTCTAATATTTTTGGTTTCACTAAAATCCGGTTTATTTTACATCCTGTACATTTGGTCAAAGTTCAAGTTTGACTTTTCAAACTACCGTGCTATTTCTAACTCCTTTTATAATTATAATTAAAATTTTCATTCTAACTTTGATTTAAATAAATTTTCTCGTTGCTATTATTTAAAATAAATTATTTTTACTATTAAAATTTCTAAAAATAAAAATTTTAGATTCGTTCAGAATTTGCGGGTTGTTACAATCTCCCCCACTTAAAATCTTTTCGTCCTCGAGAAGGAACGATGCTAAAAGTCGTTTAATTTACCAACTCAACTTTTAATTTTAATCAGTTTTCAGTTCAGTTCGATATTAAATTGATTTAGTTAAATTTATCATTCTTTTATATATTGGTTGAATTGATTATCATTCCAACATTTTAATTAGTTAAACTAATTATCAAACATCACAACCAGCAATCAATAAGGTAATTAACTTTTCAATTATATATAACTTTAATATATAGTCAAAAATCATATTTTTAGTGCAAATCACAGTAATAGACCCTATCTAGTTTCGGTTATCACACCAGTTAATGGAAATATATAGATATACCACTTTCGAAACTCGAACATAAATTCTGATGATGTTTCGAACCATCATCAGAACATCTCCCGGCGACTAAAGTGTGATTCTATATCTATCTAGTATATTTGAGGTTTCGAATACACGCTAGCTAGGCGTATATGCAAAATCTTTATATACTCAATTGTCCAAAATAAAATAAAATAATATATTCAAATACGTATAATAAGATTTTAAATTTTCAAAACTAAATTTGTTTGCATTTTTAATTTTAAAAATAAATACTCTTCACACACGTTCTAAGAGACTACTGAAGTTATTCTTATTGGATATTACTAATCCAATCTCTGATGAGACTTTTGTTCAGTTTTAACGAGTTGTACCCCAAGGATTTGAGATAACCAAAGCTTTGATACCAACTATAAGGACCCGGATTTCGCCCGACCCGATCGATCGATAGATCGACCAAGACCGTTCAAAACCTGAATACATTAACTTTGGGAATACAACACATCAGAATAGATAACAACAGACTTTTATAAACATTATAATAATGTTACATCAGAGTACAGAATATATCAGAGTACATTGATAAATAATACAGTGGAAGATTTAAATACAACAAAACTAATACAATGCAGCGGGATAATTAAATTAACACAGCGGAAGACCATCAATGCTCTGGGCATAGCTCTAAGCTTCGATCCAGAATCCTTCTCAATATCTGCAAAATAAGCTACTCGACTTCCCGTGTGGAAAAGAGGGCACCCGAGTTTGCAAAGTGAAACAAACTACGGGTCAGTCATGGGACTAGTGTGAGAAATCTTTATTTAACTTAACTAATAAGGAGGCTAATCAAGGACCACGCCGCTATCGTGGAACGGGTTTACTCCATTGGATTGCCAGTGCATAAATAAAGTAAATCGTTAAAAACAATGCAATGCTTTTTTTTGAAAAATGAAACCATTATAAGACTCAGGTCCCAGCACACAATGCAACGCAAGCCGGAGGATAGAGTTTTACCTTATAATAGTCAAAAATGCTTGGTACGATAAAAACGGGTTTGATATTACTATTAGTGTATATATGTTTTAAAAACATTTCAATCATAATGTATTAATCATAGACGGCATAGCACCCCATCCTATTATGTCACCATATATAGGTATATAATCAAAACCGCAGAGTGTCATATTGGAAATTGGGTTTCCATCATGAGTCAAGGCAAGGAACGATCTCATAACCATTTCGAGACACTCTAGCAATGTCTCAGGATTCGGACGCTGGCGAAACCTTGGATCCTGCAAGGCCGGTCCCCCAATAGTGCAATGGGTTGGATTGGCAATTCCTAAACACACGCTTCCTGATCCTATTGGACCTATAAATTGGCCATTGCGCCCAATAAAAATCCGAGGCACCTCAAAATCCATCAACCACATAAGTAAAATGTCGGGCCGTGTTAAACCCAAACACCACTTCTAGCTAGAAAGAAACGTGTGCACTCCCTGCATTCCCTTGCTCTGTATTTGACTCTACCGGGGTGTGAGGCTCGCGAGGCAACGAAATACACAAAGCTATGCCTAAATAGGCTATGTTTTGATCATTATCCATAAGGCTCTGCTTTTTAACAAATTCCTTGATCAATTGCATCTTGGCATGCCACGTTGACAATCCATACCATGCGATTGATAACTATCAACAGACAACCTCTAAGGGTGTTAAGCAAGAGAATAAATTCTCCGCCACCAACGTTGTATATTAATAGAAATCAATTTACATAGAACGAAATTCAACGTCAGACACACATCCATTTACAAGTCCGTTTTGGGTCTGAACAGAACCGAAGGCACCTTATACCTTGCATATCCGAACGATCAACAATACGTCCGGACAACTACCACTTGAACCTTTTCAAGGCAGCAACTCCAATCAAAGGCATCAGTAGTCCCCATCCATTCGATGTGAAGATCGTCGGTCTTCAACCACCGTCTTCATCTTTGACTTTTAATCGTCGTAGTAATTATTCAGAATGAGTTAAACCCAGTCATTTTGAATAACTCGCATATTTTTATAATTAAAAATCAAGTGTTATAAGGATACATCCAATGCCTCTTTCCAATTCAGAATATTCTTTAAATAAAATATTCATATTATTAGGGAAAGGTTCCCATTAATTTTATCATAGTTAAAATCTTTTGAATTTATTCTTAAATCTTATTTTCAAAGATTTATCAAAATCCCAATTCAGTTTTAATATCAAAAATCACTACTTTACAATTATTCCAATTTAAGAAATAAATCTTATTTTTTAACTGGGTCAAAGAATCAATGTCATTTAAAAGCATTGTTCACAATAAACCCAAAATCATTTTCTAATAAATAAATATAAATTGAAATACCAATAACCTTAGTTGAAAGATTTATTCTTTATTAAAACAAATCCTTTGTTTAAAAATATTCTTTATATGAAGGATATTCTAAATTGGAAAGCGACTCAACCATTTACCATATAACTTTGGTTATATGGATTTCATACATCGTATGTAAATGACCATTATAATAAATAATCATCGAACTATCCATGCAACATCCAAAGTGTATTCCACAATTGTGTGAGCATTAAAATGAAATAATAATGCTCATCGCAGCCTGTCAAACTATCAATTGACATATGAATAAATATTGGGACTAGTGTATATCAATAACATCCCAATACCCGTGTGGGTTTTTCAGCCAACAACAGTACATATAAATAAATAATTGGTTAATGAATTTAACCAATTTAATACTACCAACATGTTGATAATGATGGGAAAAAAATGATATTTTACTCCTAATGTTGAAAATAAAATATATTTGACTCGCATAATTTCTTTTACATTTCTAATATATAATAGAATGTAATTTATTTATATGACATTTTTGTGGATGACAAATAAAAGGATAATTTACATTATACTTTTATTATACTTTATTTGTATGTAATTATTCTTAATTTGAACATATAAAAGAAATAATCCCAATTGTATATGTATTCAATGTATAACCCAACCCCTAAAAAAATGTTTATTTAAATTGCATACAAATTCTAGTGTATGAAATAACATAAAATGATGTCACCTTAACACACTTATACATTCTAATGTATATTTTGACCAATAATATGATTCTTAAAATTGAATATAAGTTCCAATGCAAGCTTGCAAATAAAAATGATTTTTATATTTGTATATAAATTCTATTTCAACAAAATGTATAAGAAGAGTGATACCTTCATTTGCCTACTATTCTATTTTATCAAAATACTATTTGTGTTTAATTCTTATTTGAAAAATAATGTCCTTTTTGGTTTTCAATCATATAATTTGACAAAATGAGTGTTTGGTTCAACTAATATAAATTGACAAAAGTGATTATTTTGTTCCAACCTTTTTAAAATGACAAAATTAAATAAATTTTGTCTCATTCTATTTAAATGATAAAAATGTATCTTTTTGTATTGCAACAAAAGGACAAATAAACCTTTTCTATCTTTTTATTGAAGCCAAGATGACACTAAAGATATACCTTCTTAATTCTAATCTTTTTATTTTAATCTATGATGAAAATAAAATCGTTTTATTTATTTTAACAAAATTACAACTACGATGAATTCATTTTATCGTAATCCTTTTATTTACTCTAGTTTAAAAGTAAAAATGATATTTTTAATCCTGTTCTTTTATATATATCTAAAATGTAATAGAAGTGTAACTACTTTAACTATGCTTTTTATTTGCATCTAATATGCAAATAAAAATGTAATATTTTAATTTATAATTTATTTGCATCAAGGAATGCAAATAAGAATACAACTTTTATCTTCATGTTTTATATGCATCAAAGGATGCAAATAAAAATGCAACTTCCTAATTCAAGGTTTTATTTGCAACAAGGAATGCGAATAAAAATTCAACCTTTAATTCAGTATTTTATTTGCATCAAGGAATGCAAATAAATATGCAACTTTTAATTTCATAGTTTATTTGCATCAAAGAATGCAAATAAAAATTCAACTTTTTAATTCGATGTTCATTTGCATCAAAGAATGCAAATAAAAATTTAACTTTTAAATACTATGTTTATTTGCATTAAAGAATGCAAATAAAAGTTTAGCTTTTAAGTATTATCTTTATTTGCATTAAGGAATGCAAATAAAATAAGACATTTTATTGCAATGTTTTATTTGCATCAAAGAATGCAAATAAAATATAACTTTTTTTTATTTCAATGTTTATTTGCATCAAAGAATGCAAATAAAAATATTATCCTTTTACTATGATGTTCTTTTAAATCATATTTTTTTTATTTCTATCTAAAATATAAACTAAAAATGTCATATTCATTCTAGTGTTTTTTTTGTTTGCATTTATAATTGCAAAGATGAAATTTTAACTCTAATGTTTGTTTGCATATAAAATTGTAAATAAAATATAGTTTTCCTCTAATGTTTTGCTTGCATCTACAATAGCAAACAAAAATATAGTTTTCCCTATTTCAATGCATATTTGCGTTAGAGAATGCAAATAAAAGGATATTTTATATTTCAATATATATTTGCATAAAAGAATGCAAATAAAAGAGCATTTTCTATTTCTATGTATATTTGCATAAAAGAATGCAAATAAAAGTACATTTTATATTTCTATGTATATTTGCATAAACGAAATAAAATAACCATCTTTATTTATTTAAATTATTTTCATTGTAAACAACATTACATAGAAATGTAATCTTTTACTTTTATTCAATTACATGAAAAAAATGTATTTTTTACTTTTAAATCTAATTACATAAAAATGTAACTTTAATATTTAACTTTTTATTTCATGTTTTATTTACAACAAGGAATGCAAATAAAAATGTAATTTTTTTTTTTCTAGTTTTATTTGCGGCAAGGGATGCTAATAAAAATGTAACTTTTTATTTCTAGTTTTGTTTGTATTAGTGAATGTGAATAAAAAACAAACTTTATTTTTCATGTATATTTGCATTTGTGAAATGCAGATAAAAGAACAAATTTTATTTTCATGTTTATTTACGTTAGTGAATGTAAATAAAAGAACAAGTTTTAATTTCAATGTTCATTTGCATTAAAGGATGCAAAACAAAAAGTGAACTTTTGATTTCAATGTTTTATTTGCATTTTGGAATGCAAATAAAAAAGTGAACTTTTATTTCTATGTTATATATGCATTAGGGAATGCAAATAAAAAGTGTACCTTTATTTCCAATGTTTTATTTGCGCTAGAGACGCAAATAATAAAAAAAATGTATTTTTATTTTCATGTTATATTTGCATTGGAAAATGCAAATAAAAAAACCTACTTTATATTCCTATATTTTATTTGCATTGTGGAATGCTAATAAAAAGTGTACTCTTTATTTTCATGACATATTTGCACTGAAAAATGCAGATAAAAAGTGAATTATTAATTTCTATGTTTATTTGTATTGAGGAATGTAGATAAAAAGTGTACTTTTATTTCCAATGTTTTATTTTCATTGTGGAATGCAAATAAAAAGTGAAACTTATATTCCTATGTTATATTTGTGTTAAAGAACACAAATAAAAAGTCAATTTCTATATAACATAATATTGAGCATTTGAATTGATAAACTAAATCAACTTGAAAATGATAACATAGTATTGTGTGTTGAATTGATAAACTAAATCAATTCAAAAATGATAACATAGTTTTTTACTGATATTGAATTGACAATCAAATTGACTAATTGACTAATTGACCAACAAATTCAATTCAATACTCTTTTTTTTTCCACATGATCCACAATTATTGGCAAAAAGGGAAAATGTTTTATTTGACTAGCATATGTAGATCTAAAATTTAAACAACAGATCTATCATACATAAACACAGAATAAACAGATCAATCATCAAAATCGCATCACATCACATAGCTAATTACTTAACACATATATAATTATTTATCAGTGATAAAAATAATTAAACTAATTAAATAAGTCAAATTAGAAATCTCACTGAGCTTTTAATTCGGAATAAATCAGGTCTGAAATTTGGTCAAAATTTGATCTACTCTGTTTCATATCTAGTTAACTTCATCACGTAGATCTCGTTTTTCTGATTCCAACACTTCTGAAATCGTTCCGTTCTGACAAGAACTGAATAAGTTATCGTCATTTTAAGTTACACGAATTTAAATAAATATTTAATCACTTAATTAAATAAGTTAATTACATCATTAGGCCGATTACTCTTTCTTCTTCATCGTTCACAACTGAGACATCGGAACCCAACTAGCTCCACTTCGAATCATCACGTCGTCCCTCCCCAGAAGCCACCGTACCTTGATCAGAGATGACCACTCCGTCGCCCTTCGCCAGACCCTCCGTAGCCCGGAATGGTGCCATGCTCGGTGGACCCCAGCGCCGAAAAAGGCCTCCAAATGCAGTCACTTCGAGATCGAACCCTGGCCAATCCGCCACTTCAAATCCCATCATAGTCGTACAGTATACAGAGCTCGAATTGCTCTTTCATTTAGGTTTGGAATTTCTGAAATTCATTGATTAGATTTGAAGAACGATGAGGAAGAAATTGGAAGCTTTCTGTGCATTGAAATAGAGGATGGCAGCTGCGCTTTTTAGTTGCTAGGGTTTAGTGGCCCATGTATTTATAATATTATAATATTAAATTTTCTAACTTTCTGAAAAAGCCCGATAATACTAACTAACTCCAATTCTAACCCAGCGAGAGTTGACGCCAACCAAATACCCATGTTCCGGACGCAATGGGCCAGGTCCTGTGAGCCCAATCGATCATTTTCAGCCTATTTTATTTAATTTAATATTTATATCATTTATTTAATTAATTAAATCTTACATTTAAATTCACCGGAGCCACATACGACCTCTAAAAATTCCATAAAAAATATTTCTAGTTATTTTTTGACGATACGGTTCTAACAAGACTAATTTCGTCGAATTCTTAGATCGTTTGAAAAATGGCCATTTTCAAGTTGATCGAACTTGATTGAAACTGACAAAATACAGTTTCATGTGCCACGCTCACATATTATTTCTAAAAATTATGAAAATTGAAATCTAGCAAGAATTTGACATTTCGGTTCCAACAAAAGTGCTTTCGTCGAAAACAGAGGTCGTTTGAAAAATGGCTATTTTTAATATTAAAAGATATATATAAATTCTACAGCGACTATTCTGAATTTTAAAATGGACATAACTTTTGATTCCCGCTATGAAATTTCGATTTTTCGGATTCATTGGAAAGATATTTTTAATTGGATTCTAATATTTTTGGTTTCACTAAAATCCGGTTTATTTTGCATCCTGTACATTTGGTCAAAGTTCACATTTGACTTTTCAAACTACCGTGCTATTTCTAACTCCTTTTATAATTAATATTAAAATTTTCGTTCTAACTTTGATTTAAATAGATTTTCTCGTCGTTATTATTGAAAATAAATTATTTTTACTATTAAAATTTCTAATTTTTTTATTAAACTGGTTCAGAATTTGCGGGTTGTTACACTAGTAGTTTCTGAGAAGTTGGATATAAGATTAACTGATGTTGTGACTACTTATCTGATGAATTGGATATCGATATTTACATGAAAATCTAAATGGATACAAGTTGTTAGAAGCAAAATTAAAATCGATGTACTCATTAAAATAGAGACAGTCACTATACGGTTTGAAACAATCCCGAAGAATGTGGCATAATCGTTTAGTGAAAATTTGGGTAAAGCTGTTGATTCTTGAGATTTTTGATTCACGACAACAAAGAAATAAAGATCAAAAGAAGAGTTAGTTAATATATATGTGTGTTTTAGTTATGTTAGAGTATGTTAAAATCTATCCTCATTTATCATAACATAAGAACATTTTTAAATACAAACATATATATATATATATATATATGGCACAAAACACCATTAATTGGGCTGTTTTGCTCTAACCAGTTGACTGGTTAGAAATCAACCTGTCGAGTGGTCAGGCAAAACCGACCCAATAATAATCATTTTGTGTAATTTTAAATATAAATATAAATATATATATATATATATATAGTAACGGCCCAGATTTCTTGTCGATTTATTTTGAATATTTAATATTATTTTGAGCTGGTAATATAAATCGATTTTTTTTATATTGAAATATCGATATAGTTATCGTAATAAGAGGATCTTAAGTAATTCAATTTTAATTGGAGTCAAAATGGTTAATATGAATTTTCATTTGGATTTGAACGATAATAATAGTAATTTATTTTTAAGGAATTTATTTGTTTTGAATTTAATTATATCAATTTAATATGTTATTTTTAGATATGTTTGAATTAAATTATATAGAATATTCTGTTGAGTTCAGTATAACGCTATAACATTAGAACGACGGTCGGTATGCTAAAACAGTGGTCACGATTTTTAACTGTGAACCCCGAGATATTTATAATGGATAAGATCGAAATCGAATCGAAAATCAAATCGATATCTGTTTAAAAAGAATGAAAGATCTCTTTATATCGAATCAGAGTCAAATCGAATTAAATTAAATCATATTTAAAATCTAAATCGTAATCTTTCTAAATTCTTTAAAAGGATTTTGCTGTGTACTTCCTGTCCCCCTTCTTCTATAAAATCGCATCTACTCCCCATTCCATCTTCTTCCTATTTCGTTCTCTGAAAGTCCAAAGTTTAAAATCAAAGAAGAAGTAAAAGTGTCGCTGCCTTCCTCATTCTCCACTAAAACAATTCAAACCCCAAATACCAAAATAAAAATCGAACCTGTCCCTCTAGCATTTCACGACAGAAATCGAAATCAATTCTCCCCTCTTTTCATTCGAAAGCCTCAAAACAAATAAAAAAATGGGGATCGAATTCAATTCAAAATCTAAGGCCAGAATCGCGAGTGAAGGAGACCATGCATGGCATCGCGATGGTGTTATATGGTTCGACTTTGGATTTGTAGATCTCAGGGCTCGAGTTCGAGCAAGGATATCGTGCAATTTAGGATACAAGGAGTCTTCCGAGGACTCGATTTTTGGTATCGCAAGAATGAAGGATGAACAAGGTGACTGGAAGAGGCGTTAATAGGACAGTGCGATGAAGGCATGTCGATTTCTGGGTTGAGCGGGGTTGTAGAAGGGCATTTAGGCAAATTGTCGGGTGAGCGAATGGGAAGAAGTGGACATCGATGTTGTGGTAATTGAAGTTCGAAGGATATGATGAGTTCGATCGCGTGAAATTGGGATGAGGCAAAGTTGGGGGTTTGTGTTTTGATGTGCGATGTTGAGGATGGAATGGAAAGCCTAGTCAAGATTTCTAGGAAGGAGGTAAACATGGCTTAAGGCTCAGGAATTGGTTATAGGTGTTATTGACTATGAATGATTGGCAAGACTGATGGTTGGAGTGTACAAGCCATTGTTTGGTATTGGCAGGGAAGAAGATGGATTTTTCCCCCATGGATTAAGGTACAAGTATAAAATTTAATTCAGTTAATTCGTTATAAATTAGAATATCTAAGATAATTTATTTAATTAGTTAAACTTAATTTATAATAGTTCAAATTGATGAATAAAAATTTAATTAATTATAGGTGCAAATAAAATTCATTCGAGTAGATGTGTAGCCGCAAAGATACAACATTTAATGGGTTATTCGGCAGTTTAAAATCACGGTGAGTAAATCTCACTCATCTTTCATTTAAAATTTATTTTTATTAGTTAAAAATAATTGATGTTGCTTGTTGAATGTTGTTTGGTTGATTTAAATACATTAGTTATTTAGGGTTGACTATTATATATATTGGGTTGATGATTGGTTGGATTCCCGCAGTCTCATTAGCAGATGCCCGCAGTATCATTAGCGGATGACACTACGCCCACGTATATAAGTGGATCCCTTTTTATACCGCGATATCCTGCCTTGAAGCAGGATGGGTATTATTTATGTTGACTAACGTTTGTGGATGCAGGAAAACAGGTTGGAGGGATCCAACTGGATTCCTCAAAACTATATTACTTGTTTGTTTGTTTGCTTGATTTCGTATATACTCATATATGACGTATTAAAAAACAAATAATCGAAAATTGGATGATTTGACTGTTTCAAATATCACTGGGCTAAGTGTTAATTTATAAAAATATCCTGAAAGGGGTATTTGAGATTGAAAAGTGAAATTCTATTTTAGAAAAATATAATTTGAATTTTTAAATAGATTTGAAATATAAACTTGTTTTGGAAAATAAAAACAAGTAGTTCTCTTATAAATAAAGTTTATAAATAGTTCTGTTATAAACGAAGTTTATAAATAGTTCGGTTATAAACGAAGTTTATAAATGAAGTAAAAAGAATTATCGTTGGATAAATTCAGAAATAAAAATACAAGTGTGAAATTAAAAAGGGAAATCTGTTTCCGAAAAGTAGAAATATCGATTTCAAAAGAAATTGAAATCGAGACTTGTGTAAAGAATGAATAAAGAAAATTCAAATAGAAATTGAATATTCAAATAGAATTAAATTAGAGTTTGAATATTTGAAATTCAAGTAGAATAAATATGGAATTTGAATAGAGAATTCAAATGGAATTTAAACTATGGAATTTGAATATATAATTCAAATGGAGTTCAAATATAGAATTTGAATATAGAAAAAATAAAGGAAATTCAAATATAGAATTTGAATATAGAGGATTCAAATAGACTTTGAATATAGGGAATTTGAATATAGAAAATTCAAATAGGATTGGAAATAGAAATTGAAATAGAAATTTCAAAATGGAATTAAAATTTCAAAATAGAACTCGAGATAGAATTTCAAAATAGAATTTGAAATAGACATTGAATATATAACACAAATAGAGTTGGAATGGGATTTGAATATAAAATTTAAATAGAATTGAAATAGATTTGAATATAGAAATTCAATTGAAGTTTGAAAATAGATTTGAATATAGAAATTTAAATGAAGTTGGAAAATAGATTTGAATAGAAATTCAAATGGAGATTGAAAAGGAATTTGAATATAGATCTCAAACAGAAGTGAAATGAAAATTTGAATATAGAATTCAAATAGAAGTGAAATGGAATTCGAATATAGAATTTCAAATGGAAGTGAAATAAATCTGAAATGTTATGTTGAAATGGATTTGATATGTATTAAAAATTATCAGAATGGAGTTGAATTTATTATAAATATAGTTAAACGTTTATATTTATAAATATAATTAAAACGAACTCGCCGCAGCGCTGCAGTTCGTAAATTGTCGTTTTGAACTTCAACTGAATATACAGGACTCAATTGAAGTCAGAATTCTTTGAAACAAGAAACATCAGGACCAATTTGTTAATAGTTTTCTAATGAAAGAGAAAATTCTGAATTTCGACGTATATATTTTGATTTATGTCAAAATCAAATTTTCAGAAAAACAGCACCATAACCATTTAAAAACCATAACGGTTTATTAATTTTATAAAAGGATTATAAGCGAATAAAATCCGAATTTCTATTTAGAAAATTTCAGATTTGAGTTGTAAATTATATGTGAACTCAAGTGGAGTAATGAATTGATTTTTGAAAACAAAAATCAGATTTTTGATTATTTAATAGAATTAACTAATTTGAATAATAATTAGTTAATGAGATTTTGAATCGATATTGGGCTTTGAATAAGTGAATTCGATTTGAAAATTTATATTCAAAATCAAAAAGGGAAACTAGATTCGAAATTGAAATTCAATTTGGTTATGAGCAAGTTAAATATTTTGTTTAAACATATTATGTTCAAACGAAGAAGTGAAATAGGTAAAATAGCTAACTAAGAATAAATGAGCGAAACTGAATTTAGACGATTGGATTGAGTTGAATTGGAAACGGGTGAGCATGTGTTAGACAGGTATGGGGTGGAGTATATGAAGATTTTAATCTATGTGCCCGACAAAAAGGTACATGTTTAAAGTCATATATGAGATTTTATGCGCCGTATCGGCAAGCCGCTTGGCTTTTCCTTTTTCTTTTGGATTAGTGAGGGCCGTGGGAGGTTATTTGAAATATCCCGATGCTCCCGGTACAAAGGAGGTTATGGCGAAATTTTCCGGAAATTAAAGGAGTTAGAATATTTTTAAGATAATTTGATAGTTAGAAATCAATGTATCGATATATATAGAATTCGATAAGGAAACGAAATCAAAAATAGAATATTGTAAACAAAAAAGGAAATCTATAAATTAGAAATAGAAATCGAACCATATACGTGTTTTAAAAATGAATAATTGGGTTTTATGTTGTGTTTATTCGAGGTAAGTGATTTTGTCTGTTTTGAAGTTAATGATGTTTTCAGTCAAGGTCTAAGAGGTAATTATACCCTAACTTGATTGATTTCATTTTTAATTGATAAATAGCAGGATCCAATCTCGAAGAGAAATGTTGGATAATAGTTAGTTGAATAAAATATTTTGGGTTGTTGTAACGATGTTTTACACAACATTCATTTTAACCCAAGTGGTGGAAATTTTGGAAATATAAAAGTAAATATTTCCTGAGTTTAATTAGAGTAGTCGGGAAAGAGATAAGTGATTGAAATTGTTTTCAATTGCAAATAGAGATATTTTCTAAATATAGAAAATAAAAGGGGTTGATATTTGGAAACGTTTTCCAAATGGCGTAAGAGGCCAAGATGATTATCGAAAATACTTGGTTAACCAATATTGATAAGGAAATGGAGAAGAGATTTAACTAATGAAATATTAATTAAAGAGCCCAGTGTTTTGTTTGATATGTTGAATGTACACTTGTTTTTATTCGATAGTTAAATCACAGACTATCGAAGTTTTGACCAACGTTGTCAATATGGAGAGACTGTTGGATTATTATCCAAAGAACCACTATGTATTGGCAGTAACGTTGCGGATCAAATTATATAAAGATAGTCGAAGACGGAGTAAAGTGCAAGGGCTTTTTCTATTAATAGAAATTGTGCCTTCGGTTTCGTTCAATCCCAGAACGAACGTAAATGGATGAATGTCTGACAAAGTATTTCCAATGATCTAATGGGTTGGTTTGTATAAATATATATGGTGGCAACGGATTTATTCCCTTAGCATAATATCCAGAATATTTGTGCAAATCAATTAGTGATTAACGGATCTGACAATGTGGCATTCAAAGTGATTGTGTTATCAATGAATGGAATGTAATCGTAGCCTCAGGCCTCAACAACCGGGAAATGACAAAAATCGGGTAGGCAGCATGGCTATATGGGTCGCTCCCATTAGGATGTATAATCACCTATCTAGAGGTTCATTTAATTCCTTATTCTATTCGATGCTGTCCCTTTTTGGAAAACGGTTGCTGATCCCAACCGTTGGTGATATACATTCGATACACTCAAGTGAAATGAGTGGTCGGTCATGTGTGGGCCGGGTTGCAAGATGTTCTTGTTGAACCCAGTGTATTCCTCACTAGAGATACACTATCGAAAGGTGGTTCCATACCTTGTCATAGTTGGAAATCCAATCTCCAATAAGCGCCCTGCGGTTTTTTTGATTTTATACTATATATGTGGAGCGTGAGATGCAAGTGTTTCCGCTAGATTGTTATTTATTTGATTTAGACACTATTATAATATCATTGGATTTTTGTATCAAAGTGTTTTGGGTTATAGTAAGGTAAAAAAAACCATCCATGTTTATGTGTGGGCTGGTCTTACTATTATCTTTTCTTTCGAAAGAATTTTGAAAGTTAAAAAATTGGTTGGAGTTTACTCACACCAGTCCCATGACTGACCCAAAGTTTATTTTGTTTTGTTTTTCCTAAACACTTGGGTGCCCAAATTTGTACGGGCAGTCAAGTAGTTGGGGTTTTTCAGATTCACTTAGAAGAGCTGGAAGCAGGAGGCTTCACTAGTTAGCTATAGATTATCATATATTCCGCTGTGAACCATGTTTGTATCTGGAAACAGGTGTTTATAACTGTTCTAGGAATAACTGTTGTGCTCTGATGATGGTATGTATATAAAGTTATTGATTTGTATTTCAAAAAGTTGTGTTATTTAATATATTTTATTCGTTCCGCTATGAGTTGTGATCTTCATTTTCTTCTATTCTAATATTTCTTTCTTTCTATTTCTCGTCCTCTAACTTCTTTCTAATAATGATTCGTATTTCTGTGCAATTTGGGTTGGACGTGTGGTGTTATTAGTCAACTCAGATAGTACGGACTTGCGGGCCATTGCATATATATTCATATTCGACTAGTTGACTGACTCGACAATAACGGTAATGTTCATGAAGAGACATCTCCTTTCATAAAGAGATTTCTATTCATTTCTGAATAGAAATGGTTGCATCTTTTCATAACAACTATTCGTGAAAGGTTGCTACTCTTCTATTATTATATAAACATCATAATCTTCATTTCTGAATCACTGCATTTACTGAATCTTATTATATTTTCTGATCTTAAACTCTATATTCTCTTTCATTCTAAAAGCATACTCAAAAATTTCTTTTGAATCTTTGAATATATTTCATATCTCATGATTCAATAGCAATCTAATTCCTTCAAATCTTCACAAACACGTTATATATCCGAGGATAAATTATAGGAAGGGTGTACTCAAACTATTGGCTACTCAGTATTATTAAGAACACAATCAAAGTCAAAACTCTTATTGCATTTTTGATAGTCCTGTTCGGTTGCTCAGGAGTGAAAATCTCGTTCGGTTGCTCAGGCGTGAAAATCTTGTTTGGTTGCTCAGGAGTGAAAATCTCGTTTGGTTGCTCAGGCGTGAAAATCTTGTTCGGTTGCTCAGTTGTGTTGTGAACCTGTTCCTCTGGGTGAAGAGAGGGTATTGATAGTTGAATTCCACAAAGAGTTTGGGACTACATGTACGACGATGCTCCAAACCAATATAAAAATTCGTGGTGTCATTTTACTTTACTTAATGCATTACTTATCTATGAGATCGTAATATTTAGTTTATTAGATATTTACTTGCATAACTATTGTGTAAGTTAAAGTATCATATCACATACACTTTCGCGTATTCCATATAATCCGTTCCTACTCTAAGTCACTTGAATTTTCAAAAGCCGGGTATAAAAACAATCTCATTTATCCATGTGTCTTTATGAAAAAATTGGTAAAAAGACTAGCTATTTTAGAGGTATATATTGATCGTTTAAATTTAATTGGAACTCCTGAAAAGATTGATGCAACACTTAATTACTTCAAAAAGGAATTTAAAATGAAAGGTCTTGGCAAAACTAAATAATGTCTTTGTCTACAAATCGAGCATAATTCAAATGGCATACTAATCCATCAATCAAATTACATTGAGAAAATCTTGAAGCATTTTCAGATGGATAAAGCATATCCACTTAGTATGCCTGTAATTGTCAAATCACCAAATATTAAAAAGGATTCTTACCGGTCAAAAGAAGATGATGAAGATATACTTGGCCCAGAAGTACCATATCTCAGTGTCATTGGTGCATTGTTATAGTTAGCCCAATGCACGAGACCAGATATTGCTTTCTCAGTCAATATTCTAGCAAGATACAGTTCGGCGCTACCTAAAAAACCCTAAAATGACATAAAACATGTCATGAGATATCCTCGTGGAGCCACATATTTAGGGTTGTTTTATTCTAACATAGGCAGTAAGCCGATTCTAGTTGGTTATGCTAACGCAGGTTACCTTTCTGAACCACGTAAAGCAAGATCACAAACTGTGTATGTGTTTACACACAACAATGTAGCTATTTCATGGCGATCTACAAAGCAAACATTGGTAGCTACATCATCCAATCATTCTGAAATACTAACACTACATGAAGCAAGTCGGGAATGTATTTAGTTAGGATCATTAATTGAACTTATTCGAAGTACGTGTTAACTTCCCTCAACTATAAAAGAATCAACTACTATTTATAAAGACAATGCAACATGCATAGCTTAGATTCAAGCAGCTTATATCAATTCTAAATTCTTTTTCACACATGAACCACAAAAATACAATAAGATATAAGTGAATCAAATCCAACCTCAAGAAAATCCAGTAGATTTAGTCACGAAGGCTCTTTCAAAATCAACATTTCAGAAGATGATTTATAAAATTGGTATGCATCATTTGCATCACCAAATTATTTGAATAACGTGTTATGAATAAGGGGAACATATAAAATTGTTCTATACTGTACTATTTTCCTTCATTAATATTTTTCCATTGGGTTTTTGTTAGTAAAGTTTTCAAGGAGGCATTATCTTGGTCCAGAACTATCAACTCTTGTTATACATTGCTAATATGTTACCTAAAGATGAAATAAATTGCAATATTTTCCTTATTTATGATTTTTCACATAGGGTTTTCATTAAAAAAGTTTTAAAGAGGCAAATAGTCTTATCATCTTTGTAAATGCATATTCAAAGGGAAGTGTTATAATATATTTATTATTTAGGGTTAGTACGCTTAATGCAAGGGACATTATTGTACTTACTAAGACATGTGAAGTCTTCAAATATGAGCTCATTTGTGTTGTAATGACATTCGAATAAACAAAAATGTCCTCTCTTCCTTATTTTTTCTGTTTTGAGTTAGTTTTATAACATTAATAGAAATGTAAATAAAACTTTAATTTTTAAGTTTGACTGAAATTCAGTGAACACATAATTTTTAATTGTCTCCAGTTTCAACCGAACCAATCCCATGTTGTTCGAAACTTTGGTACGAGTCCCCAATTGGACCTCATCTCAAATGGTCTTAATCTCCACCACAAGAATTCGTACTTGGAACAAAGCTATAGGGAATCTTCAATACAAGACACTCAATCGAATGAGATTGTCAACTAGACTATTTTGCTCGTATAAATGCGAATACCTCCTATCCACATTTTATCATTAACCTTTCAATGCTACTAGGTTAATCCTCCGTAAACTAAGCAATACTTGGATAAAGGCACTAGCAAAAGGATAACCAATGAAACGTTCAGGTCTAGATGGAATTAACTATGACACCTCACATCCCTTAATGTCACTTATAAGAGGATGCATTAAGTTCTTTGAAGCGCAATAACAATATAGAGACTAATTTCACAACATAGAATATAAAATGCAGTGGGAATTTTTTTACTATTATTGTAAAAACCTGAATTCCGGCAAACCGTTTTTTTTTTTCAAAAATCCCAATCAATTGAAACCCAAGTTGGCTTGTCTGGTATCCTACAAAAAAGAAAAAGATAATAAATATATCTGAGCTCAGATAACATCTCACAGCAAAATGGAATAAAATATAATAAAATTAAATATAGCCTTACCAAAAAAAAATACTGCCTAACCAGTATCCAAAGCTATCACATCTCTGCCATAAACCAAACCTGCAAGTGTGTTATGAGGAGGGGGACAGAACACAGGTTCTGGTGATTGGACATAAATTTACCCATTCTAAAATAACCCTACCTATATCGTTCAGTTATGTTTTCTTGTTTATTATGTTGTTTTGGGTTAATAACACTCAAGGCTTTACACACATGTCGTACCCATCTACATTCCAGTAGATTAACCTAATATAGTATATATGTAGCTACCCCAATATATCAAGGTGCTTCCCATGATACCCTCCTCGCATGGTCTCCGCCGTCATGCCATAGAAGCGTATAAAACTCTCATCCTACGTCGAACAATGTGCGTACCTCCATATTACCACGTCACATTCCATATAAAACTACCATAGCTATGCTACGTAAGCATATAGACTACCATATCCAAACTCCCCGGTCGAATCAAGTCATAACCCGGAAATTCGAGCCAATTTAAAATTTTTATTTTGGCAATTTTAATGAATGTTGAATATTTAAAATGAATTATTTTAAATAATAACGACGAGAAATTTATTTTGAATACAATTAGAACGTATATATTTATATAGATCGTCGTTAGAATATAAATAACTATTTATAAATTATAAAAGGAATTGAAAATGGCGTGGTAGTTCGATAATTCGATTTCAAATTTCAAATGAATGTACAGGATTCAAAATAAACCAGATTTTAGTGAAATCAAAAATATTCGAATCTAATTGAGAATATCTTTCCAACGAATCTGAAAAATTGAAATTTCATAGCAGGAATCAAAAGATATGTCCAGTTGAAAATTCAGAATAGTCGCTATGGAATTCTGGCCCTTAAAAATAGAAATTTTGCAAACGACCTTGGTTTTCGACGAAACCACTTTTGTTGGATCCGCGATGTCTAGTTATTGCTAGGTTTCAAAATTCATAATTTTTCGAATCAATATGTGAGCATGGCGAAGGAAAACGTGTTTTGACAGTTTCAATTGATTTTAATCGACTGGAAAATGACCATTTTTCAAATGGTCTCAGAATTCGATGAAATTAGTTTTGTTAGGACCGTATCGTCAATATGAAGCTAGAAAATATTTTTCGGGAATTTTTAGAGTTAGTATGTGGCCCTGGTAAACTGAAATGCACGTTCAAATTCAATATATAGATTTATAATTTTGATTTAAACGAAAACTGATCGAAACGGTCGAATTGGCTTTTGATACATATCCCATTGTGTTCGGAATGGGGGTAATTAGCTATGGACGACAGGCGGTGGGTTCGATTTCGAGGTCGAAATTAAAAGTTACTTTTTGAAATTAAATAAAAAATAATATAAAACCTCACTCTCTCTCTTCTCCTATACCCCATTGACCCCCCCCCCGGTTTCATTTAAATGAAAAGAATTTTTTTTTTAATAAAACCCATCACGCCCTAGCGCGATGGTCACCTCCACCGCCGCCAAGGCGAGCGCAACCTGCTCCGCCTTCTCTCCTCCCCCTTCTTGCCATTGCCACCTACAAGCAGCCCTCCCCCTTCTTCTCGAATCGACAAAGACCCTCAGGCCTCCCCCAAATCGAGCGCCGCCGCTGCCATGGACTCGACCCCGACCACAGTCACGCCGTCTCTCCCCTCGACACCTCCAACGCCGCTGCGGCAGTCCTCCCCTTTCCCAAACTTCGAATGTAAGTTTTTCTTTTCTTTTATTTATTACTTTTATTAAAATAATATCTGATTTACATTTAGAAACAAGTTTAGAGGTTTCTTACATTAGAAAGTTTGGATCTTTATTTATTAGAAAGGTCGGATTTTTATTTATAGAAAAAGATTATATTTTTGTTAATGAAATATATTATTTTTCAAAGTTGAAAGATATGATTTTTCATAGTCGAAAGATTTGATATTTAAATAAAAAAAAGATTCAATATTTAAATCGAAAAGATTCGATTTTTAAATAGAAGAGATTTGATTTTTATATAATAGAGATAAAAAATATGTTTTTTATGTTATAGAAAGAATAAAAATATGATTTTTATATTATATGGATAGTAAAAAAATTTGATCTTTATAGATGTAGAGAAATAAAAATCTGATTTTTATTATATATATGTTGAAATAAAAATGGGATTTTTATAGCGAAGATATAAAAATTCGATCTTAATATTAGAAGTAGATATAAAAATATAATTTTTATATAGGAAGGAGCGGTATAAAAAAATAGAATTTTTATCTATATAGTAGCGGTATAAAAATGTGATTTTTATATATATATATATATAGTGACTACGGACAACGAAAGTGATAAAAAGGTGAGCACGATGAAGATTTCTACATAAGAAGAGTCGTGGCGTTTGGTTTAGCTAGTCGGTGAGAACTTCTCACCTTTGATTTAATTTTTTAGTTAAAATATATACTAGGATGCAGATGGTGTTTAGCAGCACCCGACACCCGTCGTCCACAGACCATGGACGACTTGTCTGTTTGTTTGATTTTGATGTGTAGTTGATTGTGTGATGTGGAGTGGAATAAAATATTTATATAGTTAAAAATATTTTATAGTTAAAAATAGAATTTTTAACACGTATTAAAAATGAAATAAATATAAACAAATCGGACAATTTGATTATATACACACATTTGGTTGATATTGATTGGGACGATAAATTTTACACGTCGCCCAACTGCACAAATAAAATCTGTGGTTGCTTGTTTGAAACCCCATAAGGGTATTGGGATGATATATGACATAAACTAATCCCAATAATTAGCTGTATGTCGATCGATTGATTGACAAACTATTATAAGCGTTGAATATTTATATTTGATGCTTATACAGTGTAGAACGCACTTTGGATGATGGTTGATTGTTTATTGTCATTGTTGTATATATGAATTGGATGAAAACCATATAACTAAAATTATATGGTAATTGACTGTGTCTGATTCCAGTTCAAAATTATCGAATAATTTAAAATAATATTCAATGAAGATTGAATTAGGAAGCCATGTTAAGTAGTTAAACGCCATTTCATCGCGAACGTGAATTTTGTCGATTTTATAATGAATATCGAGAAGTGATTTCAAAATCGAATATTTTGAAATGAATTCGAATTGAATTGAATAGAAAATGAATTCGAATTGAAATTGAATAGAAAATGAATTCGAATTGAAATTGAATAGAAATGAATTCGATTTGAAATTGAATAGAAATGAATTCGAATTGAAATTGAATAGAAAATGAATTCGAATTGAAATTGAATAGAAAATGAATTCGAATTGAATTGAATAGAAAATGAATTTGAATTGAACCGAAATGAATTTATAAGGAAAAAATCAATTTTGATTTAAAATTGAATATGAAGTTGAAACTATTTTGAAAACGAATTTAAAACGATTTATAAAATACGTTTTGAAAGGAAATCGACGAAATATATAATATATATGTTATATATATAGAATGGCCTGAATAAAACGCACCGCTCTGCGGTAGTTCGTGAATTCCGACCATTGACTTCGAATGGACATTGCGCGAGATCCGACCGTCGGATTCTCCTAAAATCGGAACCATTGTGTTCATATCAAAAAGAGGTTTCTAACGAATATTAGAGATTTGAAATCTAATGGTTGGATTTGGCATTATGTCCAGATCAAATTTGGAAAAGGTCGTTGTAAGTGCAGTTCGATGGCCGTTGATGGAAATCGACTGTACGGGCCTTGATAAAATTATTAAAAATAGTAATAATTTGTGTAAAATCATAAGAAATGATTTGTGAAGAATCGGGATGAAAACTCCATATTTGAAAAGATAAAAATAGATTTGTATCGAAATGAACTAGTTTTGAACTAGAATTAAAATCCATTTATATTTAAATAAATAAATTGGATTTGAAATGGTTTTAAAAGTAAACAGAATTTCCAATAATTGAATTGGAATGGATTTGAATCGAAATTGCCTCTGGAATATTTTGATGTTGGATTTCGTGATGATACAGATATTGTTATGGGAATTTGAAAGATATATTTATATCGTTATTTCCAATACGATATTTGTTGGTCGTAGAATTTGATATTGAATATAAGCCGATATATTTTCTATTCAGAGCCTTGTATTTAATATCAAATTTGATTTGGGTTTGTCGTGAATGGTGTCTTCATTAACACTGTTCTTAAGCCCAGTTGAGAAAAAGTTTAAATCTTTTATTTAGATTTAATGAAGTGTACCAATTAAATGGTAGTTAATTGGAATTGAATTTGAATTGATTTTTGGGTTTATCGTTAACAGTGTTTTAAATAACACTTGTTCTTTAACCCGATATTTAATTGAATGTGATTTTGGGTTGTCGTGAACGGTATCTTCAAAAATACTGTTCTTAGACCCAAAGGAGTTAAGAAAATCAAAAACTAAGTGGAGATTAGTTAAGTTAAATGGTTTCTTGGGTATTGATCTGATGTTGGTTTCGACCTTCAGGGTTAATACTTAGGGAATTGCTCACTTCCTATTTTACGGTTAAAGGCTGATAGAATGGAATGAGATTTTGGGTTTATCGTGAATTGTGTTTTAAATGACATTGATTCTTTAACCCAGTTAAAGATTAAAACTAAGTGGTGTCTTAATGAATCTTTAATTAGATTGAAAAGATCGAGAATGGAGTATCACCAGTTCTTCTCCAGGCGATAGTTAAATCTTTAATTAGATTTGAACATGAAATGGTAATTGAATTTACCGATAACACCGTGGTGTTAGATATGAAGTATTACCAGTTTTACTCCACGGGATGAATAGGTTGGGATTGGGAAATAAAATAAATGATTACTTCGGTGTGGTTCACTAATCCCGACCAGTTTGAAGCGATATTCAAAGGAAGATTAAAGAATGAATTTAAAAGAATTTATCTTTGATAAAATTAATGGGAACCTTTCCCTGAGAATGTGAAATTTAGAAACTAACTGTAGGTTAGCTAAGAAGAATGGTTTCCTGTGTATTGATCTAATGTTGGTTTCCGCCTTCTGGGTTAATATTTGGGGAATTATTCTCTTACTAATTTACGGTTAGTGACTGATGAATTGGAATGAGGCGTATGTTGTGTTTGTGTAACACTTGTTTAATATATACACGAGTTATTCAGAAAGACCGGGTTTATCCCATTTTGAATAACTGATTCGACGATTGGTCGAAGATGAAGACGGTGGTTGAAGACCGGATGTCTTCACGTCGTTTGGATAATTACTGATGATCCTGATTGGGCCGTACACCCAAGAGGAGGGAATCAGTTGGTGATCGTCCAGACGTACTTGGAGATCGATGGATATGCGAGGTACAAGGTGCCTTCGGTTTCGTTCAGACCCAGAACGGACTTGTAAATGGACTGTGTGTCTGACATTGGATATCATTCTGTGTGATTGATGGATATCATTTGCATGGAGTGGTTTTCCTGTGTGGCATGCTAAGATGCAAATGATCAAGGCTTCTGTTGAAAAGCAAAGTCTTGTGGTTGATGATCAAAGCACAGCCTGTGTGGCATAGCTTTGTGTAGCGTTGATTCGCGAGCCTCACACCCCGGTTGTGAACCAGAAACGGGAGAGGACATCTGTGAAAACCCGTAACTTCCCCGTAAAGGAAAGCGCCGGATAGTTCGAGAACAAGCCACAACAGAACGCAAACAGAAGAACATTTCATTGTATATTACAACAATGCATCAGATTACAAGAATATACAGAGTATAAATGAATAAATATTACACAGAAATATCAGAGATTTAAATTACATTTAAATATATTGCAGCGGAAAATAATAAAATACACAACTAGAAGAGATATACGGATACAAAGCTTTCCGGATATCGTTCCAGCTGTAAACCAGGATCCTGTGAATATAAATCTGCAAAACCAAAACTACTAGCTGCCCGTGCCAAAATAAGGGCACCCAGAGTTTAGGTTAAAACAATAAACTCCAGGTCAGTCATGTGACTGGTGTGAGAACTAAAACAGTTATTAATCTTTATTTGAAAGTTAGGTAAATCAAGGGACCACGCCGTATAACACGGAACGGGTTTCCTCCCAAGAATACCAGTGCATATAACAAACAACGCAATGCTAAATAAAGAAAAATGAAGTTGTTATAAGACCCAGGTCCTATCACACAATGCAACGCAACCCGGGGGATAGGGTTTTCCCTTATAACAGCCAAAGAATGCTTGATACGTTTGAAACAAATCATTTGATAATATAATAAGTGCATAGTGTATAAAACAACTTCAAATCATAAATATCAATCATAGGCGGCATGAGCGCCCCATCCCACTATGTCGCCATACTAGGCTCTACAAATAAAACCGCAAATGTCACGTATTTGGAAGCTGGATTTCCATCTATGAACCGAGGCAAAAGATAGTCCTCACCGACTTCGAGACTCTCTAGCCCGAGCCTCAGGGTCAGAGCGCATCGACCCTTGGATCCTCAGGGCCAGTCCACCAATGTGGATTAAACTTAAACCCTGAACATGCGTCTCCCCACCCTATGGGGTGTAAGTCTGGTCCGTCTGCCGACCAGAATGCATCGGCCGAAACCGATATAACCAAGGCGCCTCGCAACAGCAACAACCACATAAGTCAAACTCGTCAGGGCGTGTAAAACCACTGACGCCACTTCTAGCTAGAAAGAAACGCATGCCCTCCCTGACGTCCTCTCCCGTTTTTGGTTCATACCGGGTGTGAAGCTCGCGAATCAACGTTACACAAAGCTATGCCACAAAGGCCGTGCTTTGATCATCAACCACAAGACTTTGCTTTTCAACAGAAGCCTTGATCATTTGCCACTTAGGCATGCCACACAGGCAATTCACTCCATGCGTTTGATATCCATCAATATATAACCCCTGAGCTCGTACGTCTCAGAGAAGGGCGTTAAACAAGAGAATAAATTCTCCGCCGCCAAACAGATATATATTTAATAGAGATCAATCACACGGACTAAAATCCAATGTCAGACACACAGTCCATTTACAAGTCCGTTCTGGGTCTGAACGAAACCGGAAGCACCTAGTACCCCGCATATCCATCGATCTCCAAGTACGTCTGGACGATCACTAACTGTTTCCATCTTCTTGGGTGTACAGCCCAATCAAGATCATCAGTAATCACCCAAACGACGTGAAGACTTCTGGTCTTCGACCACCGTCTTCATCTTCGACACCACGTCGAATCAGTTATTCAGAATGGGTATAACCCGGCCTTTCTGAATAACCCACGTATATATAATAAACAAATGTTACACCAACACAACAAACGCCTCATTCCACTTCAGAATATTCTTTCATTCACAAAATCACATTTTTAGGGAAAGGTTCCCATTAATTTTATCCAAGATAAATTCTTCTAAATTTATTCTTTAATCTTCCTTTGGGTATCATTTCAAACTAGTCGGGATTAACGAACCACACCGAAGTAATTATTTATTTTATTTCCAATCCCAACCTATATATCCCATGGAGAAAACTGGTAATACTCCACATCTAACACCACTGTGTTATCGGTAAAATTAATTACCATTTCACGTTCAAATCTAATTAAAGATTTAACTATCGCTTTGGAGCAAAACTGGTGGTACTCCATTCTCGATCACTTTTCAGATTTGATAATTTAAATTATCAATTCACTTTTCAATCTAATTAAAGACTCATTAAAACTCCACTTAGCTTTAATCTCTTTCAAAAATCAATATCCTGTCTTTAATTGGGTTAAAGAACCAATGTCATCTAAAACACGATTCACGATAAACCCAAATCACATTTGATATTAAATACAAGGCTCTGAATAGAAAATATATCGGCTTATATTCAATATCAAATTCTACGATTAACAAATGTCGTATTGGAAATAATGATATAAATATATATCTTTCAAATTTCCATAACAACATCTGTGTAATCACGAATTCCAACATCGAAATATTCCGAAGACAATTTCGATTCAAATCCACTCCAATGCAATCATTGGAAATTTTGGTTATTTTTAAAACCCTTTTCAAATTCAATTTATTTATTTAAAAATAAATAGAATTATATTTCTAGTTCAAAACTAGTTCATTTCGATAAAAATCTATTTTTATCTTTTCAAATATGGAGTTTTTCATCCCAAATCTTTCTAAATCATTTCTTATGATTTTACACAAATTATTACTATTTTTAATAATTTTATCAAGGCCCGTACAGTCGATTTCCATCAACGGCCATCGAACTGCACTTACGGCGACCTTTTTCAAATTTGATTTGGACGTAACTCCAAATCTAACCGTTAGATTTCAAATTTCTAATGTTCATTAGAAGTCTCTTCTCGATACGAACCCAACGGTTCCGGTTTTAGGAGAATCCGACGGTCGGATCTCCCGTAATGTCCGTTTGAAATAAATGGTCGAAATTCACGAACTGCCGCGGCGCGGCGCGTTCTATTCAGGCCATTATATTATATATATAATATATATAATATATATTTCGTCGATTTCTATTTAAAACGAATTTTATAAATAGTTTTAAATTCGTTTCAAAAGCAATTTCAACTTCCATTTCAATTCAAATCAAAATTGAATTCTTCTTTATAAATTCGTTTTAAAATTCATTTCTATTCAATTCAAATTTCAATTCAATTTGAATTCGTTTTCAATTCGCTTTCAATTCAATTCGAAATCGTTTTCAATTCAATTCATTTCGAAATCGTTTTCAATTCAATTCATTTCGAAATCGTTTTCAATTCAATTCATTTCGAAATCGTTTTCAATTCAATTCATTTCGAAATCGTTTTCAATTCAATTCATTTCGAAATCGTTTTCAATTCAATTCATTTCGAAATCGTTTTCAATCAATTCATTTCGAAATCGTTTTCAATTCAATTCATTTCGAAATCGTTTTCAATTCAATTCATTTCGAAATCGTTTTCAATTCAATTCATTTCGAAATCGTTTTCAATTCAATTCATTTCGAAATCGTTTTCAATTCAATTCATTTCGAAATCGTTTTCAATTCAATTCATTTCGAAATCGTTTTCAATTCAATTCATTTCGAAATCGATAAAATCGATATAAATATCGTTTACGTTAAAATGGCGTCAATCTAATCCACACGGCTTCATAAATTTCTATTTTCAAATATTCTATTTCAAATATTTCTTTTTCAAAATAGTTGTTATTATCAAAATATTTCGTTCAACACATGACCAATCTCAATGGATGAGTACTGTCAACACATGAACTTTTATTTTATAATATTCTTTATTTATCAAATTGGAATGAGGCCCAATCAATTACCATATAAAGTTAATTATATGGATTTTCACGCATTACACACATATAATAGCATTGAAAAATAATCAATCATCAACCAAAGTGCACTACACTGTATAAGCATCAAATATAGATATCTAACGCTTATAACAGCCTGTCAATCAATCGATCGACATATTTAATCAATCAAGATGAGTGAACTTCAAATTTCATCCCAACACCCGTGTGGGGTTTCAAACAATCAAACGCATATTTTATTTGTGCAGTTGGGCGATGTGTAAAATTTATCGTCCCAATCAATGTCCTTCAAATAGGTGTACATAAACAAACCGTCCGGTTTGTAAATGAATATTTATTTATTCACATTCACGTTAAAAATTATAATTTTAATGACAAAACATTTTATTCCAACATATGAATTTCTATTCAGTTCATTCTTTAAATAAAATGATATTTTTATTTTTCTAACTTCTTTTAGAAAATTTCGGCGGCATAACGGCACAATACTAGAAACGGGACGAGGCTTAGCCTTATCCCCGGTCTAGTGAAGGCCCATGCCATTCACACATCAATCAAATTCACCAAACAACCAATTCACATCAAGTCATCAAATTAATTTATTCAACCAAACAAACAAGTCCATGGTCTGTGGACGATTGTGTCGGGTGCTACTAAGCACCGTCTGCATCCTAGTATATATATATAACTAGAAAAATTAAATTGAAAGGTGAGAAATTCTCACCGATAGCTATCCTAGCTCCACGGCACTTCATTGATAGAAATCTTCTTCGTTCTCGCCTTTTTATCACCTTCGTTGCCCGTATACACTGTATATATAAAAATCACATTTTTATATTCTCTATTATATAAAAATCATATTTTTATCGCTAACTTCATATTGTGAAAATAGAATTTTCATCGCTATTTCATATTTGTAAAAATAGAATTTTCGTCGTTATACTTATATAAAAATTGAATTTTTACCATGTTGTTATAGAGATAAAAATTATATTTTCAAAAATATAGATTTCGCCTTTATAAAAATAAAGATTTCGCCTTTATAAAAATAAAGTTTATATTTTTCCTTGAAGTAAAAATCATATTTTTACTTCACTACTCATATCAAAATATCGTCTTTTCATATCTACCTATATAAAGATGATATTTTTAATATTCCTATCATGTAAAAATTATATTTTTAATTCTCTACCTAACCAAAAATCATATTTCTACCACTTCTATATAGTAAAGATTATATTTTTAATACTTTAAAAATATAAAAATCATATTTTTAATTCTTTAAAAATATAAAAACTATATTTTTAATACTTTAAAAATATAAAAATCATTTTTTTTCACTGTTAAAAATCATATCTTTTTAATGTTAAAAATCTATTTATTTCTGTAGATAAAAATCTAGCCTTCACTTCATGAAAAATCTAATTTTAATTATTCTTCTACATATATAAAAATTCAATTTTTATTTTTCTTCTACAAAAAAAAATTCGATTTTTAACTCAATGACATACGTATTTTTCCTTATCAAAAGATCGCATTTTTCCTTATTAAAAATATATACTTTTCTTTAATTAAAATCCAGAAATTTGCTTAACTACCAAATTAAACAACCATTTTTTTTATATTAAGTAAAACTTACCTCTGTTGCCCTAAGTGGGAGGAGGGGTTCCACCGCCGGTGGACGGTCGGAGGGGGTGCGCTGCATAGTCGGAGGAGGGGAGGGGAGGGGTCGAGTGTGTGGTGCTGGTTCGCGAGTTGGTGGCCGCCATTTTTCCTTGAATCGATTTCCAGGGGAGGGCTAGGGTTCGTCGAGATGGAGTGGAGAGGGGCGCGAGATGGGAGGTCCAGCGATCAACGAGGCGGCGTGTGGCTGGGCACGACTGTCGAACGGTGGCGGGGTAGGAGGGTAGATCGGCGGTCGTGGTTGAGGAGGAGGTGGAGCGGAGGAGAAGGCGACGGGGCTACGGGATTTGGGTTTTTTTTTATTTCTCTGAAATGAAATTGAAACGGGGGGGGGGGGGGCAGAAGTTATAGAAGGAGAAGGGTTTTTTTTATTTAATTAATTTATTTTCAAAAAGTTGACTTTTACATACGACCTCGAAACGAGGCCCACCGCCTGTCGTCCATAGCGTTTTACCCCCATTCCGAACACAATGGGATATGTATCGTAGGCTGATTCGACTGTTTCGAATAGTTTCCGTTGAATTTACATTTAAATCCTTATGTTGAATTTTAAACGTACATTTCAAATTACCGGGGTCACATACTAACTAGAAAAATTCTAGAAAAATATTTTCTAGCTTCGTATTGACGATACGGTCCTAACAAAACTAGTTTCGTCAAATTCTGAGACCGTTTGAAAAATGGCCAATTTCCAGTCGATTAAAATCAACTGAAACTGGTCAAACGCGTTTTCCTTTGCCACGCTCACAAACTGATTCAGAAAATTATGAAATTTGGAATCTAGCAATAACTTTACATCACGGACCCAACAAAAGTGGTTTCGTCAAAATCCGAGGTCGTTTGCAAAAAGTCTATTTTTAAGGGCCTGAATTCCATAGCGACTATTCAGAATTTTCAACTGAACATATCTTTTGATTCCCGCTATGAAATCTTGATTTTTCGGATTCGTTGGAAAGATATTATCAATTAGATCCTAATGTTTTTGGTTTCACTAAAATCCGGATTGTTTTGCACCCGGTACATTCAAATGAAGTTTGAAATCGAATTATCGAACTACCGCGCCATTTTCAATTCCTTTTATAATTATATATAAATATTTATATTCTAACGACGACGTATATAATTATATACGTTCTAAATATATTCAAAATAAATTTCTCGTCGATATTATTTAAAATAATTCATTTTAAATATTCAAAATTCGCTAAAATTGCCAAAATAAAAATTTTAAACTGGCCCAGATTTTCGGGTTGTTACAATCTCCCCCACTTAAAACTTTTCGTCCCCGAAAAGGAACAAAGTCGAAAGTGGTTTGATTAATCAACTCTACGCTCGATCTGGCTTCCATTCTCCAACCCTTTAGTTTCTGAGAATTTTCAAATTTTCAAAAATTTGGCTAACACCCTAAATTTTTGAAAAATTTCGCCATAACCTCCCCTGCACCGGGAGCATCGGGGAATTTCAAATAGCTTCCCCGGTCCTTCAGATCTCAAAAAGAAAAAGAAAAAGCCAAGCGGCTAGCCAATAGGCTCACAAAATCATCATCACCCAAACAAAACAGGAAATTATGTAGTAAACATGTACCTATTTGTCGGGCAAACAAATTTTATTCTCTGCTCTAGCCTCCTTGCTATGACCTGTTCAATGATATACATGTATATGCAAGCAGATGCGACCAATTTTCAATACAGTTCAATATTTGGTTCAATTAGGCATAATGGTTCAAAATTATCCAACAAATAAACAAACAACACAAACATCAATCAATTAGTGAATTATCATTTGAAATTCATAACTTGGATATATAGCCAAAAATCAGATTTTTGATGCTAAATCACAACAATAAGCCCTATCTAATTTTGGTTCTCACACCAGTCAATAGGAAATATATAGATATCACACCTTCGAAACACGAATACCAATTCTGATGATGTTCGAACTATCATCAGAATCATCTTCGGGCGACTAGAGTGTGATTCTATATCTATCCAGTATATTAAAATTTCAAATACACATGGATCAGACGTATACGCAAAATCTTTATATACTGGACTGTCCAATTCAATATAAATAGATAATCAAATACGAATAATTGATTTAAATTTCAAAACAAGATTTGTTTTTACTTGAAAAATATACTCTCCACACTCGTTCTAGGATACTACTGATCCCATCTCTAACGAGTCACTCTCATTGGATATAACTAATCCAATATCTGATGAATTCTTTCGTACGGTTCTAATGTGTCTTGTTCTCGAGCTCTGTAAACCAAAGCTCTGATACCAACTGTGAAAACCCATAACTTCCCCGTAAAGGAAAGCGCCGGATAGTTCGAGAACAAGCCACAACAGAACGCAAACAGAAGAACATTTCATTGTATATTACAACAATGCATCAGATTACAAGAATATACAGAGTATAAATGAATAAATATTACACAGAAATATCAGAGATTTAAATTACATTTAAATATATTGCAGCGGAAAATAATAAAATACACAACTAGAAGAGATATACGGATACAAAGCTTTCCGGATATCGTTCCAGCTGTAAACCAGGATCCTGTGAATATAAATCTGCAAAACCAAAACTACTAGCTGCCCGTGCCAAAATAAGGGCACCCAGAGTTTAGGTTAAAACAATAAACTCCAGGTCAGTCATGTGACTGGTGTGAGAACTAAAACAATTATTAATCTTTATTTGAAAGTTAGGTAAATCAAGGGACCACACCGTATAACACGGAACGGGTTTCCTCCCAAGAATACCAGTGCATATAACAAACAGCGCAATGCTAAATAAAGAAAAATGAAGCTGTTATAAGACCCAGGTCCTATCACACAATGCAACGCAAGCCGGGGGATAGGGTTTTCCCTTATAACAGCCAAAGAATGCTTGATACGTTTGAAACAAATCATTTGATACTATAATAAGTGCATAGTGTATAAAACAACTTCAAATCATAAGTATCAATCATAGGCGGCATGAGCGCCCCATCCCACTATGTCGCCATACTAGGCTCTACAAATAAAACCGCAAATGTCACGTATTTGGAAGCTGGATTTCCATCTATGAACCGAGGCAAAAGATAGTCCTCACCGACTTCGAGACTCTCTAGCCCGAGCCTCAGGGTCAGAGCGCATCGACCCTTGGATCCTCAGGGCCAGTCCACCGATGTGGATTAAACTTAAACCCTGAACATGCGTCTCCCCACCCTATGGGGTGTAAGTCTGGTCCGTCTGCCGACCAGAATGCATCGGCCGAAACCGATATAACCGAGGCGCCTCGCAACAGCAACAACCACATAAGTCAAACTCGTCAGGGCGTGTAAAACCACTGACGCCACTTCTAGCTAGAAAGAAACGCATGCCCTCCCTGACGTCCTCTCCCGTTTTTGGTTCATACCGGGTGTGAAGCTCGCGAATCAACGTTACACAAAGCTATGCCACAAAGGCCGTGCTTTGATCATCAACCACAAGACTTTGCTTTTCAACAGAAGCCTTGATCATTTGCCACTTAGGCATGCCACACAGGCAATTCACTCCATGCATTTGATATCCATCAATATATAACCCCTGAGCTCGTACGTCTCAGAGAAGGGCGTTAAGTAAGAGAATAAATTCTCCGCCGCCAAACAGATATATATTTAATAGAGATCAATCACATAGACTAAAATCCAATGTCAGACACACAGTCCATTTACAAGTCCGTTCTGGGTCTGAACGAAACCGGAGGCACCTAGTACCCCGCATATCCATCGATCTCCAAGTACGTCTGGACGATCACTAACTGTTTCCATCTTCTTGGGTGTACAGCCCAATCAAGATCATCAGTAATCACCCAAACGACGTGAAGACTTCTGGTCTTCGACCACCGTCTTCATCTTCGACACCACGTCGAATCAGTTATTCAGAATGGGTATAACCCGGCCTTTCTGAATAACCCACGTATATATAATAAACAAATGTTACACCAACACAACAAACGCCTCATTCCACTTCAGAATATTCTTTCATTCACAAAATCACATTTTTAGGGAAAGGTTCCCATTAATTTTATCCAAGATAAATTCTTCTAAATTTATTCTTTAATCTTCCTTTGGGTATCATTTCAAACTAGTCGGGATTAACGAACCACACCGAAGTAATTATTTATTTTATTTCCAATCCCAACCTATATATCCCATGGAGAAAACTGGTAATACTCCACATCTAACACCACTGTGTTATCGGTAAAATTAATTACTATTTCACATTCAAATCTAATTAAAGATTTAACTATCGCTTTGGAGCAAAACTGGTGGTACTCCACTCTCGATCACTTTTCAGATTTGATAATTTAAATTATCAATTCACTTTTCAATCTAATTAAAGACTCATTAAAACTCCACTTAGCTTTAATCTCTTTCAAAAATCAATATCCTGTCTTTAATTGGGTTAAAGAACCAATGTCATCTAAAACACGATTCACGATAAACCCAAATCACATTTGATATTAAATACAAGGCTCTGAATAGAAAATATATCGGCTTATATTCAATATCAAATTCTACGATTAACAAATGTCGTATTGGAAATAACGATATAAATATATATCTTTCAAATTTCCATAACAACATCTGTGTAATCACGAATTCCAACATCGAAATATTCCGAAGACAATTTCGATTCAAATCCACTCCAATGCAATCATTGGAAATTTTGGTTATTTTTAAAACCCTTTTCAAATTCAATTTATTTATTTAAAAATAAATAGAATTATATTTCTAGTTCAAAACTAGTTCATTTCGATAAAAATCTATTTTTATCTTTTCAAATTTGGAGTTTTTCATCCCAAATCTTTCTAAATCATTTCTTATGATTTTACACAAATTATTACTATTTTTAATAATTTTATCAAGGCCCGTACAGTCGATTTCCATCAACGGCCATCAAACTGCAATTACGGCGACCTTTTTCAAATTTGATTTGGACATAACTCCAAATCCAACTGTTAGATTTCAAATTTCTAATATTCATTAGAAGGCTCTTCTCGATACGAACCCAACGGTTCCGGTTTTAGGAGAATCCGACGGTCGGATTTCCCGTAATGTCCGTTTGAAATAAATGGTCGAAATTCACGAACTGCCGCGGCGCGGCGCGTTCTATTCAGGCCATTATATTATATATATAATATATATAATATATATTTCGTCGATTTCTATTTAAAACGAATTTTATAAATAGTTTTAAATTCGTTTCAAAAGCAATTTCAACTTCCATTTCAATTCAAATCAAAATTGAATTCTTCTTTATAAATTCGTTTTAAAATACATTTCTATTCAATTCAAATTTCAATTCAATTTGAATTCGTTTTCAATTCGCTTTCAATTCAATTCGAAATCGTTTTCAATTCAATTCATTTCGAAATCGTTTTCAATTCAATTCATTTCGAAATCGTTTTCAATTCAATTCATTTCGAAATCGTTTTCAATTCAATTCATTTCGAAATCGTTTTCAATTCAATTCATTTCGAAATCGTTTTCAATTCAATTCATTTCGAAATCGTTTTCAATTCAATTCATTTCGAAATCGTTTTCAATTCAATTCATTTCGAAATCGTTTTCAATTCAATTCATTTCGAAATCGTTTTCAATTCAATTCATTTCCAAATCGTTTTCAATTCAATTCATTTCGAAATCGTTTTCAATTCAATTCATTTCGAAATCGTTTTCAATTCAATTCATTTCGAAATCGTTTTCAATTCAATTCATTTCGAAATCGATAAAATCGATATAAATATCGTTTACGTTAAAATGGCGTCAATCTAATCAACACGGCTTCATAAATTTCTATTTTCAAATATTCTATTTCAAATATTTCTTTTTCAAAATAGTTGTTATTATCAAAATATTTCGTTCAACACATGACCAATCTCAATGGATGAGTCCTGTCAACACATGAACTTTTATTTTATAATATTCTTTATTTATCAAATTGGAATGAGGCCCAATCAATTACCATATAAAGTTAATTATATGGATTTTCACGCATTACACACATATAATAGCATTGAAAAATAATCAATCATCAACCAAAGTGCACTACACTGTATAAGCATCAAATATAGATATCTAACGCTTATAACAGCCTGTCAATCAATCGATCGACATATTTAATCAATCAAGATGAGTGAACTTCAAATTTCATCCCAACACCCGTGTGGGGTTTCAAACAATCAAACGCATATTTTATTTGTGCAGTTGGGCGATATGTAAAATTTATCGTCCCAATCAATGTCCTTCAAATAGGTGTACATAAACAAACCGTCCGGTTTGTAAATGAATATTTATTTATTCACATTCACGTTAAAAATTATATTTTTAACGACAAAACATTTTATTCCAACATATGAATTTCTATTCAGTTCATTCTTTAAATAAAATGATATTTTTATTTTTCTAACTTCTTTTAGAAAATTTCGGCGGCATAACGGCACGATACTAGAAACGGGACGAGGCCTAGCCTTATCCCCAGTCTAGTGAAGGCCCATGCCATTCACACATCAATCAAATTCACCAAACAACCAATTCACATCAAGTCATCAAATTAATTTATTCAACCAAACAAACAAGTTCATGGTCTGTGGACGATTGTGTCGGGTGCTACTAAGCACCGTCTGCATCCTAGTATATATATATATATATATATATATATATATATATATAACTAGAAAAATTAAATTGAAAGGTGAGAAATTCTCACCGATAGCTATCCTAGCTCCACGGCACTTCATTGATAGAAATCTTCTTCGTTCTCGCCTTTTTATCACCTTCGTTGCCCGTATACACTGTATATATAAAAATCACATTTTTATATTCTCTATTATATAAAAATCATATTTTTATCGCTAACTTCATATTGTGAAAATAGAATTTTCATCGCTATTTCATATTTGTAAAAATAGAATTTTCGTCGTTATACTTATATAAAAATTGAATTTTTACTATGTTGTTATCGAGATAAAAATTATATTTTCAAAAATATAGATTTCGCCTTTATAAAAATAAAGATTTCGCCTTTATAAAAATAAAGATTTCGCCTTTATAAAAATAAAGTTTATATTTTTCCTCGAAGTAAAAATCATATTTTTACTTCACTACTCATATCAAAATATCGTCTTTTCATATCTACCTATATAAAGACGATATTTTTAATATTCCTATCATGTAAAAATTATATTTTTAATTCTCTACCTAACCAAAAATCATATTTCTACCACTTCTATATAGTAAAGATTATATTTTTAATACTTTAAAAATATAAAAATCATATTTTTAATTCTTTAAAAATATAAAAACTATATTTTTAATACTTTAAAAATATAAAAATCATTTTTTTTCACTGTTAAAAATCATATCTTTTTAATGTTAAAAATCTATTTATTTCTGTAGATAAAAATCTAACCTTCACTTCATGAAAAATCTAATTTTAATTATTCTTCTACATATATAAAAATTCAATTTTTATTTTTCTTCTACAAAAAAAAATTCGATTTTTAACTCAATGACATACGTATTTTTCCTTATCAAAAGATCGCATTTTTCCTTATTAAAAATATATACTTTTCTTTAATTAAAATCCAGAAATTTGCTTAACTACCAAATTAAACAACCATTTTTTTATATTAAGTAAAACTTACCTCTGTTGCCCTAAGTGGGAGGAGGGGTTCCACCGCCGGTGGACGGTCGGAGGGAGTGCGCTGCCTAGTCGGAGGAGGGGAGGGGTCGAGTGTGTGGTGCTGGTTCGCGAGTTGGTGGCCGCCATTTTTCCTTGAATCGATTTCCAGGGGAGGGCTAGGGTTCGTCGAGATGGAGTGGAGAGGGGCGCGAGATGGGAGGTCCAGCGATCAACGAGGCAGCGTGTGGCTGGGCACGACTGTCGAACGGTGGCGGGGTAGGAGGGTAGATCGGCGGTCGTGGTTGAGGAGGAGGTGGAGCGGAGGAGAAGGCGACGGGGCTACGGGATTTGGTTTTTTTTTAATTTCTCTGAAATGAAATTGAAACGGGGGGGGGGGGCAGAAGTTATAGAAGGAGAAGGGTTTTTTTATTTAATTAATTTATTTTCAAAAAGTTGACTTTTACATACGACCTCGAAACGAGGCCCACCGCCTGTCGTCCATAGCGTTTTACCTCCATTCCGAACACAATGGGATATGTATCGTAGGCTGATTCGACTGTTTCGAATAGTTTCCGTTGAATTTACATTTAAATCCTTATGTTGAATTTTAAACGTACATTTCAAATTACCGGGGTCACATACTAACTAGAAAAATTCCAGAAAAATATTTTCTAGCTTCGTATTGACGATACGGTCCTAACAAAACTAGTTTCGTCAAATTCTGAGACCGTTTGAAAAATGGACAATTTCCAGTCGATTAAAATCAACTGAAACTGGTCAAACGCGTTTTCCTTTGCCACGCTCACAAACTGATTCAGAAAATTATGAAATTTGGAATCTAGCAATAACTTTACATCACGGACCCAACAAAAGTGGTTTCGTCGAAATCCGAGGTCGTTTGCAAAAAGTCTATTTTTAAGGGCCTGAATTCCATAGCGACTATTCAGAATTTTCAACTGAACATATCTTTTGATTCCCGCTATGAAATCTTGATTTTTCGAATTCGTTGGAAAGATATTATCAATTAGATCCTAATGTTTTTGGTTTCACTAAAATCCGGATTGTTTTGCACCCGGTACATTCAAATGAAGTTTGAAATCGAATTATCGAACTACCGCGCCATTTTCAATTCCTTTTATAATTATATATAAATATTTATATTCTAACGACGACGTATATAATTATATACGTTCTAAATATATTCAAAATAAATTTCTCGTCGATATTATTTAAAATAATTCATTTTAAATATTCAAAATTCGCTAAAATTGCCAAAATAAAAATTTTAAACTGGCCCAGATTTTCGGGTTGTTACAACATCAGGGAGGACATGTGTTTCTTTCTAGCTAGAAGTGGCGTCATTGGTTTTACATGCCCTGACGAGTTTGACTTATATGGTTGTTGCTATTGCGAGGCGCCTCGGATATATCGGTGACTATGTGAAGCCGTTGGATTCATTCGTTGGCTCATTTACGCCCCAAAGGGCGGGGAAACGCAGTGTTCATGCATTTTAATCCACATCGATGGACCGGCCCTGACGATCCAAAGGCTTGACTGAGTACTTGCCTGAGATTTGGACTAAATTGTCTTGAATCGGTAGAGGACTATCTTTTGCCTCGGTTCGCAGATGGAAATCCAATTTCCAATACATCACTTTGCGGTTTTGATTGTAATTCTATATATGGCGACATAGTGGGATGGGGCGCTCATGTCGCCTATGATTGATATTTATGATTGTATATGAAATCAGAAACTAACTAGAAACGAGCCAAGATGGGTGGTTTCCTGGGTATTGGTCTGACGTTGGTTTCGGCCTTCGGGGTTAATACTTAGGGAATCGTTCTCTTACTAATTTACGGTTGGAGTCTGATTAAGAATCAAAAGATGAAATTTAGCGTATCAAGCATTCTTGGCTATTATAAGGTAAAAAACCTATCCTCCGGCTTGTGTTGCATTGTGTGATGGGACCTGGGTCTTATAATAGCTTCATTGTTCTTTATTTAGCATTGCGCTGTTGTTTTATGCACTGGTATTCTTGGAAGGAAACCCATTCCGTGTTATACGGCGTGGTCCCTTGATTTACCTAACTTTAAAATAAAGATTAGTAACTGTTTTAGTTCTCACACCGGTCACATGACTGACCTGGAGTTTATTGTTTTAACCTAAACTCTGGATGCCCTTATTTTCGACACGGTTAGCTAGTAGTTTTGGTTTTGCAGATTTATATTCACAGGATCCTGATTTACAGCTGGAACGATACTCGGAAAGCTCTGTATCCATGTATTACTTCTAGTTGTGTTTTGTAATTTAAATCTCTGATATTTTTCTGTGTAATATTTATTCATACTCTGTATATTCTTGTTTTCTGATTGAATTGTTGTAATATACAATGAAATGTTCTTCTGTCTGCGTTTTTTGTGGCTTGTCCTCAATTCAATCCAGGCTTTCCATACCGGGGAAGTTCGGGTCTAGATAGTTAGTATCAGAGCTTTGGTTTACAGAGCTCGGAGACACACAAGAACCATACAAAATAATTCATCAGAAATTGGATTAGTAATATCCAATGGGAATGACTCGTTAGAGATGGGATCAGTAGTATCCTAGAACGAGTGTGAAGAGTATATTTTTAAAATGAAACAAATTTTGTTTTGAAAACTTAAATCAACTATTCGTATTTGATTATTTATTTTATATTGAATTTGGACTATCAGGTATATAGAGATTTTAATATACGTCTGTTCCACGTGTATTAGAAGCCTCCAATATACTAGATAGATATAGAATCACATTCTAGTCGCCCGGAGATGATTCTGATGATTGATGCATCGTCATCAGAGTTGATGTTCGAGTGCCGAAATTGTGATATCTATATATTTCCATTAGATTGGTGTGAGAACCAAAATATAGTTAGAATATATTGATTGTGACTTGGCATCAAAAATGTGATTTTTGACTATATATCAAAATTATGAATTTGAAAAGCTAATCAACTAATTGATTGCTGGTTATGTTTGATTATTGGTTGAGTAATTAAAATTTCGAACCATATAGCCATTTTGAACCAAATAGTAAATTGTATTGAAAATTTATTGCATTTTCTTGCATGTACATGTACTTACATTGAACAGGTCATAGCAAGGAGGATAGAGCAGAAGAATAAAATTGTTTTCCCGACAAATAGGTACATGTTTACCATAATTTATTGTTTTGTTTGGGTGATGATGATTTATGAGCCGATTGGCTTTTTCTTTTTCTTTTGGATTGAAGAAGGCCATGGGAGGCTATATGAAATATCCCGAAGTCCCCGGTGCAGGGGAGGTTATGGCGAAATTTTTCGAAAATTTAGGGTGTTAGCCAAATTTTTGAAAAATTTGAAAAGTTCTTAGAAACCGAAAAGTTGAAGAGCTTAAGCCGTAAAGAAAATAAAGAAGGTTGAGTTGATTTGTGAAACAACTTTCGGCTTCGTTCCTTTTCGGGGACGAAAAGTTTTAAGTGGGGGAGATTGTAATAACCCGGAAATCTGAGCCAATTTAAAATTTTTATTTTGGCAATTTTAATGAATTTTGAATATTTAAAATGAATTAATTTAAGTAATAAAGACGAGAAATTTATTTTGAATAGAATTAGAACGTATATATTTATATAGTTCGTCGTTAGAATATAAGTAACTATTTATAAATTATAAAAGGAATTGAAAATGGCGCGGTAGTTCGATAATTCGATTTCAAATTTCAAATGAATGTACATGATTCAAAATAAACCGGATTTTAGTGAAACCAAAAATATTTGAATCTAATTGAGAATATCTTTCCAACGAATCCGAAAAATTAAAATTTCATAGCGGGAATCAAAAGATATGTACAATTGAAAATTCAAAATAGCCGCTATGGAATTCTGGCCCTTAAAAATGGAAATTTTGCAAACGACCTTGGTTTTCGACGAAACCACTTTTGTTGGATCCGCGATGTCTAGTTATGGCTAGGTTTCAAAATTCGTAATTTTTCGAATCAATATGTGAGCGTGGCGAAGGAAAACGTGTTTTGATAGTTTTAGTTGATTTTAATCGACTGGAAAATGACCATTTTCCAAACGGTCTCAGAATTCGATGAAATTAGTTTTGTTAGGACTATATCGTCAATACGAAGCTAGAAAATATTTTTCCGGAATTTTTAGAGTTAGTATGTGGCCCCGGTAAATTGAAATGCGCATTCAAATTCAATATACAGATTTATAATTTGGATTTAAACGAAAACTGATCGAAACGGTCGAATTGGCTTTCGATACATATCCCATTGTGTTCGGAATGGGGGTGATTAGCTATGGACGACAGGCGGTGGGTTCGATTTCGAGGTCGAAATTAAAAGTTACTTTTTGAAATTAAATTAAAAATATATATATAAAACCTCACTCTCTCTCTTCTCCTATACCCCGTTGACCCCCCCTCCCCGCGTTTCATTTAAACGAAAAGAAAAATAATAATAAAACCCATCGCGCCTTAGCGCGATGGCCACCTCCACCGCCGCTAAGGCGAGCGCAACCTGCTCCGCTTTCTCTCCTCCCCCTTCTTGCCGTCGCCACCTACAAGCAGCCCTCCCCCTTCTTCTCGAATCGACAAAGACCCTCAGGCCTCCCCAAATCGAGCGCCGCCGCTGCCATGGGCTCGACCCCGACCACCAGTCACGCCGTCTCTCCCCTCGACACCCCCCATCGCCGTTGCGGTAGTCTTCCCCTTTCCCAAACTTCGACTGTAAGTTTTTCTTTTCTTTTATTTGTTACTTTTATTAAAATAAAATCTAATTTACATTTAGAAACAAGTTTAGAGGTTTCTTACATTAGAAAGGTCGGATCTTTATTTATTAGAAAGGTCAGATTTTTATTTACAGAAAAAGATTATATTTTGTTAATGAAATATATGATTTTTCATAGTTGAAAGATACGATTTTTCATAGTCGAAAGATTCGAATTTTAATAAAAAAAAGATTCGGTATTTAAATAGAGAAGATTCGATTTTTAAATAGAAGAGAATTGATTTTTATATATTAGAGTTAAAAAAATGATTTTCATGTTATAGAAAGAATAAAAATATGATTTTTATATTATATAGATAGTAAAAAAAATTGATCTTTATTGATGTAGCGAAATAAAAATCTGATTTTTATTATATATATGTTGAAATAAAAATGGGATTTTTATAGCGAAGATATAAAAATTCGATCTTTATATTAGAAGTAGATATAAAAATATAATTTTTATATAGGAAGGAGAGTTATAAAAATATATTATTTATTGGAAGAAGTGCGGTATAAAAAAAAGAATTTTATCTATATAGTAGCAGTATAAAAATGTGTTTTTTATATATATGTAGTGACTACGGACAACGAAAGCGATAAAAAGGCGAGCACGACGAAGATTTCTACATAACAAGAGTCGTGGCATTTGATTTAGCTAGTCGGTGAGAACTTCTCACCTTAAATTTAATTTTCTAATTAAAATATATACTAGGATGCAGACGGTGTTTAGTAGCACCCGACACCCGTCGTCCGCAGACCATGGACGGTTTGTTTGTTTGATTTTGATGTGTAGTTGATTGTGTGATGTGGAGTGGAATAAAATATTTATATATTTAAAAATATTTTATAGTTAAAAATAGAATTTTTAACGTGTATTAAAAATGAAATAAATATAAAAAAATCGGACGATTTGTTTATATACACACATTTGGCTGATATTGATTGGGACGATAAATTTTATACATCGCCCAACTGCACAAATAAAATCTGTGGTTGATTGTTTGAAACCCCACACGGGTATTGGGATGATATATGACATACAGTAATCCCAATAATTAGCTGTATGTCGATCGATTGATTGACAGACTGTTATAAGCATTGAATATTTATATTTGATGCTTATACGGTGTAGAACGCACTTTGGTTGATGGTTGATTGTTTATTGTCATTATTGTATATATGAATTGGATGAAATCCATATAACTGAAATTATATGGTAATTGACTGTGTCTGATTCCAGTTCAAAATTATCGAATAATTTAAAATAATATTCAATGAAGATTGAATTGGGAAGCCGTGTTAAGTAGTTAAACGCCATTTCAACGCGAACGTGAATTTTGTCGATTTTATAATGAATATCGAGAAGTGATTTCAAAATCGAATATTTTGAAATGAATTCGAATTAAATTGAATAGAAAATGAATTCGAATTGAAATTGAATAGAAAATGAATTCGAATTGAAATTGAATAGAAAATGAATTCGAATTGAAATTGAATAGAAATGAATTCGAATTGAAATTGAATAGAAATGAATTCGAATTGAAATTGAATAGAAATGAATTTGAATTAAAATTGAATAGAAAATGAATTCGAATTGAAATTGAATAGAAAATGAATTCGAATTGAATTGAATAGAAAATGAATTCGAATTGAAATGAATTTGAAATTTGAATTGAACCGAAATGAATTTAAAACGAATTTATAAGGAAAAATTCAATTTTGATTTAAAATTGAATATGAAGTTGAAACTGTTTTGAAAACAAATTTAAAACGATTTATAAAATACGTTTTGAAAGGAAATCGACGAAATATATATAATATATATACTATATGTATATAATGGCCTGTATAGAACGCGCCGCGCTACGGTAGTTCGTGAATTTCGACCATTAACTTCGAATGGACATTGCGGGAGATCCGGCCGTCGGATTCTCCTAAATCCAGAACCTTTGCGTTCGTATCGAAAAGAGCTTTCTAACAAATATTAGAGATTTGAAATCTAACGGTTGGATTTGGAATTATATCCAAATCAAATTTGGAAAAGGTCGCTGTAAGTGCAGTTCGATGGCCGTTGATGGAAATCGACTGTACGGGCCTTGATAAAATTATTAAAAATAGTAATAATTTGTGTAAAATCATAAGAAATGATTTGTGAAGAATCAGGACGAAAACTCCATATTTGAAAAGAAAAAAATAGATTTTTATCGAAATGAACTAGTTTTGAACTAGAATTAAAATCCATTTATTTTTAAATAAATAAAATGGATTTGAAATGGTTTTAAAAGTAACCAGAATTTCCAATAATTGAATTGGAATGGATTTGAATCGAAATTTCCTTTGGAATATTTCGATGTTGGATTTCGTGATGATACAGATATTATTATGGGAATTTGAAAGATATATTTATATTGTTATTTCCAATACGATATTTGTTGGTTGTAGAATTTGATATTGAATATAAGCCGATATATTTTCTATTCAGAGCCTTGTTTTTAATATCAAATGTGATTTGGGTTTGTCGTGAATGGTGTCTTCATTAACACTGTTCTTAAGCCCAGTTGAGAAAAAAAAATCTTTTATTTAGATTTAATGAAGTGTACCAATTAAATGGTAGTTAATTGGAATTAAATTTGAATTTGAATTGATTTTTTGGTTTATCGTGAACGGTGTTTTAAATAACACTTGTTCTTTAACCCGATAATTAATTGAATGTGATTTTGGGTTGTCGTGAACGGTATCTTCAAAAATACTGTTATTAGACCCAAAGGAGTTAAGAAAATCAGAAACTAACTGAAGATTATTATGTTGAATGGTTTCTTGGGTATTGATCTGATGTTGGTTTCGGCCTTCGGGGTTAATACTTAGGGAATTTCTCACTTGCTATTTTACGGTTAAAGGCTGATAGAATGGAATGAGATTTTGGGTTTATCGTGAACCGTGTTTTAAATGACTTTGATTCTTTAACCCGGTTAAAGATTAAAACTAAGTGGAGTTTTAATGAATCTTTAATTAGATTGCAAAGATCGAGAATGGAGTATCACCAGTTCTTCTCCAGGAGATAGTTAAATTTTTAATTAGATTTGAACATGAAATAGTAATTGAATTTACCGATAACACCGTGGTGTTAGGTATGAAGTATTACCAGTTTTACTTCATGGGATGAATAGGTTGGGATTGGGAAATAAAATAATGATATCTTCGGTGTGGTTCGCTAATCCCGACTATTTTGAAGTGATATTCAAAGGAAGATTAAAGAACGAATTTAAAAGAATTTATCTTTGATAAAATTAATGGGAATCTTTTCCTGAGAATGTGAAATTTAGAAACTAACTGTAGGTTAGCTAAGAAGAATGGTTTCCTGGGTATTGATCTGATGTTGGTTTCGGCCTTCGGGGTTAATATTTGTGGAATTATTCTCTTACTAATTTACGGTTAGTGACTGATGAATTGGAATGAGGCGTATGTTGTGTTTGTGTAACACTTGTTTAATATATACGCGAGTTATTCAGAAAGACCGGGTTTATCCCATTCTAAATAACTGATTCGACGATTGGTCTAAGATGGAGACGGTGGTTGAAGACCGGAGGTCTTCACGTCGTTTGGATAATTACTGATGATCTTGATTGGGCCGTACACCCAAGAGGAGGGAATCAGTTGGTGATCGTCCAGACGTACTTGGAGATCGATGGATATGCGAGGTACAAGGTGCCTCCGGTTTCGTTCAGACCCAGAACGGACTTGTAAATGGACTGTGTATCTAACATTGGATATCGTTCTGTGTGATTGATGGATATCAGTTGCATGGAGTGGTTTGCCTGTGTGGCATGATAAGATGCAAATGATCAAAGCTTCTGTTGAAAAGCAGAGTCTTGTGGTAGATGGTCAAAGCACAGCCTGTGTGGCATAGCTTTGTGTAGCGTTGATTTGCGAGCCTCACACCCCGGTTGTGAAGCAGAAACGGGAGAGGACATCAAGGAGGACATGCGTTTCTTTCTTACTAGAAGTGGCGTCAGTGGTTTTACACGCCCTGACGAGTTTGACTTATGTGGTTGTTGCTGTTGCGAGGCACCTCAGATATATCGGTGACTATGTGAAACCGATGGAGTCATTTGTTGGCTCATTTACGCCCAAAGGGCAGGGAAACACAGTGTTCAGGCATTTTAATCCACAACGGTGGACCGGCCCTGACGATCCAAAGGCTTGACTGAGTACTTGCCTGTGACATGGGCTAGATTGTCTCGAATCGGTAGAGGACTATCTTTTGCCTTGGCTCGCAGATGGAAATCCAATTTCCAATACGTGACTTTGCGGTTTTGGTTGTAATCCTATATATGGCGACATAGTGGGATGGGGCGCTCATGCCGCCTATGATTGATATTTATGATTGTATATAAAATCAGAAACTAACTGGAAACAAGCCAAGATGGGTGGTTTCCTGGGTACTGGTCTGATGTTGGTTTCGGCCTTCGGGGATAATACTTAGGGAATCATTCTCTTACTAATTTACTGTTGGAGTCTGATTATGAATCAAAAGATGAAATTTAGCGTATCAAACATTCTTGGCTATTATAAGGTAAAAACCCTATCCTCCGGCTTGTGTTGCATTGTGTGATGGGACCTGGGTCCTATAATAGCTTCATTGTTCTTTATTTAGCATTGCGATGTTGTTTTATGCACTGGTGTTCTTGGGAGGAAACCCGTTCCGTGTTATACGGCGTGGTCCCTTGATTTACCTAACTTTAAAATAAAGATAAATATTTGTTTTAGTTCTCATACCAGTCACATGACTGACCTGGAGTTTATTGTTTTAACCTAAACTCTGGTTGCCTTTATTTTCGACATGGGCAGCTAGTAGTTTAGGTTTTGCAAATTTATATTCACAGGATCCTGATTTACAGCTGAAACGATACTCGCAAAGCTCTGTATCCGTGTATTACTTCTCGTTGTGTTTTGTAATTTAAATCTCTGATATTTTTCTGTGTAATATTTATTCTTACTCTGTATATTCTTGTATTCTGATGGAATTGGTGTAATATATAATGAAATGTTCTTCTGTCTGCGTTCTTTTGTGGCTTGTCCTCAATTCAATCCAGCTTTCCTTACCGGGGAAGTTCGGGTCTTGATAATGACATGGAATGTTGCCTTAGCGTCTACGATACACCACACGGTGCGGTGTGCGTGTACCTAGACCCTCACACGTTCGTACTGTCTACCGTACCCTGAGTCCCGTAATAGGGCTGCATCCAATGCACGGAACTCGGTAGGGAGATTTTCCATATTTGTATAGGTCGACCAACAAGGCCTAAAGTACATATATCCAAATTATGGTTGCATTTTCACGGTGGTTATGGTCCCACCTCGACCTCTCCCTCAACTAGTGAAAGTCTACATCAAGAGCTAAGTGATGTTCCCCTAGCAAACAATCTACATCCAAATTGGCGTGTCCCACAATCAAAGTCTCAACAGTGAAAGATCGATGGTCTATAGGTTTAGCTCTAGTCTTTTCGCATCCCACTGACTGCCAATGACAGGTATCCGACGACTACCATTCTTTATTTGGTCCTGACCAGCCTCCTTGCAAGGCAACTGCCAAATCACCCAATGTCACTGCCACAACCTTTTGACTGCCAAACTACCGTTACAATCAAGGTATACTCACCGGGTGGTAATGCGCAGATTCAACCTCTATGAGTATAGCCTGAGCATGCATTGCAATAGAGGACCACCACGGAGTACCCTACCATGTCCCTCAGAAGTCGCGTTCTTCCTTCCAGTCCCGTAGAGCCAGTAAGCAGAATGTCAAGCAGAAGAATCAGATGGACGTGCTCCTCTCGTGCCTCCAGACACCTCGATGATCTACCACGTTCGGTTCTTCACCTTCGTACACGAAGACTAGTTTAAGCACACCATGCTAACATGTTATTAGACCCTATATCTAATCTTTTAATCGCACGCTTGTCTTATCTTATCAAATTTCCGATTAACTTGATTATTCACGTTTTATCTTTTTATTTAAGTTACCAAGCTTTCTCTGAGCCCCTTATATCTCGAAGGAACGAACCCTTTCGCTTATTAATTCAGTAACATAATTTAACTCATTTAAGTTCATCAATCAGCCCATAACATGTTATTCCCTAGATTCCAATTAACAAAATAATCTACAATCTTTTTTACATTATTACCATGTCATTCATTGCCCAATTTCATGTTACAGATTATAATAACATGTTCTACTCAATGCATAGTGAAGTATATCTTATCCCAATCCACATGTTTTCTATTAACATGTTACATAATATATATGATTAAATATAACTTATTTCATTCCATAAGTCTACCTCATTCTTTTTTATTTAATCATAACCTCATTTTACACCGTCATTACAACTTCTTGTTGTTGTTTACTTATTAACTTATTTCTCTTAACTAAGGTTTATTAATAAGTTTTCTTTTTATTTATTATAACCTATGTTATAATTTCCACTTGTCCCTAGGACAAGCCTACCTATTATATTCCATTCTCATTTATAAAATCAATTATAATAGGTTATATTCCCCATTCATCATTGTCTTAATATGAACCAACCTTTACTGTTGTAATCTTTCTTTTATTACCGTCATGTACATATCTCTTATTTTAGGAAAACCTTTCACGCATCTCATTAGTTTGATTAATATAAAGGTATAATGGTTTATTTCCATAATGCACACTGACTTAGATCCATAGTTGTAAGATATTTTCTTTATTTTAAGTGTGGATGTATATATGCACTTTATTCGATTAGTGTGCAGTATGGTAAAAGAATACCTATTTCATACTAATTCCTTTATATTTTCTTTTTCTTACAACTATGCCCTCAGTAATTTATCATTATAGAAATATATCATTTTCCCCAAATCCAACTAACTCAGTCCACTACCAACTTTTCTCTTTTTAGTTCTGAGTTAGATATTGAATTCCTATTCCGTATATTATTCATAGTTACTGTAGTTTAGCCGTTAAGGCATATCCATTTTTTTCATTATTCCCAAATTTTACTGTAATTCTATTTACACCATTTTTGGAATAAACATACTCCTAAGAAAATATTCATGTTTATTGTAAATTCCATAATTACAGTGTTTACAGTAATTCTCAATTCATACAAAATATCTAATGGAAATAGGTTTTATACAACTGTAATTCCTCTCAACATATTCTATGCTGGTTTAATATCAATTTCCACAATTTCTAATAATTTATCATGTTAAGAATAATGGAGAGTGCATACGATAAATATACCATTACCCAAAAGGTATAATTTAAAGTGAAAATATGCCACACATCCCAAAAAGCTTTCATAATATAAACAACATCCTCCCTATCTTTTCTATTCAAAGCAGGTCCTTATTTCTGGACTTACGTGTTTTCTGGAAAAAATGTGCGCTACAGTATAAAAAATATATTCAAAAATATGCAAATATTCCCTGAAGATCGCGGAAAAAGAAAAACAACTTGCATACATATGTGCAAGTATATGCAATAGTTACACACATGTATGCAAATATTCCTGAAGCAATTTAAATTGAAAATCTACGTGAATACTTGCATGCATGTATTATATTTTCTTGCATACATGCATGCAAGTAAAGATGAACTAATATTTATGACTACCGATTGTTGCATACATGTGTGCATTTATTCTGAATACTTACATAAATGTATGAAAATAAATATGAACTGATTTGCGTGCCTACAAATTATAGCATACTTGTATGCAAGAATTCTGTATTACTTGCATGCTTGTATGCAAAAAGTTCAAAACAGATATATAACTGAAATAGTTGCATAGATTTGTGCAAGAATTCCGAATATATGCATTTGTTGATGTAATTAACTGTTCTTTTGCTGTTTTGTGTATTTTTGGTTTTTGGTGTGTTTTTCAGTGGTTTTTTCAGTTGAATTTTTTTATGCATATATGTTTAATTTAAATATGAATTTACATTATTTTTTATTTTATTTTTTTGACCTATTTTCGGAAAAGAGGGAAGTAATTTAGAATAAGTTTTGGACCGGATGTAAGCCTAATTTTGAAACTTAATAGGGACATATGCCAAATGCACCCTAATTTAAATCAATCACTTGACAACTTTCCAATTCTTGAATCTGATCCAGATCTGTTATTCCGTGGCTGTCCTAACTGAATTTATTATTAAAACAACCACGAACTCGCAAATCTAACGCTAAAGAAGAGGGAAAGAAAGAGAGAAACCTAAATAAATCAGATTCAAGAACTTACCTCACCTTGATCAGAAATCTGAACACCTATTGGAAGACTTATATCTCTTATCTTCAAATCTTGAATCAGAACACCTATGTACTAATATTCTAATTTTCTGACAATATTTGGAGGAAGAAGAGAATCGCAGAGCCTAAGAAGTGTCTCAAGAAATATGTGTTAAAACTAGGATCTGCTAGTCTATTTATAAGTGCATAAGAAAGTCTGGTCCATCAGTCTTAATCAATTAATATCTGAATCGCTGATATCAGAAATCCATGTCACACAAAATGAATCTAGGCCTAAGCGGGTCGACACATGGGTTGACCCAGCTTTAAGTGGGTTGAATCATCCTAGGTCCAGGCGGATTTTATGCAGCACTATGATTTCTGATTTTAATGTTGGTTAATAATGTTAATCACTTGCTTTATATTATTCCAGTTATAATCTATCCATAAGTTAGAATTGTGTATTTGCATGTACATATACGCATGCAATCTTTTGCTTATTATTTCATTAATAACTTTCCCCTACAAGCTGTTTTATAGCTGCTAAATTAATGTACTTTATAAGGCTATAAATGTACTGTTTTATTCAAATTTTAATGCATTGTTTTATTCCCTTTTTAATGCGTTGTCTTATTCCCTTTTTAATGCATTGTCTTATTCCCTTTTTTTCCATTCTTTATTTATTATGCATTTATTATTCTCTGCTCTTAACTTGCACTTTTTACCTCAACATTTAAACCCATGCGTATACATTCGATCTTTATTTCTTACCTATTTTATTATTTAATTAAATGCGGGGTGTTACAGTTATTGAAAGCAACATCACATTATTACATTTTGAAATACCAAAAACCATATTCATAACTATTTGTCTCATGAAAACATAAACCATCAGAGTACAAAACCATAAAATCATATCCCTCCTCATAATCCATAACAATGATAGAGTAGAAATCAAAATAATTCATTGAGTCAGAAGAAATCCAAGTCCAAAATGATAGAAAGAATCAAGGTCATTTCTGTAATCCACTACCCTGAGAACCTGAGTGGGAAAGGAAGAGAGGAAGGGAAAACAAAACAGGTCAGACATAAAGTCTGGCGATTTCCAGTGATTTTTAGCATTAAGCATAAGATAAGAAGTATCAAGACAGATAAGTAGTACTGGATATGAAAATACATTAAAATATACAAGTACGAAGTAAACGAGATAACAAGGCAAGGTAAAGATTAAATATGCTTCTCATTCATATCCCAAGAACAAGTTTCTGCACCAGCTATCACGATTAGATGTTAACCTAATTACTACCCATGCGATCGTCTCCCTACATATACGAATCACCTGCGCCGACCACGATAGTAGGGGATATCAATTCCTAACCCATCAACTTTTAAGACACAGCCTTATTCGTCGGTGTTACAACGTCTTAGTTTCCCTATCGAACCCATGCACGCTCATGACTCCACCGGAACACGCCCGTTTCCATCTCCAAAACCTTGAACCTCTTGCAATCCAGATTAGTAAAGCGTGCCCTATCCCCTACCTTGTGTGAGGACCCTCTATGATACCAACATGGATCTAACTAATACGGGTTCCACACAACAAGATTGACACAAGCCACTCCCTAGGCTTGTGCCCCCAAGTAACTAGGATTTTAAGAGTCCCCAAACAAGACGACGTGGGACCACTTAGCTTATTAATTAACAGGTTTAACTTAGCAGATTTAAGTTCATTAATAAGCATGGTTATAAATGGAATTTCCTATAAATGTTATTCCGTGTACAACCCTTCTCCAAAACAAGCACCTTCTTAGATGTATATAGATTACAATAACACGTTTTACTTAATTTACATCTGCTCCTCATATTCTTCCTAACATGTTCTACTTAATATTAAATTAAGCTCAACCTATTCAGATTAACATGTTTGCATATTCTTCCCTTTATGTAATTACTCCAAATTTACAGTTAAAGGTTCTCAAGTCATAATATGCCCAATTCTCCTTTTTATTGTCATTACAGTTTATTCCAATTTATCCCAGTTATACGCAATTCAAACAGAAATGGCCTAAGGTCTCGGGTGCCTAGGCTCAGCATAAAATAAAAAGGAAAAGGAGAAAATAGATCCAAACTCAAACTGAGTAAATAGGTATAGAAAAGACTATAAATAAATAAAAGATAGAAATGGGATAAGGAAGAAAGATGGATATACGAACATATAATAACTGTAAACTGAATAGATAATTAACAGTAAAGCAATAGCACATATACATATAAACACTGTTACTTTTCAGATCAAATCATTTACTGTCATGATATTGTTTAAATAGAAGATCTAAATATAACTAAAACTCACAGTGATTTGATTTAGATCCAGATTATGTCTTTTTAAAATAGTTTTAGAAAAAATAGAATTATCCCTTTAATCTGCGTTTTGGCAGCACCTCGGCATCTTCTTAATTTTATTTATAAAACATAGCTTGGTGGAAGAAGATGATGGATGTTTGTGTTTAAGAAAATGGTGAGGCTGCCATCCTATTTATAGATATGCTAGGATAATTCTAGATCATAGGATATTAGGTTATTAAATCAAACCGTACACCTTAAGCTGAGTCAACATATGTATGTTAAGTATAAAATAATCCAAGTTCAAATGCAGGAAGCTGCCGTTTATGCAGGTGGCTCAACCCACCTACTATCTGGGTAGACCCCCCCTTAGACCTGGGTCGACCCCTGTGTCGACCCAGTTAAGGGCTGGGTCGCCCACTTACCATTGCTTTTCTGGGTTGATTTATTTATTTAATATTAAATATAGTTTAAATTTCTTAGCTTATAACTTCTTCATACTTAATCCGAGTTAAAAAAACCAAGAGTCTATCTAAACTAGAATTTCATAAAGAACGCAACATTAAAGTTCGTTTTACTCAATTTTGAATATTTTATTAATTAATATTCATTTTATTATCTTTACTGAATAATTATGGTGTATTAAAATATGGGGTGTTACATTATGCCATCCTTAAAGGATTTCGTCCCCGAAATCTTCAAGTTAAGAAGAATGTTATTATTTAACAACAACCTACACCCATCTACTCATCCATCAACCACTGGCATCCATTGCCTTTAAAATTTCTAATGCTTTGTATAAACATATGCAAAGGTGTTGTGTGTATATGTCGCTATACCAATGCAAAAATAATGCAATAGACTCATTTGACCTCCTTAATGCAATAAATGTTTGTGACATATATACAATATGAATGCAAAAGAGTCTTAATAGTATATATAAATTATATATGTGTGCACAATCATTCACCAAAATGCAACATCCATGTGATGATTCAACCATTTTCATCCATTGAAATTTAAAAAGCGCTCAAATCTACATGCAATATATAAGTGTTTGAGTCGATCTAATGCCTAATGTGTGTATATGCATCCACAGGCAACCACTTGTGTCCACCTGCAACCATCAAATATAACATATCTCAAACACATGTTTCCAACAATAGGATTCTACCTAAGGATTGAGATTTGAGCTATAGGATAAACAAATTAAATGATAGAAACAACTGATTCAAAAGCTTAAAAAGGAATTATGAACATACTTTCAAAGAGAAAAAGGTAAGAAGTGCGAACCTTGTCTTCGGGTTCCAATGTCGCATCATCACAATCTTCTCCCTATTGCAACTTCACTAACATGATCTCCTTGTCGCGTAATCTCTTAAGTTCCAATCCAAGAATATAGGAATGAACTTTCCTAACTGACGCCTCCCTCTCAACTTCAACATCCTCAAGCGTACATGGCTCAACTACCTCTACTGAATCATGTAGACATTTCCTTAAATGGAAAACTTGGAATAGGTCATGAACTCTCGGCGGCCTCTATGGTAGTCTAACTCTATAGGCCATCTGGCTTATCCTCTCAACTATGCGGAATGGTCCCATAAACCTTGGTGCCAACTTCCCTACTGAGCCAAAGCGAACAACGTTTCTTAGAGACGATACTTTGATAAAGACCATATCTCCTACCTTAAATTCCAAATAAATCCTCCTTCTGTCGGCATATAATTTCCACCTATCCTGGGCTGCTTTCATACATTTGCGAATAAATTCAATCTTCTCAGATGTCTCTTTCACCATCTCAGGCCCAAGTAGAAGTCTGTCCGTAGACTCACACCAACATGTCAGCGATCTGCCAGATCATCCATAAAGTACCTCCAAGGGTTCCATCCCGATGCTTGACTGATAACTATTATTGTAGGCAAACTCAACCAATGGGAGATGCTCCTCCCTAGTCCCTCCAAAGTCTAGGATACACAGTCTCAATAAATTCTCAAGAACCTTATTGCCGAGCTGTTGTCCTCTTGCCATTAACAAGGAAAAAATGAGCGCTCTTAGTTAATCTGTCCACTATCACCTATATACTCATGTTGGCCTTCCTAAATCTGGGGCAGTCCATCAATAAAGTTCATAGAGACGCTCTCCTACTTCCACTGTGTGATATCTAAAGGCTGAAGCAATCCGCAGGTTTCCTTTGTTGAGCCTTTACTCGTTGGAAAATCAAACAACAGGCCATAAACTCCGCAACATCCTTCTTCATGCCAATCCAATGGAAAACTCTCTTCCTATTTTGGTACATCTTGTCACTGCCCAGATGGATAGTTATTCGAGGGTAATGAGCCTCCTCAAGGACTGTCCTCAACAACTCTCCATCTGGGAACACAAAGCCTTCCATCTCGACGTACACTACTACAAAAGCGGGCATATTCGACACTATTTTTATGTGGCCGTAGATCAAAAAAGTGTTGCCGTAGGCCATTTTTTCAAATAGGCAACATCAGGGGGGCGTGGCATCCGCGGCCGTTGCATTAGCCACCTAAGGCAACACTTTTGCCCATCTACGGCCACGGAAAGAAAGTGTTGCATTATAGCCATAATGCAACACTATTTGCACGTAATGCAACACTATTCAGCGTTGCCTTAAGCATTAGTTAGGGCCCGGCTTCCAGTGCCGCCACGTCAGCTTTCCACGTCAGCTGTCTACGTGTCACACGACACGTCATCTCTCCATGTCAGCACTCCACGTGTCACATGCCACACCAGCTATCCACGTCAGCTGTGGGGTCCACGTGCGACGGGTAAGCAATTATATTTAATGTAATGCAACACCACTACAATATGTAATGCAACACCATTACAATGAAATGCAATATCAATAAAAGCTAACGCAACAGTAGAAGAAGGAAAATGCAACACTAATTTGATAGAAATACAATGCTTTAATTAAATATTTTGCAATACAGGTTTTGTACAAGAAACTCATCCAAAGCAATTGTTATAATTATCCAAATATCAAAACTCAAAAATCAGCTACACCGTTTTGTTCATTGTATACAGTAAGCTCGAACTACTTCAAGAATAGGTGCACGACATAAGGGACATTATCCTGATCCATTCTTGGCCAATTCTTTAGCGAATTCTGAACATGTACACATGTGTCCACACCTGCAAAATGTATTACTCATTTATATATATGAATCATATATATGCAGCAATCCGATTGCAATAGGAAATATATATATGTATGTTAGTATGTACCTATATATGAATCATATATATGCAGCAATCCGATCTGCACAATGTATCCCTCTGCCTTCCAGAATTAAATATGCACCTAATCAAATGATAACAAGTTATTTGATAAGTGGTCGCATCGAATGGCCATTGGCCTTCTTAGTAAAATGTTATGAACACAATTATTACAATTGACTTACTGACCATTGGCGATTGGTCACTCATGCCAGCCAACAAATAAGCAATTTCATATGGCCATTCGTCTTATGAGCAAAAAGTTTTCAGTTCCCATATTACTGCCATGTACAGTGTGTCACTTCATATCCTTTCAAGCTTCAGAAGCATATCGTCATCTACATCTTCAACTCCTAAACAAAACTCCATCGTCAAAAGTTAAAAAAAAAAACAATGGAGGACTCTTCACTATGCATCACTGCCACTGTTCTTTCAGGACATTGGACTTACGAATTTGTGCATCTCACGCTTAGGCATACGCTGAAGCTTAATGAGGAGTGGACTATACGGGTTATACCCAAAAACTCTTTTCTAATAACATGCCCATCTTACAGTACGCGTGATCATGCGCTAATGTTGAAACTTTTTACAAAAATTGGAGGTGCTTTTTATGTGCAACAACGGTCTGCTGAAGAATTTGAGCCTGAACCAGCGTTCGAGGAAGAATCATGGGCCAGAGTTGTTGGCTTTCCCGAGTTCCTGAAGACAAATGTTCCTGCAATAAAAGAATTAATGACGCCAATGGGAAATGTGTGTGAAATTGACGACTGTCATTGGTCTCGAATTGACCATAGATCATTATACCTGAAAATGGAATTTTATGAAGGCATTGGCTTGGAGAATGTTTTTGCTACTCGATTTGACAACAAGAAATATATCATTAGGGTTGAGCGCACCACACATACTCATCCTTTGACGAGGCCTGAAATTCCGTTTGTGAGCAATAGGGAGGAACCGGTGGTACCATTTTTTTGTGATCATAGGTAAATTTTACTTCCATCCACAGTTTCTTATAGTGAGACACAACCACACATGCACACACTCACATACACACATACAAGGTTATAATGCCCCACCCAAGATTCTGAAATAATAATACAAACTGGTGCTCTGTTAGTTGTACATAGATGTGGTTGTGTGGCTTGAATTTGAGACACTGTTATTGTATGGCTTGAATTTCCTTCAGATGTGGTCAAATTGTTTGATAATTAATGTGTGTTACATGTCAAATTGTTTGATAATTAGGCATATAAACTCGTAGGTGGATCACATTATTTGAGAATTGAATCATATAATATATTAGGTGGATCACAAAATGTTTACAGAAATAGAAGTTTGATCATATAATATATTAGGTGGATCACAAAATGTTTACAGAAATAGAATTAACATGCCTATTGAAGTTTGATCATCCAAAGATCACTTTGCCCTCCACAACAAGAAATTCTGGTTTGGTCGCTGACTATGCTCTATCCTTAACAGCCACTCTGACATAGACAATGACTCTGACATGGACAATGACTCTGACATGGATGTTGGTGCTGATGCTGGTGTGGATGCTGGTGATGACTGGTGATGTTTGTGGATGTTGGTTTTATTCTGCTGGTAATGATTTTTGGCTTGAAATTTTGTGAATATTTGTGAAACTTTGTGTGGTTGTGAAAGTTTGTGATGACTGGTGATGACTGATGATGGATGCTGGTGAATGTTTTTGAATGTTTGTGAATGGTACGTTGTTTTGCTTGTGAATGCTGGTGATTTTTTAAAATCTCTACGTACGTCTCTGGTGTATACTTATGATACTTGTGCGTGTATACTTGTGCGTGCCTTCAGATGGCTGCCTTATGATACTTGTGCGTGCATGTATACTTGTGCGCGCGTGTATACGTGTGCGTGTCTACTTGAGCGTGTGTACTTGTGCGTGTATACTTATAATACTTGAGCTTGTATACTTGTGATACTTGTGCGTGTATACTTGTGCGTGTATACTTATGATACTTGAGCGTGTGTACTTGTGCGTGTATACTTATGATACTTGAGCTTGTATACTTGTGATACTTGTGCGTGTATACTTATGATACTTGTGCGTGTATACTTGTGCGTGCGTGTATACTTGTGAGTGTATATATGCACTGTGTGTATGATGTGTATTGTAATAAAACGAAAATGCTTGAGTGCCCGCTTCAGATTTTGTCAAAATCTGCGGTAAGAGGCTTAAAATTCGGATGTCACCGCAGTGCAAATTAACCTCAAGCATACAAATTAATCGCAGTGTAAGGTATGAACCTCAAGCAGTGCAAATTAACCGCAGTCCCCATTCCTTAACTAGCTCGACCTCTATAATAAACCAATGTCTTTTTCATGCCAGTAGCCCGGTTCTCATGATTTATTGCTGGGTATAATTTTCGAATAAACCTCAGCATAATCCCAAATCCCAAATCAATAATAAGCGCAACTAATTACTCATAAGCAAATGGGTTTTCCAAAATGTAACAAATGAACTAATTACTAATTACTCATAATCCAATCTATAATAAGCGCAACTAATTCACAGTGCAATACAAACTGAAACTGAGGGAAAAAACTGGCGATGTCAGCGCCCTGAGCAATCAAAACTAGAAAGCGTTTCAAAGCTTCATCCTTTTCGGAATAGAATTTGCTGTCGAGGAGAGGATCGATACTGACGTGAATTTAGGTTTAAATTTTTGTCAATAGTAAAAAGGGGGAAAACGATTAGATGATAGAGAAGAAAACGATTTCATGAAGGGAGAAGATCGCGCCAAAATTTCGTCAAAAGAATGAAATGACGTGGCTGTCAATGATTGGATGATGGCTAACATTAAGATCATCAGATCCATAGATGGTTTGAACCATTGGATTAATCTTTCATCTACGGTTGGGGTTTTTATATGTTGATAACGCGGATAGCTGAGCTGGATTATATATACGTAATGCTACGCTTTTAACTGGTGTTGCACATCAGAACACTAAAATTCCCACCACAACAGTGCATCCACGTATAATGCAACAACATATGAATGCTGTTGCAGAAGCTCGAAGAAATCATAGCTTTCGCCACACTTTTCATGCAACGCACACAAATTAGTGTCGAATATGCCCACTTTTGTAGTAGTGGTACCCACCCCTTCTCGTCCATAGAATATCAAGTTGGGTGATTAGAGGTCTCTCCTCCACTAGGTCCATCCAATAAGTGCACTAACTGCTGGTCCTCTCGCTGTGTGGATCCAATGCTCCCTATAAGAGTAGGCTGCATCTCTAATGATGCCAACAAACCAAGCGTAAGATCCATAGATAGCTTAAAATCAAAGACCGATATATACTCTAAGCTCTGCCTCTCTACTAATAGAGGACTCAAGGTCATCCTCTGCCCACTCAATGCGTCCGCAACCACATTACCATTTCCTCGGGTATAAGCTATCTCCATATCATAGGATGCAAGGAACCCCATCCATTGTTGTTGCATTAAACTGAGATCCTTCTACGAGAACAAATATTTGAGGGACATCCGTGTAGAACTCAAATCTCTCTTCAAGAAGATAGTGGCTGCAAGATTTAAGTGCGAACACTATTGCAGCCAACTCTAAGTCTTAGGAATGGTCGTTCTTCTCGTGAACTCTCAATTTCCTACTCCCATAGCAGACTACCTTACCTTCTTGTTCTTCTCGTGAACTCTAAGTCCTCGCAATCTATGCTCAAGCGAAAGCCGAATTCTTCTTTGTCAGATGAGTGAGCGGAGCTGATATCCTTGTAAAGTCCTTAATGAACTTTATGTAATAACCCTCCAATCCCGAGAAACATCTCATCTCTGTCACATTAGGGGCTTTCCAATCTTGAACTGTGACAGCTTTAGTGGGGTCCACCGCTATTCCATCCATGGAGGCAACATGCCCTTGGAACTGTAATAACCCAAGTTCCGACGGACCGATTTTTTTTTTAAATCCAATATATCGAAACCCGAGTTGGGTGCTCTGGTATCCTGCAGAAAAAAGGCAGAGATAAAGAAACATGTCAGAACTCGTAAAGCATCTCACAGCGGAAAGAAATAAAATATAATATATTCAAATATAGCCTTACCTTATTAACAATACTGCTAAACTAGTATCCAAAGCTATACCATCTCCGTCATTAACCTATCCTGGAAGTATGTAATGAGGAGGGGGGTCAGAACATAAATTGTGTGTGACTGGACTTAGAATAAAATTCTGTATAATCCTACATATACCGTTCAATTACATTTTCTTGGTTATTAGTTTGTTAACAAAGTTACCTCTTTAAGCTATACTTATCCATCCACTAGTAGATTAACCTAATACAATGTATATGTAGTTACCCCCTACTCGTGTCCTCTTTTCATGTGTACGTAGTCCCTTATCCAACTCGTGTCATCTCGTCATATGTACGCAGTTCCTTATCCAATGTCGTACGTCGTACGGGCTTTCATGTATATATATATATACTCACTAAGTCTGCGTAAAACCACCATTCCTGTGTTGCTTAAGTGTTTGGACTGCCAACCTAGGTCTTACTAGGTTCTGTTATCGAATACTACCTAGATCCAACTAGGGTTTACCATCGAGTGTTACCTAAGTCCAACTAGGGTTTACTTTATCGAACGCTTCCTAGGTTCAACCAGGGTTTATGCTACCAACGTCCAACTAGGGTTTATGCTACCTATCGAACAATGCCCTCTAGTCTAGGACACACTACCCCGAGCGATATACGTTCCTAAACTTTACGTCCCAATCTATCATTAAACCTGCTAGATATCGAGTTGCACATGTCCTCTATATGTGCGACCCGAGTCCCGTGGCAGGGAAAATAAAGAAACATGGAATTCGGTCGGGAGTTTTAAGTTATCTGCCAATGCAAATGCTAAGGTCTGTTTTTACTGTGGCTATGGTCCCACTTGACCCCTCCCTCAACTAATGAAAGACACCCAAGAATATCAAGAATGAGAATTGTACGCAGGCCCTCTATGCCCTACAAACCTATTGGCCAACCTCACCCATAACTAGATAGCAAGTATATGGTTTCTTAGAGTTCTCTGCCTTTCCGCTTTTCATGCTCAACTGACTCAATATGGTAGGTAGCCAACGATGTGCTTTTACAGGGCCAACTGGTTATCACTGACTCATGCTTCTCCATCCGGTTGCCTTATTATTGCAACCAAGGCATACTCTTGGTTCCTCTTACGCGGACCTTAACCTCTGTGAGCCCAGGCGGATCGTCTGCATTCTCACAGAGGGATACCAAGAGTATCCTCACGCCCCCTCGAAGCCGCATGCTTCGTAACCCAATCCATTGGAGCCTTCTATATGATCAGATGGACATATGCTCCCGCTCGTGCCCCATGGCACCGTGATGATCTACCGAGTTTGGTTATTCATTCCCTATCATATGGACTGGTCCAAGCGCCTTATCCTTCTGTACTATTAGACCTTATGTCTAAACTTCTGATTACGCGCTTACTTTGTCTTATTAACTTGGTTATCCTTGTTTATGTTATCCTTCAATTCTAATTACCAAGTTTCTCTTTAACTAAGGTTTATTACTTAGTCCTCTTCAACTAAGGTTTACTTACTTAGTTATCTTTATCGTTGCTTACTTAGTTATCTAACTAAGGTTCGTTACTTCAGTTGCCATTTTACTTAGTTTTCTAACTAAGGTTCATTACCCAGTTGCCATCATCATTATTTACTTAGTTCTCTAACTAAGGTTCAACACTTGGTTAACTTCATCTTTATTTACTTAGTTCTCTAATTAAGGTTCAACACTTGGTTGCCTTTATCATTATTTACTTAGTTCACTAACTAAGGTTTACCAATGAACTCAAACATGACTTAGGTTTTCTTTATCAAATGATAGCGTATGGGTGCTTTCCCACCTTTTTAGCATAGATTAACTTATTTCATAGGATAAGTCGTCCCACCCTTCAAGTCTTGTATTACATCTTAAGTTATAATCTTCCCTTGTCCCTAGGACAAGTTTACCTATTATTTAATTTTACATTACCGCAACTCTGGTTTATAATAGGTAGTTATCATTCCCCATTATTATGTTGATTAAGTCTGTCCATATGTCAAGTTTTACTTAACCCTACCTTCCTGCTCATGCATTACTCGTATATTTCACAAATTTGGTTAAGTGTTGTCTTTCAGTTCATATTGACTTAACCCACCCACGCATCATGTCAAATTGGTTAAGTGTTGTTAACCTAACCTTACCATACAAGCATGTGTCATTAGCATAAATTGATTATTAATGCACCAACCTCTCACATTAGACCTATTGTTGCAGTTGCTGGATGTGCCGGGCAGTTTCGGGCAGTCTTGCACCACCATTCAATCTTACCTCGGGTTTAAGCGCGCTATGACTAACTTCTCACATTAGACCCTATTGTTTGCGGCCACTGGATATGCCGGGCGGTTCCGGGCAGAATTACACTTTAACGACCCAGAAAATCTGAACCAATTAAATTTTTTTAAATTGGCTAAAATAATGGATTTTAAATATTTAAAATAAATATTTTAAATAATGGCAATGAAAAGTGAGTTGAATCGACAATTGAAAACGAATATAATTAATTATAATTATAAACAAGGCTTGAAAAGGCGCTGTAGTTTCAAAAATTGAAGTCAAACTTTGTCGGACTGTACCGGGTGAAAAACAATCCGGATTTTAGTGAAACCAAAAATATTTAAATCTGTTAGTGAATACCTTTCTAACGAATCTGAAAAATCGAATTTTCATAGCGGAAAGCAAAAGTTATGGCCGAATGAATTTTCGGAAGGGTCGATATGGAATTTATATAGCCCGTGAAAATGGCCATTTTGCATACGACCTCGGAATTCGACGAAACCACTTTTGTTGGATCTGGGATGAGAAGTTTTTGCTAGGTTTCAAATTTCATAATTTTTGAAGCTAATATGTGAGCGTGGCAAAAGAAAATGTGTTTTGGTCAATTACAGTTAAGTTGGATCGACCAAAAATGGGCCTTTTTGCAAACGGTCTCAGAATTCAACAAAACTAGTTTTGTTGGGACCGTATCGTCAAAACATAGCCAGATTTATTTTTCTGGAATTTTTCGAATCAGTTTGTGGCCCTGGCAAATTGAAATGTACGTTCAAATTAAATATTGAATGTTTTATATTTTGATTTGAATGGAAACTGACTGAAACAGTCGAATGGGCCTACGAAACATATCCCATTGTGTTCGGAATGGGGGTAAAACGCTAGGGACGACAGTCGTTGGGCTTGGATTGGTGTTCATGTGTGACGAGGGGTATTTCCGGATTTTTAAAAACTTTATAAATAAAAAAATATAATTGGTCCACGTCAGTTCATCCCCCCCCCCCCCCCCCCGCTTTTCTCTCTCCCCGACTCGAACGAACGACGGAAATTGGCCGCCGCCTTCTCTCCTCTTTTTCTTCTGATCCGCTCAATGAAATCCAATGCCACAGTTAAGGTTTTTGTAGTACTTCTCATGATCTTCAAATCCATATAAGTGTTGGATTTTTTCGTGGCCTATAGGGGGAGAACCACCCTCGAGAAGTTCGGCCGTTCGCACCCCGATTCCGCCACCTGGGGACCACCTAGTTGACCCTCCTCCCTGGCGCACGTGCGCCTCTCCTAGCCCGACAAGGTGGCGCTGCCCGATCGAAGCAACAATCAACGGATTGCCTGAAAGATCGAAACCTAGTTTTGAAGATTCTAAAAGGTAATCGGCTGTTAATTATTTAACTGATTTCAACAGTTTAAAACCGTTGCAAACTTTGAAAAATCATATCTTTTTGCTGTGTTAACGAAATTCGATGAAACAGGAAACATCGTGACCGTGTGGACGCCTTCTACATTTTAGAAGAGACCGCGTATTTTTCTGAGCCTTCTGCTATTTTTGGTGGAGTGGAACCCAATGTGAGATTTCTAATTAATAAACGATATGGAAAACGACGATGTATAAATTATATAGTCGATGTATGAGTTATATAAGCGTTGTACACCTCATGTATAAGCGTTGTATAAGTTGTACGTTCGATGTATAAGTTATATATGCGTTGTAATAAATTATATATGTGTTGAAATAAAAGTGAATTGCTATATATAAACATATATATATACGCCCCTCGTCCACAAACCATGGACGATATTTATTGATTGTGATTGGTGTGAAAATTGATTGATAGCGAATGGTTGTTTGGGATTTTTTGTGGTTGATATTGATTGATTGAGGTTGAAAAATACCCGTTTGTGGGTGAGAAATATTTGGTTGAAACCACATAGGATTAGTTTGTGGAAATGAAATAAATATATACATGCCGCCTGCGTGCGAACTAGATGCATGATCCCCATTGTCAAAAACCGCGAGGTTTTAAGATAGAGCGTCGCAACGTGGTATCAGAGCTTTGGTTAAGCTTAGTTCTGGAATATAACATTTGAACAAACTCGTCAGAAATAGAACCAGTAGTGTTCTAGGACGGGTAACTCAATACAGATAGGATCAGCAATATCCTAGTATGAGTAAAGCAGAATGAAATTACACCTCGATAGACACATTTACACTTGAAGTATATGTTTCTATGTTTTAAAATACCTTTTCTGTGACCTGACACTTGTTCTGCTAATTGCAGAAGTATTAGAAAAATGAGTGTCAGAAGCAGGAGAAATGCAGAACCCGATCTAGAGGCTTTATTCAAGAGATATCGAAATCTGGGCGGAGCACAGTTCTCGGGCAATGAATCTATTATTCAAACTCAAGCTTGGGTGAGCTCTGCAGAAAGAATATTTGGGCATTTCCAGCTAAGGGACGACCAGAAAAGATTAGTAGCATCTTGGGCGCTCAATGGAGAAGCTTTAATATGGTGGGAAACGATCATCAAAGATAATCCAGAAGGTGATATCACCTGGGATAGATTCAAAGAGATTTTCCTAGGAAGATTTACTCCTCCAGAAGCAATTGAACGGCTGTGTGATGAATTTTCTTATCTAATACAAGGAGATATGACCATCCCAGAATATCATAAGAAATTCAACGAACTTGCTCACTTTGCTCCTCATCCGATCCAAGATCAAAAGAGGAAAAATCTGAGATTTATTCATGGCCTGCAAAGGAGATATCAAAATAGTGTACTGAGGAATGTAAAGCTTCCTTTTTCTGAAATGATATACATGGCTTATCAGTATGAAGATCTCCATAAGAAAGGAATGTTGCGCGACGAAGAAGAAGTTTGTTGTAATGACAAAGAAGAGTTGGAAACTGATATTGCTGGAGCCAGTATGAGGTCTGAGGGAAGTAAGAAGCCCAGTGCCAATCGAAAAAGGGCCAGTTCTGGAAATGAACCAGCAACGACTGCCATATGCAACAACTTCCATAAGCCAGGGCATTTCCAGGGGAATTGCAAACCCTCGAAAAAGAGAAGGAGGAATGAATCTAAATCCAAGAACAAGTCTCCTGTGATTCGAGAGTGCAATCTTTGTCATCAGTCCGGTCATATAAAGAGAGATTGCTGGCTATTAAAAAGGGCAAAGAGGCTCAGGTAAATGAAATAGCAGAAACTTCTAGGCCAACAGATGTTCTAGAAAGGCCCGATGTCTTAGAGGGCACGCTTACTGTCAAAAACATTCCAGTCAAAGTACTGTTTGACACAGGCGCGTCACGAAGCTTCATTTCCAAAGAGGAAGCTAAGAAACCGGATTTAAATTTGAAAAAGCTCAAGGAACCAATGACTGTCCAGAATCCGGTTGGGGGTTCCATTGATCTCAGTTGGATTTGTGGAGTGCCGGTTTCTTTCTCTCATTATCGGTTTCCTACCATCGCAGTCGTCATGAATTTTAAAGAGTTTGGTCTTATCTTGGGGTTAGACTGGTTGACCAAATATAAAGCTGAAGTTAAATGCGCCGATAGAGTCGTAAAGGCGAGGATTAAATCAGGTGATTATATAACCATTCCCTGTGAAGGTCAGAATGCTAATAGAAAAGACTTCCGGGCAGCTTTGAATGTTTCTCCAGCCCAAATAGAAAATATCCCATAAATCACAGAGAATATTCCTGACCTAGTGAAAGATATTCCTGTCGTCAAGAACTATGCGGATGTGTTCGAAGAAGTTGTTCGCTTACCTCCGCAGAGAGAAATAGATTTCAAAATTGCTTTAATTCCGAATGCAAGGCCGCTAGTTCACGCTATTCGAAGAATGTCCTTGAAAGAGAAAGAGGAATTAGACAATCAAACACGACAGCTGGTATGGAAAGGTCTGATCAGGCCTAGTTTCTCCGATTGGGGAGCAGCAGTGGTGTTTGTCCCAAAATCTGATGGTACTCTACGTCTATGTGTGGATTATCGTGATCTGAATAAACAGACAATAAAGAACAAATATCCATTGCCGCGGATTGATGATTTGTTGGATCGATTAAATGGAGCACAAGTATTTTCACGAATGGACCTAGCTACAGGCTTCCATCAACTTCGAATTGCCGAAGAGTGTGTTCCAATGACAGCATTTAGAGGTCCCGACTTATTCTATGAGTGGTTAGTAATGTCATTCGGCTTATGTAACGCTCCAGCTTACTTCGTCGATCTGATGAATAGAGTGTTCAGAGGAGTTTTAAATAAATTTGTTCTGGTTTTCATAGACGATATTTTAATCTTCTCTAAATCAAAGGCCGAGCATGAAAAACATTTGGAACAAGTGTTAGAAATCCTCAGAAGAAATGTATTGAAAGAAAATTTTTCCAAATGTATATTCTGGCAAGATGAAGTAAAATTTCTGGGCCACGTCGTATCGAAAGAAGGAATTGCTGTGGATCCAAGCAAAATCACAGCTATTCAGAATTGGAAACAGCCCAGTACCCCCACTGAAGTCCGCAGTTTTCTCGGATTGGCTAGCTATTATCGGAAGTTCGTTAAAAACTTTTCGAAGATATCTGGTCATTTAACAAAGCTTACAAAGAAGCACTCTAAGTTCAAATGGACTCCAGAAAGTGAGGAGGCTTTCGAAGAGCTAAAGTTAAGACTAACGATAGCTCCAGTGTTAACCATCATCGATGGCAACCAGGATTTAAAGGTCTGGACTGATGCTTCTAGAGAAGGCCTTGGCGCAGTGTTAATGCAAAGGGGCCAAGTGATTGCTTATGATAGCCGTCAACTGAAGCCGAACGAGAAGAACTACGTAACTCATGATCTTGAGTTATTGGCTATTGTGTTCGCTTTGAAAATCTGGAGACACTATCTTCTGGGTGAGAGATTTGAACTGTTTACAGATCACCAGTCGTTAAAGTATCTGTTCACTCAGAAAGACCTGAATCTGAGGCAGCAACGTTGGCTGGAGTTTCTTGCAGCATATGATTTTGAAATTCTATACACTCTAGGGAAAGCCAATGTCGTGGCCGATGCATTAAGCCGAAAGAATGAAATGATCGCCAGTTTTATTATCACGACTTCATTGCTAGATAAAATATCTGCTCTTCAGGAAGATGATCACTTCATTCAGAAGATCATAGGGATGATTCAACAAGGCGAACCCTCGAGTTTTCAAGTTGATAATGATGGAATTCTAATGCTCAAAGGTCTAATCTGTGTCCCTAACATTCCTGAGCTTCGAAAGGAAGTACTGGATGAATGCCACAAGTCAAAACTTAGTATCCATCCGGGAGTAAGCAAAATGTATAATGACATCAAACGCACTTTCTGGTGGAAGTCGATGAAGAGGGACATTTCTTTATATGTTAGCCGATGCCCTACTTGCCAGCTAGTCAAAAGCGACCAACAAAAACTGGTTGGATTGTTGCAACCGCTAGAAGTTCCTGGTTGGAAGTGGGAGCATATTTCTACGGATTTCATCGATGGTCTGCCCAGAACCAGAAAAGGGAATGACAGTATTTGGGTGATTGTAGATCGCTTCACGAAGACCGCCCATTTCATACCTGTCAGATCAAACAGAACTGCTCAGAGTCTGGCGCAGATATACTTCAGGGAAATAGTTAGACTGCATGGAGTGCCGCTCAGCATAGTCAGTGATAGAGATACAATATTCACTAGCAAATTCTGGGAGGCATTTCAAGTCGAGCGGGAACGAAGTTGAACTTGAGCACCGCTTATCATCCTCAGACAGACGGTCAGACTGAGAGGGTGAATCGTATTTTAGAAGATCTATTGCGGGCTTGTGTTCTAGATTTTGGTGGATCATGGGAAGACCATTTACATTTGGCTGAATTCTCATATAACAACAGCTACCAGGCGAGTCTGACAATGTCGCCATTTGAAGCATTGTAAGGTAGACCGTGCTGATCCCCTGCTTGTTGGGTCGAACCCGGAAATAGACTTGTGTTGGGTCCTGATATGATTCAAGAAGCTGCCGACAAAGTCGATTTTATTAAGAAGCGAAGACTCGCCGCTCAAAGCCGACAAAAGAGCTATGCCGATAGGAGGAGGAGAGATATATCCTTTGTTGTTGGCGACTATGTATATTTGAAAGTATCGCCGATGAGAGGAGTTATCCGGTTCGGTAAAACTGGAAAGTTGGCGCCCAAATTCATAGGTCCGTTTCCTATTCTGGAACGGATCGGAACTCTCGCTTATAGGATCAAACTGCCTGACTGGTTGCCTGGAGTTCATGATGTATTTCACATATCTCAACTTCGAAAGCACGTTCATGATCCAGACTTGATCGTGGAAGAAGCAGCTCAACATGACATTGAAATTACCCCAGAGTTAGCTGTGAGAAGAGAGCCGCTAAAGATAATAGGCAAAGAAACCAAAGAGCTGAGGAACAAGAAGGTTCACTTAGTCAAAGTGCAATGGAGTGGAGATCCGCGAGATTGTACTTGGGAAACTGAGGAGAGCATTTAGAAAGCTTATCCTAGATGCCGAGTGGATATCTCTGATTAACTCTGGTGCAAGGTACATTTACCCTACTTTGCACTACCATTCAATTCTCAACTCTATTGTTATTTTCTTTTCATGGATGTGCACTTTTAATTCTATAGTCTGAATGATGTGAAAAGAGTATAGAAGTTGATCAGTATATTTTTGAAAAGGTTAAACAATTGAATTGGTTGTTGTGTTGTGTGATCGTAGATTTATCAAACCACTTTCGACTTTGTTCCTTTTCGGGGACGAAAAGTTTTAAGTGGGGGAGATTGTAACGACCCAGAAAATCTGAACCAATTTAAAAAATTTAAATTGGCTAAAATAATGGATTTTAAATATTTAAAATAAATATTTTAAATAATGGCAATGAAAAGTGAGTTGAATTGACAATTGAAAACGAATATAATTAATTATAATTATAAACAAGGCTTGAAAAGGCGCTGCAGTTTCAAAAATTGAAGTCAAACTTTGTCGGACTGTACCGGGTGCAAAACAATCCGGATTTTAGTGAAACCAAAAATATTTAAATCTGTTAGTGAATACCTTTCTAACGAATCTGAAAAATCGAATTTTCATAGCGGAAAGCAAAATTTATGGCCGAATGAATTTTCGGAAGGGTCGATATGGAATTTATATAACCCGTGAAAATGGCCATTTTGCATACGACCTCGGAATTCGACGAAACCACTTTTGTTGGATCCGGGATGAGAAGTTATTGCTAGGTTTCAAATTTCAAAATTTTTGAAGCTAATATGTGAGCATGGCAAAAGAAAATGTGTTTTGGTCAATTATAGTTAAATTGGATCGACCAAAAATGGGCCTTTTTGCAAACGGCCTCAGAATTTGACGAAACTAGTTTTGTTGGGACCGTATCGTCAAAACATAGCCAGATTTATTTTTCTGGAATTTTTTGAACCAGTTTGTGGCCCTGGCAAATTGAAATGTATGTTCAAATTAAATATTGAATGTTTTATATTTTGATTTGAATGGAAACTGACTGAAACAGTCGAATGGGCCTACAAAACATATCCCATTGTGTTCGGAATGGGGGTAAAACGCTAGGGACGACAGTCGTTGGGCTTGGATTGGTGTTCGTGTGTGACGAGGGGTATTTCCGGATTTTTAAAAACTTTATAAATAAAAAAATATAATTGGTCCACGTCAGTTCAACCCCCCTGCTTTTCTCTCTCCCCGACTCGAACGAACGACGAAAATTGGCCGCTGCCTTCTCTCCTCTTTTTCTTTTGATCCGCTCAATGAAATCCAATGCCACAGTTAAGGTTTTTGTAGTACTTCTCATGATCTTCAAATCCATATAAGTGTTGGATTTTTTCGTGGCCTGTAGGGGGAGAACTACCCTCGAGAAGTTCGGCCGTTCGCACCCCGATTCCGCCGCCTAGGGACCACCGAGTTGACCCTCCTCCCTGGCGCACGTGCGCCTCCCCTAGCCCGACAAGTTGGCGCTGGCCGATCGAAGCAACAATCAACGGATTGCCTGAAAGATCGAAACCTAGTTTTGAAGATTCTGAAAGGTAATCGGCTGTTAATTATTTAACTGATTTCGACAGTTTAAAACCGTTGCAAACTTTGAAAAATCATATTTTTTGCTGTGTTAACGAAATTCGATGAAACAGGAAACATCGTGAACGTGTGGACGCCTTCTACATTTTAGAAGAGACCGCGTATTTTCTGAGCCTTCTGCTATTTTTGGTGGAGTGGAACCCAATGTGAGATTTCTAATTAATAAACGATATGGAAAATGACGATGTATAAATTATATAGTCGATGTATGAGTTATATAAGCGTTGTACACCTCATGTATAAGCGTTGTATAAGTTGTACGTTCGATGTATAAGTTATATATGCGTTGTAATAAATTATATATGTGTTGAAATAAAAGTGAATTGCTATATATAAATAAATATATATATATATATATATATATATATATATATATACACGCCCCTCGTCCACAAACCATGGACGATATTTATTGATTGTGATTGGTGTGAAAATTGATTGATAGCGAATGGTTGTTTGGGATTGTTTGTGGTTGATATTGATTGATTGAGGTTGAAAAATACCCGTTTGTGGGTGAGAAATATTTGGTTGAAACCACATAGGATTAGTTTGTGGAAATGAAATAAATATATACATGCCGCCTGCGTGCGAACTAGATGCATGATCCCCATTGTCAAAAACCGCGAGGTTTTAAGGTAGAGCGAGGAGCCGTACTAGGGACGGTCCCGGTTTTAACTACCCTGCCGTTATGCTGCCGAAATTTTGAATAATATTCATGTGTTTGAATTATTTTCATTTGCTAAACTATATTTATTCATTGAATAGAAAACCTTCATGTGTTGAATTGATATTCATTCGTTGATTAGAAATTCATGTGTTGAATGGTATTCGCGGTTTAAATACAAAAATCACATTTCTATCTATATATAGAAACTATAGAAAACCTTCATGTGTTGAATCGATATTCATTCGTTGAGTTGAAATTCATGTGTTGAATGGTATTCATATTTTGAAATAAATTGTTTGATAATAAAAATCACCTTTTATCGACTATATGAACTGTGTAAAATAATCTCGTTTTGAAAGGAATTGTTTTATAAGAAAAATCCTATTTTTATCACCTATATAAACTATATAAAATAATAGTGTTTTGAAATGAATTATTTTACAAAAAAAATCACATTTTTATTATATGCACGAATTGTTGAAATGTGAAGAGTTAAAAATAGCCACTCGTACAAATAAACATATATGAGTTGAAATATTCATTAATTAGCTAATGATATGATTTTTGCCTGTACATGCAACATTAGAATGAATGGTGTTTTTAAACCAAAAGGAATCAAATATGAAGGGGGATGGAAAATGATAAACGATAAGAACTGTATATATGTGCATGCATATTTATTGAACAGGTTATAGCAAAAGGGGCTAGAGAAGAGGAATAAAATTTTGTGCCCGACAAATAGGTACACATTTACTGTTTTGTTTGGGTGATGATTTTATGAGCCTGTTGGCTAGCCGCTTGGCTTTTTCTTTTTCTTTTCGACATGAGATGCCCGTGTGGCTGTTTGGGAATTTTCCCAGCCCCTCCCGTACAAAGGAGGTTATGGCGAAATTTTCCAAAATTTTAAGGCGTTAGTGAAATATTTGAAGTGAAAACAATATTGAAATTATTGAATGAACTATATTTATATAGATATATAAATATAAATAAAATTAAATCGAAACGAGGCCGTGCAGTTCGTATTTTGAAACCGTGATTTCAAACAACTAGTGCGGGAAATCCGACCATTGGATTTTCCCGAAACCGCAACCGTCGGGTTCGCCTTAGAAATATCTTTCCAACGGCACCAACCTTGTAAAAATCCAACGGTTGGATTGTCTGGAATGTTTAATTCAAATCTGAAGAAAAACAGCGCCAGAAACGATTATATATATATATATAATTATATTTAATCGAATAACGACGCTGCAGTTCGTATTTTGAAATCGAAACTTCAAACGATTGTACCGGGAGATCCGACCGTCGGATTCTCCCGAAACTGGAACCGTTGGATTCGTTTTGAAAAGACCTTTCTAATGATGTAAATTTTGTAAAGATCCAACGGTTAGATTTTCAGATATGTGTAAATCAAATCTGAAGAAAAACAGCGCCACGGCCGCGTTATGGCCCAAAGCGCCGTTTTGAATAAATAGGCTATTTTAAAATAAATAAAAATAGCGATAAATCGTTATAAAATATTATAAATGATATGGAATGGAAATATACTGAATTTGCTCGATTTATGTGGTATTTGATGGTTGAATGTGTTTGGTGTGAAAATTACATTAAAGAACAAAATTGGTGTTGTCGAATGATTTAACCATTGAAATAAATTGATTTGAAATTCTAAATACGTGAATTATTTGAAAAGGCCGAGTTAATTCTCATTTCAAGTAATTGACCGACGATTGAAAGTCGAAGTTGAAGACGATGGTCGAAGACCGGAGATCTTCACCTCGTTTGGATGGTAACCGAGGTCCTGATTGGGAGGCATCCCGAAATATGGATAATGAGTGGTGATCGTCCAGACGTGCGTGGTGATCGAAGGGTTTGCGAGGTATTTAGTGCCTCCGGTTTTGTTCAGACCCAGAACGGACTTGTAAATGGACTGTGTGTCTGACATTGGAGTTTATTCTGTGTTGATTGATTTCTGTTAAATATACATCTGTTTGGCGGCGGAGAATTTATTCTTTTGCTTAACGCCCTTCTCTGAGACGCACGAGCTCAGAGGTTGTATATCAATGGACATCAGTCGCATGGCATGAATTTCCTGTGTGGCATGCTAAGATGCAGTGATCAGGGCTTCTGTTGAAAAGCAAAGTCTTGTGGTGATGATCAAAGCACCGCCTGTGTGGCGTAGCTTTGTGTATAACGTAAATTCGCGAGCCTCACACCCCGGTATGAACCAGAAACGGGAGAAGGACCTCAGGGAGGACATGCGTTTCTTTCTAGCTAGGGTGGTGTCAGTGACCTACCAGCCCTGACATTTATATACTTTTCACCTATGTGGTTGTTGCTGTTGCGAGGCGCCTCGGTTAGATCGGACGATCCGGGTCCGATGGAGTCATTCGTTGGCTCACTTACGCCCCAAAAGGCGGAGAGACGTATTGTTCAGGCATAATAATCCACATCGGTGGACCGGCCCTGACGATCCAAGGCTTGCCTGCGCGCTTGCCTGAGACATGGGCTAGATTGTCTCGAATTCGGTAAGGACTATCTTTTGCCTTGGTTCATGACGGAAATCCAATTTCCAAATACGACATCGTGCGGTTTTGATTGTATATATATATATATGGCGACATGATATATGGTACCCATGCCGTCTATGATTGATAGTTATGATTTGAAATTGTTTTCAAAGCATATAAACACTAGCAATAATATCAAATGCCTTTGTTTTATTCGTATCAAGCATATTTTGGCCGTTATTAGGTAAAAACTCTATCCTCCGGTTTGCGTTGCATTGTGTGATGGGAACTGAGTCTTATAATGGCTTCATTTTTACAAAAAGCATAGCGATGTTTAAAAGAAAGATTTGTTTTAAAGCACTGGCAATCCAATGGAGTAAACCCATTCCACGAAAGTGGCATGGTCCTGTGATTAGCCATATTATATATGTGTTGAATAGATTTCTCATACCAGTCCCATGACTGACTCGTAGTTTGTTTCACTCTCAAACTCGGGTGCCCCTTTTTTCTACACGGGCAGCCTTGTATTCAGGTTTAGCTGGTTCTTTCTGGATAGCTGGAGCTGAAGATGGATTCTATCATTTATATCTTTTTATGCTGTTCAGCTCCTATCGTACATATTTTGTTTATTTCCGCTGTAGACATTTATGTATAGCTGAACTGTATTTGTACTAAGTAAGATCCTGTATACTGTGTAACTCTGATGATTACTTTTATCCAGTATATTCTATTGTTCATTATCTAGTGTATTTATTTATTTCTGTTCTGCTATTATCTGCTTCTGTGTTATATTCCAAAGATAACCCTTGTCTCCGTCAGAACGGGATTTGGGGTCGTCGCATACACCGCAACCTCATTCTAACCTTGAGTTAGTCATGTTTCATCTTTAGCCAATTAACAATTTTTATGAGAACATTAAGCACCAATTTCAGGTTATGAGTTAGGTTTCATAATCACATAAGAGGTCTCATAATCGTATAAGCTAAGTTTTATCCGTTCCTTTATCAATTTAGGATTCTTACCTTTAGATTCGTTTTTTCCAAAACCCAAAATTTAAACTTATAGTTTAAAACCTCAATCCCGCAATATTAAATTTGAAATAAATCACTTCTTCTCAATCCCATTCCATATTCAATAGTTCCAATTAAGTTTACACAATTCCAGGTTAACGTTATAAATCGGTATTCATAGTTGTGCACTATTCAGCATAGATTCATGTTTCCAAACATACCCAAAGATTCATAATTGAAATACGCTCCAAAATTCCCAATTCAAACTTTATTTCATTGAATAATCCCAATATACAATTCACCAATTGTCCCAATATTTGCAATAATAATTGTTATGCCACAATTATGAAATTACATATTATATTCCTCGACTACATAAAATAAATTATGCCCCAATATTCCCATATTTCAACCATACGTATGTATAATAAGATTTCGTCTAGATTCGAGATAACCTAGATCCAAAAATAAAAAGGGGAAGGAGAATAAAAGGACAATTATTATAACATGAATCTTGAATTGAATTTATAACTGGGGAATGACGAACAATAATAATATTATGCAACAAGTTTATTGTAATTCCACTCACTGATTAAATAACGGATCTTGAATTCTGGGGTCTAATTTTCTGAATTTGAATAGCTATTCCTTTGATGTAGAATCCAATTCCTATTATCCAATTCGTGAACTCCGATTTGAAAGCTCTAACTTTGATTGTTGTCTTAAAAACTCTAATTTGATTTGATTTGATGGAGGCTAGGTTAGATTAGAGTTGAGTAGCTTGGTGACGCCATTACTTTGATTAATGAATTTAAGGTTAGTTCTAGGTGTGTTTATATAGGTGCTCAAGACGATATCGTACACGCAGCACTGAGTCAGCATTGAACCCAGTTAAGAAAATAGTACAGGTTTGTAGATGAATCTAGCCAAATCTTATCGTACACGCAGCGCTGAGTCAGCATTGAACCCATCTAAGAAAATAGTCCAGGTTCGCAGATGAATATAGCCAAATCTTATCGTACACGCAGTGCTGAGTCAGCATTGGGTCCGGCAAGCTGTTTTTGCGCAGAAATTTGAATTTCGGACTTTTGAATTTATGGAATTTAATTAACTGTTTTATTCACATGAGATATTCTTATATGTATACAATTCCTCTAACGACCATTTTACGCGTATATATATGCACAACTTTCGTTTTATTTTCAAAATTCAAACGATGTTGCACCGTTATTTGATTCTTTCCATATTTCATTGACATATATTTTCTGCATATATATATATATATATATATTCTCATATATATACATATATTTTTCTTTATTTCCTTATATGTACGTTCTTATCCTTTCAAAATTTGAATTTGTATACATACATATATTTGCATGTTCAGTTGGCCCTCTCTAAAACAAAGATAAAAATTATGCCGCCGCCAAGGCTCGAACCCCTGACCTCTATGTTACAAATCCAATGCCTTAACCAACTGAGCTATAAAGTCTTTTGTTAATTAGTCTTAGAACAATGATAATTATTGTTCTCTCCTTACTTCTCTTTTTCATGTTAGTTACAGTACTTAAATTAAACCATTGCATGAATCTTTTTCTTTTATTTTTCTTTTAATGTTAATGCATTATGTTTGCAAATCAGTGCATGCAACATATTTACATTGGATGCAACCAATCCTTTCGTCTTTTCAATGCATGGATTACATTTTTCTCTTTTTATTTTCGGTGCATGTATTTATTACATGCAATCCTTATCTTATTCTTTATTTTATGTTTTAATTTGTTTATATATATATATATATATATATATATATTTCTCTTGTGCGTATACAAACTTCGAACCTTAACTACTTCTTCATACGGTGTCCGATTTACGCAAACCAAGTGTCCATCTAAACTAGAATCTCGAGGCGGATGCAATGGGGATGTCCGTTTTACTTAATTCCTGATATTTAAATTAAGTGTTTTTATTTTATTTTCCCTTTTATTACATATATCATTAACATATTAATGTTTCCGTTTCTTCCACTAATTTAAATTGCACAACACCATTATTATATATCCATGCATATATATATATATATATATATATATATTCACATTTTTAATTATCTTAAAAATGCGGGGTGTTATAGGAACCTTACTCCCTTTCTCTAAAAATGACACTTAGAAAATTTACTCTTAAGCTGATATGAACTGAGAGTGCGTAGAACCTCTCATAAGTGTACGACGCGTTCTTCCTCGCTACTTGAGAAAACCAGAATGTCATTCTCGAAGACTACTATAAACTTGTTTAGATACTCCGTAAACACCCGACCTATTAAGTCCACAAAATACGGTGGTGCATTGGTCATCCCAAAAGGCATGACCACTCAAAGAAACCATATGGAGTCCGTAAAGTAGTCTTATCGATACTATCATCTGCTACCTCTCAGCTGATGAAATCCCACGGCTAGATCCAACTGTGAGACAATCGAGGTGCCTACTAGCTGGTCAAACAAGTCTTCAAACCTCGGAAGTGGGTGCCTATTCTTCTTGGTGAGCTTATTCAACTCCCTTATTCCACACATAGACGGAGAGAGATGTCTTCCTTGGTCGAAAAGACGATTGGAGCTCTCCACTTAGATATGCTCTATCTAATGAATCCCTTGTTGAATAGCTCACCTACTTGCTTGCTGAGCTCCCTCTAGAAGCCATGTGGCGCACATGTAAAGCGATTAATTTCACATTTTCCACGAGTAAATCCGTAAGTCTATCTCTCACCTCAGGGGTAATCTCCTAACCTCATCAAATACGTCCGAAAAATCTTTGACTATGGGTACAGGTCGAAGATCGTGTATATAAGCATTAAGGGAATCTCAGAAACTAAGCATAACTGGCCCCCCCATGGGTCACAAGATATCTCAAGAGTTCTCCTACATATATTTATATCCTTCTCAAATTCAAAACATTTGAATTTTCTAACAACTTGTTTTCTTTTCAAACAAATTTCCGTCAAAAACTTTTCTAAGGTAGCAATCCATCACTTAGAAACTCGAAAATGAACACTGATGAGGTTGCGATCATCATCAAAATTATTTTCCAGCCACTGAAGTGAGTTCAGTGCTATATTTCTTTCTAACTCCATTTAGAAAAATATTTTCCAAACTCCCAGGATTTTAAGTTCTGAATTCTTGTTTGAATTTTATTTTAATTCAATTTTGATTCATCTCATTTGTATATATTTCATTCTTATACAAATTCTATTAGTTATATATAACTATTTCTGTTTTATAATCTAATTCGATTATAATCCTAACAATCAACTCAACTATAAAAAAACAATATCATGTCCAATCTTTTGTTCAAGTGTTTATAAACTCCTATCGACATCGTGGCGTCCCACGATTCGACCAAAATTTAAAATCCACTCAACAGACTAGCCAACACAATAGAAATCATTTGTTTTAATCAATTAACAAATACGCGCTCTCGTGTATATATATATACACTCAACTCATTCTAGGGTACTGCTGACCCTATCTCTAATGAGCACATATCACACAAGCCTAGGTATTCGCTCAACCTAAGCTCCGATACCAACTGTAATGTCTCGGAAATTCAAGTAGGCTTTGCAACCATCCTCTCCTCCCCAAAGTAGCAAGGTAATACCCCACTGTGGCTTACATTGGTACCCCAGCACCATGTTTTACGGCCAGCCTTTCGACTTCACAACCAACCCTCATTTTCGGGACATGTAGGGGTAAGAGTCTCCCGTTCGCCACCTAACGAAAAGCGAGAACCCCCTGTCATGCGACACATGCACCAAGCACGCAACATGGACTGGTATGAGTAAACAGTTTAAAACAGTTTCAGAAAAACTAAATGATATCTCATAAGACCACGCCGTATAACACGGAACGGGTTTTTCCCTTATGAGAGTCCAAACTCTTGACTTATCTTTCAAAATCCTTTTGAAAGGAATAATAATCTTTATATCAAAACTCTTCTGATATTATAATAACGTCTAAATCAAGTAAATAAAAATCTAGTGGAACGTTTGCATCTCACGTTCCACATGTATAATATACAATCAAAACCGCAAGCACTTATTGGGTAATGGATTTCCAACTATGACAAGGTATGGAACCACCTTCCGCTAGTATATCCCTAGAGGAGAATACACTGAGTTCAACAAGAACATCTTGCAACTCAGCCACACATGACCGACCACTCATTTCGCTTGAGTGTATTGAATGTATATCACCAACGATTGGGATCAGCAACCGTTTCCCAAATGGGACAACATCAACAATAGATTTTTAGAAGTAAATGAAACTCTAGATCAGGTGATTATACACCCTAATAGGTGCGACCTACATAGCCATGCTGCCTGCCCGATTTTTGACATTTACCGGTTGATGAGGCTTGAGGTTACGCTTTATCATCACATCAGACTCACTTCGAATGCCACATTGTCAGATCCATCGAAAATCACTAATTGACGTCTACAACAGTACATTACGTGTTAGCTAAAGAAGTTTCCTTCTCCACTTCCACTCTTGGTACGGTTGAAGAAATCAATGTGCGTGACCTTTCTGGAAATACTCTGTCAAATATTCATCCATACAAGTCATCCAGGAACAGGATGAACTGAAGGCACTATTATCTAAGACTTATACAATAGCTCTTGCACTTTACTCCGTCTTCAATTTTCTTTGGCATATATGATTCGCAACGCTTATGCCAATACAGAGTGGTTCTTTGGATAATAATCCAACTGGTCTCTCCATATTGACAACGATGGTCAAAAACTTCGATAGTCTGTGATTTAACTATTGAATAAAAACAAGTGTTTCGATAGTCGATGATTTAACTATCGAAGAAAACAAGTGTTCATCCAATTATCAAACAATCACTGAGCCCTTAGTTAATATTCCATTAAATCACTTCTCTATTTCTTTATCAATATTTTTTAACCAAATATTTTCAATAACCATATTGGCCTTTTACGTTATTTGGAAAACATTTCCGAATACCGCCTTCCTTTATTTTCTAAACTTTAGAAAATATATGCTATTTATAATTGGAAAATATTCCAATTACTTATCTCTTTTCCGATCTCGTTTATTTCTATACTTAGGTTCTTTATTATATTTCCAAGCTTACACTTATTTGGGTTAAAATGGATGTTGTGTAAAACATCGTTACGACAACCCAAATACTATATTCAACTAACTCTTATCCAACATTGATTTTCGAGCCTGAAATCTTACTATTTATTTGTAAATAACGAAATCAATCAAGTTGGGGTATAACCACCTCTCAGACCTTGACTGAATAACATTTATAACGTCAAAACAGATATGACTACTTACTCGAATAATCAATACCATACACTACTTATTCACTTTTAAACACGTATACGCTTTCTCTTTCTATTCTTACGAGATTTTATTCCTTGTCTTCCTTTTTGATTTTACTATTCTATTTTTAAGTTCGTTTCCTTATCGACTTCTATATATATCGATACGTTGATTTCTAACTATCAAATTATCTTAAAAATATTCTAACTCCTTAAATTTCCGGAAAAATTCGCCATAACCTCCTTTGTACCGGGAGCATCGGGATATTTCAAATAGCCTCCCATGGCCCTCACCAATCCAAAAGAAAAAGAAAAAGCCAAGCGGCTTGCCGATACGGCGCATAAAATCTCATATATGAATTAAATACATACCTTTTGTCGGGCATTCTATCTATATACCTTCATTAACTTCATCCCAAACCTGTCTCATGTATATCCATACATTTCTAATTCATTTCAACTTAATACACTCGTTTTAACTCAACTTGTTAATTATTTCATTAATTGATTTGCTAATTAATTGTTTGCATATTTCACCTTTTTATCTGAATATAACATGTTCAAATATATTTCAACTTAATTATAAACTAATCTACTTATATTTTCAACTCGAGTTATATATTCGATTTCGAATATAAATTCTCAATCTCTTTCACTTATCCAAAAACCCAATTTCGATTCAAATTTCCTTTAACTAATTATTCTCCAATTTAGTTAATTCTATTTAACCATTTAGACTATGATTTTTGTCTCAAAAAGTCATTCAACTTACTTCACTGGAGTTCATATTTACTTTGTATCTCCAGTCTAGATTTCTCAAATGGAAATTCGGATTTTTGTTTGCTTAAAAATCCCTATATTTATATAAATAAACCCTTATGGATTTTAAACGATTTTGGCGCTGCAATTTTAGAAACTTGATTTTGACATATCTCAAAATCTATTCGACGAAATTTAGATTTTTCTCTTCTATTAGAAAACTATTATCTAACTGGTCCTGACGGTTCTTGTTTTAAAGAATTCCGACTTCAATTGAATTATGTATACTCAATTGAAGTTCGAATCGCCAATTTACGAACTACAGCGCTGCGGCGAGTTCGTTTTAATTATATTTATATATATATATAAAAAAACTTTTAAACTTCATTAAAATGAATTCAACTCCATTTTAACTCTATTCGAATTCTAATATTCAAACTCCATTTCATTTCTGTTTGAATTCTAATATTCAAACTCCATTTTAACTCTATTTGAATTTCCTTGATTTAAACTCCATTTTCACTTTTATTTGAATTCTATATTTAAATTCCAATTTGAATTTCTATATTCAAACTCCATTCTGATATTCTATATTCTATTCTATTCAAATTTTATATATTCAAAATCTATATTTGAATTCCATTTGAATTTCTATATTCAAACTCCATTTGAATTTCTATATTCAAATTCCATTTCACTTTCAATATTCAAATCCTATATTTGAATTCCTTTATATTTTCTATATTCAAATTCTGTATTTGAATTCCATTTGAATTTCTATATTCAAACCCCATTTGAATTTCTATATTCAAATTCTATTTCAAACTTTCTTTATTCATTCTTTAAACAAGTCTCGATTTCAATCCCTTTTGAAATCGATATTTCTACTTTTAAAAAAAATAGATTTCCCTTTTCAATTTCACACTTGTATTTTATTTCTGAATTATCCAATTATAATTCTTTTCATTTCATTTATAAACTTCGTTTACAAAAGAATTATTTATAAACTTCATTTATAAAGGAACTACTTGTTTTATTTCTTTTAAAACAAGTTAATATTCAAATCTATTTAAAAATTCAAATTCTATTTTAGAAAAATATAATTTCCCTTTTTAAATCTGAAATACCCCTTTCAGGGTATTTTTATAAATTAACACTTAGGCCCAGTGATATTTAAATACCAAACAACCGATTATTTATTTCATGTTTTCTAACACATCATATATGACATTATATATGCAAATAAATAAACAAACAAATAATATATTTTTGAGGAACCCAGTCGGATTCCTCCAACCTGTTTTCCTGCATCCACAGATGTTAGTCAACATAGTAATACCCATCCTGCTTCGAGGCAGGATATCGCGGTATGAAGGTCATCCACTAATATATATTTGTGGGGCGCATAGGGAAATCATCCGCTATGAAACTGCGGGCATCCGCTAATGATAGTGTGGGAACAATCCAATCATCAAACCAATATATATATATAATAATCAAACCTAAATAACCATATATATTTAAACATGCCACAGTAATATTTTAACTCAACCAAACAAGCAACAACAATTATTTTTTTAACGAATAAAAATAATTCTAAAAGAGGTGAGTGAGATTTACTCACCAGGATTATTTTTGATCCATTCTGATTCCATTTTAAATTCTCGATTTGGTATCCCGTAGCTATGATTTATTCAACTGACTTCATTTGCTAAAATCTTGTATATATTCAATATACATTAATTAGTTGACAAGATCTTATATATATATATATATATATATCCATATATATACAAATTTTATTTAAATGAATTTAAGCAAGAAATAATTTAAATAAAATTACCTTATCCATTAGTATTTTTCTTGCTAAGTTTTCCTCCCAAAACACAGTTCTGTCTCCTCAAAATCTCCACTGTGACATTCCATTCATCAATTTCATGATCACATATATGTATTATAAGTATTTATTAAATCAATATGTAAATAACTTAAATTATTGAATTACTTTACCTTACTGTTTTAAAATTTCCCCCATTAAAAGACTACTACAGTGGAAAATAACATCGACACTGCCATATTGTTTCAGCTCGAAACCCATCGCGACTTCCTCCTTACATCGCACCTCAAATCCTCAATCGAACCCTCAGAACTTTGCCACCGAACTCACTTGCTATCCAATGATCAACACCATCACCAATTCCCTTTTCCAACTCCTCTTGTAGTAGCAGTGTGACTCGAGAAAACAACGCCACCAGGAAATAATCGAGTCCAACCTAATATAAATCAATGCTACTTCTGAATCGTGCTTAGCGAAACTGAAGCATCGGATTTGAAAATCGAATTTGATTTCAATAACTTTATGCTTTTCTTCTTAAAAGAGGGTTTGAACTAATAGAAATTGTTTGAGAGGAGAAGGACAGGAAGGTCTGTCTTTGCTCCACATCTGAAGCTCGATCGGTTTTCATTTGAGATTGGAGGATTCAATCATTTGTTTCTATTTTATACAGAAGATCGAAATGAGGCAATAAAAAGGGAGTGGCGCGATTTATAATAGAAGAGGGTGGTTATGATTTGTGGTAAATGAAGGAGCACGATATGTTTTTGTTTTGTGGTAATAGAAGAAGCACGGTATGTTTGATTGGGTGGAGATAAAGTGGAACACGGGTTTGGTTTTGGTCCACCCACCCTGATATTTTATTTTAAATTTAATTTAATTAAAAACCGTATCCTTAAACTTAAAATACCCATGCTGTCGAACTCCTTTCTGAACCCAACAACTGCCAATTCTAGGGTAAAATCACTATTCTGAACCCAATGGGATAAGTCACGAAGTCTAATTCAATCATTTGGAACAGATATTAATTTAAATTGATATAAATTAAATTTTCAAACCATTTAATTTCTTCGATAATAATTTAATATTATTATTCTAACTCAACTGAATTTTATACTGATCATCTGAACTGATTCGATTTAGTTATATACATTTTTATTTAAATTATTACTGCATTACGATAATTTGACTTATTCGACATTAAATCGAAATCGATTATTAAATTGATAACTTAATATAAAATTCCATTTATATTATCCACCCAATATTTAAATCCATATTAAATATTTAAAATTAACCCATAAGAATCCGGGTCATTACATCTACCTTTGTTAAAATAGCCTATTCTTCTTCAACAACTAGAGACAGACAAATTCAGATATCTGTGCTTCTACATCTGCTACTATTCTTCTGTTTCTTAGATCTAATCGTAGTGAGTCAACGTTATTTTTAGATATGAACTCCTAAAAATTAATCTTAACATGTTTATGAATTGGATCTAAGCCTTTGACTAATTATCGTATCAGATCTGCCATAACCTGTGTATATAAGTCATTTTGACATGACTATGAATTGGATCTAAGCCTATGCCTATTTCATGTCAGATCTACCATTATTTGTAGATCTAATTCACTGTTTAAATCTCAGCATGTCGGTTTATGATGTCCATATTATATTAGAATCAATTCTATTATCACATGTTCATCAGATCTGTTCCTATATGCTATCTTGTCATTATTCCCAATTTTCTCACTATATGCTTATTAGTTGTCGTGCCTATTTCTGCTATCATATGGCAATCTTGTTATTATGTTTATTTCTGTTCTCTTCCCTTCTTCCTTTCCCTTTTATTTTATAGCCAGGCTACCTTCGAGCCTAGGCATATCACTGAAATACACGAACGTACGAAATTCGGAACAATATGAATAAATAATTTGGGGCATAAAACATATTGTAAAATATGATTGGAAATATTGGGTATAATTCGTACCTTGAGCCAAGACTTGGCATTTGGGGAATAATTTATATGTTGATCTAAATTTTAATTGGGTATAACTTGTATTAGGAAATTTGTGCATAACTTGAATTGAAAACATGAATATTGATTGGGGGCATGAATCAAAGTTGTGATTAAAGATCTTAATTTGGGGGCAGGATAAACAAGAAAATTTGTTAGTACTGAACATGGCTTAGGAAAAGGGCATGAAAACCTGTAATGAAATAGGAATAATTGTTAAAAAACGAACATGCCTAGATTTACAGTAATTAGAAACTGTAACCGCGCTTAGACACGAGATTAGATTACACTTGTGGCAGAAGTCTACCCGGATCCGCCCGGCATATCCGGCAACCACAAGTGGTGAATCTAATGTGAGGGGTCAAAGTGCATAAACACATGACGTGCTGAGACACGAGGTTAAGTCTGACTTGTGGAAGAAGTCTGCCCGTACCCGCCCGACATATCCAACATCCACAAATTGTAGACTTAATGTGAGAGGTCTAATTCATAAACATATATATGAATATATGTATATAAAAGGACATTAATAAGTGACACTAATTGTAATTAATAGAAATGAATTGGAATAAACTGGAAATGAGGATAACCTATTATAGTTAATTACATTAATGAGAATGTTATATAATAGGTAGGCTTGCCCTAGGGACAAGCGGAAATTATAACATAAGTTATAATAAAAGGCAGAAAAACTTATCAGTAAACCTTAGTTAAGAGAAATAAGTTAATAGGTAAACAATGACAAGTTGTAGTGACATGTTAGACAGAAAACGGGTGAATTGAGATGAAGTATACTTAATTACATGTTATTGTAACTATGGAAACAGACAATGGATAATTATGGAATACTTTCGTTAATTAAAATCTGGGGATAATAGATCACAAATTACAAATCTTGGATTACAATCTAGAGAATAACATGTGATGGGCTTATTAATAATCTTAAATGGGCTAAGCTATATATATATATGAAATTAATAAGCAAGTGGAACTTGGTAATTTGAAAAGAATTCAATGTGAATGGGGATAACCTGTTAATCTGTAATACTTAACCAGTTTGAATCCAGAGGATTACATCAACATGTTAACTTGAGTAAGGGTTAAGTAAACTTGATTGAAACAGTGGGTGGGTTAAGTATATCTTGGGGTGATGGATAATATTTATATATAGGCCCACAAACTTAACCTGTAGGGTTATGCAATCTTTTTACATGGTAGGGCATAACCTGTGGAAATCCTAGTAGTGGGGATCCAAGCATAGGGGGAAGCTTGTATCGTCTTGTGTGTGGGCCCGTTTCAGTCAGTAACTAATATATAGGTATTAAACGAGTACTCCGAACTAGGTCTGATTCAGGGCACGCTTACCGAGCTGATTTTAAGAGATCCAAACGAAGGGGCGGTGTGGACGGTGCATTCCGACGGGGTCATGTGCGTGCATGGGTCCGGACATGGGAGGATTAAGACAACGTGACACCTGTAGAAATGGTTGTGCACATCTTGAAAATAAAGGGTTGCCACTTTAGGAAGTGATACATCCTACTAAGGGGTTAGCACAGGGTATCTACGGAGTAGGGAGCTGATCGATTGGGGTAGTAATTAGGGTACATCTAGACTCTAGTATGTTTAGGAGCCCTTTATTTTTCTTAGGGGTAACTCCAGTTTGTTCAGTTGGCCTGCCTGTTATTGTATGGGGTAAAACCTCTCTCTAGAAGTACGCCTAAGTCTACCATTTTATACTCGTTGGGGATCATCTTGTTCATATGACACTGGTATTGGTGCAGAGGGGTGTGTGTGTGTGTATATATATATATAGGAAGAAAAGTGTTTGGGAAGCCCTACTTATTCTATCCTGTTACCTTGCCATACCTGCCTTATATGTTTTTTTCTATCTCTCTAGTTTATATGCCTATCATGATACTTTTACCTATTTATATGCTAAAAGTAATTGGGCTTGCTAAATTTTATGTCTGACCTATTTTGTTTTCTCTTCTTTCTCTTCTATCCCTTCTCCCCAAGGTTCTCAAGGTGGGAATACTCAAGCTTGATCAGGATTCTTCTTTCCTTCGGCTTGGAGCTGCTTAGATGTACTGCTTGATTTCGTACTTTCTACTATAGCTATGCTTTTGGGGATTATGCTCTTTTCATGTTTATTATACTCTGATGATATAATTACAAGACTAAAGTTTTGAATTGATGTACTGGGTTTTATGCATTTCAGACTTATGATGTAACTATGTTTTGAACCACATTGTTTTCTGCTTAATAAAGTTTTAAATTATGTTGTTATTTTATATCTGTCTTGTAATATTTCTGTTTCTCTTTACTTATAGTGCTTCACGAAACTTAATGCATTCTCTTAATGAGTGACAATAAAGGGCGTGGGGTGTCACGCTTGGTATCAAAGCTGAAGGTTACCAGATCGGATAAAAGATTTTGAAAATATTTTTCAAAAAGGTTTTAAAATGAAGCATTTTCAAAAGAAAAGTCTGTTTTGAAAAACATATTCCCCAAAGCCATAGGAAATATCTTTCGATTTTCTGTTTGAATCCCTTTTTCCTTTTCAGCATGTTTGGGGAACCTGATATTCCCGAGGGCATTCAAGTACCGGATTGGTTCTGTAGGTATCTCAAGGCTACGGAACCTATTGGTATCCCTCCCCAGCTACAACCATTGTTCCTCCACCATCCCGGATAGGTAAATCCTCTAAGAAATTTCGTAGTTGTAAGAGCTTGGTTCATCTGGTCAAAGATTGCCGAAGAAGGAAAAACGCTTTCTTCAACTATGGTGAGGTCGGACACTATAAGAGGAAATGCCCAAAGAAACAAGGACAGGTCCAAAAGGCAGGATCTTCTAAAGGGAAGGTGTATGTTCTCATGATCAATTTACTGGATAGAGGTAGAAAAGTTTGTGTTGTAGGTTTGATTTCTCTTTCCAATCATTTAGTAAAAACTCTTTTTGATTCTAGAGCTTCGCATTATTTTATATCTGATTCTGTGGTTTAGTCTCTGCACCTTAGCACTAGTATGGTTGTAGATCCCGTAGTTGTCTCAAACCCCATTGGGGGTACGACTCATCTGTCTATGATTTGTTGGGGTTTGAAAATATCCGTGTTAGGCGTCGAGTTTGAGTGTGACGCATATCTTGTTTTATGGGCTATGGTTTGATTCTACAGATGGATTTGCCAACCATGTATAGTGCCATTCTAGATTATGAGAGCAGGGTCATTTGACTTTTGACTTGCCATGGGAGGACCCTCGAGATTTCTTGTGACCCAAAAGGGTATTTCATGCTTAGTTTCCTAGAGTCACTTGATGCATCTATCGATGATCTGCGATCTGTACCCATAGTCTGTGAGTATCCTGATGTTTTTGAGGGAATTTGGGGCTTACCTCTGAGGCGCAAGATTGACTTTCATATATACTTGGTTGACAATGCAAAGCCAGTTGCATTGCTTGTGCTCCATATGGCTCCGAGAGAAAGGAGGGAGCTTAGCTAGCAAGTAGGGAAGCTACCAGAGGAAGGGTTTACTAGGCGAAGCATATCTGAATGGGGTGCTCTGGTGGTATTTGCAACTAAGGCGGATGGTTCTCTTCGCTTATACATGGATTATAAAGAGCTGAATAAACTCATTAAAAAGAGCAGGCACCCACTTATGAGGATAGATGATCTGTTTGACCAACTAGTTGGAGCATCTGCTTTCTCTCAGTTAGACTTGGCCGTGGTGTTTCATTAGTGTAGGGTGGCTGATGACAGTATAGATAAGACCGCTTTTAGAACTCCAGATGGTTTCTTCGAGTGGCTCATTATGGTTTTTGGGTTGACGAATTCACCTACCTATTTTGTTGATCTGATGAGTAGGGTGTTTCGGGAGTTTCTAAATAAGGTCTGTGTGGTCTTTGTTGATAACATCTTGATTTTTTTCTCGAAGAGCGGGGAAGAGCATGCCCTACATTTAAAGGACGTTTTGAAAACTCTCTATGCGTACAAGCTTAAGGAGAAATTCTCTAAATGTCATTCTTTGAGAAAATAAGTGAGATTTCTAGGGCATGTGGTCTCTAAAGATGGGGTAGTACATCGCGCAAAGATAGTTGCAGTTCAGGATTGGCAGATCCCAAAGAATGCAACGGAGGTGAGAAGTTTTCTTGGTTTAGCGGGCTATTATAGGAAGTTCATTAAGGACTTCGCAAAGACATCAGCCCCACTCACCAAACCGGCGAGGAAGAATCTGACATTTTCTTGGGATGTAGATTGTGACGATGCTTTCCAACAATTGAAGAGGGCTCTACAACAGCCCAGTCCTGACCTTGCCCGATGGGAACAAAGTTTTCATACTATACACTGATGCATGTGGTATAGGGCTTGGTGCGGTTCTGATGCAAGAGGGAAGGGTAGTATGTTACGTAGGTAGACAGCTAAGGGTTCATGAGAAGAACTACCCTACCCATGTTTTGGAATTAGCCACTAAAATATTCGTGCTTAAGACTTGACGGCAATATCTGCTTGGAGAGAGGCTCGAGTTATACATGAAGCATAAGTAGCACAAGTACATGTTCCCGCGGAAGGACCTCAAATTGAGGCAGCAGATTTAGGCTTCTACTTGGACCTGAGAGGTTAGAGAAACTTCAGAAAAGACTGATCTTATCCACAGGCGCATGAAGACAACTCAGGATAGGCAGAAGTCATACGCAGATAAAGGAAGGAACGACATTGAATTGAGGTAGGAGACATGGTTTTTATCAAAGTATCTCCTTTGAAGAACGTGGTTCGTTTTGGATCTATAGGTAAGCTGACGCCAAGGCTTATAGGACCATTTGCCATAATGGAAAGAATAGGTCAAATGGATTATAGGATAAAGCTACTAGAGAAATTAGCAGATGTTCATTTGCGGAACTGATTGAATGATACAACAGAAGTAGTTGAGTCGAGTATGCTTAAGGAAGTAGAAGTGGAATGGGAGGCAACAATTAGACGAGTTCCTACCCGTATTCTTCGATCGTAGGTTAAGAAGCTACGCAACCGAGAGGTTAAGTTGATGAAAGTTCAGTGGGGGGATAACCAAGAGGGTACAACTTAGGAGACGGAAGACAAGATTTGCGCTTCGTACCCTTTACTTTTCAAGGGAGTGTTCTTAACTTCTCTTCCAAAAGATTTTATTCGCACTTTCTTCTATCATTTAGGTATATCCTATCGATGGAATCTTTGACCTTTAAGTAGGAATCCCATGGATGTAAACATGTGTTTGAGACATGTTATGTTTGATGGATGCAAATGGATGCAAGTGTTTGCTAGTGGTTGCTCGTGGATGCATATACACATAAATTAGGCACTACATCGGCTCAGTCACTCTCATATTGCATATGGATGCGTGTACATTTTTTTTATGGATAGAAATGGTTGTACCATCATATGCATGTTGCATTTGGATGAATGATTGTACATACATATAGAACTTACATGTTATAATAGGATTATTTGCATGCATGTTGGATTCATGGCACTAAGATACCTTGCATTAAGGAGGTCGACTGAATCAGTGGACCCCTTGATCTTTCGCAGTAGTATAGGGACATATACACACACCTTTGCATATGTTCATATAAGCATTATAAATCTTTTAAGGACAATGGATGCCTGTGATTAGTGGATGAGTAGGTGGATATGATGTTAGGATATACATTCTTCTTAACTTAGAGATTTCAGGGACGAAATCCCTTAAGTTGGGGAGAATGTAACACCCCGTAATAAACATTAAAATGATAAACTAAGGAATACTTAATTAAATATTGGGAATTAAGTAAAACAGACTGTGCCATTGCGTTCATCTCAGAATTTTTCTTAAGATAGGCTTCGAGTTTGCGTGAAATGGACATCGTATGAAGAAGTTATTAAGCCTAGAAGTTTGTATACGCGCAAGAGAATTATATATATAGAAATAAACCAAATATTCAAAAGAATTTTTTTTAAAACATACAAGCAGAAGCCCTAGAAGTGGAACCGACTGATTTTGGGGTCGACCAGAGACCCTTCTGGGTTGACCTAGGGGTCGACCCAGGCTCTTTGGGGTAGACCCATGGGTCGACCCCGGGGTCAACACCCAAAGGGAGGGGTCGACCCCCATATGGATCTGGGCAGATTCCCAATTTTGAACATGTACTAAATTCTTGGCTTGGTTCATTGGCTTTAAGCTATAAATAGGACCCCATTTCTCTTGTCTTTACACACCAAAAACAGTGGAGAACTAGATGTTGCCTCTGCCTTGATTGAAATATCCTATTCTTCTTCAACAACTAGAGTTATACAAATTCAGAGATATGTGCTTCTACATCTGCTATTATTCTTCTGCTCCTTCGATCCAATCACAGTGAGTCTAAGTTATTTTTAGATATGAATACTTAAAAGTTAACTTTAACATGTTTATGAATTGGATCTAAGCCTGTGACTAATTGAATGATATCAAATCTGCCACAACCTGTGTATCTAAGTTATTTTGACATGACTATGAATTGGATTCTAAGCCTATGCCTATTTATCATGTCAGATCTGCCATTATTTGTAGATCTAATTCACTTAGATCTCATCAAGCTTGTTTATGATGTCCCTATTATATTAGAATCAGTTGTACTATCACATGTTTATCAGATCTGTTCCTATATGCCTAACTTGTCATTATGCCCAATTTTATCACTATATGCTTATTTGTTGCTATGCCTATTTATGTCATCATATGCCAATCTTGTTATTACGTTTATTTTTGTCCTCTTCCTTTCTTCCTTCTCCTTTTTATTTTATAGCCAGGCTACCTTCGAGCCTAAGCATACTGCTGAAATTTGCAAATGTACGATCCTGTTTATGAAAACCTATAATGAAATAGGAATAATTATTAAAGAATGAACATGCCTAGATTTTCAATAATTAGAAACTGTAATTGCGCTTGGACAAGAGGTTAGACTACAATTGTGGTAGAAGTCTACTAGATCCACTCGGCATATCCAGCAACCACAAGTGGTGAATCTAATGTGAGGGGTCTAAGCGCATAAACATGTAACATACTAAGACGTCCGACTTGTGGAAGAAGTCTGGCCGGACCCACCCGGAATATCCAACATCCACAAATTGCAGACTTAATGTGACGGCCCACCCCGCACCAGCCGACATTTCCCTCAAAATGCGGTGTACCGATGTCCAACTAGCATGGAACGGTCGTCAAAGAAAGGAATTTGAACTAACAAGGAACCGGTAGAATGTCTCACAGCGAATGGAACAAAATATAACAATAACATATTTGACATAAAACAAGCGAGACAGTGCATAAGCTGAAAATTAAATCATCATAGCAGCGGAAAATTCAAATTACAGCTTATGATCCAGACCATCATTATTACAACTTTTAAAACTGTCTCTAAAGCAAAATAGGAAGGTACACTACTAATGTCCAAAGTAGTGACCAACAACAACACAGGGAGAATATATGGGAATAATATGTGTAAGCCTCCTGCTCGTCTTCGGATAGCTACTCGTGCATCACCATCTAACCTGTCTCTAGCCTGCTCGTTTAGGAGCACCCAGAGTAATAAGAAGAGACATAAAACTCTGGGTCAGACAAAAGTCTGGTATGAGCGATAAGCAACAAACAGAATAATAACATGTATAATCCAATCATACCTGAACCTGGACCTATAACCAAAGTTTTAGCATAACAAGATTTATAGTACTCTAAGGTAATACTAACATAAAGTGTAAATGGGGGTGGTGTTATAGTGATAGCAAACATCAAACATAGCAATCATCCTCACATCTCTCACTCAGTGCGTAAAGCATACGATATCCACCACTCGATCATCCAATCCTTTTCTATGATCACTTTGCTCAATGGAGTCACAATGACCCCATTGCACTGATCCATAGCCACTAATCCATCTCTCAGTGGTGATCTAAAGTTATGGATATCGATAACCCCTTTGCACATGTCCCGCAGCAAAGTCCAACTCATGAAGTTAATTCGTCGATCCCCTTTGGGATCCTGAGTAATAACTTCTCATTTGGACTACCTTTGCATCTCGGGTTTGGGTCTCCTTCAGTCCGGTTTGTCACATTAAATTCATTAGTCTTCTTTCGTGGTGTGTAATCGATTCTTGATGCAAAATTCGTGGTCAAGCTCTCCGGGTCGTGACCTTGCTTTCCACTCGTGACCTTCCATAGGGGTCGGGTCGTGATCCTCCATAAGGGTCGGGTCATGATCCCCATAGGGGTCAGGTCGTGATCCTCCATAGGGGTCGAATTTTAGTGCCTAGAAGCAGCTTCAACTCTGATTTTGTGCTATTTCTCCTTGATTTGACGTAGATTAGCTTAATCCTTGATTAGAAAGCGATTGGGATGAAATTGGAAGGTGGAGGCCGTTGTTAGGGTTTCTAAGAGGTAAATGGTGGCTAGAAAACTGAAATAGAATGAAAACCTAACTCATTTCGGCCTCCCCATAACCCTAATCCTGAAATGGGTTATGGGTCTGTTTTCTAATTGTGCTAATCAGCCCACTTAAGCAGTTTTTCACGTTCTAAACCTTAATTCAGCCATATCTCCCAAACAGTAAGTCCGTTTGATTAATGTGACCACTCTACGGAAAGGTAAACCATCGTCCTGATCTAATGGAAGTGGTTTCAGATCAAAACTCCTTACCAATCAAAAGTTATAGGCGAAACAAGATTCTTCAGGGGCAAAACGGTCATTTAAAAATCGGCAAAAATCGTGAACATGGAAAATGACCCCAATAGTCGTTCCCCAAAGTTACACGACCATACGACCTCATATAAAAAATAAACAAATATTATATGATCCTTTGATATGTAGAATGCGGGTCGTTATACTCTCCCCCCTTAAGAAATTTCGCCATCGAAATTACTTAACCAAAAACATACAAAGGTGCCCCATATGACTATCTGTCATTCACAAACAATCAAACATACACAATAAGCACAACAAGCCTACCCTAGCATGTGGTCTCCTGACAAAGGAAGAAACTATCACTATTAAAATCTTACCAGGCAATGAGTTCTGGATGTGATTCCCTTATGCTTTCCTCTGTTTCCCAAGTACAGTCACTCTTATTCTCGCCCCACTGAACCTTGATCAGTTTCACTGCCTTCCTTCGAAGTTGCTTCGTATCGTTCTTGACAATACAGATCGGCTTGCGGTTCCCAACTGCCTCGGGTTCTACTTCGATGTCATCCAACTGATCCGGTGAAATAGTCATATCGGGGTCGTGCACGAAATTCCTTAACTGGGAAATATGAAACACGTTACGAACTCCTGCCATCTTGTCGGGTAATTCAACTTTATATGGTAAATTCCCAACTTGTTCGAGAATTGGAAATGGACCAACAAATCTTGGTGCTAACTTGCCTCTCCTACCAAATCGAATCACGCTCTTTAACGGAGAAATCTTGACAAACACCAAGTCGCCAATGGATAATTTTAAATCTCTTCGCCTCTTATCAGCATAACTCTTCTACCTATCTTGGTCAGCCTTCATTCACTATTGGATAACCTTATCTTATTTGAGGTTTCTCTTATCACATCTGGCCCAAGCACAAATTTCTCACCTGTTTCTAACCAACATGATGGTGAGTTACATGGTCTTCCGTATAAAGCTTCAAATGGAGCCATACCAATACTGGACTGATAACTATTATTATATGTGAATTCAACAAGATGCAAATGGTCATCCCATGACCCTCCAAAATCTAATATGCAAGCTCTCAAGAGATCTTCTAATATACGATTCACCCTCTCTGTCTGACCATCGGTTTGAGGATGGTACGCGGTACCGAGATGTAATTCTGACCCTAAAGCCTCTTGTAAGTTCTTCCAAAATCCACTAGTGAACAACGGATCTCAGTCACTTACAATGCCTTTGGGTACTCCATGAAATCTCACTACCCACTCCATATATAGTTCTGCTAACTTAGTTGTTGTTCTATTTGACTTGACGGGTATAAACTTTGCACTCTTGCTCAATCGGTCCACAATCATCCATATGCTATCATGGCCCAATCTAGTCCTTCGTAACCCATCAATGAAATCCATTGAGACTTGTTCCCATTTCCATTCTGGAATTTCTAATGGTTGCAACAAACCACTAGGTTTCTTTTGCTCAGCTTTGACTAGCTCGCAGTTCATGTACTTCTTCTCTTAATCCATTAACATTGGGTACAACCAATCCCCCATTCTTTGAAAGCCATCATTCTCTATCAAATCCAGACTTGCTCATATCCTTGCTATCGATATCCATTTCTACCTTGGAGATGACTTCCAATAGGTTAGGATCGTTCCTCTGACTGGAATCAATCCGCTCAATCAAAGTCGGTCTAACCATCAAACTTGCTAACGTTTCTGGATCCACTCCATGCTTACGTCTGAGATCATATCCGACGATATACTCCAGTTGTTTCCATTCAAGAAACATATCATCTAAACTGTCATGTCTCCTATTCAATGCATCACCTACAACACCTAGTCCTGTAGCACAGGCGTCTGTGTATGCCGTCATCTCTTCATTCTCTATTACCAGAATCCTACAGGTGATAGTCTACTCAAGGGAACAAAAATAGGAACAAACATAGAAACCATAGCATCCACCAAACATATCTTATCTATTAACTGCTAAAGCCATAAATACGTCGATACCTACCTGACTAGTCCAACCAATCCCAAGGCTAATGGAAGCCCCGCCTCCATACATACATCGATGCCTACTTGACTGGTCCAACCAATCCCAAGGCTAATGGAAGCCATGCCTCCATACGGACTACCGTACGTCCAACGTACGTTTATCCTCCAAGGATAACTAGATCAATCCAACGGATCCAAGGTAATGGGCGTCCCCAGAAACCCCTTCTTCGGGTTCGCCTAGAATACTCTAAGTATCGACGATTTCTTACTCTCATCAGAAGAGCTACCCCCATACTCAGACCCAGTCTCGAGTATCCATTACTGACAAATCTCAAGTCCAACATGAGTTCCCTATTCGTTGCATCTCCAAGATCAACGAACACATCTTATCCTTTTATGAGTTCAAATCTAACTAGAATCGTCTTAACCCCCGTTGCATCTCCACGATCAACGAACACATCTTATCCTTTTACGAGTTCAAGTCTGATTTGAATCGTCTTAACCCCGTTGCATCTCCACGATCAACGAGCACATCTTATCCCTTTGCAGTTTTACCATTCTTGAACCAAAGAGAACATCAATATAGGGTCCTAAACAATCCATTACCTTGCAGCTTCCTCAGGTCCCACCCGAGTCATCTCCTAGCCCTATCGAATCCAACCCGAGGTAGTCCATACCATTGAATAGTCTTATCATGTCACAGCTGCACATCACTTCTCGAGCAAGCCGAGATATCATTCAATGGAAATCACAACAAGTACTTATATCTCATTCAAACCATCCTACTCGAACTCGACATTCCCCAAGCACAAGCCCCAAAGGCCTAAACCAATATTAGACAAGCACTCAAGGAACATCTCCTCCGAATTCAGACAATCAATGTGAGATGATACTAGCAAAGCAACTAAGCAATCACAAGCAAACATACATCCATGACTCGATAAGCACACATTACAACAAAACATGCAAAGGCTAGTCGAACCACCGATCAGATTCGTCACAACTGAAGGTCTATCGATAATCTCGAGTTCCAATTCCAACCTATCTACCAGGTCACCAGATACGAAGGAATGGGAAGCTTCGATATAAAACAAAACTCGAACAGGAACATTATAAACAGAAAGCATACCTTAAATAACGATGCCTTTTCCCTTCTCCGCTGCAGTTGAGGCATTCGACGAAGAAGGAACAGCATTGATAGCATATGCTTTCACGATCTACTTCCCTTTAAGTGGTTGTGGACATTTATCCTTGTGATGCCCCACTTGGCCGCAATTGAAGCACTTCCTTTCCCTAGGCTTTTCCTGACATTCTCTAGCATAATGGCCCTTCTTGCCACAACTAAAGCACTCTTTATCTTTCTTGTCCTTCTTTTTCTAACCACCCTTGGTTTGATCCTGTTTTCTCTTATTCTGAGACTCCTTCTTACCTCCACCGTTTGCTTGCGGCTTTGGTTCCTCTACAGATGCAATAGCAACATCGGCCTTTAAATTAGGGTAAAGACTCTCCAATCTCTAGGTTTTCCCCACTATAGACTCGAATGTCTCGTCGATGTGGTTTATCAGCCTTTCTCCTAAGTACTCATCTAAGTCGGTTATGAACTTCTCGTTCTTCTTCTCGGCAGTGTCGATAAGAGATAATCCATACTTCGATAATGTATCGACCTCAGCAATATATTCTGAGACTGCCATACCATTCTGCTTAAGCTCCAAAAATTTCCTAAACAATTCAGATTTGTGAGCAGCTGGAATGAACTTTTTGCTGAAACGAGTCATAAACTGACTCCAAGTAACTTGATCTTCAGGAGTAGTTGCTTTAATAACATTCCACCAATTCATAGTTCATCCTTGAAGCTGACACGATGCTAACTTTCTCTTCATGGCATCACCGATTCCCAAGTCCTCGAAGATGCGGTCACACTATCCAACCAATCTTGAACATCTGTAGCCGACTCCGTTCCATGGAACGTCTTCCCGCCAAGACTAGTATAATCCTTGTTAAGCTTGGCGAAATCGGCCCTAGGCGCCTGCACTACTGCACCACCACCATTAGCAGTATTAGGAACTGCTCCCCGAGCATCCCTAAGCATCTCTTGCATGAAGGTAGTAATCATCGTACTCGTATCAGGAACATTCCTATTGTTTGATCCTGAACCTGTACTCCTCGTATATCGGCTCATCGTTCAGTCTTTAAAGAGAAAACGATTAGCCATCTTAATGTCGTGCCAATGCAGTGCGACTTCCTCCTTAGATATACTAATAGTATATATACATATATATAGATTTTGAAAACCAAAATATCACAATTACGCGCTCTCATATACGTATACTATCTCTACATGATGTCTTCCCCTAGGTTAACTACGCAACCTAGAGCTCTGATACCAACTGTGATGGCCCGCCACGCACCAACCGACATTTCCCTCGAAATGCGTTGTACCGATGTCCAAATAGCACCGGACGATCGCCAAAGAAAGGAAAAGAAAGGAATTTGAACTAACAAGGAACCTGTAGAATGTCTCACAGCGCATGGAACAAAATATAATAATAACATATTTGACATAAAACAGGCGAGACAGTGCATAAGATGGAAACTAGATCATCATAGCAGCGGAAAATTCAGAATACAACTTATGATCCAGACCATCATTATTACAACTTTTAAAACTGCCTCTAAAGAAAACTAGGAAGGTACACTACTAATGTCCAAAGTAGTGACCAACAACAACATAAGGAGAATATATGGGAATAATATGTGTAAGCCTCCTGCTCGTCTCCGGACAGCTACTCACGCATCACCACATAACCTATCTCTAGCCTACTTGTTTAGGAGCACCCAGAGTAATAAGAAGAGACATAAAACTCTGGGTCAGACAAAAGTCTGGTATGTGAAATAAGCAACAAACAGAACAATAACAGGTATAATCCAATCATACCTGAACCTAGACCTACAACCAAAAAATTAGCACAACAAGATGTATAGTAGTCTAAGGTAACACTAACATAAAGTGTAAATGGGGGTGGTGTTATAGTGATATCAAACATCAAACATAGCAATCATCCTCACATCTCTCACTCAGTGCGTAAAGCATACGATATCCACCACTCGGTCACCCAATCCTTTGCTACGATCACTTTTCTCCACGGAGTCACAATGACCCCATTGCACTGATCCATAGCACTAATCCGTCTCCCAGTGGTGAGCTAAAGTTACGGATATCGATAACCCCTTTGCACACGTCCCGCAGCAAAGTCCAACTCATGAAGTTAACTCGTCGATCCCCTTTGGGATCCTGAGTATTAACCTCTCATTTGGACTACCTTTGCATCTTGGGTTTTGGTCCCCTTTGGTCCAGTTCATCACATTAAGTTCGCTAGTCTCTGTTCATGGTGTGAAATCGATTCTTGGTGCAAAATTCGCGGTCAAGCTCTCCGAGTCGTGACCTTGCTTTCCACTTGTGACCTTCCATAGGGGTCGGGTCGTGATCCTCCATAAAGGTCGGGTCGTGATCCTCCATAGGAGTCGGGTCGTAATCCTCCATAGGGGTCAGGTCGTGATCCTCCATAGGGGTCGGGTCGTGACCCTGCATAAGTGTCGGGTCGTGATCCTCCATAGGTGTAACAATCAGTATTTCGATAACATGTTAAAACGAGAATCAAGGCAGAATTTAATTTTAAATTCTGAATCAAGTAAAAAGGGCTATGCCATTGCGTTCGTCTCGGAAAAATACGCGAAATAGAGTCCGAAATTTTGTAAATCGGAGTCCGTATGACCCGGTTAAGGCCCAAAGAAGTTTTCGGGAAATTTGAATTTCGAAACATGCAGAAATGGGGCCAGGCGGGAAAATTCCCGCCCAGACAAGTCGACTGGGCTGTCGACAGGGCTGTCGACTTGCAAGTCGACAGGCATGTCGACAGGCAAGTCGACAGGGCTGTCGACTTGCCCTGTCGGCTGATTCTGGTCTGGTGCACCTATTTTCTATCTTGGCTAGGTTTTTGGGCCTGGTTTGAAATCTGACGGTTCAGGTTGGTCCTAGGGTTAATCTAAGGGTCCTAACTAGCCTAATCTTCTATAAATACACCCCTAACCTACCCCTAAACCCTCATTATTCACTCATGTAACTAAACTATGGCCAAATTTCTACTCTATTGGCCTCCACTCAACTATCCTAGCCTCCAGTTCATTTCTATGAGAGGTTTCATGATCATGAGAGTGTAAGAGAGTCCCTATGTTAGTATGAGAGCTTCTCAAGTTGATTTCAAGGCAAAAGCTTTGATCTTTGTTCATAAAGGTGGTATTTTTGTTGATTTGGGGCATCCATCCTTGGGTTTTTGGATGATGGCATGCATAGGCTTCATCTCAAGCTTTAGTTTAATCGATTTAGGCCTTCATAGCAATGTAAGCCCTTCCCTACTCTTAGATATTAACTATGAGCTTAAATGTTCATGTTGAAAGTTTGGGTTTGGTCATTGAGAATGATGCATGCTATCATGTTATGCAAGTTTATGAAGTCATTATCTTGATCCTATGAGCTAAAAGCTACAACCTTTATGTTGAAATGTTGCATTATGCAACATGAGAATCTTCATAATCATTATGTCAACTTGCATATGAAGTCATAACCCTTATATGATGATGTATGCGAGTTTCTAGTCATCATTCTATGTCTTTTGTCACCATGATTCGCTTATGTGCCAAGTTTGGGTTTATGCATGTTTTGAGGCTTAAGAATGTAACATGCAAGCTAATGAACACATTTGTGCCTCATTTGCCACCATGATTAACTTGTGGCTTAATATCCATTTTTGTCATGCCTTTGTCAAGTCTCTTCTTTTAGTCCATTACGTTGTTGCGAACATATATGCGAGTTTAAAAGCGTTGGGGTCACATTATGAGGAAAACATAATGACATGAACATGATTTGGGTAAATGGGTATAAACATGACAATATGTAACGTTAAATATGACATGAAAATACAACTTGAAAACATGACTTGAAAGATAACATGGAAGTTGACATGTAAGTATGCATAAAAACATAAGCTTGGGAATTTACCTATTAAGTTAGGTCTACCCATTGGGAATTTACCTATTAAGTTAGGTCTACCCAATTGCTTGAAAACTTGACTATGAACATGACACTAGGCTAAACATGAAAGTGGCCAACTCGAGGTTGGGTTGAGTTTGCAACGTAAAACTACCCGGAACCGACCGGCCTAACTAGTGGTTGCAAACAATAGGGCCCTATGTGAGAAGTTGGTCATGTTGTGCTTAAACCCGAGGTTAGACCAAGTTGTGGTGTAAAACTACCCGGACCCGCCCGGCTTAACTAGTAACCACAACAAAGTCTAATGTGAGAGGTGAAGGTGCATTAAGTAATTAATGCCACAGGATAGGGTTAAGTTAATTTGATTAATGACTCTTAACCAAATATGACATGGACAAATGGGTTAAGTAAATTGATTGGGCTAATGGTACCTAACAAAACATGACAAGGGAGGGTAGGTTAAGTAATTTGATTTGCCTAATGACACTTAACCGATATGACATGAATGGGTAGGTTAAGTGGGACCGGACTTGATTTCTTAATGACACTTAACCATACAAGATGATTAGGGGATGGGGTTAAGTAATTTACACTTAACTAATCCGACTTGGTAATTAGATGGGGTTAAGTAATTAAGACTTAACTAATCTAAACATGGTAATTAGATGGGGTTAAGTAATCCACACTTAACCAATCTAAACACGGTAATTCGATGGGGTTAAGTTAAACACTTAACCAATTTAAACTTGGTAATTCAATGAGGTTAAGTAACCAATACTCAACCAACTTAACGTGGTAATTTAATGGGGTTAAGCAACTTATACTTAACCAAATATACATGATGATTTGATGAGGTTAAGTAACCCACACTTAACCAATCTAATACGCGGACCTGATAAGGTTAAGTCACAAGACCTTCTTAGAATATACTTAACTATTGTAGTACGATTAGAGGATGGGGTTAAGCTAACCCATACTTAACCAATCCGACTCGATAATTTGATGGGATTAAGATAATCTATGCTTAATCAATCTAGCAAGATAATCCGATAGGATTAAGGTAAACTAGTACTTGACCAATTTGACTCGATAGGGTTAAGTCATGAGCCTCTGGGTACACTTAACCAACTTGTAGGGCTAAGTCTTGAACTTAAATACTTAGCCAATCTTGACGTGATTCGTGGGCGGGTTAAGTCATGGACTTGAATGATAACACTTAACCCAATAAGACAAACCCTAGTTAGAAGAACTAGGTAGAAAACCGTGGTTAATCAAGGATAACGGGAAAGGGGGCTAAGTGGTAAACCTTAGTTAAGGGTAACTAAGTAATAATTCTTAGCTAAGGACATAGGACTAATTCACAAAGCGATGAGTAACCTGATACGGTAGGTCATCGCTTAGTATACGAGGAGGAGCAAGTTATCTGACTTGGATAAAAGCTCCAGCGCTCTGGGTGCCGAAGCGGAAGCTTCGGGGGACGTGAGGATACTCTTGGTATCCCTCTGTGAGGTTGCAGATGATCCGCCTAGGCTCACAAGAGGTTAAGGTCTACGGTAGAAGAGCCAAGAGTATGCCTTGGTTGCTATGCGAGCGACCTAAAGACTGGGATGGATTAGCGTGGAGTCGACGATTCTTGGTTTTTGCCCTGGATAGCACATCGCCGACTACCTACCATCTTTAGTCAATCGTGTACGTACGGAAAGGCAGGGAACCCCCAACAGACCATATTCTTGCTATCGAGTCATGGGTGAGGTTGGCCCGTAGGAAAGTGGGCTATAGTGGGGCCGTGGAGTGGTTCTCATACATGATTTTTCGTGGGCTGCCTTTCAGTAGTTGAGGGAGGGGTCACGTGGGACCATAGCCACGGGTACAAAAAAAAACAGACCTTGATATCTGCATCGGCAGACGATTTAAAGCTCCCGACCGAGTTCCGTATTTCTTGATTTGCCCTGGCACGGAACTCGGATGGCACATTGGGGAACATGTGCATCCAGACATGGAAAACGATTCACGATACATACGTGGGATCAAGGGCGCGGTTGACGGGTGGCGTAATCCCTAGTGGTCCTAGGTGGCCAAGACCCAAACCGAGACACGAAAACGTTCATTCGGTAGCATAATCCCTAGCTGTCCTAGGTGGCATAAATCCTAAGTGGATGCGCGATAGTTCATGGTAAGGAAACACAACTAGATCAAGGGTTGCAGTCCAAAACAACTTCAAGGATAAAACGTTTACATGGAAAAGCCCGTATGGCCTACGGAAAAGGACTGAACTTATACATGGAAAGAAACATACGAGTTGGGAAAACCTACATATGCTATATATTAGGTTGGCATGGACCATTCCATGACATTGGGCAAGGGACATTCATAGTTAACACATGACGCGGGTTGGGATGCTAGTACGAGAGGTGCAGAGCAAATATACATGTTAGAACCAGGAAGATTATACGAAATAGATACCGTGGGATGTTAGACGGGGTAGATACCTTGGGATAGTATACTTGATAGAAATCTGACGATGTGATACTTTGATTTATCATGACACCGTAGTTTATCATGATACCCTAGTTCAGTAGTTCATCCTGTTATTTTGATTTAGCTTATCTATCTTGTTATCATGCTCATGTTCATCTCAGTTTCTCATGTCAGTTAACTTTACTAGTTTTTATACTAATAGTAGATAGGGCTTACTCAGTCTTTTTGACTGACCCGTTTTGTTTCGCCTCTTTTCTTCCGTTCCCCCCCCCAAGGTTACAGGGAGGAAACAATGCTGTTTAATTCGGACTTCTTCTGCTTGAAGGTCATCATGGATGGCTTGGACTTTTTCTTGGCTATGGCTATTTTACTGTTTTTACTTGGGGAATAATTTATGAAAAAGGTCTTTATGCTTCTTTATCATTGCAAGACAGGTTTTGATGTACTCTGATGTAAAAGGCTTTAGACCTTATTTATTCATGTTATGAAAGTTTGATTTTACTTCCGCTATTTTATATGTTCTGTCTTGTGATATTTCTGTGCATGTTTACCAATAATGCCCCTCTAAAGCTAGTGCATTCCTTTGCGAGTGACCCTAGCGGAGGTGGGGTGTTACATTTGGTATCAGAGCAGAAGGTTACCAGACTGGGCAAAAGTTTTTAAAACCTTCTGAAAACTATTTGAAAAACCATTTACAAAGAAGCATTTTTCAAGAAAATTTTCTTTTAAAAAGAAAAAGGCTATTCCCCAAAGGCCATTAGCACTATCCTTGTTTCCTTGATTGAATCTCTTTTCCTTTCTTTCCTCCATCTGTAGTCACAGTGGTTTTAACTACGACTAGTCTTTTCTATCTACGAAAGCGCTTTCCATGCAATGGAGGTTGTTCTCGGGAGACCAGTAGCCGCCTTATAAGAAAGGATAATGAGAAAGAGGATAAAGGATACGAGTTTAACTTATTGGTATGGCTCAACCCGGAATGAGAAAGAAAGATGAACAATGAAACCCATGACGAGAGAGTACCTTTGGCATGGTGGAACGGGACGGATAGTTAAGTATCATGGGACAAGGACAAGATCATCGAGAGGGCAGTAGTATGCTCTCATGTCTAGGGTACCTCGGAAGGAGGGTAACGATCTTATTAAAGGTTTAGCTTTTCTTTTCTATCATCCCGTCCAGACTTTGTCTTGATCACCGTATCATTTAAGTCTGCTTGGATAGTGAGTCTCTACACCTTAGTACTAGCATAGAATAGGATTCTATTTTGTCCCAAATCTTGTTAGAGTTGGTCCATTTCTTCATGACTTGTTGGATTTGGGAATGACATGTCTCAACTACGGATGGATTCTGAGGATAAAGTGGTCACCCAATAAGGGGTGCCATTCTCGGTTTTGGAAAGAGGGTAGTTAGACTCTCGACTCATCTTGGTGATACCCTTGAAGTCTCGTGTAACCTTTTGGGTTCTGTCATGGCTAGTTACCTAGAATCCCATGATGCAGTTGTTGGTAATCCGTTTGAATAGAATTCGCCGCTAAGGCAGATGGTTCGTTTCGATTATGCGTGAGTTATGGGAATCACCCTAATAAGAACTCTTGGCAACTTGGATTGGCATCGGAAAACGAGATCCAGAATGCACTAGTGAATTTTGGAGAGCTTGCATGAGTACGCAGATATGTTTGAGCCAAGCATACTAGGGAAAGAATAAGTGAAACGAGAGGCGACAGTGAAATGAGTTCCACTCACACCTTGGAAATAGGAATCAAGAAGCTACGAAATCATGAAGTCAAAGGCGGTCAAGGCATGATGGAATCAAGCTCATGGAAATGCGGCTTGGACGAGTGCATCACGTCTCTTTTTAAGAGTATATCTTTGATCCTTGGTTCACCTGTAAAGCTTACTTGCATGCTATCGCTTGGTGGATATCCTCTCGGTCCTGTTTCTGTTACAAACCCCGTAAGGAGTTTGTCTTGTTTATCTTCTCGATCTTATCTTGGGAACCTTAGGAAGAACGCTATGGATGTAAACATGTATTTGAGACATGTTATGATTGATATGGTTGCAAGTGGTTGCTCGTGGATGCGCGAATACACGTTAGATACTAGATTGACGCGATCACGTTTCATGTTGCATATGCACGAGTATTTATACTTGTTTATGGATGAAATCGAATGTGTTATCATGCGGTTGTTGCATATGAATGAATGATTGTGCACGCATATAGTATCTATATGACTAGGACTATTTGCATACATGTTGGATTCATGGCATTATACATATTTTTGCATTAGAAAGATTATTCAGGCCTGATCATTAGCATTAGCTAAGGAACATGTACACACACGTTTTGCATATATTCATACAGCATTAGAAATCATCTAAGGACAATGGTTGCTTATGGATGATGTTTTGAGTAGATGGATGATGGATGGTAGGATATGTTCTTCCTAACTTAGAGATTTCGGGGACGAAATCCTAAAAGGTGGGGAGAATGTAACAACCCGTATTTCGATAACATGTTAAAACGAGAATCAAGGCAGAATTTAATTTTAAATTCTGAATCAAGTAAAATGGGCTATGCCATTGCGTTCGTCTCGGAAAAATACGCGAAATAGAGTCCGAAATTTTGTAAATCGGAGTCCGTATGACCCGGTTAAGGCCCAAAGAAGTTTTCGGGAAATTTGAATTTCGAAACATGCAGAAATGGGGCCAGGCGGGAAAATTCCCGCCTAGACAAGTCGACTGGGCTGTCGACAGGGCTGTCGACTTGCAAGTCGACAGGCAAGTCAACAGGGCTGTCGACTTGCCCTGTCGGCTGATTCTGGTCTGGTGCACCTATTTTCTATCTTGGCTAGGTTTTTGGGCCTGGTTTGAAATCTGACGGTTCAGGTTGGTCCTAGGGTTAATCTAAGGGTCCTAACTAGCCTAATCTTCTATAAATACACCCCTAACCTTCCCCTAAACCCTCATTATTCACTCATGTAACTAAACTATGGCAAAATTTCTACTCTATTGGCCTCCACTCAACTATCCTAGCCTCCAGTTCATTTCTATGAGAGGTTTCATGATCATGAGAGTGTAAGAGAGTCCCTATGTTTGTATGAGAGCTTCTCAAGTTGATTTCAAGGCAAAAGCTTTGATCTTTGTTCATAAAGGTGTTATTTTTGTTGATTTGGGGCATCCATCCTTGGGTTTTTGGATGATGGCATGCATAGGCTTCATCTCAAGCTTTAGTTTAATCGATTTAGGCCTTCATAGCAATGTAAGCCCTTCCCTACTCTTAGATATTAACTATGAGGTTAAATGTTCATGTTGAAAGTTTGGGTTTGGTCATTGAGAATGATGCATGCTATCATGTTATGCAAGTTTATGAAGTCATTATCTTGATCCTATGAGCTAAAAGCTACAACCTTTATGTTGAAATGTTGCATTATGCAACATGAGAATCTTCATAATCATTATGTCAACTTGCATATGAAGTCATAACCCTTATATGATGATGTATGCGAGTTTCTAGTCATCATTCTATGTCTTTTGTCACCATGATTCGCTTATGTGCCAAGTTTGGGTTTATGCATGTTTTGAGGCTTAAGAATGTAACATGCAAGCTAATGAACACATTTGTGCCTCATTTGCCACCATTATTAACTTGTGGCTTAATATCCATTTTTGTCATGCCTTTGTCAAGTCTCTTCTTTTAGTCCATTACGTTGTTGCGAACATATATGCGAGTTTAAAAGCGTTGGGGTCACATTATGAGGAAAACATAATGACATGAACATGATTTGGGTAAATGGGTATAAACATGAAAATATGTAACGTTAAATATGACATGAAAATACAACTTGAAAACATGACTTGAAAGATAACATGGAAGTTGACATGTAAGTATGCATAAAAACATAAGCTTGGGAATTTACCTATTAAGTTAGGTCTACCGATTGGGAATTTACCTATTAAGTTAGGTCTACCCAATTGCTTGAAAACTTGACTATGAACATGACACTAGGCTAAACATGAAAGTGGCCAACTCGAGATTGGGTTGAGTTTGCAACGTAAAACTACCCGGAACCGACCGGCCTAACTAGTGGTTGCAAACAATAGGGCCCAATGTGAGAAGTTGGTCATGTTGTGCTTAAACCCGAGGTTAGACCAAGTTGCGGTGTAAAACTACCCGGACCCGCCCGGCTTAACTAGTAACCACAATAAAGTCTAATGTGAGAGGTGAAGGTGCATTAAGTAATTAATGCCACAGGATAGGGTTAAGTTAATTTGATTAATGACTCTTAACCAAATATGACATGGACAAATGGGTTAAGTAAATTGATTGGGCTAATGGTACCTAACAAAACATGACAAGGGAGGGTAGGTTAAGTAATTTGATTTGCCTAATGACACTTAACCGATATGACATGAATGGGTAGGTTAAGTGGGACCGGACTTGATTTCTTAATGACACTTAACCATACAAGATGATTAGGGGATGGGGTTAAGTAATTTACACTTAACTAATCCGACTTGGTAATTAGATGGGGTTAAGTAATTAAGACTTAACTAATCTAAACATGGTAATTAGATGGGGTTAAGTAATCCACACTTAACCAATCTAAACACGGTAATTCGATGGGGTTAAGTTAAACACTTAACCAATTTAAACTTGGTAATTCAATGAGGTTAAGTAACCAATACTCAACCAACTTAACGTGGTAATTTAATGGGGATAAGCAACTTATACTTAACCAAATATACATGATGATTTGATGAGGTTAAGTAACCCACACTTAACCATTCTAATACGCGGACCTGATAAGGTTAAGTCACAAGACCTTTTTAGAATATACTTAACCATTGTAGTACGATTAGAGGATGGGGTTAAGCTAACCCATACTTAACCAATCCGACTCGATAATTTGATGGGATTAAGATAATCTATGCTTAATAAATCTAGCAAGATAATCCGATAGGATTAAGGTAAACTAGTACTTGACCAATTTGACTCGATAGGGTTAAGTCATGAGCCTCTGGGTACACTTAACCAACTTGTAGGGCTAAGTCTTGAGCTTAAATACTTAGCCAATCTTGACGTGATTCGTGGGCGGGTTAAGTCATGGACTTGAATGATAACACTTAACCCAATAAGACAAACCCTAGTTAGAAGAACTAGGTAGAAAACCATGGTTAATCAAGGATAACGGGAAAGGGGGCTAAGTGGTAAACCTTAGTTAAGGGTAACTAAGTAATAATTCTTAGCTAAGGACATAGGACTAATTCACAAAGCGATGAGTAACCTGATACGGTAGGTCATCGCTTAGTATACGAGGAGGAGCAAGTTATCTGATTTGGATAAAAGCTCCAGCGCTCTAGGTGCCGAAGCGGAAGCTTCGGGGGACGTGAGGATACTCTTGGTATCCCTCTGTGAGGTTGCAGATGATCCGCCTGGGCTCACAAGAGGTTAAGGTCTGCGGTAGAAGAGCCAAGAGTATGCCTTGGTTGCTATGCGAGCGACCTAAAGACTGGGATGGATTAGCGTGGAGTCGACGATTCTTGGTTTTTGCCCTGGATAGCACATCGCCGACTACCTACCATCTTTAGTCAATCGTGTACGTACGGAAACGCAGGGAACCCCCAACAGACCATGTTCTTGCTATCGAGTCATCGGTGAGGTTGGCCCGTAGGAAAGTGGGCTATAGTGGGGCCGTGGAGTGGTTCTCATACATGATTTTTCGTGGGCTGCCTTTCAGTAGTTGAGGGAGGGGTCACGTGGGACCATAGCCACGGGTACAAAAAAAAACAGACCTTGATATCTGCATCGGCAGACGATTTAAAGCTCCCGACCGAGTTCCGTATTTCTTGATTTGCCCTGGCACGGAACTCGGATGGCACATTGGGGAACATGTGCATCTAGACATGGAAAACGATTCACGATACATACGTGGGATCAAGGGCGCGGTTGACGGGTGGCATAATCCCTAGTGGTCCTAGGTGGCCAAGACCTAAACCGAGACACGTAAACGTTCATTAGGTAGCATAATCCCTAGCGGTCCTAGGTGGCATAAATCCTAAGTGGACGCGCGATAGTTCATGGTAAGGAAACACAACTAGATCAAGGGTTGCAGTCCAAAACAACCTCAAGGATAAAACGTTTACATGGAAAAGCCCGTATGGCCTACGGAAAAGGACTGAACTTATACATGGAAAGAAACATACGAGTTGGGAAAACCTACATATGATATATATTAGGTTGGCATGGACCATTCCATGACATTGGGCAAGGGACATTCATAGTTAACACATGACGCGGGTTGGGATGCTAGTACGAGAGGTGTAGAGCAAATATACATGTTAGAACCAGGAAGAATATACGAAATAGATACCGTGGGATGTTAGACGGGGTAGATACCTTGGGATAGTATACTTGATAGAAATCTGACGATGTGATACTTTGATTTATCATGACACCGTAGTTTATCATGATACCTTAGTTCAGTAGTTCATCCTGTTATTTTGATTTAGCTTATCTATCTTGTTATCATGCTCATGTTCATCTCAGTTTCTCATGTCAGTTAACTTTACTAGTTTTTATACTAATAGTAGATAGGGCTTACTCAGTATTTTTGACTGACCCGTTTTGTTTTGCCTCTTTTCTTCCGTTTCCCCCCAGGTTACAGGGAGGAAACAATGCTGTTTAATTCGGACTTCTTCTGCTTGAAGTTCATCATGGATGGCTTGGACTTTTTCTTGGCTATGGCTATTTTACTGTTTTTACTTGGGGAATAATTTATGAAAAAGGTCTTTATGCTTCTTTATCATTGCAAGACAGGTTTTGATGTACTCTGATGTAAAAGGCTTTAGACCTTATTTATTCATGTTATGAAAGTTTGATTTTACTTCCGCTATTTTATATGTTCTGTCTTGTGATATTTCTGTGCATGTTTACCAATAATGCCCCTCTAAAGCTAGTGCATTCCTTTGCGAGTGACCCTAGCGGAGGTGGGGTGTTACAATAGGGGTCAAATTCTAATGCCTAGCAGCAGCTCCAACTCTGATTTGGTGCTATTTCTCCTTGATTTTACGCAGATTAGCTTAATCCTTGATTAGAGAGCGATTTGGGATGAAATTAGAAGGTGGAGGCCATTGCCTATAGGAGTCGGGTCGTGATCCTCCATAAAGGTCGGGTCGTGATCCTCCACAGGAGTCGCGTCATAATCCTCCATAGGAGTCGGGTCGTAATCCTCCATAGGGGTCGGGTCGTGACCCTCCATAAGTGTCGGGTCGTGATCCTCTATAAGGGTCGAATTCTAATGCCTAGCAGTACCTCCAACTCTGATTTGGTGCTGTTTCTCCTTGATTTGACGTAGATTAGCTTAATCCTTGATTAGAGAGCGATTTGGGATGAAATTAGAAGGTGGAGGCCATTGTTAGGGTTTCTAAGAGGTAAATGGCAGCTAGAAAACTGAAATAGAATGAAAATCTAACTCATTTCAGCCTCCCCATGAACCTTATCCCGAAATGGGTTATGGGCCCATTTGCTAATCACCCTAATCAGCTCACTTAAGCAGTTATTTACCTTCTAAACCTTAATTCAGCCATATCTCCCAAACGGTAAGTCTGTTTGATTAATGTGACCACTCTATGGAAAGATAAACCATTAACTGGATCTAATGGAAGTGGTTTCAGGTCAAATCTCCTTACCAATCAAAAGTTATAGGCGAAATAAGATTCGTTAGGGGCAAACCAGTCATTTAAAAATCGGCAAAAATCGTGACATGGAAAATGACCCCAATAGTCGTTCCCCAAATTTACACGACCATACGACCTCATATGAAAAATAAATAAATATTCTACATTCCTTCGATACGTAGAATGCGGGTCGTTACACTTAATGTGAGAGGTCTAATGCATAAACATATATATGAATATATGTATATATAAGGATAGAAATAAATGGCACTAATTGTAATTAACGGAAATGAATTGTAATAAATGGGGAATGAGGATAACCTATTATAGTTAATTACATTAATGAGAATGTTATATAATCGGTAGGCTTGTCCTAGGGACAAGTGGAAATTATAACATAAGTTATAATAAAAGGTAGAAAAACTTATCAGTAAACCTTAGTAAAGAGAACTAAGTTAATAAGTAAACAACGACAAGTTGTAGTGACATGTTAGACAGAAAATGGGTGAATTGAGATGAAGTATACTTAATTACATGTTATTGTAACTATGGAAACAGACAATGAATAATTGTGGATTACTTTCGTTATTTAAAATCTGGGGATAATAGATCATAGGTTACAAATCTTGGACTACAATCTAGAGAATAACATGTGATGGGCCTATTATTAAGCTTAAATGGATCAAGCTGTATATACATGAAATTAATAAGCAAGTGGAACTTGGTAATTTTAAAAGAAGTCAATGTGAATGCGGATAACCTGTTAACCTGTAATACATAACCTATTTGAATCCGTAAGGATTACATGAACATGTTAACTTGAGTAGGGGTTAAGTAAACTTGATTGAAACAGTGGGAGGGTTAAGTATATCTTGAGGTGGTGGGTATTATTTATACATAAGCCCACAAACTTAACCTGTGGGTTATGTAATCTTTTTACACTGGTAGGGCATAACCTGTGGAAATCCTATTACTAGGGATGCAAGCATAGGGGGAAGCTTGTATCGTCTTGTGCGTGGGACCCGTTTTAGTTAGTAACCCATATATAGGTATGAAACGAGTACTCCGAACTAGGTTGGAGTCGGGGCGCTTACTGGGCTAATTGTAAAAGATCCAAATGAAGGGGCGGTGTGGGCGACGCATTCCGACGGGATCACGTGCCTGCATTGCTCCAGATAGGGGAGGATTAAGACACCGTGACACCTGTAGATATGGTTGTGCACATTCTAAAAATAATGGGTTGCCGCTTTAGGAAGTGATACATCCTATTGTAGGGCCAGCACAGGGAACCTACGGAGTAGGGAGCGAATCGATTGGGGTAGTAACTAGGGTACATCTAGACTCTGATATGTTTAGGATCCCGTTATTATACTTAGGGGTAACTCCGGTATGTTCAGTTGGGTGCCTGTTATTGTATGGGGGTAAAACCTCTCACTAGAAGTACGCCTAAGTCTACCATCTTATACTTGTTAGGGATCATCTTGTTCATATGACACTAGTATTGATGCAGAGAGAGAGACAGAGAAAGAAAAGTTTAGGGAAGCGCTACTTATTTTATCTTATTTATCCTATTACCTTGTCATGCCTGCCTTATATGTTGTTATTCATCTCTCTAGTTTATATACCTGTCATAATAATTTTTCTTATTTATACGCTAAAAGTAATTGGACTTGCCAGAATTTATGTCTGGACATATTTTGTTTTCTCTTCTATCTCCCCCCCCCCCCCCAAAGTTCTCAGGGTGGGAATACTCAAGCTTGATCAAGATTCTTCTTTCCTTCTTCTTGGAGCTGGTTAAATGTACTGCTTGATTTTGTACCTTTTCTGCTATGGCTATGCTTTTGGGGATTATGCACTTTTCATGTTTATTGTACTCTGACGATTTAAGTACAAGACAGAAGTTTTGAATTGATGTACTGGGTTTTATGCATTTCTGACCTATGATGTAACTATGTTTTGAACCACGATGTCTTCTGCTTAATAAAGTTTTAAATTTTGTTGTTATTTTATATCTAGGTTGTAATAATTCTATTTCTGTTTACCTATAACGCGTTACGAAACTTAATGCATTCTCTTAATGAGTGACATTAACAAACGTGGGGTGCCCCAGAATAGGACTACAACTTCATTGACCTAGTTGTATATCAGAGAGGTAGTTAGACTGCATGGTATCCTATCTAGTACAGTGAGTAATAGAGATCCCTTATTCACGAGAGAATTTTGGAGAAGTTTACAAGCAACATTGTGAACGATCCTCAACTTAAGTAAAGCTTATCACCCGCAAACCGATGACCAGACTAAAAGAGTAAATTGAATCCACGAAGACTTGCTCAAATCATGCATTATCTACTTTGAAGGAGTTTGAGAACACCTCCTACAATTTGTAGAGTTTACTTACAACAATAGTTTTCAAGCAACGATTGGTTTGTCCCCTTTCAAAGCGCTTTATAGGAGGCCATGCAAATCGCCAACTTGTTGGTGGAAAACTACCGATAAGGTTTTACTCGGACCTAACTTCGTCTGTGATTCCACGGAGAAGATTTCTTTGATTAGGAAAAGAATGAGGGAAACCCAAGACCGCCAGATATTGTATGCTGACAAGATAAGGACGGAACTTGAGTTCGGTAAATGTAACACCCCACCTCCGTTAAGGTCACTCGCAAAGGGAATGCCTTAACTTTGGTGGAGCGTTTTTAGTAGACAGAACAAAAATTTACAAGATAGATAAAGTAGTACTTGAAAAATTTATAACTTTATTACAACATAAATAGAAATGAGTTTAGTTACATCTTTCAAAATCACAGTATCGGAATTCAAGTACATAAATATCGGTCTTGTACAAAAGCCTTGAGAGTGCATAGTTTTTTTAAAGCCATAATCCCCAATATAAACTGCCACGGAAAGATAGAGCCAAAGCCAAGCAATACTTCAAACACTTTAAGCAGAGAGAACCAGAATCAAGCTCCTATATTTCCACCCTGAGAACCTGGGGGGAGGGGGAATGGAAAGAAAAGAGGAGAAACAAACTAGGTCAGACATAATTCTGGTGAGTCTAGTGACTTTCAGCATATAAACAGATAATAGTATCATGACATGTAAATAAAACTGGATGATAGATAATCGTAACATGAATAGAAGGTTAAAAGAAGCAACAAAATGATGTAGGCTAAGCTAAGCTTCTTACTTAGTTTTCACTTCTCTGAACTAATACTAGTATAACAGGATTAGGTGTTACCCTAATGTCTGAACTGAAACAGAAACGGAAAGAGAATAATCTCAACAAAATCAAAATGCTAGTAATGGGCCTTTACCACCCGAACAGAGGCAGACGGTACAGAAACAGAATGCTAATAATGGGCCTTTACCACCCAACTAATGGGCCTTTGCCACCCCAACAGACAGAAGGTACGGAAACAGAATTGGAAACGGAATCAGAGACGGAAACAGAATAATCCCTACGGAAACAGAATGTTAGAATTATGTGTACACTAGTAATGGGCCTTTACCACCCGAACAGACGGTACCACGCAGAAACAGACAGGTGTTACCACCCAATAGAAATAGACGTTACCTACATAATAGACAGAATTAGGTGTACCATAATGTCTAAACTGAAATAGAAACGGAAACAGAATAATCTCTACAAAGACAGAATGCTAGAATTAGGTGTACACTAGTAATGGGCCTTTACCACCCGAACAGACGGTACCACGCAGAAACAGTCAGGTGTTACCACCCAACAGAAACAGACAGTACCAACAGAAACAGATAGAACTAAGTGTACCCTAAGTCCTACCCCCAAGCGATCGGCTCTCTAATACATATATACCCTGTGTCGGCCCCACAATAGGGCCTATCACTCCCTAAAGTGGCAACCTATTGGCACATACCTATTTATAGATGTCACGGTGTCTTACATGCTCAGAGCAAACCGGATCCATGCACGCACATGACCCGGTTGAAACACACCATCAACACCCCTCGCCATTATCAGAATGAACCACTTATAATTAGTTCAGTAAGCATGCCCGGACCCCTACATAGCGTGGGGTCAAAGTTTTGATACCAGAAAGGGTTACTGAATAATATGGGTCCTAAACAACAGATGACACAAGTATTGCCCCTCTAACCTTGTGTCCCCAGACTAGCAGATTTCAGGTTAACTTGTTTACATGTTTCAGACATACAGAGTTCTGATTTACTAGTTCACAGATCAGACAATCTAGCTAACAAGTTTTCAGGCTAACGGATCAGTTGTACAATTTAACAGACTTACAGATTGTCTAACTTTGTATTGGGCCTACAGATTCACGAAATGGGTTTGTTAAATTCATCAGTCCAGTTGGTTTAACCCTATCCACCCAACACATTTTTAGACACTACATTTCTCTTAAATTTGCATTAATTAAATATTAATGCATAGACCACTCACATTAGGTCGGTAGCTTGTGGCCGCTGGATGTGCCGGGCGGATCCTGGCAGACTTCTTCCACAAGCCAGACCTAACCTCATGTCTAAGCATATTTTGGTTATGCCTACGACCTCTTACATTAGACTGACAGTTTGCGGTTGCTGGTTAAGCTGGTTGGTTCCGGGCAGGTTTCTACCGCCAACAGAGTCTAACCTCGTGTCATAGCCAATTTATTCCAATACAGATTGTACAGATATCAGACTAATTATGTCCATTTAACAGATTAATCTTCTTTACAGGTTACAGCAGATTAATCAAATTTCCATGTTTTACTTAATCTTAGATCGAGCCTACGGATTTTCATACCCAAATTACAATTATTTAGCTTCCAACAGATTAGGAAATTCAACAGATAACAGATCTAGCAGATTAGGCGATTCAACAGATTAGCAGATTAGGCAATTCAACAGATAAAAGATCTAGCAGATTTGGCGATTCAACAGATTAGCAGATTAGGCAATTCAACAGATAGTAGGTCTAGCAGATTAGGTGATTCAACAAATTAGCATATTAGGCAATTCAACAGATAACAGATCTAGCAGATTAGGCGATTCAATAGATTAGCAGATTAGGCGATTCAACAGATAACTGATCTAGCAGATTAGGCGATTCAACAGATTAGCAGATTAGGCAATTCAACAGATAACTAATCTATCAGATTAGGCGATTCAACAGATTAGCAGATTAGGCAATTCAACAGATTTAGCAGATAACAGATTTAGCAGATTAGGCAATTCAACAGATTTAACAGATAACAGATTTAACAGATTATATATTTCTAAAATTCTATTTACATATCTTGCCTAATCATAAATTAAGCCTAAACTAACATGCTTAAATCATGGTCATAATTCATAATACAACATATGCCCAAATTTTTAGTTAAACTTTGCACAGTACAGAATATTCTCTAAAAGCCCAAATCATGTTATACCACATGAATTATGCCAAATTATAGCCTTTAATGCCAAATATCCACTTTTAGGCGTATTCACATTGATAGTTATCCTATTATAATATAGGTCTCTATGCGTAAGTCACATATTCCTTTTTCTAGTCCTGAATCCAAAAATCTAGATCTTTAAATTATATCCTCTCAAAATCAGATCTTAACTTTTATATGCATTATATCCCCAAGTTTCAAGTTATATGTTATCATACAATGATTCCTCTTCTTCCAAATTATGGAGTATACACAGATTTAGATCTAATTTACAACATATGTCCATTTCTCAAATCAGTCAAAGATCAGTCATGTCCAATTGTGCATTATCCATTATTTGTCCCAAAATTTAGCGTTCGTGCGTTAATCTCTTATGAGATTTGGTGCAGGCTCGTGGTAGCCTGGCTATAAAAAAAAGGAAGAAAAGAGGGAACAGATACAGAACAGTCACAATCAAGATAGATCCACAGAAAAGTATGCATAACCTCAGATACAGATTCACAAAAATGTCAAGATAATTATTAAATTTCATATCTGAAAATAAATGTACTCACAAAAAGGGAACGATTCTTGTATTCTGAAATCTGTATGCTGACACTGAATAGCTCTCCTTTGGCGTAGACTATCGATTAGATTAGAAAATAGGTGTCCCCTTTTAATTCTATTCAGATTGGAAGAAGATGCACTAGTTCTAGTTTTGATTCTAGCAGAGTAGCGATGCCATTTTTATTTTTTAATTAGAATAGAGGCAGAATGAAATTGTGTGGAGAGAAAGCTAGGTTTGGGGGTGTTTAAATAGCATAGGGGTCACGAATCTGGTCAGAACGGGCGTCTAAATACAAAAAAATGCATCTGTCCACGGATCTGGAAATGGGGGGAGGTCGACCCTAGTGTTGACCTGTTTATACAGGTCGACCCCCAGTTCGACCCTAGTGTCGACCTGGGTCCTGGGCGGGAATTTTCCCGCCCATCCCGGGTATCTGGTTTGAATTTCGAAATCTGAATTTTGAATTTCGGGCTGGTTTTTATTGAAACTCCCGAAGGCCATATCTTCTTCATACGGAGTCTGATTTATGCAAACTTGGACTTTATTCCAAGCAGAATTTCAAGTCGAAAGCAATGGCGTAACCTCTTTCCCTTAATTATTTTGTTACAATTTAATTATTCTATGATTTGTTACCCTATGTTCACAGAAAATTCAGGGTATTACATTCTCCCCTCCTTAAAGGATTTCGTCCTCGAAATCTTCAAGTAAAGAAGAATGTGTCCTACCATCCAATCACCCATCTACTCAACCATCATCCACAAGCATCCATTATCCTTAGAAAACTTCTAATGTTGTATGAACATATGCGAAACTGTGTGTATATGTTCCTTATCTAATGCAAAGATCAGGCGGTCCACTGATTCAATCGACCTCCTTAATGCGAATTATGTCAGTGCCATGATTCCAACATGTATGAAATTTTCCTATTTGATACATGTCATTTCTATATGAGTGCACAACCAATCCATCATATGCAACATCCATGTGCTGAGTCAACCATTATGCATCCATAAAAATTTAAAAAAAATGCACACAAATCCATATGCAGTATGAGAGTGTTTTTGAGCCGATCTAGTGCCTAGTGTGTGTATATGCATCCACGAGCAACCACTTGCATCCACTTGCAACCATCAAACATAATATGTCTCAAACACATGTTTACACCCATTAGTTTCTAACTAAAGGTCGAAGATTCAGTCGATAGGATAAAGTCGAGTGATAGAAGCAAGTACAATCAAAACAAAAGCTTGGTTCCCATTAGACATCAGTTTAAGAAAATAACCCCCTAGGTATCAACCCCGAAGACCGAAATCAACATCAGATTGACACTCAGAGAACTACTCCCATTAAACAAATGTCCAACTGGAAATCTACTTCACGCTTCGAGTAAAAACCCTTAACCTTATCAGAAATATTCAGATACTTACAGACTATTGGTACAGATTAGATTATCAAATTATACTTAGGAAACTAAGCATGAAAAAACCCAGTATGTATGTGTCATAGTAAACTTAACGCCCAACGCAGATACCCTCAAACCCTAGCTTATCACAAACAGATGGGTCGTAACCCTCATGGGGCTTGAGACTATAGCGGGATCAGAAACAAGACTAGTAGAGACTCAACTACAAAATCAAAATGCCAGAATGATCAGATAAGGAAATTAAACTTTATAAGGAAAAAAATTTCCACCTCTATCATGTCTGCCAACTACGAGAGTATCTACCCTCCAGAAGATTCTACCCTTTGCCCTTGCCTTCTGGAGCAATCCTAGATCAGATGTCTTGTCTCACCACACTGAAAACAACCAGTCTTCTTACATATTAACAAGCCTTTCTCCAAAGTTGCCCTCATCGCACGGAAAACCTTACGAAGTTTGGAAGAGGATTAGCCGTAAGTGAAATTACTGCAGCTATAGATGGGAGTTAGGCACTTCTTTGCCCTTCAACAAATGTCGTAGTCTCATCATGCCTATGGAACCATGTCGCGATGAGGTTACCTCCTAGAAAGCCAGGAGCCGCGGAGACTCTGAAAAGAAGGAAACAAGGATTAAACAGGAAATTAAAAGATAGATATATGGCTCTTGGGTATTATGTTTTTCAGAATAAACTCTACTTTTGAAAATATTTCCTTCTTAAAACTTTTTTGAAAATAGTTTTCAAAAACTTTTTATCGAATCTGGTAACCTTCAGCTCTGATACCAAGGGTAACACCCCACCTCCGTTAAGGTCACTCGCAAAGGGAATGCCTTAACTTTGGTGGGGCATTTTTAGTAGACAGAACAGAAATTTACAAGACAGATAAAGTAGTACTTGAAAATTTTATAACTTTATTACAACAGAAACAGAAATGAGTTTAGTTACATCTTTCAAAATCACAATATCGGAATTCAAGTACACAAATATCGGTCTTGTACAAAAGCCTTCAGAGTGCATAGTTTTTTTACAGCCATGATCCCCAATATAAACTGCCACGAAAAGATAGAGCCAAAACCAAGCAATACCTCAAACACTTTAAGAAGAGAGAATCGGAATCAAGCTCCTATGTTTCCACCCTGAGAACCTAGGGGAGGGGGAAACGGAAAGAAAAGAGGCGAAATAAACTAGGTCAAACATTAGTCTGGTGAGTCCAGTGACTTTCAGCATATAAACAGATAATAGTATCATGACATGTAAATAAATCTGAATAAGAGATAACCGTAACAGGAATAGCAGGTTAACAGAAGAAACAGAATGATGTAGGTGAAGCTAAGCTTCTTACTTAGTTTTCACTTCTCTGAACTAATACTAGTATAACAGGATTAGGTGTTACCCTAGTGTCTAAACTGAAACAGAAATGGAAACAGAACAATCTCTACAAAATCATAATGCTAGTAATGGGCCTTTACCACCCGAACATAGGAAGACGGTGCAGAAACAGAATGCTAATAATGGGCCTTTACCACCCAACTAATGGACCTTTACCACCCCAACAGACAGAAGGTACGGAAACAGAATCAGAAACAGAATCAGAAACAGAAACAGAAACAGAATAATCCCTACGGAAACAGAATGTTAGAATTAGGTGTACACTAGTAATGGGTCTTTACCACCCAAACAGACGGTACCACGCAGAAACAGACAGGTGTTACCACCCAACAGAAACAGACGGTACCCACAGAACAGACAGAACTATGTGTACCCTAATGTCTAAACTGAAACAGAAACGGAAACAAAATAATCTCTACAGAGACAGAATGCTAGAATTAGGTGTACACTAGTATTGGGCCTTTACCACCCGAACAGACGGTACCACGCAGAAATAGACAGGTGTTACCACCCAACAGAAGCAGACGGTACCAACAGAAACAGACAGAACTAAGTGTACCCTAAGTCCTACCCCCAAGCGATCAGCTCCATAATACATAAATACCCTGTGTCGGCTCCACAGTAGGGTGTATCACTCCCTAAAGCGGCAACCTATTGACACAGACCTATTTACAGATGTCACAGTGTCTTACATCCTTAGAGCAGATCGGATCCATGCACGCACATGACCCGGTTGAAACGCATCATCAACACCCCCTCGCCATTATCAGAATGAACCGCTTATAATTAGCTAAGTAAACGTGCCCGGACCCCTACATTGCGTGGGGTCAAAGTTTTGATACCAGAAAGGGTTACGGACTAATATGGGCCCCAAACAACAAATGACACAAGTATTTCCCCTCCTAACCTTGTGTCCCCAAACTAGCAGATTTCAGGTTAACTTGTCTACAAGTTTCAGACATACAGAGTTCAGATTTACTAGTTCACTGATCGGTCAATCAAGTTAACAAGTTTTCAGACTAACATATCAGATGTACAGTTTAAACAGACTTACAGATTGTCTAACTTTGTATTGGGCCTACAGATTCACAAAACGGGTTTGTTAAATTCATCAGTCCAGTTGGTTTAACCCTATCCACCCAATACGTTTTTAGACGCTACATTTTTCTTAAATTTGCATTAATTAAATATTAATGCATAGACCTCTCACATTAGGTCGGTAGCTTGTGGCCGCTGGATGTGTCGGGCGATTCCGAGCAGACTTGTGCCACAAGCCAGACCTAACCTCGTGTCTAAGCATATTTTAGTTATGCCTACGACCTCTCACATTAAACTGACAGTTTGCGGTTGCTGGTTAAGCCGGTTGGTTCCGGGCAGGCTTCTACCGCCAACAGAGTCTAACCTTGTGTCATAGCCAATTTATTCCAATACAGATTTTACAGATATCAGACTAATTATGTCCATTTAACAAATTAAACTTATTTACAGGTTACAGTAGATTAATCAAATTTCCATGTTTTACTCAATCTTAGATCGAGCCTACGGATTTTCATACCAAAATTACAATTATTTAGCTTTCAACTGATTAGGCAATTCAACAGATAACAGATCTAGCAGATTAGGCAATTCAATAGATTGGCAGATTAGGCAATTCAACAGATAACAGATCTAGCAGATTAGGCGATACAATAGATTAGCAGAGTAGGCAATTCAACAGATAACAGATCTAGTAGGTTAGGCGATTCAACAGATTTGCAGATTAGGCAATTCAACAGATAACAGATCTAGCAGATTAGGCGATTCAACAGATTAAGCAATTCAATAGATAACAGATCTAGCAGATTAGGCGATTCAATAGATTAGCAGATTAGGCAATTCAACAGATAACTAATCTAGCAGATTAGGCGATTCAACAGATTAGCAGATTAGGCAATTCAACAGATTTAGCAGATAACAGATTTAGCAGATTTGGCAATTCAATAGATTTAGCAGATAACAGATTTAGCAGATTATATATTTCTAAAATTCTATTTACATATCTTTCCTAATCATAAATTAAGCCTAAACTTACATGCCTAAATCATGGTCATAATTCATAATACAACATATGCCCAAATTTTTAGTTAAACTTTGCACAGCACAGAATATTCTCTAAAAGCCCAAATCATCTTATACCATATGAATTATGCCAAACTATAGCGTTTAATGCAAAATATCCAAAAATCCACTTTTAGGCGTATTCACATTGATAGTTATCCTATTATAATACAGGTCTCTAAACCTAAGTCACATATTCCTTTTTCAAGTCATGAATCCAAAAATCTAGATCTTTAAATTATACCCTCTCAAAATCAAATCTTAACTTTTATATGCATTATGTCCCCAAGTTTCAAGTCATATGTTATCATATAATGATTCCTCTTCTTCCAAATTACAGAGTATACACAGATCTAGATCTAATTTACAACATATGCCCATTTCTCAAATCAGTCAAAGATCAGTCATGTCCAATTATGCATTATCCATTATTTGTCCCAAAATTTGGCGTTCATGCGTTAATCTCTTATGAGATTTGGTGTAGGCTCGTGGTAGCCTGGCTATAAAAAAAAGGAAGAAAAGAGGGAACAGATGCATAATAGTCACAATCAAGATAGATCCACAGAAAAGTATGCATAACCTCTTATCCAGATTCACAAAAATGTCAAGATAATTATTAAATTTCATATCTGAAAATAACTGTACTCACAAAAAGGGAACGATTCTTGTATTCTGGAATCTGTACTCTGACACTGAATAGCTCTCCTTTGGCGTAGACTATCGATTAGATTAGAAAATAGTTGTCCTCTTTTAATTCTATTCAGATTGGAAGAAGATGCAATAATTCTAGTTTTGATTCTAGCAGAGTAGCGACGCCATTTTTATTTTTTAATTAGAATAGAGGCAGAGTATAGGCAAAATGAAATTGTGTGGAGAGAAAGCTAGGTTTGAGGGTGTTTAAATAGCATAGGGGTCACGAATCTGGTCAGAACGAGCGTCTAAATACAGAAAAATGCATCTGTCCATGGATCTGGAAATAGGGGGGAAGGTCGACCCTAGTATCGACCTGTTTACACAGGTCGAACCTAGTGTCGACCTGGGTCCTGGGCGGGAATTTTCCCGCCAGCCCGGGTGTCTGTTTTGAATTTCGAAATCTGAATTTAGAATTTATGGCTGGTTTTATTGAAACTTCCGAAGGCCATATCTTCTTCATACGGAGTCCGATTTACGCAAACTTGGACTCTATTCCAAGCAGAATTTTGAGAAGAATGTAATGGCATAACCCGTTTCCCTTATTTATTTGTTACAATTTAATTATTCTCTGATTTGTTACTTTTATGCTCATAGAAAATACGGGGTGTTACAGTATACAAGACTTGGTATTTGTAAAAGTTTCCCCTCTTAAGAAGACTTTTCGGTTTAGGAAGACTGGGAAGTTGGCTCCTAGGTTTATCGAGCCTTTTTTGATTATTGAGAGGATAAGATGTTTGGCTTATAAAGTGGATCTTTCTAAGCGCCTGTCAGGGAACCACAATGTTTTTCACGTATCTCATATAAGAAAATGCCTTCATAATTCTGTTATCAGACTCAAGCTTGGTTAAATTGGGGACATAGGAAAACTCGAGTTGGAGTCCAGGGTGCCACGTGCCACTGCAAAGATTGTAGAGTACGGAACTAAGAGACTCCACAATAAAACCATTCGCCTCGTTCGAGTACAATGGGGAAATGGTCCTGTAGAAAGTACATGGGAGACTAAGGATAAGATGGGACATATCCACCCAAAGCTTTTCTCGAGTAATTTTTCCTCTAAATTACGTTTATGGATGCATTGTGGTTACTAGATCGGATGTTAGGGAAATGGATGCAACACAATTGTACAACGCACTCATATAGAAATATATGCATATTATGATGTTTTGCATACATACTTCAACACTTATTTCACATACGCGCTAGGATTGAGCTCACTTTAGTGAGTCTACAACTCATAATCACTGCGAGTAATGGATGTTTATGGATGAATTAAAAATAACATGGATATACAACATGGATGTTTAAAGCGAATTCTGTTTTTGTCCCTTCAAACAGATTTTGGGACAAAATATGTTTTAAAGGGGGGAGGATGTAACACCACATAAAAATATACCCAAAAAAAGTTAATAATAATAAATAATAAAAATTTGCAATAAGCTAATGATATAATAATGGACTGAAAAATGGAATTTTGCAACATCACGATTTCTGCATTGTAAATATCGTAGTTGTATTCATGACGAAATTCTGATCAATTTTCATATATAATATGTTAGAATCTGAGCCCGTATGAAAAGATTATACTTAAAAGAAATTGAACGTTAAATAGATATGTAGTAGTGTTTGAAATTCAAATTATAATATTAATATATGGAATAATATATGACCAATAAATGAGTGATTGGAATATTTCATTTAATTTGAATTCGTGTGTATATATAAGTAAGGAACAGTGGACAAGGATAACCTTTAAAAGGAAGGAAATAAATAGTACTAATAAACGTTATATAATAAAACCTTTTCAACGCTTACATAAGTTCACTAGGCAAATTTGCGACCAAAAGGTCGACGGCCCTTCTAGGAGAGCGGTCAACCGACTGGCATGGCCAATGCCTAGTGAGACCTGGTTCTGGTCAAGTTTTGGTGTTAATTTATAAATATAAATGGCCAAGATTTAATCTTAATAATCCTATGGCTATTACTCACACATACACACACACCCTATAAATAACACCCTAGACCCCAGACCTAAATGTAGCCTCCTTCTCCTTCCCTACCTCCACTCTATCAGTGATTCCAGAAGAATTTGTAATAGGTTTTCTTCTTTCCTTTCTTAAAATCTATTTTTATTCTTTTCAAGTCTGTTTTCTTATACGATTTGAATAGGATCTAATTCTGGGGATCATAAAATTTTTATATATCAGAATTCTAACTATTCAATTCTTATATATATACATATATATTTCTACAGGTTGGAGTTCATATCAAATAGGCAAACAACGTCAAATCCACAACATTTCCATCACTGCAAGTGGAAATAGTAATTGTTGAGGTATATTCTACATTTTTATATTTTTACATGAATTAGTATGCCTAGAGAGATTTGGATTAACGATAACATTAAACTCAAAAAACCACAAATATCCTAATTTATATATGTTTCTCAAGAATTGTCAATGAATGTTGGGTTTGTGAATTTGTTTGAGTTGTGGGTGCAGAATATTTTTGGTGATTTAATTTTGTTTGAACTGATTTATCCTTTTTATCTAAAAAGAGTTTGTTATGTAAAAAGGTTCAGATTTGATTTAGTTTATTATTTGAACAAGTTTGAATTTCCATTCTAAATGGATAATTTGAACGTATTTAGATTTCAAACAAATCAAATGTCAACGTTTTTACGAACAATATAAGAAAGGGTAAATTAGATCAATAAAGGTCTATGTATATATATAAACACACATGTATTTCGTAACAACCCAGAAAATCAGAACCAATTTAAAAAAAAATTATTTTGGCAATTTTAATGAAATTTGAATATTTAAAATGATTTATTTTAAATAATAACGACTAGAAATATATTTTGAACAGAATTAGAACGTATAAATTTATTTAAATCGAAGTTAGAATATAAATATTTATTTTAATTATAAAAGGAATTGAAAATGGCGCGGTAGTTTGAAAATTCGCTTTCAAACTTCAATTGAATGTACAGGATTCAAAATAAACCGGATTTTAGTGAAACCAGAAATATTTGAATCTATTTGAAAATATCTTTCCAACGAATCCGAAAAATCCAGATTTCATAGTAGGAATAAAAAGTTATGTCCAGTTGAAAATTCAGAATAGTCGCTAGGGAAATATAGCCCTTAAAAATGGCCATTTTGCAAACGACCTTCGTTTTCGACGAAACTACTTTTGTTGGATCTGGAATGTCAAATTATTGTTAGGTTCCAATTTTCATAATTTTTGGAATCAGTATGTTGGCGTGGTGAATTTAAGCGTGTTTGGCACTTTCAATTTGAATTTAATCAACCAGAAAATGGCCATTTTTCAAACGGTCTCCAAATTTGACGAAATTAGTTTTATTAGGACCGTATCGTCAAAACATAGCCAGATTTATTTTTTTGGAATTTTTGGAGTCAGTATGTGACCTCGGCAAATTAAATTGTACGTTTAAATTAAATACATATCGATTTATATTCTAATTTAACGAAAACTGATCGTAACAGCCGAAATGGGTTATGAAATATATTCCATTGTGTTCGGAATGAGGGTAATTAGCTAGGGGTAACAGTCATTGGGTTTGATTTCGAGTTCGAATAAAAATTTAACCTTTTTGGGAATAATAATAAATAATATAATTGGGCACCCTTTTTCTCCCATACCCGGTCAACCCCTTCCCCTTATCATTCAAGCATGAAAAAAATATAAAAATAAAAAGAAACCCTCGATGCCGCTCCTCTTTCCTCCCGTCGCCTTCACCTTCCGGCACCGCGCTTGTGCCGCCGGGCCTCCCACCCATCATCGCACCTCCTGACTCCGCCACCCTTCTCTTCCTCTCGCTTTCCTCTCTTCTCTCATCCAATTCGAGCCCAATCCTCCCAGACCTAAATAGAACCGCTGCCACCGCGCCGTGGGCCCACCGCCGCCTCTGATGGTTGGCCGCCAGCCAAGTGCGCTCCCCGACCCTCCACGAATGCCATGGACCCTCCTCCCTCTTCGTTCGGCAAAAAGTGAGTTTTAAATATTTTATTTTCTTCCATGTAATTAATTTTGTTAGTTTCGTGATTAAATACTATTTATAAAAAAAAAATCTGATTTTATATATAAAATCATTGAATTCAAGATGCGAATTTTATACGAATGAAATTGTTTTAAAGGTGAGATTTTTAACAATATAAAGGTGAGATCTTTATACGTGAAGTAGTAAAATAAAATGTTATTTTTCCATATAAAAATAAGATTTTTATTTATAAGATAACACCATAAAAATTTGATCTTTATAAATTCGGTGGAAGTATAAAAATATGATCTTTATAGGAAATGTCATCGGATAAAGATTTTTTTTTTAATCATATAAAGATGTGATTTTTATATACATAAAGATTTGATTCTAAATTATATAAAGAAATGATTTTTATAGTAGAAATAAAAATATGATTTTTATTGTTGGATAATAATGTTAAAAAAAAATATGATTTTTCATTATGTAAAGATTAGATTTTTAATAATGAAAAGATAAGATTTTTAGTTAGATAAAAATCCGATTCTTAGTTATATAAGAATATAATTTATGTATAACATAGCGATATAATGATATCATTTTTATATATGGATTGACGGTATAAAGATGTGATTTTTATTTGTAAATATCATCGTATTAAAAATATGATTTTTAATATAGATACCACGTGAAACAGAAGGCGATGGAACATACTGAAATCAAAACAAAGTCCAAACCGTTCGAATAAAGAGTGACGGAGTGGAAACCAAAGTGAGAACTTCTCACTTTAACTTTATTTTCTAGTTAAAATATATATTAGGATATAGACGGTGCTTAGCAGCACCTGACACCCGTCGTCCACAGACCATGGACGACTTGTTTGATTTTATTGTGTTATGATAATTGACTGTGATGTGGAAGGGAATAAATAAAAGATTCATGTGTTGAAATAAATATTTTATCATGAATAGATAAATGAAAATAAATATTCATTTACAAATCCGATGATTTGTTTATGTACACGTATTTATCTAGTATTGATTGGGACGATAAATTTTACACATCGCCCAATTGCACAAATAATAATCTGTTTTTGCTGATTGAAACCCCACACGGGTGTTGGGATGATATTTGACGTACACTAATCCCAATTGTTTAGTTGTATATCGATCGATTGGTTGACAGGCTGTTGTAAGAGTTAAATATTTATATATTTTATGCTTATGCAGTGTAGAATGCACTCTGGATGATGGTTGATTATTTATCGTTATTGTTATATACATGTGTTGTATGTAATCCATATAAATAATATTATATGGTAATTGACTGTGTCTGATTCCAATTCAGAACTGAAGAATATTTTAAAATAACGAATATTTTAAAATAATACTCAGTAAAAGATCAAAATCTGATTTTGAAGTCCAATTTGGGATGGGCATGAAAATATTTAAATATATAAAGCCGTGTTGATTAGATTAACGCCATTTTGACGTGAACGATATTTATATCGATTTTAATCATTTTTATAATGAATATCGAAAGGAAGTGATTTCAAAATTTAATGTTTTGGAAATATTATCATTTATATATCAACGATATGGAATATTCAATTTTGATTTAAAATTGAATATGAAGTTGAAATCATTTCGAAAACAAATTTAAAACGATTTATAAAATACGTTTTAAATTGAAATCGACGGAATATAATATATATATATATATATATATATATATATATATATATATATTTAATGGCCTGAATAGAACGCGCCGCGGCAGTTCGCGAATTTCGATCATTGACTTCGAATTGACGTTACGGGAGATCCGACCGTCGGTTCTCCTAAAACCGGAACCGCTAGGTTTGTATCGAAAAGAGATTTCCAATGAATATAAGGAATTTGAAATCTAATGGTTGGATTTGGAATTATGTCCAAATCAATTTTGGAAAAGGTTGTTGTAAGTGCAGTTCGATGGCCGTTTATGGAAATCGACTGTGCGGGCCGTGATAAAATTGCTAAAAATATTAATAATTTATGTAAAATCATAATAAATGATTTGGAAAGAATTGGGATGAAAATTCCATATTTGAAAAGATAAAAATATATTTTTATCGAAATGAACTAGTTATGAACTAGGATTATATTCCAATATTTTTAAATAAATAAGTTGGATTTGAAATGGTTTTAAAAATAACCGGAATTTCCAATATATGATTTGGAATGGATTTGAATCAAAATTATTTTTGAAATATTTCGATATTGGATTTCATGATTATACGGACATTGTGGAGGAATTTGGAAGATATATATATATATATATATCGTTATTCCAATATGATATTTGTTGATTTCAGAATTTGATATTGAATATAAGCCGATATATTTTCTATTCAGAGCCTTGTATTTAATATCAAATGGGATTTTGGGTTTGTCATGAACGGTATCTTCAATAACATTGTTCTTAAACCCAGTTGAGAAAAGATTAAATCTTTTTATTAAGATTTAATGAAGTTTACCAATTAATGTTTAATTGGAATTGAATTGAATTGAATTTTGGGTTTGTCATGAATGGTATCTTTGAAAATGTTGTTCTTAAACCCAATGGAGTTAAGAAAATTAGAAATTAACTGGAGATTAGCTAAGTTGAATGGTTTCCTGGGTATTGATTTGATGTTGGTTTCGCCCTTCGGGATTAATACTTAGGGAATTGTTTTCTTACTAATTTACAGTTAGAGACTAATGGAATAGTGTCTTCAGTAACATTGTTCTTAAAACCAGTTAAGAAAATAATAAATCTTTAATAAAATTTAAAGAAGAATTACCAATTACTTAAAATTTAATTGGAATGGAAAATGGGATGTGAATTGGGTTTATCGTGAACTATGTTTTAACGACATTCGTTCTTTAACCCGATTTACAGTGAAATGAGAATTGGAACTTATAAATCTTTTTGTTAAGATTTAAAGGAGATTTTCCAAAGTAGAGTTTTTCAATTTAATACAATGAATTGGAATGGAATGGAATTCGATTTGGTAATAATCGAAGTGAATTTCTATGGAGGAAGACTGCTAATATATATGGAATTTAAGAGGCTTTGTTGTTATTCCATTTATACTATTAGTTGCATATGGAAGTTTATATCGATTATATATATATATATTGTTCAGTTTTTCGTGAAGATTACATAATTAATGGAATGTGATTTTGGGTTTATCGTGAGTTGTGTCTTAAATGACATTAGTTCTTTAACCTAGTTAAAGGCATGATTTATTTCCTGAATTTGAATAATCATTAAGTAATGATTTTTGGAGATTAAAACTAAATGGAGTTTTAATGAATCTTTAATTAGATTGAAAAAAAGAATGTGATAATTTAAATTATCAAATTCGGGAAATGATCGAGAATGGAGTAGCACTAGTTTCACTCCACGCGATAGTTAAATCTTTAATTAGATTTGAATGTGAAATGGTAAATAATTTTACCGATAACACTGTGGTGTTAGATACGAAGAATTACCAGTTTTGCTTTATGGGTTGAATAGGTTGGGATTGGGAAATATAACAAATTATTACTTCGGTAAGGTGCGCTAATCCCGACTAGTTTGGAAAAACCTTAATTTGGTTTGAATTGATATCCAAACGAAGATTAAAGAATAAATTTAAAGAATTTATCTTTGATAAAATTAATGGGAACCTTTCCCCAAAGGATATGAATATTTAAGTAAAAGAATATTCGGAATTAGAATGAGGCGTATATTGTGTTTTTATAGCACTTGTTTATTATATGTGCGAGTTATTCGGAAAGGCCAGGTTTGTACCCATTTTGAATAACTGATTCGGCGATGAGTCGATGATGAAGACGGTGATTGAAGACCGGAGGTCTTCACATCGTTTGGATGATTACTGATGTCTTGATTGGGCTGTACACCCAAGACGAGGTAATAAGTGGTGATCGTCCAGACATACTTGGAGATCGACCAGATATGCGAGGACCTCTCTCCTGTATTGGACATATGGGACGAGGAATAAGGTGCCTCCGGTTTCGTTCAGACCAAGAACGAACTTGTAAATGGATGTGTGTATGACAACGAATTTCATTCTGTGTGATTGACAGACATCGGTTGCGTAGCGTGAATTGCCAGTGTGGCATGCTGAGATGCAAATGGTCAAGGCTTCCGTTGAAAAGCAGAGTCTTGTGGTTGATGATCAAAGCACGACTTTAATATAGCATAGCTTTGTGTATAGTGTTACTTCGTGAGCCTCACACCCCAGTGTGAACCAGAAACAGGAGAGGACTTCAGGGAGGGCATGTGTTTCCTTCAAACTAGGAGTGATGTATGGGTTTTGCAAGCCCAGACGTTTTACTTATGTGGATGATGGATAGCGAGGCGCCTCGGTTATACCAGTCACTGCAGTGTCGATGGATGATTTGATCGATATATGACCAGTTTGCCCTACAGGGCGGGGAAACGTATTGTTTAGGCATTTTAACCCACTTCGTGTAGACCGGCCCTGACGATCCAACATGCAGTTGCGGCTGTTCCTAAGGCTCGGGCTAGACAGTCTCGAAGCGGTGAGGACAATCCCTTGCCTTGGTTCACAGATGGAAATCCAACTTCCAATACGTTACATTTCAGTTCTGATTGTAGAGCCTAGTATTGGCGACATGATAGATGGTACCCATGCTGCCTATGATTGAAACATTTATATTTGAAGTTGTTTTATACACTATGCACTTATAATAGTATCAAAATGATTTGTTTTAAACGTACCAAGCATGTTTGGCTATTATAAGGGAAAACCCTATACTCCGACTTGCATTGCATTGTGTAATGGGACCTGGTTCTTATAATAGCTTCATTTTTTCCAAAAAGCATTGCGCTGTTTGTTATATGCATTAGTATTCTTGGGAGGAAACTCGTAATGTGTTATACGGCGTGGTCCTTTGATTTACTTTATTTTAAAGTGAATTTTTAAATAACTGTTTTAGTTCTCACACCAGTCACATAACTGACCTGGTGTTTATTGTTTTAACCTAAACTCTGGGTGCCCATGTTTTCCACAATGGCAGCTAGTAGTTGGGTTTTGCAGATATTATATTCACAGGATCCTGGTTTATAGCTGAAGGGATATTCGGAAAGCTCTGTATCCGTGTATTTCTTTTAGTTGTGTTTTGTATTATTTTTCCGCTGCTATGTATTTAAATGTAATTTAAATCTCTGATATTTATCAAATGTATATTATTTTTTCATACTCTGTATATTCTTGTACTCTAATGTAAATTATTGTAATAAGTAATGAAATGTTCTTCTGTTTGTGTTCTAATTTGTAGTGTTCTCAACTCAATCCAGGCTTTCCTTTACAGGGAAGTTCGGGTTGTTTCATTTTATATTAAAGCTTTGGTTTTGCAGAGCTCGAGAACAAGGCATATTAGAACCAAACAAAAGAATTCATCAGAGATTGGATTAGTAGTATCTGGTGAGAATGGCTCGTTAGAGATGGGATTAGTAGTATCCTAGAGCGAGTGCGAAGAGTAGTGTTTTTAAAATAAAAGATGAAAACAAATTTAGTATTGAAAATTTTAACATATTATACGTATTTGAGTAATTTATTTTAAATTGATTTGGACTATCGAGTATATAGAGATTTTAATATATGTCTGATCCGCGTGTATCAAAAACCTCAAATATATTGGATGGATATAGAATCACACTCTAGTTGCCCGGAGATGATTCTACTAATGACATACGCCATCAATAGTTTATATTCGAGTTTCAGAAGTGGGATATCTATATATTTCCAATTGGCTGGCGTGAGAACCAAAACTAGATAGGGTTTATTGTTTGTGAATGGGCATCAAAAACATGATTTTGTGGATATATATCAATGTTATGAATTTGAAAATTTATCAACTAACTGATTACTGGTTGTGTTGTTTGATTAATTAAATTTTTGAACCATTTAGCCAACTTGAACAAATATTGAACTGAATGGAAAATCGTTTGATATTGCATGTATATACATGTATATACATTGAATAGGTCATAGCAGAGAAGCTAAGCAGAGGAATAAAATTGTATGCCCGACAAATAGGTACATGTTTACTAATTTATTATATTTGGATGATTTTATGAGCCGACTGGCTAGCCGTTTGGCTTTTTCTTTTTCTTTTTGAGATGAGAGGGCCTGTGTTGCAGTTTGGGTATTTTCTCGATGCTCCCCGTACAAAGGAGGTTATGGCGAAATTTTTCGAAAATTTAGGGTGTTTGCCAAATTTTTGAAAAAATAGAAATTTTTAGAAACTGAAAAGTTGAGGAATGAAAGCCAGAATGAAAGTTGAGTTGATTAGTTTTACAACTTTCAGCTCTGTTCCTTTTGAGGACAAAAAGGTTTTAATGGGGCAAATTGTAACAACCCGGAAAATCAGAACCAGTTGAAACTTTTTATTTTGGCAATTTTAATAAATTTTGAATATTTAAAATAATTTATTTTAAATAATAACGACTAGAAATATATTTTGAATAGAATTAGAATGTATAAATTTATTTAAATTGAAGTTAGGATATAAATATATTTTTTAATTATAAAAGGAATTGAAAATGGAGTGGTAGTTTGAAAATTCGATTTCAAACTTCAATTGAATGTACAGGATTCAAAATAAACCGGATTTCAGTGAATCAGAAATATTTTAATCTATTTGAAAAATCTTTCCGACGAATCCGAAAAATCCAGATTTCATAGCACGAATATAAAGTTATATCCAGTTGAAAATTCAGAATAGTCGCTATGGAAATATAGCCCTTATAAATAGCCATTTTGCAAACGACCTCCGTTTTCGAGGAAACCACTCTTGCTGGATCCGGAATGCCAAATTATTGTTAGGTTCCAATTTTCATAATTTATGGAATCAATATGTTAGCGTGGTGAATTTAAATGTGTTTGGCACTTTCAGTTTGAATTTAATCGACCAGAAAATGGCCATTTTTCGAACGGTCCCCAAATTCAACGAAATTAGTTTTGTTAGGACCATATCGTCAAAACATAGCTAGATTTATTTTTCTGGAAATTTTGGAATCGGTATGTAGCCCCGGTAAATTAAAATGTACGTTTAAATTAAATATATATTGATTTATATTTAAATTTAACGAAAACTGATCGTAACAGCCAGATTGGGTTATTAAACATATCCATTGTGCTCGGAATGGGGTGATTAGCTAGGGGTGACAGTCGTTGGGTTTGGTTACGAGTTTGAATAAAAATTTAACCTTTTTGGGAATAATAATATGTAAATAATAAATAAATTATATAATTGGGGCCCCTTTTTCTCCCTTACCCGGTCAACCCCTTCCCCTTATCGTTCAAACACGAAATAAAAAAATAAAATAAAATAAAAAGAAATACTCAATGCCGCTCCTCTTTTCTCCCGTCGCCTTCACCTCCCGGCCACCGCGTCAGCGTCGTCGGTCCTCCCACCCATCGCCGCACCTCCTAACTCCGCCACCCGTCTCTTCCTCTCGCTTTCCCCACTTCCCTCATCCAATTCGAGCCCAATCCTCCCCAAATCTGAATAGAACCACCGCCACCACACCAGTGGGCCCGCTTCTGCCTCTGATGGCCAGCCGCCAGCCAAATGCGCTACCCCGACCCTCCACGACCGCCATGGACCCTCCTCTCTCTTAGTTCAACAAAAAGTGGGTTTTAATTATTTTATTTTCTTCCATGTAATTAATATAGTTAGTTTCGTGATTAAACATTATTTATAAAAAAATCTAATTTTATATATAAAATCATTGAATTCAAGATGCGATTTTTATACGAATGAAATTATTTTAAAGGTGAGATTTTTAACAATATAAAGGTGAGATCTTTATACATGAAGTAGTAAAATAAAAATGTGATTTTTCCATATAAAAATAGGATTTTTATTTATAAGATAGCACCATAAAAAATTGATCTTTATAAATTCGGTGGAAGTATAAAAATATGATCTTTATAGGAAATGTCATGGGATAATTATTATTTTTTAATCATATAAAGATGTGATTTTTATACACATAAAGATTTGATTCTAAATTATATAAAGAAATGATTTTTATATTAGAAATAAAAATATGATTTTTATTGTTGAATAATAATGTTAAAAAATATGATTTTTCATTATGCAAAGATTAGATTTTTAATAATGAAAAGATAAGATTTTTAGTTAGATAAAAATTCGATTCTTAGTTGTATAAGAATATAATTTATATATAACATAGCGATATAAAGATATGATTTTTATATATGGAGTAACGGTATAAAAATATGATTTTTATTTGTAAATATCATCGTACTAAAAATATGATTTTTAGTATAGATACTACGTGAAACAGAAGGCGATGGAACAGACTGAAATCAAAACAGAATCCAAACCGTTCGAATAAAGAGTGACGGAGTGGAAACCAAAGTGAGAACTTCTCACTTTAACTTTATTTTCTAGTTAAAATATAAACTAGGATGCAGACGTTGCTTAGCATCACCTGACACCCATCGTCCATAGACCATGGACAACTTGTTCGATTTTATTGTGTTGTGATAATTGATTGTGATGTGGAAGGAAATAAATAAAAGATTCATGTATTGAAATAAATAATTTATCGCGAATAGATAAATGAAAATAAATATTCATTTACAAATCCGATGATTTGTTTATGTGCACGCATTTATCTAATATTGATTGGGGCGATAAATTTTACACATTGCCCAATTGCACAAATAATAATCTGTTTTTGTTGATTGAAACCCCATACAGGTGTTGGGATGATATTTGACGTACACTAATCTCAATTGTTTAGTTGTATATCGATCGGTTGGTTGACAGGCTGTTGTAAGCGTTAAATATTTATATTTAGTCTTATGCAGTGTAGAATGCACTCTGGATGATGGTTGATCATTTATCATTGCTGTTATATACATGTGCTGTATGAAATCCATATAAATAATATTATATGGTAATTGACTGTATCTGATTCCAATTCAGAACTGAAGAATATGTTAAAATAACAAATATTTTCAATATTTTAAAATAATAATCAGTAAAAGATCAAAATCTGATTTTGTTGTCCGATTTGGGATGGACACGAAAATATTTAAATATATAAAGTCGTATTGATTAGATTAACGCCATTTTGACGTGAATGATATTTATATCGATTTTATTCATTTTTATAACGAATATCGAAAAGGAAGTGATTTCAAAATTTAATGTTTTGAAAATATTATCATTTATATATCAACAATATGGAATATTCAATTTTGATTTAAAATTGAATATGATGTTGAAATCGTTTCGAAAACAAATTTAAAACGATTTACAAAATACGTTTTAAATGGAAATCGATGAAATATATATAATATGTATATATTTAATTGTCTGAATAGAAAGTGCCGCGCCGCGGCAGTTCGTGAATTTCGATCATTGACTTCGAATTGACTTTACGGGAGATCCGACTGTCGGATTCTCCTAAAACCGGAACCTTAAGTTTGTATCGAAAAGAGATTTCCAATGAATATAAGGAATTTGAAATCTAATGGTTGGATTTGGAATTATAACCAAATCAAATTTGAAAAAGGTCGCTATAAGTGAGGTTCGTTGGCCGTTTATGGAAATCGACTGTGCGAGCCTTGATAAAATTACTAAAAATATTGATAATTTATGTAAAATCATAATAAATGATTTGGAAAGAATTGGGATGAAAAATTTCATATTTGAAAAGATAAAAATATATTTTTATCGAAATGAACTAGTTATGAACTAGAATCATAATCTAATATTTTTAAATAAATAAATTGGATTTGAAATGGTTTTAAAAATAACCGGAATTTCCAATATATGAATTGGAGTGGATTTGAATCGAAATTATTTTCTGAATATTTTGATATTGGATTCCGTGAGTATGCGGACATTGTGGAGGAATTTGGAAGATATATATATATATATTGTTATTCCAATACGATATTTGTTGATTTCAGAATTTGATATTGAATATAAGCCGATATATTTTCTATTCAGAGCCATGTATTTAATATCAAATGGGATTTTTGGTTTGCCGTGAACGGTGTCTTCACTAACACTGTTCTTAAACCCAGTTGAGAAAAGATTAAATCTTTTTATTAAGATTTAATGAAGTTTACCAATTAATTAATGTTTAATTGGAATTGAATTGAATTGAATTTTGGGTTTGTCGTGAATGGTATATTTAAAAATGTTGTTCTTAAACCCAATGGAGTCAAGAAAATTAGAAACTAACTGGATATTAGCTAAGTTGAATGGTTTACTGGTTATTGATCTGATGTTGGTTTCGGCCTTCGGGATTAATACTTAGGGAACTGTCCTCTTACTAATTTACAGTTAGAGACTAATGGAATGGTGTCTTCAGTAACACTGTTCTTAAACCCAGTTGAGGAAAGAATAAATCTTCAATTAAGATTTAAAGAAGAATTACCAATTAATTAACATTTAATTGGAATGGAAAATGGGATGTGAATTGGGTTTATCGTAAACTGTGTTTTAACGACATTTGTTCTTTAACCCGATTTACAGTGAAATGAGATTTGGAATTTATAACTCTTTTTGTTAAGATTTGAAAGGGATTTTCCAAAGTAGATTTTTCAATTTAATACAATGAATTGGAATGGAATTCGATTTGTTAATAATCGAAGTGAATTTCTGTGGCGGAAGACTGCTAATATATATGGAATTTAAGAGGCTTTTCCGTTATTCCATTTATATTATTAGTCGGATATGGAAGTTTATATCAGTTTAATATATTGATCAGTTTTTCGTGAAGATTCCATAATTAATGGAATGTGATTTTAGGTTTATTGTGAGCTTTGTATTAAATGACATTAGTTCTTTAACCTAGTTAAAGACATGATTTATTTCCTGAATTTGAATAATCATTAAGTAACGAATTTTGGAGATTAAAACTAAATGGAGTTTCAATGAATCTTTAATTAGAATGAAAAAGAGAATGTGATAATTTAAATTATCAAATTCAGGAAATGATCGAGAATGGAGTAGCGCCAGTTTCACTCCACGCGATAGTTAAATCTTTAAGTAGATTGAACATGAAATATGTAATAACCCGGAAATTCTGAGCCAGTTTAAAATTTTTATTTTGGCAATTTTAGGGAACTTTGAATATTCAAAATGAATTATTTTAAATAATAGCGACGAGTAATTTATTTTGAATAGAATTAGAACATATATATTTATTTGGATCGTCGTTAGAAAATAAATAATTATTTATAATTATAAAAGGAATTGAAAATGGCGCGGTAGTTCAAAAATTCGATTTCAAAGTTTAAATGAATGTACCGGGTGCAAAACAAACCAGATTTAAGTGAAACCAAAAATATTAGAATCTAATTGAGAATATCTTTCCAATGAATCCGAAAAATCGAAATTTCATAGCGGGGATCAAAAGTTATGTCCAGTTGAAAATTCAGAATAGTCGCTATAGAATTCTACCCCTTAAAAATGGAATTTTTTCAAATGACCTCGGTTTTCGACGAAACCACTTTTGTTGGATCCGTGATGTCAAGTTATTGCTAGATTCCAAAATTCGTAATTTTTCGAATCAATATGCGAGCGTGGCGAAGGAAAACACATTTGACTAATTTTAGTTGATTTTAATCGATTGGAAAATGGCCTTGTTTCAAACGGTCTCAGAATTTGATGAAATTAGTTTTGTTATGACTGTATCGTCAATACGAAGCTAGAAAATATTTTGCAGGAATTTTTAGAGTTAGTATGTGGCCCAGGTAAATTGAAATGCGCGTTCAAATTCAATGCATAGAGTTATATTTTGATTTTGACGAAAACTGATCGAAACAGTTGAATCAGCCTGCGAAACATATCCCATTGTGTTCGGAATGGGGGTAATTAGCTAGGGACGACAGTCGGTGGGTTCGATTTCGAGGTCGAAATAAAAAGTTGCTTTTTGAAATTAGATAAATAAATAATTAATTAATTAAAAAAAACCCCTTTCATCTCCTATATCCTCTGAGGCCCCCCCGTTTCATTTCATTCGAAAGTAAAAAAAAAAAGAAGACGGAGGAGTCGTAGCTCTTTCGATGGGTGGCCCCACCGCGCCCTGACGTGCGCGCCCTACCGCCGCCTCCACCTTCGTCTTCCCCTCTTCCCCTCGTTCTCTCCCCTTCCTGGATTGAAACCGCATCCCCTTCACCCTAAATCTGCCGCCCTGCACGTCATTCCACCCCCCCGACCACCGTTCGCGACTCGTGCCACCTCCCCAGATCTGACATCAACCACCACTTCAGGCCGAGCACCCTCCTCCAAAGAGACTTCAAAATTTTGCAAGAAAAAGAGGTGTGTTTTTATAATTGGATTTTTAATCCAGTTTTAAATAAATTTATATAGAGTTATAAAAACAAGATTATTACATATATTATCATAGGAAAAGATACGATTGTTAAAGTGACAAAGATATGATTTTTACTTAGGTAAAGATTTAATTTTTATTTACATAAAGTTATAATTTTTGATTATAGAAAGGCTTGATTTTCATATGAATATGGAATGATTTTTAGAAATAGTAAAGATGTTATTTTTATATAGTAGAAATAGTAATGATGTGATTTTTATATAGTAGAAATATAAAAATATAATTTTTATATAGAAAGAAGCGTTGTAAATGCATATGAAGTAGAAATAAAAATAAGATTTTTATTTATTGAAATGAAGTGATAAAAATATAATTTTTATTATGAAGTTAGCATGATAAAAATATGATCTTTCATATATATATAACGATATAAAAAATTTGACTTCTATATATATAGTGGCAAGGTAAAAATATGATTTTTATAGAAGTGAAGTATTGATTTGATTTTTATCTTGAGGTAAGAGAAGAAAAATATAATTTTTATATAATGTAGAGTATAAAAATATAATTTTTATATAAGTAGTGAACCAAAAATATAATTTTTATATAGTGATAAGGGTAAAAATAGAATTTTTATCTATATAGTAGCGGTGTAAAAATAGAATTTTTATCTATATAGTAGCGGTGTAAAAATGTGATTTTTATCCATATAGAGTGAATATAAAAATGTGATTTTTATATACATAGCCATAATATAAAAATGTGATTTTTATATATGTAGTGGTTACGGACAATGAAATTGACCAAAGGCGAATATGACGAAGATTTCTACATATGAAGAGTCGTGGTGTTGGTTTAGCTAGCTGGTGAGAACTTCTCACTTTAAATCTTGTTGTTCTAGTTAAAATTATATACTAGGATGCAGACGGTGCTTAGCAGAACCCGACACCTGTCGTCCACAGACCATGAACGACTTGTATGCTTGTTTGATGTGTTGTGAAGTTTGTTTGTGATGTTGATGTGGAAATAAAATAAATATTCATGAGTTGAAATAAATTATTTTATCGTTAAAAAAATATAATTTTTAACGTGTATGTGAATAAAATAATTATTCATTTACAAACCGGATGGTTTGTTTATGTACACCTATTTGAAGGACATTGATTGGGACGATAAATTTTACACGTCGCCCAACTGCACCGATAATATTCAGTGTTTGTTGATTTGAAACCCCACACGGGTATTGGGATGATATTTGACGTACACTAATCCCAATTGTTTGGTGGTATGTCGATCGTTTGATTGACAGACTGTATGAGCGTTAATTAGTTATATTTAATGCTTATGCAGTTGTGTGCTGCACTTTGGATGATGGTTGATTATTTATCGTTGCTATTATATACATGTGTTGTATGGAATCCATATGATTAACATTATATGGTAATTGATTGGGCCTCATTCCAATTGGGAAAATAAAGAATATTATAAAATATATATTCATGTGTTGAAAGAAAAATATTTAGTCATGTGTTGAAAGAAAAATAAATATTCATGTTTTGAAAGAAATATAGATTCATGTGTTGAATAGAATAAATATTCATTTGTTGAATAGAATAACGAAGTTATTGAAATATATAAAGCCGTGTTGATTAGAGATGCGCCATTTTGACGCGAACGATATTTATATCGATTATATTCGTTTTTATAATGAATATAGAAAAAGAGTTGATTTCAAAATATAATGTTTTGAAAATATTATCATTTATATAGTAATGATATGAAATATTCAATTTTGATTTGAAATTGAATATGAAGTTGAAATTGTTTTGAAAACGGATTTAAAACGATTTATAAAATACGTTTTGAATTGAAATCGACGAAATATAATATATATATATATATATTAAATGGCCTGAATAGAACGCGCCGCAGCAGTTCGCGAATTTCGACCATTAACTTCGAATTGACGTTGCGGGAGATCCGACTGTCGGATTCTCCTGAACCAGAACCGTTGGGTTCATATCAAATAGAGCTTTCCAATGAATATTAGAAATTTGAAATCTAACGGTTGAATTTGGAATTATGTCCAAACCAAATTTGGAAAAGGTCGTTGTAAGTGCAGTTCGATGGCCGTTAATGGAAATCGACTGTATGGGCTTTGATAAAATTATTAAAAATAGTAATAATTTGTGTAAAATCATAAGAAATGATTTGGGAAGAATTGGGATGGAAAACTCCATATTTGAAAAGATAAAAATAGATTTTTATTGAAATGAACTAGTTTTGAACTAGAATTAAAATCAATTTATTTTTGAAATAAATAAATTGAATTTGAAAGGGGTTTTAAAAGTAACCAGAATTTCTAATAATTGAATTGGAATGGATTTGAATTGAAATTGTCTTTGGAATATTTCGATGTTGGATTTCGTGATTATACAGATATTGTTATGGAAATTTGAAAGATATATTTATATCGTTATTTCCAATACGATATTGGTTGGTCGTAGAATTTGATATTGAATATAAGCCGATATATTTTCTATTCAGAGCCTTGTATTTAATATCAAACGTGATTTGGGTTTGTCGTGAATGGTGTCTTCGTTAACATTGTTCTTAAACCCAGTTGAGAAAAAGATTAAATCTCTCTACTTAGATTTAATGAAATGTGCCAATTAAATGGTATTTAATTGGAATTGAATTTGAATTGATTTTTGGGTTTATCGTGAACGGTGTTTTAAATAACACCTGTTCTTTAACCCGATTAACAATGGAAAGTGATTTTGGGTTTATCAGGAGCAGTGTTTTGAATAACACCTGTTCTTTAACTCGATTAACAATGGGAAGTGATTTTGGGTTTATCGTGAACCGTGATTTAGATGACATTGGTTCTTTAACCCAGTTAAAGACAGGATATTGATTTTTGAGAAGATTAAAACTAAGTGGAGTTTTAATGAATCTGTAATTAGATTGAAATGTGAATTGATAATTTAAATTATCAAATTTGGAAAGTGATCGAGAATGGAGTATCACCAGTTTTTCTCCAAAGCGATAGTTAAATCTTTAATTAGATTTGAACATGAAATGGTAATTAATATTTACTGATAACACCGTGGTGTTAGATATGGAGTATTACCAGTTTTGCTCCATGGGATAAATAGGTCGGGATTGGGAAATAAAATAAATAATTACTTCGGCGTGGTTCGCTAATCCCAACTAGTTTGGAAATCCTTAACATGGTTTGAAAAGATATCCAAAGAAAGATTAAAGAATAAATTTAGAAGAATTTATCTTTGATAAAATTAATGGGAACCTTTCCCTAAGAATGTGAATATCTGAATAAAAGAATATTCTGAATTGGAATGAGGCGTGTGTTGCGTTTGTGTAACCTTTGTTTATTATATACGCGGGTTATTCAGAAAGGCCGGGTTTATACCCATTCTGAATAACCGATTCGACGATAAGTCGAAGATGAAGACGGTGGTTGAAGACCGGAAGTCTTCACATCGTTTGGGTGATTACTGATGATCTTGATTGGGCTGTACACCCAAAAGGAGGGAAACAGTTGGTGGTCGTCCAGACGTACTTGGAGATCGATGGATATGCGAGGTAAGTGCCTCCGGTTTCGTTCAGACCCAGAACGAACTTGTAAATGGACTGTGTGTCTGATATTGGATTTTATTCTATGTTGATTGATATCTATTAAATATACACTTATTTGGCGGCGGAGAGTTTATTCTTTTGCTTAACGCCCTTCTCTAAGACGTACGAGCTCAGAGGTTGTATATCGATGGACATCAGTCGCATGGAGTGAATTGCTTGTGTGGCATGCCTAAGTGGCAAATGATCAAGGCTTCTGTTGAAAAGCAAAGTCTTGTGGTTGATGATCAAAGCACGGCCTGTGTGGTGCAGCTTTGTGTATGACGTTAATTCACAAGCCTCACACCTGACCCAAGGAGTGCACGACGTTTCTTTCTAGCTATGGGTGATGTTAGTGACCTACCAGCCCTGACATTTATATACTTTTTACCTGTGTGGTTGTTGGAATGCGAGGCGCCTCGAATATATGGTCGATAACTGTCACTATGTGAGACGACGTACAGACCATTATATAGGTCCAATAGGACCGGGAAACGTGTGTTCAGGAATAACTAATCCTCAAAAGTAAGAGACGACCGGCCTTGGAGGTTCCAAGGGATCGCTGTGTGTGGTCCTGAGGCATTTGCTAAAGTGTCTCGAATCGGAGAGGAGTTTGCCCCTTGCCTCGACTCATGATGGAATCCAATTTCCAATACGTGATACTTCGGTTTTATTTGTAGAGCCTAGTATTGGCGACATAGTGGTATGGGACACTTATGCCGTCTATTATTGATACTTATGATTGAAATTGTTTTGAAACTATACACTTATAGTAATATCAAAATCTGTTTTTAAACGTATCAAGCATTCTTTAGCTATTATAAGGTGAAACCCTATCCTCCGGCTTGCGTTGCATTTTGTGATGGGACCTAGGTCTTATAATAGCTTCATTTTTCTTTATTTAGCATTGCGCTGTTGTTTTATGCACTGGTATTCTTTGGGTAAAAACCCGTTCCGTGTTATACGGCGTGGTCCCTTGATTTACCTAACTTTAAAAATAAAGATTAATAACTGTTTTAGTTCTCACACCAGTCACATGACTGACCTGGAGTTTATTGTTTTAACCTGAACTCTGGATGCCCCTATTTTCACGCTAACAGCTAGTAGTTTTGGTTTTGCAGATTTATATTCATAGGATCCTGGTTTACAACTGGAACGATGCTCGGAAAGCTCTGTATCCGTGTATTACTTTCAGTTGTGTATTGTATTCCTTTTCCACTGCTTTGTAATTTATTGTAATCTTTGATATTTATCGAATGTGTAATATTTATTCATACTCTGTATATTCTTGTATTCTGATGGAATTGTTGTAATAAACAATGAAATGTTCTTCTGTTTGCGTTCCAATGCGTCGTGTCCTCAGAGTAATTCGTGCTTTCCTTCACGGGGAAGTTACGGGTTATCACAGTGGCATCAGAGCTTTGGTTTACAGAGCTCGAGAACAAGACACATTAGAACCAAACGAAAGAATTCATCAGATATTGGACTAGTAATATCCAATTAGAATGACTCGTTAGAGATGGGATCAGTAGTATCCTAGAACGAGTATGAAGAGTATATTTTTCAAATATAAAATTGAAAGCAAATATTGTTTTGAAAATTTAAACCAAGTATACGTATTTGAATATTTTATTTGTATTGAATTTGGACAATCGAGTATATAAAGATTTTGCATATACGCGTCATGAACGTATATTTGAAGTTTTAATATACTGGATAGATATAGAATCACATTCTAACACCCGGGGATAATTATGGTGATGTGGCCACATCATCAGTATTTATGTTCGTGTTTCGAAAGTGAGATTTCTATATATTTCCAGTAGACTGGTGTGAGAACCAAAACTAGATAGGTTTATTGTTGCGATTTGGCATCAAAAACATGATTTTCTGTATGTGTATCAAAGTTGTGAATTTGAAAAGATAATCAACTAATTGATTGATGGTTGTGTTGTTTATTTGTTTGTTTGATAATTTTGAACCATTTAGCCAAATCGAACCGAATATTGAACTGTATTGAAAAATGATTACGATTGCATGCATATACATGTGCTTACATTAAACAGGCCATAGCAAGGAGGCTAGAGAAGGGGAATAAAATTGTTTGCCCGACAAATAGGTACATGTTTACAAATTTAATGATTTTATGAGCCAATTGGCTAGCCGCTTGGCTTTTTCTTTTTCATTTGGATTGAAGAAGGCCATGGGAGGCTATTTGAAATATCCCGAAGTCCTCAGTGCAGGGGAGGTTATGAAAAGTTCTTAGAAACTGAGAAGTTGAAGAACTTAAGCCGTAAAGAAAATAATGGAAGTTGAGTTGGTTAGTAAAACAACTTTCGGCTTCGTTCCTTTTCGGGGATGAAAAGTTTTAAGTGGGGGAGATTGTAATAACCCAGAAATTCTGAGCCAATTTAAAATTTTTATTTTGGCAATTTTAGGGAATTTTGAATATTTAAAATGAATTATTTTAAATAATAGCGACAAGCAATTTATTTTGAATAGAATTAGAACGTATATATTTATTTGGATCGTCGTTAGAAAATAAATAATTATTTATAATTATAAAAGGAATTGAAAATGGCGCGATAGTTCGAAAATTCAATTTCAAAGTTTAAATGAATGTACCGGGTGCAAAACAAACCGGATTTTAGTGAAACCAAAAATATTAGAATCTAATTGAGAATATCTTTCCAACGAATTTTAAAAATCAAATTTTCATAGCGGGAATCAAAAGTTATGTCCAGTTGAAAATCCAGAATAGTCGCTATGGAATTCAGGCCCTTAAAAATGGAAATTTTGCAAACGACCTCGGTTTTCGACAAAACCACTTTTTTTGGATCCGTGATGTCAAGTTATTGCTAGATTCCGAAATTCGTAATTTTTCGAATCAATATGTGAGCGTGGCGAAGGAAAACGCGTTTGAATAGTTTTAGTTGATTTTAATCGACTGGAAAATGGCCATTTTTCAAACGGTCTCAGAATTTAGTGAAATTAGTTTTGTTAGGACTGTATCGTCAATATGAAGCTAGAAAATATTTTGCGGGAATTTGTAGAGCTAGTATGTGGCCTCGGTAAATTGAAATGCGTGCTCAAATTCAATATATAGAGTTATATTTTGATTTTGACGAAAACTGATCGAAACAGTCGAACCAGCCTGCAAAACATGTCCCATTATGTTCGGAATGAGGGTAATTAGCTAGGGACGATAGTCAGTGGGTTCGATTTCGAGGTCGAAATAAAAAGTTGCTTTTTGAAATTAAATTTTAAAAAAACTTTTCATCACCTATACCCTCTCAGGCTCCCCCCACCCCGTTTCATTTCATTCAAAAGTAAAAAAAAAGAAAAAAAAAAGAAGAAGACGGAGGAACCGTCGCTCCTCCGATGGGTGGCGCCGCCGTGCCCTGACGAGCGCGCCCCACTGCCGCCTCCACCTTCGTCTTCCCCTCTTCCCCCTTCCGCTGCTATGTATTCAAATGTAAATTAAATCTCTGATATTTATCAAATGTATATTATTTGTTTATACTTTGTATATTCTTGTACTCTGATGTAAATTGTTGTAATAAGCAATGATATGTTCTTTTGTTTGTGTTCTGATTTGTCGTGTTCTCAACCCAATCCAGCCTTTCCTTTACGGGGAATTTCGGGTTGTTTCATATATATGTTGTACAAGATTTACACCTTGTTCTTGATTCATTGCTTGATTTACTCTAACAAGCCTAGGATGCGAGTTTTGATTGCTACGCCCTATTTTCCCATTGCTGCTATCATTAATTATGCCATGTGTTTAGCGGTCTGAAGTGGTAATTAACTTGCATGGTCTGAATGACAATTTACCCCATTAAAACGTTTCTCCGTTCATATGAAAATTAATGTTTATTATACATATTTAATATTCTACTTATGTAGCGTAATTAACGTAATCATCGTAGTAATGACGTAATAAATACGATTAGAATAAGGCTAGAATTTGAAATGTCCCCGTATATAAATTATTGTTCGTGCGTGTAAAATGGCTTATCTATATAATAAATAATGTCACATAGACATGAGGTTAGTCGTCATTTAAGGTAAAAGTGTTCCAAAAACTGACCGAAAAATCCAGCGACCACAAGTAAGCATGTCTAACGTGAGAGGTCTGGGTGTCATTAGCCATTTAAACATATACACTATGGCACGAGATTAAGCCCACTTCTAGTAGAAGTCTACCCAGAACCGCCCGACATATCCAACATCTATAGGTAGACGGTTTAATGTGAGAGGTCTAGTGTGTGTGTATTTATATATAAACCTATTTTGTGTGTAAATATGTAGGTATACTACACCTTGAGAAGCTCTTAAGTTGCCAACTCTCTTCTAATCTAGTTTAGGTCTTAAGTGGTTAGGACTAGGACCATTCTGAATGCTTATTTCTTGGATATGGACCAAAGTCATGGGACCCTACCTTATTAGATTCGAAGTAAGTCTACGGGTTATCATTCTATGAAAGTGGTTTAGACATGACAATAATGGAGTAGGGTAGTTCAACGAAACGTCCATTTCCTTTAGGAGCTTTGTGAGGGCCGACCTAAGGACAGAATTTGTATATGTTGGACGTAGCATGCTATTTTATACACTAACTATTCAAGGGGAATCTTAAGCGGCATAGGTGCTCTACTGTAATATCTGTTAAGTAGTATCATAAATCTTCCTCCGGAAGGGTTTTATATGGCTATGTGTGGACCTCCCTTAAACAGGTACTAAGCGGCGAGATACTACTTCTTATATTACTTGTGAGAGTATATATACTTAAGAACGTTGATGCATTAGGACGGGTTCTTAAGTGGCTAGGGTCCTCCTTAGAGTCATAAGAGATCATTAGAATCCACCCATAATAATTATGTTAGAACAGGCCTTAAGTGACCGAGAATGTCCACCTCGTTGGTTCTCCACCCTAAATACACTAAAGAAGGTCTTAAGCGATTGATTCGTATATCCACCTCATTGGTTAAATACGTCTTTGTGTATGTGTGTGCTTGTGTGTTTCGTAGACATACCTTGACATATATTACCTACCAAATCTTGGATATGGTCTTTAAGAAAATATTATTTTCAGTCACACATGACTTTATCTTCTGACCCTCTCCTTAACATATCCAACATGTCAGGAGGTGGGGTAGATTCAATGGATGAAGCAATGATGGAGACAGAAGAAGACTATGGATATATTATGCTATTATTAGTTATCGTTGTAGTATTGCTTGTGGAAACTCTAGATGATGAATTTTAAAGATGTACCATTTTAAATAATTGTATTTGACAATCATTAGTTGAATCTGTGGTTTTTAATAATATGGTGCATCTTATTTTGGTATTATACTTTCTCGTTCCGCTGTGTGAGATTCTATAACGCTATGTTTATCTGTTATTCTATACCAGTGAAATTCCTTACAGGAACAATGATCCGTTTAGAGTGGCTCTAAGTTTCGATGGGCTTTTTTGGGTTGAAATTTAGGCCCACTCCGGGCGGGTTGTTACCATACCTTGCAAATGCAGAATTAGCAGAAGTTTCTCCTTATGACAACAAAACATGCTTGATACGTGAAAAATCATTTGATATTATTATTACATAGTGTTGAAATCACTTTTGTAAATAAGTGTATCAATCCTAGCCAGCATAAGTACCATATATTATGTCGACATATACGTTTACAACTAAAACCGTACAAATTTGTAGTGGATAATAGATTTCCAACAAATGACCAGGATAAGAAACGTCCTTACTGATGGGTACACCTTTAGAGGGATCCCGCGAGAAAAACTTGAGTTCTCTACCAACACAATGCTCGGATTTCCCTTAATTGGATCACACCTGAGTATATAACCTTCCGGTTGTTACTAACAAAAATTGGTAACCACTAAAAGTAGAAGTTGCCATATAAGTAATACCCGGGCTCTATCCCATGGTACACTTTATATCTGGAAGGAGACGATAACCCATATCCTTGCCTTAATTTCCTGTTTTGGCCATTTTCTGGGGTATGAGGTTTGTCGAAGCCTCATAACACAAAGCTATTCTTAACTAAACCATGTTTTTATCATCAATAACACAATCATTTAGTATGCCACACTGTCATTTCATAATATACGACTAACAATTACTAATCATATCACCATTGAGCTTGTGTGTCTTAAAGAAGGTTGTTAAACTTAGAGGTAACACCTCCGCCACCAACAAAAATATGTTCAGTAAATAGCAATCAGTATTATCACAAAATACAATGTCAATCACACATCCATACAAGTCCATTTTGGGTCTGAATGAATCTGAAAGAACTTTATTCCTCATCCAATAAAGTAGCGAAGTCCTTGCAAATACGAAAATTCTCCAAGTATGTCCAAACATACCACTAATTAGAAATATCAATACTAGAGCAACCCAATGAAGAGAAAGTCAACAAGAAGTCCTTTCGATGTGAATATTTCTGGTCTTCAAACACCATTTTCTAATATCTTTGATTTCTTCATTACGTCGTATTCTTATTAGGAATGGTCCTCAGACATAAATTCTGATCCCGGACTTTCCAAGTAACAATTGCTATTTAAAAACATATGGATATATAAGGTCTTTTATTACGTCTCAACCTAAACTCAAATTAAATACTTCATTTATCATTTAAAACATCCACCAAGGTTTAGAAAATAATTATTAAGTCTCAAACCTTTTAAAAACTCCATATTGAATAATAGCATTCAAAAGCGTTACTAAAGGTATTCCAAAATATAGCCAATTTTACAAATTTTATTTAAACAACTTTAAATCTTCAAAATTTTGATCCAAACCATTTTAAAATCATTTATTAACTATTTTTCCTATTTTTAATAATTTTTAAATAGCTATTTTAGTCGCTTTCAAAATTTGGTCACTAAACAACATTTATAGTGACTTTTCCAAAATTAGTTTTACACATAACTTGGAATCTACATGTTAAATTTTGAAAATTCCTTTTCCATTTGAAAACTATTATCATTAGGAAGCAAATGTTTTTCGCTTCGAAAAAATCCAATTTAAATTGCTCCTATTATAAGCGTTTAAAGTTTATAGTCGAAATTCGCGCCGAGGCTAGTCCTATTAAGGCCATGTTTTAATTTAAATTCAAAGCTCATTCGATTTACTTCAAAATAGTTTACGAATCCTTTTAAAACATATATAAGACTGTTTTAAATAAATAATCCAAATTTAAACTTTAAATTTAAATATTCACATAAAATGATTATTATATTATTATTTTAATATTAAAATAATATATTTTTTCAAAAATAATAATTTTAAACCCAAACTTTCCTGAAATCCATTTAAAAATAATATAAGATAGTTGGAACGATAAATTTGAAGTTTCAACATCATTTATATATCAAACTCAACTTCATTTTTTTGAATTTACCTGTAACGATCCAGATCTTTGGATGAATTATTTTAAATATTTAAGATGGTTTAAATATTGAGTAGATAATGTAAATAAACTTTTATATTAAGTTTATCGACTTAATAATCGATATATGGTTTACTTAGAATATATCGAATTATCGTAATTCAAAACGAAATATTTGAATTTGAAATTAGAAGTGAATCGAAACGATTTCGATGATCAATATAAATTGTATTTGTTTACAAACGATAATAATAATATTTTACTATCGAAGAATTGATTTGTTTCCGAATTTAAATTATATTATATTGATTTAATGTAGTTATTTTATATATACATTCGAATTAAATTTTATAATCTATTATGTTGAGTGTAGAGTAACGCTATAGCCTTGTAACGTAGGTGGTGATGTTAAATTAGCGGTTCAGGATGGCACGTTGTAATAACCCGGAATTTCTGAACCAATTTAAAACTTTAATTTTAGCTATTTTAATGGGTTTGAATTTAGAAAATGATTTATTTCGAATAATAACGTTTTAAAATTTATTTAAATCGAAGTTATAACGTATAAATTTATTTTAATTATAAAACGAACTTGAAATGGCGCGGTAATTTGAAAATTCGATTTTAAATTTCAATTAAATATATAGAATTCAATATAAATCGGATTTCAGTAAAACAAGAAATGTTAGAATATTTAGAACTGTAATTTTCTAACGAATGTAGAAATTAATATTTCACTTTATAAATTAAAAGTTATGTCTAGTTTAAATTTTGGAATAGTCGTTATGGAATATATATATATACTATTTAATATGTATGAAGCCCTTAAAAATAGCCATTTTGCAAACAACCACCATTTCCGATGAAACTACTTTTGTTAGATCCGGAATGTAAAATTATAGTCAGGTTTAAATTTTCATAATTTTTGGAATTAGTATGTAACGACCCGGATTTTGTCGACTTTGGTTATCGACATAAAATCAATGACGACTAATCAAACATTGAAAAAAACCCGGTAGTTAATGAAAGAAATTAGAGGGTGAGAGTAGATAAGATAGAAACTTAGAATAGAAGAAGAAGAAGAACACAACATCAGAGTAACACGAATCTCACAGTGGAACGAATAACATATAATATATATAACATAACTTGAAATATACATCTGTACTTGAATATACATCATTATCAAAGTACAACACTTACAACACAGCGGAAATAAACTATAGATATGTGATCCTGAAGCCTCCTGCTCCAGCTCTTCAAGTATCTGTAAATCCCGACTACTTGACTGCCCGTACAAAATTGGGGCACCCAAGAGTTTAGGGAAAACAAAACAAGATAAACTCCAGGTCAGTTATGGGACTGGTATGAGTAAAATAGTTTGAACAAGTAAATGATATCTCATAAGACCACGCAGTATAACAGAACGGGTTTTTCCCTTATGAGAATCCAAAAATATCTTTATATCAAAAACCTTTTTTGATATTATAATAATGTCTATCAACCACAAGATGCAAATTTGGAAAAGGAAATCCAAGGAGTTATAGAAGGGATGAAGTCTGATTTTGAATTGGACAGTCAAGGTGTTTTAAGGATTAATGGGAGATTATGTGTTCCTGATATAAATGGTCGAAGGAGAGAAGTTTTAACGGAGTGCCATAAGTCCAAGCTAAGTATTCATCCAAGAGTTCACAAAATGTATAAGGATATGAGGTAAGTATTTTGGTAGCCTGGTATGAAGAAGGATATTTTGGCCTATGTAAATAATTGCTTATGCTGTAAGTAGATTAAAGGAGATCATCAGAAGACAGCAGGATTACTACAACCTCTGGAGGTTCCCAATTGGAAATGGGAAATGATATCGATGGATTTCATCGATGGTTTACTAAGAACAAGAAAAGGTCATAAAAGAGTTTGAGTGATAGTGGATCGACTGACAAAGAGTGCGCATTTCATTCTTGTGAAACCAACCCGTACTGCAGCTTCATTAGCCGAGTTTTATATGTGGGAGATCGTTCGATTGCATGGAGTTCCAATAAGCATTATAAGTGACAGAGACCCTATTTTTACTAGTAAATTCTGGGAAGCTCTTCAAACAACTTTTGGAACTAAATTGAATCTGAGCACAGCTTATCATCCTTAGACGGACGGTCAAACCGAAAGAGTAAACCAAATATTAGAAGATTTGTTGAGAGCGTGCATTCTTGACTTCGGTGGATCGTGGGAAGATCATTTGCATGTGGAAGAATTCTCTTATAATATCAACTATCAAGCTAGTATATACATGGCACCAAAGCTTTCTATAGAAGATCGTGTAGATCACCAACCTATTGGATTGAGTCAGGAGATGAACTTGTTTTCGGTCCAGATATGATCCGAGAAGCAACAGAAAATTTGAGAAAGTTAAGAGAAGGATGATAGAGGCCCAGGATCCCCAAAAGAGTTATGCTGACAAGAGACGGAGAGATCTTGTATTTTCTAATGGAGACTATGTATTTGTAAAGATTTCACCAGTCAAAGGGACAATCCATTTTGGTAAAGTTAGAAAGTTAGCTCCATGATATGTAGGACCTTTCCGTGTACTCTAAAAGTTGGATTTCTTGCTTATAGAGTTGAATTACCAGAAAGAATGGCAGGAATTCGCAATGTTTTCCATGTATCGCGTCTAAGAAAATGTGTCCATGATCCATCGTTAATTTTAGAACCATCTGTCCAAGAAGATCTAGAGATCGAGCCAAACTTGACCGTAATTTGTTATCCAGTTTATGTTATTGATTGGGAAGAAAAGAGACTCCAAAACAATGTGGCGAAGCTATTTAAGATCCAATGGAGCGATAATCCAAAGAATTGTACCTAGGAGATGGAGAAGCACATCAGGGAGATTTATCCAGACTTTGATATACACTAGGTATTGGTTTTATCATATGTTTGATTTCGATGATACCAAATGTATGAAATGAACCATGGTTTTTCATTTCTGTCAGTTATGATATACGCATGTGATAGATTCAGTTATTCTTAGGTCTTATGAACTCTTTCCATTATGTTCCAACCTGTTGTGAGATCTGTCCTTTTTTTATTTTCCAGATGACACCTTTCCTTAGGAAGACAACTAAGAAGAGACTCACCCCACTTCAGATTCTGAGACTTGAGATGGTTACAGGAGTATCTGAGGTAGTTGATGATGAGGAGATGTTCGAGCCAGTGCAGGCTCAAGACGACGAGGACAGACATGGGGATTCAGAGGGATTTGGTATTTACTCGGGAGAGCAGGTAGTCGAGGAAGTCAACATGGAGTCTATACAGGGGCAGGAGGATGAGGAAGATGAGGCAGGAGAGGAGGAAGGATATGATGGGGATGATGACGACGATGGTAGTGGTGATGATGATGATAGTGAGCCAGAGGAGGTGGATGAAGAGGAAGAGTTTGAGGAAGAGGAAAATCCTGAGGAGGAAATGCATGTTATACCAGAGCCACTACATACGGACCTACTTGCTGAATTTCCGTTAGTTGAGAAGAATGAGGTGTTGACTGTCGTATGGGCACAGATAGAGCGGGATTTACTTGCGTTTCAGGCAGTGGGAGGATTGTTGGAGATTTCGATGGACATTGGATATATGGATATGATGCAGATGATACTTTACCCACCTACACCAATTGAGGTCATCGACATTTCGAATGACGAGGACATGGAAGAGGACGATGGAGTGATTGAGGTGATTGACATTTCAGATGATGAGATGACTGACGTTGTGGAAGTGAGTAGCAATTCTGACTCGGGGTAGGTTGATATTGTATGTTGTAGTATGATATGGTTGTATATATATGACATGTATCAGTATTAAACTCGAGATAGTCAAGTATATAACTTAGTATTATACGGTATGATGTGGTATGCTGTGATATATTATCTTTTATTGTATATCTATATGTTCTTTACCAATTTCGGAGATGAAATTCTTTTAAGGGGGTTAGATTGTAATAGTCCGGGTTTTTGACTAATTCTACTTAGTGATATTTTGAATGTTATATCATGATTAACAATAAATGAGATAAATTAAAAATTTAGAATAATAAAATTTGAACATAACCTTTGTGTACAACCTTAACTACGTATATTAAATGTATTTGCAGTGCCTAACATAAATGTATGCATGTTAGCTGTGTTATTCACTTTAACAATTATAACATGGAGCATGACAAAGTGGGCTTTTTAAAGCATCCCATAAGTAAATAAGGAAGGCCTGTGTACACCTTAAGTAAAACCAATATGAGTAACTACACTTCAGCAAACTGGAAATAAAAGAATGGCATGCAAATAGGATGTGAAACACCCCACCTCCGTTAGGGTCACTCTCAAAGGGAATGCCCTAATTTTGGTGGAGGTTTATAAGTACAAGTCACAGATATACAAGACAGATATAAGAACACATATTTGTAAACAGCGGAAGAACAACAAATTTTATTTCATAAAGTCAAATACGTGTTACAACAACATCCTTTCCAAAAACATAACATAACACTTTCATAATTTGTCTTGAGTACATTATTTTTAAAGAAGCATAAATAAAACATAGATGAACTGCAAAAGCCCCATAGTGGATTGTCCAAAGCCATAGTTCAAAACAGGAAAGTCCAAGCAATACATTTCTCTTCTTCAAGCTGGATGTTGAGGTTGGTCAAGCTGCTGTGTTCCCTCCCTGAGGACCTGGGGGGGGGGAACGGAAGAAAGAAAACGAAAGAAAAATAGAGTCAGACATAAAGCCTGAGTAAGTCTAGTACTATTTTGTCTATGAATAAAGAACTGGGTATGATAAGTAAAACAAGAAGTGGGCAAGCACAATAAACTTGGTTAAGTTGTCTAGGGTCGAATATACTATCGTACCCCATGTTAATCTCTGAACCCATATAAACTAGTTTCCAATTTGCACCCCATAATCAGGGTGATGTGATCCATTCTATGATGATCGGCTCCTACTCGCATAGTTACATGTGTCTTACGGCCCCCGATGTCTGTAGTTACCTATGCTGGTCCCACCATGGGGTGTATCAAGTCCCATAGTGGCAACCCGACACAACCTTAGAGTGCACAGGTATGCTACTGGTGTCCAGTGCCTTATTTTTCTGCGCCGGAGTGTGTGCACGCCCGCACCCCGTTAGAACCTACACTGCTACACCACCGCCATCGCTTTGACCTCTTACAATCAGCCCAGTAATCGTGCCCCACCCTGCCTAGTTTCAGGGTATCCTGATACACCTTTTAGGGTTACTGCTGAAAAGGGTCCCCCGTTACTAGGTTTTCTATCTCTAGCCAACATGCTAAGTTGGTTAAGTGTTTTCTAACCTAACCCCCACTAGTCCGTTTAGTTTAGCATGTTCCATTTTGATTAAGTCTTTAGTTCACTTAATCCTAACAATCCTGACTCAGCCTTAATTGTCTTATTAAGGCCCTGACCTCTCACATTAGACAGGTATTGTTGTGGCTGCCTGTTGCCGGTTGGTTCCGGGCAGTCTTACGCCACAACTCAGTCTAACCTCGGGTCCTTGCTGGGCTCCATGTTTAACCTCCCACATTGGATAGGTATTGTTGTGACTACTGGACAGCCGGGCGGTTCCGGGCAGGTTTACATCACAACTCAATCCAACCTCGGGTTAAACACATCGTATGTTCTACATTTACATATTTTGTCATTCTTCTTTATTTCTTATATGTAAATATTTGCGGCCCATTATTAAGTTAATGGTGTAAAGGTTACACCAATCATGGGCCCAACCCATACTTGAATTTGGGCCCTTCTATTTTATATTTTCATTCATTAATTAATTTTAACCCAACGTTATTTTCCCCCGCTTTACACGTCCGTTTATATATATATTGGGCTTAGCCTTTTAAAGCCCAATTTAGCCATGCGAAAAGGGGAGGCTTATGGCGTGATTACATACACAAAGAGGGGAAGGTGAGCGCATGAACTTGCAATACGACGTTGGAAATACAAAATAGAAATTGGTGTACTTGCATAGTGGTAACATAGGTGACATGAATCAAAGCATGTGAACTTGCATAGGTTTAACTACAACATGAACCCATATTCTTATTTAGGCATAATGTCAAACATAAGCATGTCATAAATATTTCTAGCATAAGCATAGCATAATGTCAAACATAAGCATGGCATAAATACTTTTGGCATAAACATGGCATAATGTCAAACATAAGCATGGCATAAGTAAAGTTAAATTTTTGTTCATGGCATAAACATAAACAAGTCATGTTCATACGGTTTCTACATGTTTACAAAGGGAATACTTTGTTACAAAAGCATAGATCAACTTAATTATGGTTTAAGTCTAATCACATAACGATAGTATAAATATACTTATGCATAAATATTCCTAAGCATGGTGTTTGCTTTAAACTTGCAAAAAGGGATTTTTGAGTCTAACCTAGCCATGTCTCACATATGTCATCCTATAATTCTTTTAAACAAGATAGACTTAATCATAGATTTCAATTATGCCAAATATCATTCATAGCCTAGCCATATTCATAAGTTTTGCAAAAGCATGACTTAATACATGGATTATGGTGTCAAAATTCCAACATAGTTTCATATGAGCTATAACAACCAAACTTGTTTCAATTACTTGCAAAATGATTTATGCACAAAAATATACATCATGATAACATAATAACAAAGCCCCAAACTTGCATGAATTTCAATCAACTACATACATGTAGCTTCAACATAGATTACATAATTTGCGCAATATTCCAAACGTATATTTGCATAGAACTACCGCATGTAGTTCTTTATAATGAATAACATAATTTTGCACAAATATGAATTACTTTATTATCCCAATTCAAGCATACAAATCAATACAGTTGTTTATTCATACCAAAGTAATACTCTACTTACAATGGTTGCGGCGAATTCTCTAATTAGAAGATATGATTCCTTTGTTGAATTGATTGGCTTTAGGTTGCTTGAATTGCTTTAGGCTTTAGAACTTTCTTCCTAATTCTCTCTCTAGTTGGCGGCTACTCTTAGTCGTTCCTCAGCAACATGGCGGCTATGTTCTTAATTTGAATGAATAGATTAGGGTTTAGTCTAGGGTTGTTTATATAGAGGTTAGGAATTGATTAGGACCATTGATGTTGCTAGGTTAGATCGTAGCCATTCATTAGATAGAGAGGCCAATTAGAACTTGCCACCTAGCCCTAGTGACAAAGCAGACCACAGAAATTCGACCAAACACAGACCTGGCCAGCCAGGTTGACTGGGCTCGACCAGGTCGACACCCCTGTCGACAGGGCTGTCGACAGCCCTGTCGACATGGGTAGCCCAGGTCGACAGCCCAGTCGACCTGGGTGGCCTAGGCGGGTGTTTATCCGCCCTGGCCCATTGGGCCCCATTTTCGAATTATTTTATTCTGTTTGAATTTTAAATTTAATTCAAAACTTCCGAAGGCCATATCTTCTTCATACGGACTCCGTTTTTCGAAAACTCGGACTCTATTTCGCGTATTTTTCCGAGACGAACGCAATGGCGTATCCCGTTTCCCTTGGTTCTTTGATTTCAAATTAATTATACTTTAATTTGTTAATTTCACAGTTATAGAATTTTCGGGGTGTTACATTCTCCCCCACTTAAAAGGGATTTCGTCCCGAAATCTTCAAGCTAGGAGGAATGTATATCCTAACATCCAATCATCCATCTACTCATCCATCAAACACGAGCATCCATTGTCCTTAAAATACTTCTAATGCTTCATGATCATATGCGAAGTGTGTGTGTACATGTACTTATCTAATGCAAAATCAGGCGGTCTACTGATTCAGTTGACCTCCTTAATGCAACTTATGTAAGTGCCATGAATCCATTATGTATGCAAATTTTCCTATTCATGATTCTACATGAGTGCTCAATTATTCAATACAAATGCAACATCCACATGACAATACATTAAAGTTCAACCATATACGAATACAAGCATATATGCATATGCAATATGAAGTGACTGAGCCGATCTAAAACCTAGATTGTGTGTGTATATGCAACCACGAGCAACCACTAGCAATCACCTGCAACCACTTGCAACCATCACCCATAACATGTTTCAACTACATGTTTCCATCCAAAGGGTTTCTACCTAAAAGATACGGTCGAGGAAATATACCTAAAAAGATAGATAAAAGCGCAACTTAAGGAAAAGGAAAGATTAAGGATGTACCCTCGAACAGAAAAGGGTAGGCTGTACGGATTCTAGCTTCAGTTTCCCAAGTCGCGTCTCCCTCGGCGTCGCTCCACTGAACTTTGACGAGCTTGACTTCACGGTTGCGTAGCTTCTTCACTTCCGTTCCTAAGATGCGGGTTGGAACTTTTCTTATGGTTGCTTCGCGCTCCACTTCGGCCTCTTTGAGGATATTTGGCTCTACCACCTCGGCTGACTCATGTAGACATTTTCGGAGATGTGAAACGTGAAAAACGTTGTGGACTCCAGCCAACTTCTCGGGTAGCTCTAATCTATAGGCCATTTTCCCAATTTTCTCGATAATAGGGAATGGCCCTATGAACCTTGGCGCTAGTTTTCCTGTGGTTCCAAAACGAACAACGTTCCTTAGCGGTGATACCTTGAGAAAAACTCTGTCTCCAACTTCAAATTCAAGGTCGGTCCTTCTCTTGTCGGCGTAGGACTTCTGTCTGTCTTGGGCCGTCTTCATCCTTCTTCGTATTAAGTCTACTTTCTCTGAGGTCTCTCGGATCATATCTGGTCCAAGTATGAGCTTATCCGTGGACTCCCACCAACAAGTGGGCGACCGGCACGGTCTTCCATATAAAGCTTCGAAGGGCGCCATTCCGATGGTTGCTTGATAGCTGTTGTTGTAGGCAAATTCCACCAAAGGAAGGTTGTCTTCCCATGTCCCTCCGAAGTCAAGGACGCATAGCCTTAAGAGGTCTTCCAAAACTCTGTTCACTCTCTCTGTTTGGCCGTCGGTTTGGGGATGATAGGCTGTGCTCAAGCATAACTGCGTTCCTACTGCTTCTTGCAGACTCCGCCAAAACTCGCTGGTGAAGATGGGGTCTCGGTCACTAACAATGTTAGATGGTATTCCATGGAGTCGAATGATTTCCTTAAGGTAAAGTGATGCTAGGGATGAGGCAGTTCTTTTACTTTTGACAGGTAAAAAGTGGGCGCTTTTAGTAAGCCTATCCACTATTACCCAAATACTAGTGTTGCCTCTCCTAGACCTAGGCAGTCCATTGAGATGCTATCCCACTTCCACTGCGGGACCTCCAGAGGATGTAGTAGTCCGCCAGGCTTTTTCTGTTCCGCCTTAACCTGTTGGCACACCATACATTTAGAAACGAATTCTGCCACGTCCTTTTTCATGCCATTCCAAAAGAAAGTCCTTTTTATGTCTTTGTACATTTTATCCCCGCCTGGGTGTATCGTCATCTTGGAGTGATGTGCTTCCTCGAGAACCTTCTTTATTAAATCGTTTGTCTGTGGGACGCATAGTCTTCCGTCTCGCCTTAGCAAACCCTTATCGTCGATGGAGTATCTGTTGAGGTGACTTGAAGTCTCACCCCTAATTAGCCTATCAATTATTTCCACAAGTTGAGGGTCTTCGCGTTGTGCTGTCCCTACTGAATCCACTAAAGTTGGCCGTAGTTCGAGAGATGCTAGCAAGCCTGGTACGAAATCGGAGGAAGGCCTAAAGTCGAAGCTGGCTATAAACTCTAGGCTTTGTCTTTCAACAAACAACGGGCTTAGGGTCAATTTCTTTCGGCTCAACGCGTCTGCCACTACGTTGCCTTTGCCCGGAGTATAGGAGATTTCGAAATCGTACGAGGCAAGAAACTCCATCCATCTTTGTTGCCTCAAGTTAAGATCCTTCTGCGAGAAAAGATATTTCAACGATTTATGGTCTGTGTAAAGTTCGAACTTCTCACCTAGGAGATAGTGTCGCCAAGACTTGAGTGCAAAGACGATGGCGGCTAACTCAAGATCGTGGGTTGGGTAGTTCTTTTCGTGCACTTTCAACTGCCTCCCGCCATAAGCTACTACCCTTCCTTCTTGCATTAAGACGGCGCCTAGCCCTGTCCCACATGCATCCGTATAAACAGTGAACATCTTGCTCCCATCTGGCAGCGTCAAAATTGGGGCTGTTGTGAGAGCCTTTTTCAGTCGTTGGAAAGCAAACTCGCAATCCAAATCCCAATTGAACACTAGATTCTTCTTGGTCAATTTCGTGAGCGGAGCTGAGATTTTCGCAAAATCCCTTATAAATTTTCGATAGAAACCTGCTAGTCCTAGAAAGCTTCGGACCTCAGTTGCATTCCTTGGTGTCTTCCAATCCTGTACCGCCACTACCTTCGCAGGGTCCACCGCTAACCCTTGTTTGGATACTATGTGCCCAAGGAACCTCACCTCTTCTCTCCAAAAGTGGCATTTGGAGAATTTGGCTTTTAGTTGATGGACTCGCAAAGTTTCCATGATTGCCCTTAAGTGCTGAGCATGTTCCTCTTCACTCTTTGAGAAGATAAGGATATCATCTACGAAGACCACTACGAATTTGTTGAGGAAATCTCTAAATACCCTACTCATTAGGTCCACGAAGTAAGCAGGTGCATTTGTCAAGCCGAAAGGCATGACAAGCCATTCAAAGAAACCGTCTGGGGTTCTGAACGCCGTTTTATCGATGCTATCTTCAGCTACCCTTAGCTGATGAAAACCGGTTGCTAAATCGAGTTGGGAGAAAACAGACGCTCCTACAAGCTGGTCAAATAAATCGTCAATTCTAGGGAGAGGATGCCTATTCTTTTTCGTTAGCTTGTTGAGCTCCCTATAGTCAACACATAGACGGAGTGAACCATCCGCCTTTGTAGCGAACACCACTGGAGCGCCCCATTCTGAAATGCTCCTCCTAATGAACCCCTTTTCTAGAAGCTCTTTAATCTGTTTACTGAGCTCTTTCCTTTCTCGTGGAGCCATATGTCTAACGGGCAACGCAACGGGCTTTGCATTATCTACAAGATATATGCGGAAGTCTATTTCCCGCTTCGGAGGCAAGCCCTTCACCTCTTCAAAGACATCCGGATATTCCCGGACCACTCTAACTGATTGCAAGTTTTCAACAGAGGCATCTAGCGATTCAAGATAACTAAGCATAACCGCATACGAGGGATTACAAGAAATTTCCAAAGTATTACCGAGCTGGGTTAGGAGCCTAACAACCCTTTTCTCACAATCAAGGATGGCCCCATTACTGGATAGCCAATCCATACCCAAAATCAAACCATACCCCGAAAAGCCCAAAACAAAGGCACTACATAGAAATTCTACACTTAGGATAGAAATTTTTAATCCCACACAGATCATAGACAAATGAGCTGGGCCCCCAATTGGGTTTGAAACAATTAAGGGGTCCTCTACCATACTAGTTTTTAGGTGCAGAGATTCTACTAAAGCAGACGAGATAAAGGAGTGTGATGCGCCAGAATCAAATAGAGTTCGAACGGGGTGATCATAAAGATAAACTACACTTTCTACAGAAGTATTTATACCTCGCTGTTGCAGAGGTGGCGCTTCTAGCACATGAACCTGTGCCCCTGGGGTGGATCCAGCCCTCTGCCCCTGTCCTCGTTTCTTTGGGCAGTCCTTAGCCCTATGGCCTGTCTCACCGCAAGAAAAGCACCCACCATTCTCCTTGGCCTTCTTTTTCCGGCAGTCCTTTACTAAGTGCCCCACTTTGCCACAGAAATTACACTTCCTCTTCTCTTTGTTGCCTTTCCCGCCCTTCTTAAAGTCTGTCTTCTTGGGCTGCAAACCCTCTTTCTTCTTGCCCTTATCCTCTTCATTCAGCAATGCCATTTGCACCAATCTTTCATACGTGGCTCCCATGGGTATATGGGTCATGGCCAAACTGTGTAATGGCTCATTCAACCCTTTGACGAAACAGAGAACCTTCTTGTGCGGGGTGTTGACTAGGTCAAGCCCAAACCTAGCCAGCTCATCGAACTGATTCACATATTCTCTGACTGTCTTGTCCCCTTGTTTAAGAAATAAGAATTTTTCTAACTGCAAACTTCTTTCTGCATCTGAGAGAAATTTGGTCTCAAACCTTGCCCTAAAGTCCTCCCATGTCTCCACTGGTCTTTCAGCATTAGTGACTTCCCACCAGTAGGAAGCCTCGCCCTTCAATAGCCACACTGCCAATTGTACTTTTTGTCTATCCTCTACCTCAAAGATGATGAATAGGTCCTCAGTTTCTTTCAGCCAATTTCTAGCTGCCACGAAGGACTCAGTTCCATGGAAATCCCTTCCTCCCATAGCTTTAAAATCTTTGCATATCTTAGCAAAAGTGTTTCCCCGAGGAGGAGGTGGAGGAAAAGGTGCTGCTGCAGCTGGATGATTTCCTTCAGCTGGGGGAGGAGGAACGGTAGGACCTGGCTGAGTGGCCCTTGCTTCTAAGAACCGTCTAAACCAACCAGGTATTGGCACCCCTTCCGGCAAGTTAAGTTCTTGGGACATGCTGAAACAAAAAGGATAGATTCAAAACGAAGGATAAGAGATAGTTCCTATGGCTTTGGGGAGTGGACTTTGCCTTTTTAAAATAAAATAATATTTTTCTTTTAAAAATGCTTCTTTAAAATTCCTTTTTGAAAATAATTTTTCAAAACTTTTTATCTTATCTGGTAAACCTATGCTCTGATACCAAGTGAAACACCCCACCTCCGTTAGGGTCACTCTCAAAGGGAATGCCCTAATTTTGGTGGAGGTTTATAAGTACAAGTCACAGATATACAAGACAGATATAAGAACACATATTTGTAAACAGCGGAAGAACAACAAATTTTATTTCATAAAGTCAAATACGTGTTACAACAACATCCTTTCCAAAAACATAACATAACACTTTCATAATCTGTCTTGAGTACATTATTTTTAAAGAAGCATAAATAAAACATAGATGAACTGCAAAAGCCCCATAGTGGATTGTCCAAAGCCATAGTTCAAAACAGGAAAGTCCAAGCAATACATTTCTCTTCTTCAAGCTGGATGTTGAGGTTGGTCAAGCTGCTTTGTTCCCTCCCTGAGGACCTGGGGGGGGGGAACGGAAGAAAGAAGACGAAAGAAAAATAGAGTCAGACATAAAGCCTGAGTAAGTCTAGTACTATTTTGTCTATGAATAAAGAACTGGGTATGATAAGTAAAACAAGAAGTGGGCAAGCACAATAAACTTGGTTAAGTTGTCTAGGGTCGAATATACTATCGTACCCCATGTTAATCTCTGAACCCATATAAACTAGTTTCCAATTTGCACCCCATAATCAGGGTGATGTGATCCATTCAATGATGATCGGCTCCTACTCGCATAGTTACATGTGTCTTACGGCCCCCGATGTCTGTAGTTACCTATGCTGGTCCCACCATGGGGTGTATCAAGTCCCATAGTGGCAACCCGACACAACCTTAGAGTGCACAGGTATGCTACTGGTGTCCAGTGCCTTATTTTTCTGCGCCGGAGTGTGTGCACGCCCGCACCCCGTTAGAACCTACACTGCTACACCACCGCCGTCGCTTTGACCTCTTACAATCAGCCCAGTAATCGTGCCCCACCCTGCCTAGTTTCAGGGTATCCTGATACACCTTTTAGGGTTACTGCTGAAAAGGGTCCCCCGTTACTAGGTTTTCTATCTCTAGCCAACATGCTAAGTTGGTTAAGTGTTTTCTAACCTAACCCCCACTAGTCCGTTTAGTTTAGCATGTTCCATTTTGATTAAGTCTTTAGTTCACTTAATCCTAACAATCCTGACTCAGCCTTAATTGTCTTATTAAGGCCCTGACCTCTCACATTAGACAGGTATTGTTGTGGCTGCCTGTTGCCGGTTGGTTCCGGGCAGTCTTACGCCACAACTCAGTCTAACCTCGGGTCCTTGCTGGGCTCCATGTTTAACCTCCCACATTGGATAGGTATTGTTGTGACTACTGGACAGCCGGGCGGTTCCGGGCAGGTTTACATCACAACTCAATCCAACCTCGGGTTAAACACATCGTATGTTCTACATTTACATATTTTGTCATTCTTCTTTATTTCTTATATGTAAATATTTGCGGCCCATTATTAAGTTAATGGTGTAAAGGTTACACCAATCATGGGCCCAACCCATACTTGAATTTGGGCCCTTCTATTTTATATTTTCATTCATTAATTAATTTTAACCCAACGTTATTTTCCCCCGCTTTACACGTCCGTTTATATATATATTGGGCTTAGCCTTTTAAAGCCCAATTTAGCCATGCGAAAAGGGGAGGCTTATGGCGTGATTACATACACAAAGAGGGGAAGGTGAGCGCATGAACTTGCAATACGACGTTGGAAATACAAAATAGAAATTGGTGTACTTGCATAGTGGTAACATAGGTGACATGAATCAAAGCATGTGAACTTGCATAGGTTTAACTACAACATGAACCCATATTCTTATTTAGGCATAATGTCAAACATAAGCATGTCATAAATATTTCTAGCATAAGCATAGCATAATGTCAAACATAAGCATGGCATAAATACTTTTGGCATAAACATGGCATAATGTCAAACATAAGCATGGCATAAGTAAAGTTAAATTTTTGTTCATGGCATAAACATAAACAAGTCATGTTCATACGGTTTCTACATGTTTACAAAGGGGATACTTTGTTACAAAAGCATAGATCAACTTAATTATGGTTTAAGTCTAATCACATAACGATAGTATAAATATACTTATGCATAAATATTCCTAAGCATGGTGTTTGCTTTAAACTTGCAAAAAGGGATTTTTGAGTCTAACCTAGCCATGTCTCACATATGTCATCCTATAATTCTTTTAAACAAGATAGACTTAATCATAGATTTCAATTATGCCAAATATCATTCATAGCCTAGCCATATTCATAAGTTTTGCAAAAGCATGACTTAATACATGGATTATGGTGTCAAAATTCCAACATAGTTTCATATGAGCTATAACAACCAAACTTGTTTCAATTACTTGCAAAATGATTTATGCACAAAAATATACATCATGATAACATAATAACAAAGCCCCAAACTTGCATGAATTTCAATCAACTACATACATGTAGCTTCAACATAGATTACATAATTTGCGCAATATTCCAAACGTATATTTGCATAGAACTACCGCATGTAGTTCTTTATAATGAATAACATAATTTTGCACAAATATGAATTACTTTATTATCCCAATTCAAGCATACAAATCAATACAGTTGTTTATTCATACCAAAGTAATACTCTACTTACAATGGTTGCGGCGAATTCTCTAATTAAGAGATATGATTCCTTTGTTGAATTGATTGGCTTTAGGTTGCTTGAATTGCTTTAGGCTTTAGAACTTTCTTCCTAATTCTCTCTCTAGTTGGCGGCTACTCTTAGTCGTTCCTCAGCAACATGGCGGCTATGTTCTTAATTTGAATGAATAGATTAGGGTTTAGTCTAGGGTTGTTTATATAGAGGTTAGGAATTGATTAGGACCATTGATGTTGCTAGGTTAGATCGTAGCCATTCATTAGATAGAGAGGCCAATTAGAACTTGCCACCTAGCCCTAGTGACAAAGCAGACCATAGAAATTCGACCAAACACAGACCTGGCCAGCCAGGTTGACTGGGCTCGACCAGGTCGACACCCCTATCGACAGGGCTGTCGACAGCTCTGTCGACATGGGTAGCCCAGGTCGACAGCCCAGTCGACCTGGGTGGCCTAGGCGGGTGTTTATCCGCCCTGGCCCATTGGGCCCCATTTTCGAATTATTTTATTCTGTTTGAATTTTAAATTTAATTCAAAACTTCCGAAGGCCATATCTTCTTCATACGGACTCCGTTTTTCGAAAACTCGGACTCTATTTCGCGTATTTTTCCGAGACGAACGCAATGGCGTATCCCGTTTCCCTTGGTTCTTTGATTTCAAATTAATTATACTTTAATTTGTTAATTTCACAGTTATAGAATTTTCGGGGTGTTACAGGATGTCACGCATATAGCAGGTATTATCGAATTTAATGTGATTGGCCAGTGTAATATTTGGAGTATAATTGTATTTAATGCTTCAGACGTACACTTGCAGCCAAATGTCTCTAAGGACACACAAGTACAAATATTTGTACCCAATATGGATGGAAATAGGATGGCTGAAGGCTTGTTGTCAATTGTAGAATATTTCGCAGTGATACACTAGGGTATTTTCCACTCCATAGGATTGCACAACTCAAATCAGAAAGAAGAAGCCATAGCTGCAGCTATTTCTTTAGGTTTCCTTTCCCATGAAACCATTAAATGCACCAAATATTTTATTATTTTTCCGCTTCTTTAAATAGCCACATCCTGTTTATTTTCTTCACCCCGTTTTGCGAATCATTCTGGAGAACCATAACTTGAGACACCATTCATTTAGTAAAGCTTAAGACAGAGAACAATTCAAGTGAATAAAACTCACTCTTTTCCCTCATTTTCTTAAACTGCTCGTGACTGTTATTAATAATGCAAGTTGTGAATAATCTGGTTACGCATATATGACACCAATACACCTAACTCAGTTATGTTGATTTGAACCCCATATACCTTCACATACTAGTTAGTTAGTAAGGACTGAATAAAAATTCCACTGCTGGAACTTTGAGAACCTCTATCTTGATTTATATTAGGTAGAAGCACTCTATTTCTTTATTTTACTAACCTGCAGTTGAATTTGAATGACACTATAATTCATATTACCAGGTTAGGACAAAAGTATAAGCACTACTCTTGACTGTTAATGTTAAATACAAGTTTTGAACACCTTAGTCTGCATTTATGACAACCGAGTACTCCCCATCTTAGGATGTTTTAAACTGAACATATTATATACCTTTGCAACAGTCCGGATAGGAGAATTAAGTTAAGTTTCACCTAGTGTAAGCCATGATCTTCAGCAAATGAATCTTACTATGTTCCATCATTTTCTGGAGATACTGATAATGCCAATTTTGAGCACCTTTGTCCATGCATATATATAAATCTTATTGTATAATTTTTGGTCTAAAACACTATGTATACATCCCAACCACATCTATATAAGTTCGGATCTTGAACTTCTCATCCGCCGTTATTTTGGAACTTGATATTTTGATTTTCAACGAGAAACCGAACCTAAACTTTGAAGGAGAGTTGGTTGTTTTCCAACTTAGAACTCCTTAAAAGTATTGTTAGGTTAAAATGTTGTTCATATATATATATATATATATATATATATATATATATACACAATGTATCGTAAGAGACATGTAAAACATGAAATCTCGAATATCGTAACTGAGCGTTTCAGGTTTACTAACTTTTTTTCTCATAAAAATAGTGAATTTAGGTAGCAGTGTCATAATTTTTTGTATAGTGGTTTGAGAGATCTTCCGTGTTGATCGGAAAAAGGGAAATGACATTCACCAATCATCTGAGGGTTGTAGGTCACGAGCTTCGGTCTGGAGGAGCATGACGGAGCAAGGTACTCAGGAATAATAACCACATATTTTTCAAATGAGCAGGATTTGAGATCGAAGTGATTTTTGATTTTCTAAAGAGAGTTTTCGAACACCGAGTTTGGTGATGAATAGCGTCGTCCACACTGCGTCGAGTTCGACGGGACCAGGGGATAGGACAGTCTGTGAGTCAACGTCATAACGGTTGAGTCTGAAGTTGATCGGACCAATGTGGTGGCGGCTGTGGGAATTTATATGGGGATGGGTTTGTTTGCTTTTGGGTTCCCAGTTTTCGGGATGGAGATGTAAATTTCTGTGCAAAATCACCGGAGTGTGACTGAGAGTGAATAATGGACTGAGGAAGAAGTTAGACGTGTATGGGGTCAGTCTAGGTCGATGGCAGCGGTTGGGATAAGCGTGCATGGGTACGCTGTGGACCATGTGTTCACAGTTTTGTTTCCTGGAGCGAGAAGCTTATATGTAGAAGAAAGGTGATAACATTATTTTAGAAGGTGGGCTGCTTTTAAATTATAGGCCGCAGGCTTCTTTGTTTAACAAAAACAAATTATAAATAGAAAAGAAAGGATGCGCAGGACATACGGGAAGAGGGAGAGTTTTTCTGGAATGTGAAATAAGAAGTGGAATCAAAGAAGGGCGAGGCAACAAATTTTCAAAAGGGAAATGAGTTTTGGTTATGGGTCGTAGCCCAGTTTTTAAATAAAAAAATAGAAATAAAAAAGAGAAGAGAGGATGGTGCACGTATGAGTAGAAGGTGAAGCCTTAAATAGGAATAGGTATATGATGGATAGTAATGGCATAGTGTAGTAAACCCAATGATTTGTTTTAGATCTCAAAATCTTATAACTCAAATTATTATTATTTTGAGAACAAATATATACATATAAGTGTATTAATAAATTATATTAAATTACATGGTAAAGTAAGTTTAGCATAAAAACCATAAAACTGATTTGCAGTTGTAATTCTTCATCGACAGAGGTGTATGCAAGTATTAATCTATGTTAAGGATATTTAAATCATTCTTTTAAATAAATTTTAAGTGATTAAGGAATGAAATTTATTCGAACTATTATATAGATAATTGTTTAAATCCATTGTGAAAAATATAATCAACGTTATTTTTGGAAGGCAAATAACGATCGATATTTAATTCAAATGTTTAGATTAAACATTGAAGTGCCTTTTATTGACTTTTGTCGATAACGCTTTCAAATCCAAATATGATTTCAAAAATCAAAGTCAAACAACATTTTAACTCGTTGAATATAATATATTTCCCTTTAAGTATCACTTGATCCTAAAAGATATTAACGTTAATCGTCTCGAAGGGTCAGGAATCTATATTCCACTTCGATACGATTTATACGAGTTAGAGATTATTCAAGATAGTAGAAGATGGAGTTATGCAAGAGCTATACTATAAATCCTAGGTAGAAATTTGCTAAGATGGATTTACAGAATAGTGTCTTCGGTTTTTCCAATCCAAGGACAACTAGTATGGATGAAAGTCTAACAGAGTATGCCTAACCAATCACGTACGTTGATCTCTTTAAACGTATTTATTGGTGGCAGAGAAATTCGTTTCTCTTAGCTTTGTACCCATAATATTTTTGGGGAAGTCAATAAGTGATTGGCAGATTTTGATGATGTGGCATTCAAAGTAAACTAAAACAGATATTTCTGACAGTAAGTATAACCTCAGGCCTCTACAACTGGGAAATGGTATAAAATTGGGTAGGTCGAATGGCTATGTAGGTCGCACCCATAAAAAGGGTATATCATTACCTGATCTGGAGAAATCAAATGCCTTTGGTTGTTCCTTTATTTATATGCTATCGGTTCAGTTGGCTGGCCTCCAACTGTGGTGGTGATATATTCGGTACTCTCAAGTAAAGTGAGGGGTTGGGCCGGTCATGTTTAGCTAGTTTGCAAAATGTTCTTGTTGAGCCCCAATGTATTCATTTTCGGAGATGCATTGTCCGAAGGTTGTCCAATAACCTTGCCATAGTTGGAAATCCATTATCCAATAAGCACTCGCGTTTTTGTTTGTATACTATATATGTGGAGCGTGAGATGTAAGCGTTCCGTTAGATTCTAATTTACTTTGAAAATCCTAGACACTATCATAATATAAGTATATTATTGTTTTAAAAGTGTTTTGAGTTATTGTAAGATAAAAACCATACGTATTTATGTGTGGATCGGTCTTACGATTATTCTTTCTTTCAAAAAGATTTTTCTTAAAATTAAATCATTTAATTAGAGTTTACTCACACCAGTCCCCTAACTGACCCAGAGTTTATTTTCTGCATTTTCCCTAAACTCTTGGGTACTCATAACACTTGTTATGAGTAGACTAGTGATCCAGGTTTGACTAAAACTTTTGAAATAAGCTAGATGGCATGGTTCTGCACTAAATAATGTCTATGTATAATTATGAAGTGTGCAACTTGCGTACTATATCCTTGTATAATTATGAAGTCTGCAAGCTAGTTTATTATATCACTGTATAATTAGTAAGTCTGTAAGATATGATGGGTGTGTATCTATCTGAGTTATGACTCAGATGTAGTATGACTTTATTGTATACTATTATCTGCTATTATGTTTTGTTTAAATTCCGATGTGAGATTCTGATGTGTTTTTCTTAGTTCTATTTCTATATATTTCTTATTCTTTAATAATGGCACGACTTCCGAAGTCATCGAAAAGTCGGTTCGTTACAGTCTTTATCCCTTTCAGTGCAGCATGCATTGAATTAAATGAAAAGGAAAAAGCTTTAAATGCTAGCGCGGATCTTGAAGTCACTGAACAAGAAAATAGTAGTGACTGTGGTCAAAATGCTAGTGTGGTAATTGAAAAGTTCGATCGTGGCAATAAAAGTTGGGCTGTAACTATTGGCAAAAATATGGTCACTCTGACCAAATCATCCATCCCTTCTAATAAACCTGGATTTTTTAACAAATCCCCCTCAACTCCTAGAAAAGACATCAATCTACCCGCTACCTTCAAGACCCTGATTTTGGATGGAATTTCTGATGTCGTCAAATCCACCGTTGCAAAACAAGGCAATATTAAGAAGGTAAAGCCAACCGACCCTTATGCTCATATTCCTGCTCCACCAGGTTGTAAAGCTCCCCTTGGATAGATAACAACGAATCATCGACACACTCTCCCATCTCTGCTACGCATCTGGGATACATCACGCGAAGTAAGAAGTGTGTAACGGCTGTAGGTAGCCTATTTGACAATGATTGATAGGTAAGCAAATGGCTACTTCATCACTTGGTTTGTGCAACATGAAAGCGCAAAATGACAAGATGTTATGTTAGATCTTTCTGGTGTTTTATATTATTCGTATTATGTATTACAATATATATTTCTCTTTGCATGGTCTCTCATCCCTGTATGGAAGAAGACAATGTTAGTTGTTAAGTAAGTTGCTTAACACCTATACCTTCCCTTTTATTTGTTAATAACACAACATTATGGAGCACTATAAAAACCGACCAACCTTGCCCAAAAAAAGAATTATCATGTAAAAATGACTCTAATAGTGAACAAAAAATGATATCGTAATCGTTTATATTTAAGCTGATACTATAAGCATGCAAAAATCAATACCTTAATATGTAATACTTGAAATTGATACTAATATCACTCACAAACTGATATTAAAATTTTACATGGCTGAAACTAAAGCTAATCATACTGAAAACTGATACCAAACAATAAATGTTTCTGAGTAAGTTGATCAACATAGAAAACCTCACCATTAATTCTTGTACGATCTTTATATTCTTAACGCATAATAACTAGCTAGAAGTAGTATTACATAACCAAGTTTGATTACAAAGAAAAAATCAATTAACATACTAATACATGCTAAATCAATATAGATATATGAACAAGTTTAGGTACATGAAATTGTCCAAAAACAAATACAACTAAATATAAATGTCAATAAGTTCATATTTTTTTAGAACCACAACATTTACGCTTATTGTGACTATATTGCTTGCATACACCACATCCGTTTTGCATATTTTGAAAACACGAAAATCATCCTTTTCATTTATGAGAAAATTAATCCAAGTATCAAAAAGTTTATCTTTTATGAAATTCATAGCAGCAACACCATCAATTTCACAGAATTAAGAATGTACTTCTTCAAATATATATATATTAGCAGCAACACCATTTCCACTTATTCACATTTTTAAGAGAAACTATAACCATAGCTAAAGGTGAAAAAATGCAAATAATAATTAAAAAAAATGTTAGAACAATACTTAATTAAGTGTTAACACAAAAACTAATACCTAAAAAATTTATGTTAATAACTCAAAAGTGATACATAAAAACTGATAACTAAATTTTGATACCAACCAAACTGTAAAACTAATACCTAAAATCTGATGTCGAGACAAAAATTATTAAAATGAGTGTTTGGTGCTAACATACTTCAAGAGATGTTTGATGGTCACCAAATGGATCAAGAAATATAATGATCTATCCGTTTTCCCTTAGTAATTATTGGTGGAGGCAATAGCAACAAAAATATAAGGTCCGACCGATTCTTGTTTTCATCTTTAATGCGTCGGAGCAGTTAATCTTTCTATAAATGAAGTTTCTTTAATGTGTTGACCATCGTATCAACTTCCAATCATGTCCTACGGGTTAAAATTGATATCTATAACTACTACAGCTCATTTTGAACTTATTTTTAGGTTCATCGTGATTTCATGGATTCGAGATTGACGGTGGTTGGAAGATTCATTGGAAAATGTTGTGTTGAACGGAACTGGTGGTGTATAATTTTGTGATCAGATGAGGAAGAATAGAGTTGCTAAAGATATCGGAGAAGAAGAAGAAAATGAACGTGGTAATTTGGTTTAACACTTTGTTCTATATAATAAAATTTTAACAAGCTGTCCTTGTGGATAAAACATCATCTAACATGTCCTTATGAATAGGTTCCTAAAAAGAAATACAAACATAGACAAACAGTATAATTCCATCTGACAAGAACATGCAGGCGGGAAGGAAAAGAAGAATTCTTCATAGCCAAGTATACATTCCTATAATCCTATATATTTCCTTGTATAATTCCATCCTTAACTTATGCAGACTTTTGAAAAAACTGTTATTTCTTTCTTTCCGTAGAATGGTCTAAAAACTTTATCCACAGTTAAGAGCTGATATGAATCAAAATTTTGTAATTTTTTTTAAAAAAATCTTGCTATCCCAATTTGAATTATCAAAACTACCTTCGAGATAATCTTTTTTCCTAGAAAGACTGATTGAACGATATGTGTAGGTTATATTCTTGTCTACATCTGTAGAGAATGTATTGGGTGCTAATATTCATACCTTGAATAACCTGATTTCATCGAGTGTTTAAAGCTTTTCTAATTACTTTTCATAACATGAACTTTAGATTTTTAGTGGTATTCTGTTCCATACTCTCTTGAACCGGGGATAAGTCGGGTTATCATCCATAAGTAAGAAGGCTTTATGTATATAGGATATACAATGGTCCTTCATAACATCCATCCATCTATAAGCATCTTGATGTTGAAAAACATAATCTGTATTATTATATTTAACCATTTCTTACGTACAATACAGTTTTAGCATTGAAATAAATGCCAATTTAAATGATCTGGTCACGAGGAAGCAGTTTACTAAAGAACGTGCCTTTCTCAATCCAAGGAACATATCAAAATTTCTTTCTACTCGAATGTACAATAACAACTTTTATATGTGGCAACAAAATTTCCTTATCTTTAACATAAGCTTTCATACCCAGCTGTGAATAGGTTTAGGTACCACCAAGGCACCAACTAGATATTATTATCGTTCTTCAGGCCATGTGTAATGGTTTATGAAACCCATAGAGTTTTCCTTTTATATATTATAAGCAATCAAATTGTTTTGAGAAAGCCATGTAATTTCGTATTCTTATATTAAATTAATGATACCTAGCTAGACCCCATTTTTCTTGGGTAATTCAGTTTTATAGAAGGAGGTAGGAGAGTTGCATGCAGTTTTTATCTTAGCAATTAGTTTATTAGGCAAATAAACATATCTATACCAGTAAATAATCATCAACGGTATCAAGGAATTAATGGCCATTGGACGCCCAGGTTGAGACTAGAATCAGTTCTACCATGTCTTAAGCACTTGAGAAATTTTTTCATCTGACGAAATGCACTGATTAAAAGATATTCTCTTCGATGCCAACTGCGTGCAAAGATAGATATGTTTTTGGGAAAAGGGCTCATCTGAGTTTTATGAAGACATTGCAATTTACAATTATCTTATATACCACCAAAATAAAATATGGGATTTATGACAGTTTATACCCATTTTGGTAAACTTGGAAAATTTATGCAGTGAATCCATAATACTAGATATGGATTCATCAGGTGGTTTTGAGAAAATCACTTAGTCATCAGCAAATGCCAAGGAGGTTAATAGAGGAACTTTACACTTTGGATGCAAGAGAATTTATTTTTCCATACATGGAGATCAAATTCCTGAGTTAGTTTTTTTTTCTTGAATAAGATGGTACATAATTACATAAGATCAAGAAACGATGGTACAAAGTCTATGGAGAGAAGGCAATAATAAATGTACAAATAAAACAAATTATACACACAAAAGAAAACTAGACTAGAGATAAGAATAAGATATGTTGCCTTTATTTGGTATTGCATTGATTACCGTTTTTATTTGTTATTGTATTGATTTGGATCTATATTTGGTATAGAATTATTTATTATAATTGACCCAAATATATGCTCTAGAATATTCTTATTTAGAATGCTCTTTTAGACAAGCATAAACCTTGTATAAATAGAGGCAAGGTTTAGCATTGTAAATCAAACATCTTTTGTAATATCTATCAAGTAATTAATATGTAGCCTTCTAATTGTTTTACCGTTTAATCTCTCTCTCCTCTCTTGTTCAAATGCTAACATGGTTTCAGAGCTAGGTGAAAGAGAGGGGATAGAATAGAATAAAAAAAAATCTTTATGGATAGTCATTTGGCTTGACTGGAGGCGCGAAGGCAGTGGTCAACGATTTATTTTTTTCAAGATCTACTTTTTGGGTTTTATGATTTATCTTAGGGATTTCGCCTTGATGATTTTTGTCTAAATTTTGGTGGAGCTCCTCTATGTCCTAGTGGTTTGTGTGTTGCCATATGTTTTCCTCCACTGCTAAGCTATCTAATTTGAGGTAAAGTCGGCTTCTTGCTCTCGGGGGTTTGGTTCTTGTGAGATATACCAGGTTTTCGTCCAAGTCATTTAGCTGGTTGATGTGCTAGTAAGGTAATGAAGTTTTCTTTGCTTTTTTTGGTGATTCTTCCATGTGATGATTATGTGTTTCGTGTGTTACGTAAGGTTTCTACTGTGATGTATTGTTTTTAATGGTTTTGGATACCAAAAGTTTGGAATGTTTTAGCTGAAAAAAAAGAGGTTGATTTGATGACGGAAGTTGGCATGTTTTCAAAGCAGAAGGAGGCAAAGATTGTGAAGCAGTTGGTCAGCTATAACGACCCGCATTCTACGCATCGAAGGATCGTAGAATATTTCTTTCTTTCACGTATGAAGTCGTATGGTCATGTAACTTTGGGAGACGACTATTGGGGTCATTTCCCATGTTCATGATTTTTGCCAATTTTAAATGACCGTTCTACCCCTAGATGATCTTGTTTTGGCCATAACTTTTGATTGGTAAGGAATTTTGACCTGAAACCACTTCCATTAGATCCGGATGATGGTTTATGTTTCCGTAGAGTGGTCATACGTGAAAACCGGACTTACCGTTTGGGAGATATGGTTGAATTAAGGTTTAGAAGGGGAAAAACAGCTTAACTGGGCTTAATTGGGTAATTAACAGCTAGGCCCAGTGGGGGATTTCGGGATTTGGGGTATTTAAGGACTGTTAGGGTTAGGAATTTCGATTTTTAATCATTTTCCAGCCATCACATACATTATACAAACCCTAACAATGGCCTCCAACATCTGGAATCACCTCTAATCACTTTCTAATCAAGTATTAGCCTAATCTTCACCAAATTAAGGAGAAATAGCACCAAATCAGAGTTGGAGCTGCTGTATTGCATAGAAATTCAACTCAAATCAGATATAGTTTCAGTTCTAAAGTTTTACTTATGGAAAAGGTGAGTGATTAGCATTGTTTTTATACTAATTACAGTCAGTTAGGGTGATTGTTAATTAACGAAATTATGCATGTTAAAAAACTAAAAAAAATGTTTAGGAATTCTAAAATATTATTTTAGGGCTTTGATAGAAATTTGGGCTAATTCAGATAAGTTTTGCTAATCCTATCATTAGTTATGCTTAAACATGATTAAAGGGAAAAATGGGTTTTTGGGTATGTTTGATCCATTTCAACACATTAGATCGTTGTTTAGGTGTTTATGGTTAATTATATATGTTGCTATGACTGTATGGTATGCTTTGTGATTGATTAGAAGAGCTAGAATGGTTGAAAACGCCGTCGTACGGCGTAAAGCAGTCATTGGAAAAGTTGCAGGAAATGTGCAGAGTTTTGGACCAGATCGGATCGGGTATGTGGCTCTGATCGGATAAAGGAACTGGGCAAGGGGATTTGATTCGGATCCGAAGTTGGCACTAGAGGAGGCTTGGCAAGTAGGAAGGCCACTCATATTGAGTTGGGGTTGGGATCGGACTGAAGCTTGGCGTGGGGATCAGATCGGACTAGAGCTAGGGGACGTGATCGGATGAGGCGAGAGTAGCTGGAGTATTCGAACCGAACTGAATGGAAGGTGGCAACCCGAACCCGATGGAGACTACTGAACCGACCTGAAGTGGAACACCAGACCGAACGGGAAGCCTAGGGGCGATGTATTCGAATCGTACTGACTGAAGCAAGCCGAACCGAACCACATCTAGAGGCCGAACCGAACCGGATTGGAGCTGCGATTACGCGATGACTCTTCTGAAGACCAACTCCAATTCGACCAAAACCCAAGATGCAAAGAAAGTCCAAATGGGAGGTTATTACTCAGGATCCAAATGGGAACAATGGGTTAACTTCATGATTGGACTTTGTTGTGGGACGTGTGCAAAGGGGTTATCGACGTCTACAGCTTTGATTCACCACCAAGACGGATGTTAGGCTGCGTATCAGTGCAGTGGGGTAGTTATTACTCCATGGGGCAGAGTGATCGTAGCATGGCTATGAGCCAGTGCAGTGGAGTCATCATTACTTCATGGGGCAGAGTGAACATAGCAAGGATTAGTGGTTATGGATCAGTGCAGTGGAGTCGTCATGAATCCATGGGGCAAAGTGATCGTAGCAAGGATATAGGTGATCAAAGCGGTGGATATCGTATGCTTTACACACTCAAGGAGAGATGTGAGGATGGTTGCTATGATTGACTGTTTGCCATCATTATGACATGCACATCCCTTCCTCCGTATCTTTACACCATATGTTAGTGTCACCTTAGAGTATTGTACATCTTGTTGTGCTAACTCTTTGGTTGCAGGTCCAGGTTCAGGTACGGTTTAGTATACCTGTTATTGTTCTGTTTTGCTGCTTATCACTCATATCAGACTATTGTCTGACCCAGAGTTTTATGTCTCTTCTTATTACTCTGGGTGCTCTTAAACGGGCAGACTAGAGACAGGTTAGCTGGTTGTGCACGAGTAGCTGTCCAGAGACGAGCAGGAGGCTTACACGTACTATTCTATATATATGCTCCCTGTGTCACTGCTGTTCACTCCTTTGGGCATTAGTAGTGTACCTTTCCTTTAATTTGCTTTAGAGACATTTTTAAAAGTTGTAATAAAGATGATGTGTAATATAAGCTGTATTTGGATTTTCCGCTGCTATGATGGTTTAGTTTTCAGCCTATGCACTGTCTCGCCTGTTTTATGTCAAGTATGCTATTATTATATTTTATTCCATGCACTGTGAGACATTCTACAGGATCCTTGCTAGTTCAAATTCCCTTCTTCCCATTCTTTGGCGACCGTCCCATGCTGGTTTGACATTGGCGCAACGCACTTTCATTGGAAATGTCGGCTGATGCGGGGCGGTTCATCACATTTGGTATCAGAGCACTAGGTTGCGTAGTTAACCTAAGGAAGACACCAGAGAGAGACAGTACATATATGAGAGCGCGTATTTGTGATATTTTGGTTTTCAAAAACTATATATATATATAAACTATTAGTATATTTAAGGATGAAGTCGCATTGCACTGGCACCACTGAAGAGATGGTTAATCATTTTCTCCTTACAGATTGAACGATGAGCCGATATATAAGGGTTACTAGTAGAGGAGCAAATAATGGGAATGCTCCTGATATGAGGACGATGTTCACTGACTTCATGAGAGAGATGCTTAGAAATGCGCAAGGAGCAGCTCCTAATGCTGCAAATGGTGGTGGTGCAGTGGTGCAGGTGCCTAGAGCCGAATTCGCCAAGCTTTGCAAGGATTCACTAATCTTGGTGGGAAGCCATTCCACTGAATGGAATCAGCTAAAATGTTCAGGATTGGCTTGATAGCTGTGAGCGCATCTTCGAAGACTTGGGTATTGAGGATGCGATGAAGAGAAAGCTCTCATCCCGTCAGCTGCAAGGACGGGCGATGAATTGGAGGAATGCTATTAAGGTAGCTACTCTAGAGGATCAAGTTACTTGGGATCAGTTTAAAGCCCGATTCAGTGATAAGTTTTTCCCAACTGCTTAGAAATCAGAATTGTTTAGGAAATTTCTGGAGCTTAAGCAGAATGGTAGAGTAGTCTCGGAGTACATTGCTGAGTTCGATACCTTATCAAAGTATGGATTATCTCTCATTGACACTCCCGATAAGAAGAACAAGAAGTTTATAATAGGCTTAGATCAGTACTTGGGGGAAAGGCTTATAAACCATATCGATGAGATGTTTGAATCGACTGTAGGGAAAGCATTGAGGTCAGAGAGCCTTTATCCTAAACCCAAGACTGAAGTCGCTGTCGCATCTACAGGGGGGCCAAAGCCGCAAGCAAGCGGTGGAGGCAAAAATAATTCTCAGAATAAAAGGAAGCAGAGTCAGAATCAAGCTAAGGATGGTCACAAAAAGAGCAAGAAATATGTTGAGTGCTTTAGCTGTGCCCAGAAGGGCCAATATGCTAAAGAATGTCGAGCATAGCCAGCGGACAGGAAGTGCTTCAACTGTGGCCAAGTGGGACATCACAAGAATAAGTGTCCGCAACCCCCTAAGGAGAAGCATATTGTGAAAGCATATGCTCTTAATGTTGTTCTTTCTTCGCAGAATGCCCCAACCACGGCGGAGAAAGGAAAGAATGTCATCATTCAACGTATGCTTTCAGTTTATGATGTTCCTGTTCGAGTATTGTTTGATACCGGCGCTTCCCGTTCCTTCATATCTATTGACCTAGTAAATAGGTTGGGATTGGAACCCGAGATAGTCGATAGACCTTTAGCGGTGACAAACCCGATTGGTGGTTCGACTAGCTTTTGTATGATTTGTCGTAATGTGTTCTTATCGAGTCATGGATGCATGTTTGTTTTGGGCTTTACTGGGTCTGGCATTATTTTGGGAGTCGATTGGCACCAAAGGTACGGGGTGCTAGTAGACTGTGAGGGCTTTTTGGTGACAGCTAGAGCAGATGATGGGCGGAGGGTAGTGTTTGATGGTCTACCTAGTGATGGGGTAATGGATAGTTTTCTAAATTCCCTCAACATCCAGCATGATGAATTGCCAGATGTGTCCGTGGCTGGCCAGTATCCGGATGTCGTCGAGGAAGTGACCGGACATCCACCACACCCAGAGATTGAATTTTGTATTGATTTAGTAAAAGATGACAGGCCTATAATGATGCCACTTCGTCGTATGGCACCAAGGGAGCAGCGAGAGCTCGAGGAGCAACTAAGCGATCTTTTGAAGAAGGGATTTATCAGAAGAAGTGTTTCTGAGTGGGGAGCACCAGTTGTGTTTGCTACCAAGGCGGATGGTTCTCTTCGATTGCGTGTGGACTATCGTGAGTTGAATAAGGCGATGAGGAAGAATAAGTATCCTCCACCAAGGATAGATGATTTGTTTGATCAGTTGAGTGACGCGAGAGTGTTCTCCCAGTTGGATCTCGCGATAGGTTTTCATCAACTTAGGGTGGAAGCTGAGAGTATAGCTAAAACGACCTTTTGGACGTCTTTTGGATTCTATGAGTGGTTGGTCATGCCATTCGGGTTGACCAATGCACCGACATATTTTGTGGATCTTATGAATAGGGTATTCAAAGATCAGTTGAATAAGTTTGTTATTGTGTTCGTAGACGATATCTTGGTTTATTCGAGGATAGAGGAAGAACACAAGGAACATCTGAGGATAGTAATGGAGGTGTTGAGAAAACACCAATTGAAAGAAAAGTTTTCTAAGTGTCACTTCTGGAGGAAGGCAGTGAGATTCTTAGGCCATGTTGTTTCAGATAATGGTATTGCAGTGGATCCTGCGAAGGTGGCTACGGTACAAGATTGGTCTATGCCCAAGAATGCAACAGACGTAAGAAGTTTCTTGGGATTGGCTGGATATTATCGTATGTTTATCCAAGACTTCTCCAAGATAGCAGCACCATTGACTCAGTTGACCAAGAAGAATCAAGCTTTCGTCTGGGACGAAAAGTACGAGAATGCATTCAAGAGTCTAAAGGAAAAGTTGACATGTGCACCAGTGTTAGTCATTCTTAAAGGGAATGAAGAGATGAAAGTACACACAGATGCTTGTGGTACCAGATTAGGTGTTGTATTGATGCAAGGAGGTAGGGTTGTAGCTTATGCTAGTCGGAAACTAAAATCGCATGAGAAAAGATATCCTACCCATGATTTGGAATTGGCAGCGATCGTTCTCACATTGAAAATGTGGAGACATTATCTCTTGGGAGAAAGATTCGAGTTGTTTACCGATCATAAATCATTAAAGTATCTTTTCTCTCAGAAGGATCTAAATCTCCGACAACAGAGATGGTTAGAATTCTTGGCTTCCTACGATTTCGATATCGCATATACAACAGGAAAGGGAAATGCGGTAGCTGATGCATTAAGTAGAAGAGATGCCAGTTAAGGGGCTATGTTTCTAGAATGGAAGTAACTGGAGTACATCGCTGGGTATCATTATTTCAGACCAAAGTGCGAATTGGATCCAGAAGTGTTAGCAAATTTGACGATCAGACCCACTTTGATTAAGCGGATTGGTTCCATTCAGAGAGACGATCCTAACCTATTGGAAATCATCTCCAAGTTAGAGATGAGTATCGATGAGGGGATGAACAAGTATGGGCTTGATCGAGATGGATGGCTTAGAAAGAATGGAAGACTAGTTGTGCCAAATGTTAGTGAATTGAGAGATGAAGTGCTTAGAGAATGTCATCACTCAAAATTAACTATACATCGCGGTGGTAACAAAATGTATCAAGACATGAAGCAGACCTACTACTGGGAAGGAATGAAAAGAGACGTTGGGAAGTATATATCCAAATGCATGAACTGCCAGTTGGTTAAAGCTGAGCAAAAGAAACCTAGTGGTTTGTTACAACCATTAGAAGTTCTAAAATGGAAATGGGAACAAGTCTCAATGGATTTCATTGATGAGTTACCAAGGACTAGATCAGGCCATGATAGCATTTGGGTGATTGTCGATAGACTAACCAAGAGTTCAAGGTTTATACCCATCAAGTCGAATAGAACAATAGCTAAGTTAGCAGAACTATATATGAAGTGGGTAGTGAGATTTCATGGAGTACCCAAAGGCATTGTGAGAGACCGAGATCCATTGTTCACTAGTGGATTTTGGAAGAGCTTACAAGAGGCGATAGGATCATAATTACATCTCAGTACCGCGTATCATCCTCAAACTGACGGTCAGACGGAGAGGGTGAATCGAGTATTAGAAGATCTCTTGAGAGCTTGCATATTGGATTTTGGTGGATCATGGGATGACCATTTGCATCTAGTAGAGTTTGCATATAATTATAGTTACCAGTCCAGTATTACTATGGCTCCATTGGAAGCTTTGTACGGAAGACAGTGCAACTCACCGTCATGTTGGTTAGAAACTGGTGAGAAGTTTGTGCTTGGACCAGATGTGAGAAGAGAAACCTCAAACAAGATTAAGATCATCTGACAACGAATGAAGGCTGCCCAAGATAGGTAGAAGAGTTATGCTGATAAGAGGAGAAGATTTAAAATTCTCCATTGGTGACTTGGTTTTTGTCAAGATTTCTCCATAAAGGAGCGTGATACGATTTTGTAGGAGAGGGAAGTTAACACCAAGATTTGTTGGTCCATTCCCAGTTCTCGAGCAAGTTGGGAATTTGGCATATAAAGTTGAATTACCAAAGAAGATGGCAGGGGTTCATAACGTATTTCATGTGTAACACCCCGAATTTTAGTTAATACTAAAATTCACTAATTACAGAATAAATAATCTCAGATGTGGGAATTAGGGGAAACGGGCTGCGTCATTGCGTTCGTCTCGGAAAAATACGCGAAATAGAGTCCGAGTTTGCGTAAAACGGGTACCGTATGAAAGAGATATGGACGAACGAAGTTAGGCAGAAAAACCAGAAACGGGCCAGAAATGCACTGGCGCACTTGTGAAGTGCGCCAGAACAAAGATGCACTGGCGCACTTGTGAAGTGCGCCAGTACAAAGATACACTGGCGCACCTGTGAAGTGCGCCCGTGCCGAGCCAAGAAACCTGCACAGTTTCTAGTGAGTTCTGTGGTTGGGTGCACCAGTTTGGGGTTTGGGCTTGGTCTTAGGGCTAGTTTCTGGAAGTTGTCGAAATCTAAGGGTCCTAATCTAATTTAGGGTTAATCTAAGGGCCTAAAACACTCACCTAATCTATAAATACACCCTAAACCTACCCTAATTCATACTAAAAATAGTAATGATGGCCTCATGCCGCCAAATTAAATCCTAGAGAGAGCCTCCACTAATTTATGAAGGAAGTTGCAAGCTAATCAACCTCTAATCATCACCATCTTCATAGTTAGCAACTAATTCCACTTCATAAGCTTGCTAATCTTGGTTTTGGTGAGTTTCTATCACTTTAACATCAATTGTTAAAGTAAGTAGATTGGGTATAATGAGACTTATGGTCTTAAATGCGGATTAGTGAGTTTGAATCATTTCTAATGATATGTTACTCTATGTTTTTCTATGTTTACGCATAATTAATAAGTGAGTTTATGCATGTTTGATAAGTTGGTTTATGCATGTTTAACAAGTGGGTTTATGCATATTTAACAAGTGGATTTATGCATGTTTAACAATGTGAGATATGCAAGTTCATATGCTAGTTATGTATATGCCTAAATGCAAGTTTAATGTGATATGCAAGTTATGCATGCTTATGCAAGTATATGGATGCTTATGCAAGTTATGTATATGCTTAAATGCAAGTTTAATGTGATATGCAAGTTATGCATGCTTATGCAAGTATGTGAATGCTTATGCAAGTATGTGAATGCTTATGCAAGTATGTGAATGCTTATGCAAGTTATGTGTATGCTTAAATGCATGTTTAACATGTTATGCAAGTTATGAGAATGCCTATATGCAAGTTCAACATGTTATGCAAGATATGTGTATGATAATATGCAAGCTCATATGCAACATGTTATGCAAATCATGTGTATAATAATATGCAAGTTTGGGTTATATGTAGTTGGGTTAATATATGCTCATATATGCAAGTTGACATCCTCTTAACCCATGACAAAGTTGTATGCTAAACCCATGATATTTGTGATGATCTTCCCCTTATTTATGTCATGAAATGAGAACGATTTACGTGGGGAACGATGGGGTTGGTAAATATGTTAATAAAAATATGATTGGGTATGATTAAGCATACCATAAAAATAAATTACCATAAGTGGGAATTTACCTATTGAGTTAGGTCTACCCCATGGGAATTTACCTATTGAGTTAGGTCTACCCATGTTATGGAAAATTTGATATTAATTAGGGATAATTAATATGGGGGTGATTAATTAGGTGTAATTAATCGACTAAGACACGAGGTTGGACTCATTTGTAGTGTAAAACTGCCCGGACCCAACCGGCTTAACCAGTTGCTACAAATGTCAGCCCAATGTGAGAGGTCTTAGCCATAAATTAAATACGTGATTAAGGTAAAGGCACGAGGTTAGACTCTGTTATGACGTAAGACTGCCCGGACCCTACCGGCTTAACCAGGCGGTCATAACAGCCAGTCTAATGTGGGAGGTCTTTATGGAAGATCACGGTCTTAATTAATTAAGAAACACTTAACCATATTAGCATGTAGTGGGACATGAGGGGTTAAGTGGGTGCCTTGGGTGGCATGTGGAATCTAGTGGGTTGCCTTGGGTGGCAATAGAAAATACGATTAGAATACTTAACCAAGTGGAAACATGTAATTAAATATGATTAAAGGGTTAAGTGGGATACACTAGATATGTGACAAGCTTAGGTGGGTAGCTTGTGGGGGCCCATTTCAACCAATATCCCAAACGTATCTTTGTGGGCTCGACCCATGTTGAGTGACGGGACACGCATATTGGGCTTGATTATAAGAGGCCAAAACGGGTTAGCGGTGGCAACGCAAGTCCAACGGGTTTCATATGCGTGTGTGGGCCCGGGCTGGTAGATAAGCCGTTGTTGCATCGTGTAGATATAAAGCCGTGCACCGTTGATATTATCAGGTGGCCACTTTAGGGGAGTGATACACCCCACTGTGGGACCAGCACGGGTATCTACGGTAGGGAGCCGATCGATGGGGAGTAGTGGGTACACCTAATGAAGATAGGGGCAGACGGCACCTATGTAGGGGTACACGAAACTACTGGGTAAGAATTACTGAGTACACCTAGTGGAGATAGGGGCAGACGGCACCTATGTAGTGGGCTAGGGGTACAGGAAACTACTGGGGAAATTTTCTAAGTCCTTGGAAGGGATCAACCTTTAAGTAGGAATGACTGGTGTGGTGCAGTTAGTAATTATCCTTGGGTGGGTAGATGCGTCCTTACGGTTATCTTAGTTTATCCTAAGCCTACCAAGCTGCTTAGTGTAGCCATTCATCCCCAGATATTACCGTAGGTCAAGTTTATGTCTTCTCTGGTTACTTTAAGGGTTGTATTGTTAAAGTTATAGGACTCACTCAGACTTATGTCTGACCCCGTTGTTTTTATTTTTTTTCCAACCCTCAGGTCCTACGGTGGATCCTAGCGGTAGTAGAGCTTGATCGGATTGCTGTTCCAGTCTTTAGGAGCTTGGGTAGATGTAAAGCTCCAGTTATCCAGTTATCTTTTCTTTTGTTCTGGCTATTGTATGAGAGAGTGGGATTATGTACTTCTTTATTTTGATGGATATTGTACTTGACTTTTATCGTGGTTTTATGATGTAACCAGACATGTTTATTTCCGCTGTTATGAGATGATGTTTTAAAATTTCAAGTACTATTTATATCTGTCTTGTTGTAATTTTTCTGTTCTATATTCACTAAAATACTCCACCGATGCTATGGCATTCCCTTAGTGAGTGACCATAGCGGGCGTGGGGTGTTACACGTGGTATCAGAGCAAAGGTTACCGGAACAGATAAAATTTTTAGAAAACTATTTTTATAAAAACATTTTTGGAAGAGATATTTTCAAAAACATGTCTTTAAAGAGAAAGGTTTTTGAAGGAAAAGCATAATCCCCAATAGCCATATCTATATCCTTCGAATTCTCCGTTTTGAATCTCTCCTTTTTCGTCTCAGCATGGTCGAGAATCTTAACTTTCCGGAGGGTGTGACGGTACCAGCATGGTATAGGAGATTGATGGAGGCTAGGGCCACCACTGCGGGTCCAGCAAATGTTCCTCCACCAACCGTAGCACCCGATCTTCCTCCTCCCCCTCCTCCTCGCACGGATACTTTTGCTAAGACTTGCAAGGAATTTAAAGCTATGGGAGGGAAACCTTTTCAAGGATCTGAAACTTTTGTGGAGGCTAGAGATTGGCTTAAGGAGGTGGAAGAGTTGATGGATATCTTTGATATGGAAGAAGGGAAGAAAGTCAAGTTGGCTGCTTGGTTAATGAAGGGAGAGGCCTCATTCTGGTGGGAGGTCACTAATGGAGAACGCCCCGTTGACTCTTGGGCGGATTTTAGGCAAAGATTTGTGGCCAAGTTTCTCTCAAGGGCGGAGGAAAACTTGTAAATGGAAAGATTCTTGACTCTAAAGCAAGGAAATCTCTCGGTGAAGGAATATGTCAACAAGTTTAATCAATTGGCATGGTTTGGCCTAGATATGGTGAATACACCGGAGAAGAAGGCTTTGAGGTTCGTGAAAGGCTTGAATGAACCAATGCATGGGTTGGCTATGACTCATATCCCTATGGGGGCCACCTTTGAGAAGCTAGTTGACATGGCACTCATGTATGAAGAAGAGAAGGGTCCCAATGCTAATAAGGCACCCGAGAAGAAGGGAGATCAAAAGAGACCTCAGCAACAACAGCAAAGAAAAGGTGGGAAAGGCAACGGTGGCAAAGGTAAGAAGAAGAAGTGTTTCAATTGTGGGACACCTGGCCACCTAAGCAAGGATTGCCGTAAGAAGAAGAAGACTGGATGCTTCCACTGTGGCGAAGCAGGGCATCTAGTGAAAGATTGTCCTAAGAAGGGGCAAAGGACGGGATCTACCTCAGGAGGACAGGTGCAAGCTCTTATGGCACCGAGTCAGGCTAGGGGGCAAGTACAGGCTCTCGTAGTTCCACCGATTCAGGAGAGAGGTAGAACTATTTCCGTTGAAAGTCTGGTTTTTCTATTTGACCATCCTGTCCGTACATTGTTTGATTCAGGCGCATCGCATTCGTTTATCTCATCATCATTAGTTGAGTCACTGCACTTAGACACCAGTCTGGTAGATGATCCCTTGGTTGTTTCAAACCCAATTGGGGGCTCCACTTATTTGTCCATGATATGTTTGGGTTTGAAGATTTCTATACTTAGCATTGAGTTTAGATGTGATGCTTTTGTGTTGGGCTTCACGGGCTATGGGTTGATTTTGGGCATGGACTGGTTATCCAGTAATGGTGCTGTTCTTGATTGCGAAAGGAGAGTTGTTAGGCTCATGACCCGCTTGGGTAACACTCTCGAGATTTCTTGTAATCCCAGGGACTCTGTTATGCTAAGTTATCTTGAATCGCTTGACGCTTCGGACGAGAGTTTGCAATCTGTTAGAGTGGTCCGAGAATATCCAGATGTGTTTGAGGAGGTGAAGGGCTTACCTCCGAAGCGGGAGATTGACTTCCGAATATATTTGGTGGATAATGCTAAACCGGTATCTTTACCAGTGCGCCACATGGCTCCTCGTGAGAGGAGGGAACTCCATAAGCAAGTAGGGGAGTTGCTTGAGAAGGGGTTCATAAGACGAAGTATATCGGAGTGGGGTGCTCCGGTAGTATTTGCTACGAAGGCGGATGGATCCCTCAGACTTTGTGTAGACTATAGAGAACTTAACAAGCTCACAAAGAAGAATAGACACCCATTGCCGAGGATTGATGATCTTTTCGATCAGTTGGTTGGCGCTTCAGTATTTTCTCAGTTGGACTTAGCCACGGGGTTTCATCAGTTGAGGGTGGCTGAGGATAGCATAGACAAGACTGCCTTTAGAACTCCAGATGGTTTCTATGAGTGGCTAGTGATGCCATTTGGGTTGACGAACGCCCCTGCATACTTTGTTGATTTGATGAGTAGGGTGTTCAGGGAGTTCCTTAATAAATTTGTGGTGGTCTTTGTGGATGATATCTTAGTATTTTCTAAGAGTGAAGAAGAGCATGCCCTACATCTTGGGGAGGTATTGAAGACTCTTCGAGCACATAGCCTTAAGGCTAAATTCTCTAAATGTCACTTCTGGAGGAAGGAGGTGCGGTTCTTGGGGCACGTGGTCTCCAAGGAAGGGGTAGCTGTGGATCCCGCGAAGGTAGTATCAATTCAGGATTGGAAGGTTCCAAAGAATGCTACCGAAGTAAGAAGTTTCTTGGGGTTGGCGGGTTATTATAGGAAGTTTATTAAAGACTTCGCAAAGATATCAGCCCCATTAACCCGCTTAACGAAGAAGAATCTTGTTTTCACATGGGATGTAGATTGTGATGATGCGTTCCGACGGTTAAAGAGAGCTTTAACCACTGCTCCAGTTTTAGTGTTGCCAGATGGGAGCAAGCCATTTGTTGTCTATACCGATGCATGTGGGACAGGACTTGGCGCAGTCTTAATGCAAGAGGGAAGGGTAATAGCCTATGGTGGAAGGCAGTTGAGGGCACATGAGAAAAATTACCCTACCCATGATTTAGAGTTGGCCGCTATTGTTTTTGCGCTTAAGATTTGGCGCCATTATCTTCTTGGTGAGAGATTCGAGTTGTTCACTGACCATAAATCATTGAAGTACTTATTCTCTCAGAAGGATTTAAACTTAAGACAGCAAAGGTGGATGGAGTTCTTAGCATCCTATGATTTCGAGATAGCGTATACCCCTGGCAAGGGTAACGTGGTGGCGGACGCCTTGAGCAGGAAGAGGTTGTCCTTGAGTCCATTGTTCGTGGAACGACGAAGCTTGGAATTTATCTCGATGTTTGATTTCAGACCTTCCATTGATTATGTACCCGGTTTGCTAGCATCCTTGGAGGTTAGACCTACTCTTTTGGGGGCGGATTGGAGAAGCACAGAGGGACGACCCACAGTTGGTTGAGTTGGTAGAAAAGCTCATAAGGGGAGAGTCGTCCAGCCATTTGAGTAGGTACACCCTAGACGATAGGGGGTGTTTGCGTAGAGACGGTAGACTTTATGTACCGCAAGACGAGGGTTTGGGGAAGGCTATTCTTGATGATGCACACCGTTCTAGGATGATCATTCATCCCGGTGGGGACAAGATGTACCAAGACATGAAGAGGGTTTTCTTCTGGGCCGGTATGAAGAAAGATGTGGCCGAGTATGTCGCTCGATGCTTGGTGTGCCAACAAGTGAAGGCGGAGCAAAAGAAACCTGGTGGGTTGCTTCACCCATTGGAGGTTCCGCAATAGAAGTGGGATAGCGTCTCGATGGATTTTATTGACGGGTTGCCCAGATCGAGGAAGGGTAATACAGGAATTTGGGTGGTGGTAGATAGACTTACTAAGAGCGCCCATTTCATACCTGTGAAGAGCAAGAGGACTGCTCCATGGCTAGCTTCAGTATATCTTCGAGAGATAGTTCGATTGCATGGGGTACCCTCTAGCATAGTGAGTGATCGAGATCCTATCTTCACTAGCAAGTTCTGGAGAAGTTTGCAAGAAGCAGTGGGAACTCGATTGTGTCTGAGCACCGCATATCATCCTCAGACAGACGGCCAGACTGAGAGGGTGAATCGTGTTCTAGAAGACCTTTTGAGGCTTTGTATCCTAGATTTTGGAGGTACATGGGAAGAGCATCTTCCATTGGTGGAGTTCACATATAATAACAGCTTTCAGTCCAGTATTGGCATGGCTCCTTTCGAAGCTCTCTATGGAAGGCCTTGTCGATCACCTACGTGTTGGTGGGAATCTACGGATAAGATCTTGCTTGGGCCTGATATGGTTAGGGAGACTTCTGAGAAGATTGACTTGATTCGAAGAAGGATGAAAGCAGCGCAAGATAGGCAAAAATCTTATGCGGACAAGAGAAGGACGGATCTTGAATTTGAGGTTGGGGACATGGTTTTTGTCAAAGTATCTCCATTGAGAAATGTTGTTCGCTTTGGATCCGTTGGGAAGTTAGCACCGAGGTTTGTTGGGCCGTTTCCTATTAAGGAAAGGATTGGACGGATGGCATATAGGGTGGGGTTGCCCGGCAGACTTAGTGGTGTTCATGATGTATTCCATGTATCACATCTGAGGAAGTGCTTACATGAGACTGCAGAGGTGGTAGAGCCGAGCTTGCTTAGAGATATAGAGATAGAGCGTGATGCGACTATTCGACGAGCTCCTACTCGCATCCTTGGGTCAGAGACTAGGAAATTGAGGAATCGAGAGGTTCGGCTAGTCAAAGTGCAATGGGGAGAAGATGAGAGCAACACAACTTGGGAGACGGAAGCGAAGATGCGTTCTTTGTATCCATTTCTTTTTGAGAGTATGTCTTTTAACTTCTCCTTTATCGTTTGACTAGTACTTATCTTATCTTTGGTATGTCCTCTCGTTAGTACCTTTGACCTTTAGATAGGGTAAACCTATGGTTGAAACATGTGTTTGAGACATGTTATGGTTGATGGATGCAAGTGGATGCAAGTGTTTGCTAGTGGTTGCTCGTGGATGCATATACACACACTCTAGGCACTAGATCGGCTCAGTCACTTCATATTGCATATTGCATAAAATTGTGTGTAGGAAGCTATATTTATGGATGTATAATGATTGTGTTATCACATGGATGATGCATTTTGGGTGGATGATTGTGCACTCATGTAGATATTGTATGTGTCGATAGGGTTTTCTCGCATACATAATGGATGCATGGCACTATCATGGTTTGCATATGTTCATACATTAGATAGGGAACATATACACACACTTTTTGCATATGCTCATACATCATTAGAAATTGTTTTAAGGACAATGGATGCCAGTGTTTGATGGATTGAGTAGATGGTTGTTTGGATGGTAGGATATGCATTCTCCTTGGCTTAGAGATTTCGGGGACGAAATCCTTTAAGGAGGGGAGAATGTAACACCCTGAATTTTAGTTAATACTAAAATTCACTAATTACAGAATAAATAATCTCAGATGTGGGAATTAGGGGAAACGGGCTACGTCATTGCGTTCGTCTCGGAAAAATACGCGAAATAGAGTCCGAGTTTGCGTAAAACGGGTACCGTATGAAAGAGATATGGACGAACGAAGTTAGGCAGAAAAACCAGAAACAGGCCAGAAATGCACTGGCGCACTTGTGAAGTGCGCCAGAACAAAGATGCACTGGCGCACTTATGAAGTGCGCCAGTACAAAGATACACTGGCGCACTTGTGAAGTGCGCCCGTGCCGAGCCAAGAAACCTGCACAGTTTCTAGTGAGTTCTGTGGTTGGGTGCACCAGTTTGGGGTGGCTTGGTCTTAGGGCTAGTTTCTGGAAGGTGCCGAAATCTAAGGGTCCTAATCTAATTTAAGGTTAATCTAAGGGCCTAAAACACTCACCTAATCTATAAATACACCCTAAACCTACCCTAATTCATACTAAAAATAGTAATGATGGCCTCATGCCGCCAAATTAAATCCTAGAGAGAGCCTCCACTAATTTATGAAGGAAGTTGCAAGCTAATCAACCTCTAATCATCACCATCTTCATAGTTAGCAACTAATTCCACTTCATAAGCTTGCTAATATTGGTTTTGGTGAGTTTCTATCACTTTAACATCAATTGTTAAAGTAAGTAGATTGGGTATAATGAGACTTATGGTCTTAAATGCGGATTAGTGAGTTTGAATCATTTCTAAGGATATGTTACTCTATGTTTTTCTATGTTTATGCATAATTAATAAGTGAGTTTATGCATGTTTGATAAGTTGGTTTATGCATGTTTAACAAGTGGGTTTATGCATATTTAACAAGTGGATTTATGCATGTTTAACAAAGTGAGATATGCAAGTTCATATGCTAGTTATGTATATGCCTAAATGCAAGTTTAATGTGATATGCAAGTTATGCATGCTTATGCAAGTATATGGATGCTTATGCAAGTTATGTATATGCTTAAATGCAAGTTTAATGTGATATGCAAGTTATGCATGCTTATGCAAGTATGTGAATGCTTATGCAAGTATGTGAATGCTTATGCAAGTTATGTGTATGCTTAAATGCATGTTTAACATGTTATGCAAGTTATGAGAATGCCTATATGCAAGTTCAACATGTTATGCAAGATATGTGTATGATAATATGCAAGCTCATATGCAACATGTTATGCAAATCATGTGTATGATAATATGCAAGTTTGGGTTATATGTAGTTGGGTTAATATATGCTCATATATGCAAGTTGACATCCTCTTAACCCATGACAAAGTTGTATGCTAAACCCATGATATTTGTGATGATCTTCCCCTTATTTATGTCATGAAATGAGAACGATTTACGTGGGGAACGATGGGGTTGGTAAATATGTTAATAAAAGTATGATTGGGTATGATTAAGCATACCATAAAAATAAATTACCATAAGTGGGAATTTACCTATTGAGTTAGGTCTACCCCATGGGAATTTACCTATTGAGTTAGGTCTACCCATGTTATGGAAAATTTGATATTAATTAGGGATAATTAATATGGGGGTGATTAATTAGGTGTAATTAATCGACTAAGACACGAGGTTGGACTCATTTGTAGTGTAAAACTGCCCGGACCCAACCGGCTTAACCAGTTGCTACAAATGTCAGCCCAATGTGAGAGGTCTTAGCCATAAATTAAATACGTGATTAAGGTAAAGGCACGAGGTTAGACTCTGTTATGACGTAAGACTGCCCGGACCCTACCGGCTTAACCAGGCGGTCATAACAGCCAGTCTAATGTGGGAGGTCTTTATGGAAGATCACGGTCTTAATTAATTAAGAAACACTTAACCATATTAGCATGTAGTGGGACATGAGGGGTTAAGTGGGTGCCTTGGGTGGCATGTGGAATCTAGTGGGTTGCCTTGGGTGGCAATAGAAAATACGATTAGAATACTTAACCAAGTGGAAACATGTAATTAAACATGATTAAAGGGTTAAGTGGGATACACTAGATATGTGACAAGCTTAGGTGGGTAGCTTGTGGGGGCCCATTTCAACCAATATCCCAAACGTATCTTTGTGGGCTCGACCCATGTCGAGTGACGGGACACGCATATTGGGCTTGATTATAAGAGGCCAAAACGGGTTAGCGGTGGCAACGCAAGTCCAACGGGTTTCATATGCGTGTGTGGGCCCGGGCTGGTAGATAAGCCGTTGTTGCATCGTGTAGATATAAAGCCGTGCACCGTTGATATTATCAGGTGGCCACTTTAAGGGAGTGATACACCCCACTGTGGGACCAGCACGGGTATCTACGGTAGGGAGCCGATCGATGGGGAGTAGTGGGTACACCTAATGAAGATAGGGGCAGACGGCACCTATGTAGGGGTACACGAAACTACTGGGTAAGAATTACTGAGTACACCTAGTGGAGATAGGGGCAGACGGCACCTATGTAGTGGGCTAGGGGTACAGGAAACTACTGGGGAAATTTTCTAAGTCCTTGGAAGGGATCAACCTTTAAGTAGGAATGACTGGTTTGGTGCAGTTAGTAATTATCCTTGGGTGGGTAGATGCGTCCTTACGGTTATCTTAGTTTATCCTAAGCCTACCAAGCTGCTTAGTGTAGCCATTCATCCCCAGATATTACCGTAGGTCAAGTTTATGTCTTCTCTGGTTACTTTAAGGGTTTTATTGTTAAAGTTATAGGACTCACTCAGACTTATGTCTGACCCCGTTGTTTTTATTTTTTTTCCAACCCTCAGGTCCTACAGTGGATCCTAGCGGTAGTAGAGCTTGATCGGATTGCTGTTCCAGTCTTTAGGAGCTTGGGTAGATGTAAAGCTCCAGTTATCCAGTTATCTTTTCTTTTGTTCTGGCTATTGTATGAGAGAGTGGGATTATGTACTTCTTTATTTTGATGGATATTGTACTTGACTTTTATCGTGGTTTTATGATGTAACCAGACATGTTTATTTCCGCTGTTATGAGATGATGTTTTAAAATTTCAAGTACTATTTATATATGTCTTGTTGTAATTTTTCTGTTCTATATTCACTAAAATACTCCACCGATGCTATGGCATTCCCTTAGTGAGTGACCATAGCGGGCGTGGGGTGTTACATCATGTTTCCCAGTTAAGGAAATTCGTGCACGACCCTATTGTGACTATTTCACCTGATCAGTTGGATGATATCGAGGTTGAACGCAAGGCGGTTGGGAACCGTAGGCCTATGCGTATTGTTGGGAATGATACGAAGAAGCTTCGAAGGAAGGCGGTGAAACTAGTCAAAGTTCAGTGGGGGCGAGGATGAGAATGACTGTACTTGGGAGACAGAGGAGAGCATTAAGAAGACGCATCCAAAACTCTTTGTCTGGTAAGATTTTAATTGCGACTTAGTTTTCTGCATGCTAGTATAGACTTGTTTGTTGTTTTGTATGTTTGATTGTTGTGAATGGTTGACAGGCATGCGCGATCCTTTGCTTGTTTCTTAGTTAAGGAATTTCGGGCGAAATTTCTTAAGGGGAAAAGAATGTAATGACCTGCATCTACGCATCGAAGGATCATAGAATATTTATTTCTTTCACATACGAAGTCATATGGTCATGTAACTTTGGGAGACGACTATTGGGGTCATTCCCCATGTTCATGGTTTTTCCCGATTTTTAAATGACCGTTCTACCCCTAGCTGATCTTGTTTTGGCCATAACTTTTGGTTGGTAAGGAATTTTGACCTGAAACCACTTCCATTAGATCTGAGTGATGGTTTACCTTCCCGTATAGTGGTCATATGTGAAAAACGGACTTACCGTTTGTGAGATATGGCTGAATTAAGGTTTAGAGGATGAAAAATAGCTTAATCGGGCTTAATTGGGTAGTTAACAGCTAGGCCCAGTGGGGGATTTCGGGATTTGGAGTATTTAAGGGTTGTTAGGGTTAGGAATTTCGGTTTTTACTCATTTTTCAGCCGTCACATACATTATAGAAACCCTAACAATGGCCTCCAACATCTTGAATCACCTCTAATCACTTTCTAATCAAGTATTAGCCTAATCTTCACCAAATTAAGGAGAAATAGCACCAAATTAGAGTTGGAGCTGCTGTGTTGCATAGAAATTCAACTCAAATCAGAGATAGTTTCAGATCTAAAGTTTTAATTGTGGAAAAGGTGAGTGATTAGCATTGTTTTTACACTAATTACGGTCAATTAGGGTGATTAGTGTTAACTAATGAAATTATGCATGTTAAAAATCAAAAAAAATGTTTAGGAATTCTAAAATATCATTTTAGGGCTCTGATAGAAATTTGGGCTAATTCGAATAAGTTTTGCTAATCCTATCATTAGTAATGCTCAAACATGATTAAAGGAAAAAAAATGGGTTTTTGGGTATGTTTGATCCATTTCAACACATTAGATTGTTGTTTAGGCGTTTATGGTTGATTATATATGTTGCTATGACTGTATGGTATGCTTTGTGATTGATTAGAAGAGTTAGAATGGTCGAAAAACCGTCGTATGGCGTAAAACAGTTGCTGGAAAAGTTGCAGGAAATGCGCAGAGTTTCGGACCGGATCAGACCGGGTATGAGGCTCGGATCGGATAAGGGAACTGGGCAAGGGGATTTGATTCAGATCGGAATTTGGCACAAGAGGAGGCTTGGCAAGTAGGAAGGCCACTCATATTGAGTTGGGGTTGGGATCGGACTGAAGCTTGGCGTGGGCATCGGATCAGACTAGAGCTAGGGGACGGGATCAGACGAGGTGAGAGGAGCTGGAGTATTCGAACCGAACTGAATGGAAGGTGGCAACCCGAACTAGATGGAGACTACAGAACCGACCTGAAGTGGAACACCTGACCGAAAGGGAAGCTTAGGGGCGATATACTCGAATCGAACTGACTGAAGAAAGTCGAACCGAACCACACCTAGAGGCCGAACCGAACCGGATTGGAGCTACGATTACCCGATGACTCTTCTGAAGACCAACTCCAATTCGACCAAAACCCAAGATGCAAAGCAAGTCCAAATGGGAGGTTATTACTCAGGATCCAAATGGGATCAACGGTTTAACTTCATGATTGGACTTTGCTGCGGGACGTGTGCAAAGGGGTTATCGACGTCTACAACTTTGATTCACCACCGAGACGGATGTTAGGCTGCGTATCAGTGCAGTGGGGTAGTTATTACTCCATGGGGTAGAGTGATCGTAGCATGTCTATGAGACAGTGCAGCGGAGTCATCATGACTTCATGGGGTAGAGTGGACGTAGCAAGGATTAGTAGCTATGGATCAGTGCAGTGGAGTCGTCATGACTCCATGGGGGCAGAGTGATCGTATCAAGGATTTGGGTGATCAAAGTGGTGGATATCGTATGCTTTATGCATTAAGTGAGAGATGTGAGGATGGTTGCTACGCTTGATTGTTTTCCATCATTATGACATGCACACCCCTTCCCTGTATCTTTACACCATATGTTAGTGTCACCTTAGAGTATTGTACATCTTGTTTTGCTAACTCTTTGGTTGCAGGTCCAGGTTCAGGTATGTTTTAGTATACTTGTTATTGTTCTGTTTTGCTACTTATCGCTCATACCAAACTTTTGTCTGACCCAGAGTTTTATGTCTCTTCTTATTACTCTGGGTGCTCTTAAACGGGCAGACTAGAGACAGGTTAGCTGGTTGTGAACGAGCAGCTGTCCGGAGACGAGCATGAGGCTTACACGTACTATTCTATATATATGCTCCCTGTGTCGCTGCTAGTCACTACTTTGGGCATTAGTAGTGTACCTTTCCTTTACTTTGCTTTAGAGATAGTTTTAAAAGTTGTAATAAAGATGATGTGGAACATAAGCTGTATTTGGATTTTCCGCTGCTATGATGGTTTAGTTTTCAGCATATGCACTGTCTCGCCTATTTTATGTCAAGTATGTTATTATTATATTTTATTCCATGCGCTATGAGACATTCTACAGGTTCCTTGCTAGTTCAAATTCTCTTCTTCCCATTCTTTGGCGACCGTCCCATGCTGGTTGGACACTGGCACAACGCACTTTCATTGGAAATGTCGGCTGGTGCGGGGCGGGTCGTCACATCGGCATTGTCATGAGATGGTTAGTCGATTGAGTTATTAGAGAGTCACATTAGTTTTAAGATATTTATTGTTTTTTTAATGTCTATATCGGTATCCCTGTTAATTAGACATTGATTGAGGTGGTAGTTGGTACTATAAGGTATGTTTGGAGGATGCAAACATATGCTAATTCATCCCTATTGATTTGTTTTTGTTTCATTTGATATATTTGGGGGATGCAAACATATGCAAACTCATCCCATTTGGTTTTTTTTATTTTCTTTGTATGTTTGGGAGATGCAAATATACAAACACATCCGGGATCAGTTTTTTCATTTGGCCGCTTAGATCTTTATCTTACCGATTAGATTGAAGATTGTTGAGTTGTTTGGAGTTGGAGTTGAATGTCTGATGCTTGGTGTTTGGTGTTACTCTCTAACAATATTGGAATGAGTGCTCGATATTGCTACTTTTCAGTTTGCAACTTCTATTTGGCAAACTCACGATTTTTCGCATCGAGAGTTTGAGGGGAGATGTTAGAGATAAGAATAAGATATGTTTCCTTTATTTGGTATTGCATTGATTACCGTTATATTTGGTATTGTATTGATTTGGGTCTATATTTGGTATAGATTTATTTATTATAATTGACCCAAATATATGCTCTAGAATATTCTTATCTCAAATGCTCTTTTAGATAAAGATAAACCATGTATAAATAGAGGCAAGATTTAACATTGTAATTCAAACATCTTTTGTAATATCTATCAAGTAATTAATAAAAATGTAGCCTTTTATGTTTTACCGTTTTATCTCTCTCCTCTCTATATCAAATTCTAACACTTCTAACTCATTATAACCCCGCACGTTAAAAATCTCTATAAAAAAAACACTGTGGAAGCACACGTGAATCACATGCTCTGCCTATCTTTCTCGAAGAGCTCCCAAAGAAATCATGGTAGATTGAAAACTGAGTCACCTTTATCTTAAAGCTCTCTACCATCTAAAGAAGAAGAAATCTCTGTGAGTACTCGATTTTGTAAATTCCTAACCTTGAAACTCTGGATGATCGAGGTAATTTGAGCGAAAATGATTTTAGCTAAAAGATCCTTAAGCAAACACGAATTCTTGAATAATCTATTACACCTCTCTTTCCATGACAAGCTTATAGTTGTAGTGACAACGATTTTTGCAACTTTTTTCTTTCTACTAGTAGTAGATAACTCGGTTAGAACTTCCAGAAGCATTGAAGAATTGTTAGTTTGATATTTAATTTATCCTTAATATGATCCAATATGAACTTAAAGTAGGAGCACATGAAAAATAAGTGATCTCAGTTTTTCTCTCCATAATTACACAATTACATATTTTATACCTCTGCATTCCACTGACTACCCTGTCTAAAGTTATTAAAATAAGCTTGATCGATAATGAAAGCATGCTTCTGAATGATTGGTGATTTCCATAAAAATACAGCCCATTCTAACTTATTAGAATGAGGGATAAATAATCTATAAACAGATTTAATAATGAATTTATTATTGCAATTATCCTCCCATCTGTAGTGACCAGAAGAAATTCGGAGCAAAACTTGATTTTTCCATTATTCTTATTGATTTTAGGAGGAAGTTGAATGTTACAAGGTTCTAATCATTATACAAAATAATGTTAGAAACTTTCTTTAAATGAAAATTAGCTAAAGATAAGTTAAAATTCATGAAAGAATTTAATGGCAGCAGAAGTTGTTATAGAGAGGAGAGCTATTTTATTCAGAATGAATTGTAAAGCAAAAGTGTATTTTTATGTACATTCGGTCATGTATTTATACCAGCAAATACATGACTGTTGGCAAAGTATACATGGCACGCAGGCCCAGATACATGCAAGAAATACAATTGTTACTTTCGGCACATGTGACATGTTCCAGGTATATATTATCTTGTTGACAGCCGATTACAGATTATTTGCTTATTTTCCACTTCTAATATCCCCTCTCAAACCCTAGGATTTCGAGGAAATCCTTGGTTTGCCTCCGATCAAATTTTATGTCTAAATCTTCGAATTGGCACAGTAATTAACTTCAGAAATGCAATCAGGGGTCAACTCCGTCTTTTTGCTCAGTCGATTCGAAGGGATTGCTGAATCATTGAGCTCGACGATGTTTAGGTCAGATCTAAATCTCTTGAAGTTTGCAGAAGATACCGCCTTTGTTAGTATATCTACGCGTTGGTAAGTACCAGGTATGTGCTGCACCTTTAGAATTCCCCTCTATACTAATTCATCCATAAAGTATAAGTCGAGCCCTATATGTTTAGTCTAGCGTGTTGTACTGGGTCTTCAGATATGTATATGGTGCTTTTGTTATCACACCATATTATTGGCTTACTGTTACTTTCCAATTTAAGTTCACTTAAAGTGATAACCATTTGATCTCTGTTGTAATGTTAGCTATACTTCTGTATTTAGCCTCAGTGCTGGATCTGGAGATAGTAGGTTGCTTTTTTGAACACCATGGGATTAAGCTGTCTCCAATGTAGATGTAGTAACCTGTAGTTGGTCTTTTGTCATCAGGATCTGATTCCCAATCAGCATCAGCATAGCCATTTATGTTGAGTAGTTTTCCACTCTTTAATGCTAGGCCATAGTTCATTATCCCTTTGAGGTATCTCAGAATCCTTTTAACAGCTTTCCAGTGTATGTCTAGTGGTTTCTGCATAAATTGAGAAACTTCGTTAACACTGTATGTAATATTAGGGCGTGTTATAGTTGCATGCTGCAGTGCACCTGTAACACTCCTATATTGTTTTACTTTAGATATAGCTCCCCCTGTATTTAGAGTAGTATTAATTGCTGATCATTGGTATAGGTTGTGGTTTAGCATTTTCCACCTTGATTTTGATGAGGAGGTCTGAAATGTAATTTCTTTGACTTAGAATTAATTCTATACTTGACCCTTTCTTTACTTCTATTCCAAGAAAGTATGTAAGATTCCCCAAATCATTGATGGAAAATTGCTGATTAAGGTAGCTAGTGAGACTTTGTATATCATTAATGCTGCTACCGGTAACAATGAGATCATCAACATAAATTAATATATAAGTTGTCGATTCACTGGTTATTTTAGTAAATAGGGAACTGTCTGATTTGGTAGACTTGTAACCAAGTTGCATTAATGCACTTTTTAGTCTATCAAACCAGACTCTTGGAGCCTATTTAAGGCCATAAATTGCCTTGTTCAGCTTACACACATAATTTGAATTAGCCTTGTGGCTGCTACATTTAGATCTCTTCTTTTAAAATGCCATTCAGTAATGCATTATTGATATCCAAATGTTTAATTTGCCAATTTTTATGAAGAGCAATAGTAAGTACAAGTCTTATTGTGGTAGGTTTTACAATAGGAGAGAAAGTTTGATTAAAATCAAACCCATATTCCTGTGTAAATCCCTCTGCCACTAATCTGGCTTTGTACTTATTTATTGTGCCATCTGGATTCTTTTTTAATCTATAGGTCCATTTGCAGCCCACAATATTTTTATATGGTGGTGCTTTAACCAGACTCCATGTCTTATTATTGATGAAGGCATTGTATTCAATTTCTATAGTATTTCTCTAGTACTTGCTTTTGACAGCTTGATCATAAGATTATGGTTCAGCTATTTCAGATGTAGTTTTAAAGGCTTTGGGCTTGAAATGCCACATTTGGATCTTGTTATCATAGGATGACCAGTGTTGGCATGTAGAGGCTCAGATGGTTGACTTTGCTCGGTTGAACTTGATGCACTTTGTCCTTCAGCACTTTGATTATTTGTTGTAGAATTATCTCTAACTTGTGTTTGCACACTTGAATTTTCAGGACTGTTGATGGCAGGTCTATTTGGTTCAGTAGATTCATTGTCTTCCAAATTGAAAGGAAATGTGTCTTGATCATTAGCATCATCACTTTCCTTGGAGTAACTCCACACGTCTACCCATTGGGGTACAACAGATATAGAATGTTTTGCATTTAAAACATTTTCGTTACGCTGATCTCTTTAGACTTGAAAGGGAATGCTATTTCATTAAAAATAACATGTCTACTAATTTATATCCTTCCTGTGCTATCAATACACTTAAAACCTTTTTGATTAGAGACATAACCAATAAAATACAAGGTGTGGAGCTGTAATTCAGTTTATTGTTGTTATAAGGTCTTAAGCAAGGATAGCATAAATAGCTAAACATTTTCAGTTCTTTGTAATCTGGATTAACACCATGTAGCTTTCCTAAATGAGATGAATTATTAAGAGTTTTTGTTGGTCGCCTATTAATTAAATAAGCAATAGTATTAAAGGCCTCTGGCCAAAATTTAATAAGCAAATTGTTTTGAGCTAAAAGTGTTAAGCCACATTCAACTATGTGCCTGTATTTCTTCTCAACTAATCCATGTTACTCTATGGATAATGCCCTTTTTATTGAAGTAAGTAGATAGCGGTTTAAATTCACTGACTCCATCACTTTGAATAATTTGGACAGATTTATTCACTTGCTTTTCCATTATATTAATAAAACCGATAGTTGCATTGCATGTATCAGATTTATTTTTTAGAAAATAGATCCAAGTAAATCCGGTACAAGCATCAACAAAGGAAACATAATATTTGTAACCAAAGTCAGAGAAAACAGGAGTTGGACCCCATAGTTCTACAACAATTAACTATAGTAGTTCAGAGTACACAGTTTTAAAATTATTGAATGGTAATCTGTGACTCTTTCCTAGTTGGCAACGTTCACACACACACACACACACACACACACACACACAGATATATATATATGGCAAGTAAATACGATCAATATCAGTGTGAATTTCAGATAAAACTTGCTTTACCATATTCACACTAGGATGTCCAAGTTTACAATTCCAAAGATCAAATATACTTTGGGATTTATCATCATTGTACATATGAGTCAAACTACACATATTTTTTGGCTTGTCATCAATGTGGCAATTAACAGAATTTAGCTTGTATAGCCCTTTGCTAACATCACCTTGTAAAAGAACATCTCTAGTTAGAATATCTTTAATGAGACAGTAATTTAGTTAAAATTCAAAGAAAACATTGTTATCTCTTGCGAACTGAGATACACTGATTAAATTCTTTTTAATCTTGGGTACTCTTAGCATATTGTGTAGAAATAATCTTTTCTTGTCATCTATATATGCATTGCCAACATGAGTAATATTAATCCATTTACCATTGCTCATAGATATAGAATGTTTACCTTTGTACTCCTCGTTTCCTAAATTCAAGTTTTCTAGATTATTGGTCAAGTGATTAGTAGCACCTGTCAGGATACCATGCTTCATCATTAATTTGATCACTCCATATAGTTTCATTGCCCTTGTTAGTCTTAGTTTAAGAGCTGCTTTCATTCTGAACACTAGCAAGATTGGCAGTGGGATTATTGCACTATTGATTTTGATTAGGAACATAATTTGAATTATATTTGGAATAGCACTTCATAGCTGTATGGCCTATCTTTTCACATATTTGACACTTGGGTTTGTTGTTGCCCTATCAACGTCTACCTCTGCCTTTGTTAGAATTACCTCCCCTCTGAAATTGATTGTCGCTTTTGTTGTTGTTCTGGTTGTTCTTGAAATCAATAGAAAATTTCTAGACAAATCTAGTTCTTGTATTTTCTTGTTACTTATTCTTGCTTCATGTGATAAAAGAAATGTGCTAACTTCATCTACAGGTGCAGTAACCTTTTTAGTGGTGATAGCAACGACAATAGGTTCAGAATCTTCATTGAGACCATTCATAAGAATTAGCACTTGTTCAGATTCAGGTATTCCACTCCTTGTAGTAGCAAGAGATTCACAAATACTTTTTACCTTTGCTATATATTCTATGACATTCATATAATTCATTCTAACATTCTGCAATTGCCTTTTGAAGTATAAAACCTTTGCTGTTGATTGATTGATGAAGTTCTTTTCGATTTTGACCCATATTTCATTGGATGTTTGACATCCAAACACTTGGGGTACAAGATTTGCACTAATAGGTGATAATAACCAAAAGCATATTAACTTGTCTTATCTGATAAATTTGGTGTATTCTTCGTTGATAACTGTTCTATTGTCTTTATTAGCGACAAACTTTGGAGGAGTAGTAATTGTACTAAGAACAAAGCCTTATAGTCCATATCTCTATAAATTGCAGTCTCGACTTGAAACTTCCAAAGCAAATAATTGTCCTCTTCAAAATGAATGTTGATAAGTTGGCTTTGAGGACTCACAATTATTTTAATTAGTTGTTGTATTGCTATAAGGGATTCACCACTACTATCAGTAGTGCTCGTTGGTGCAGATGACCCACTGGTTTCAACCATGGTGAAAAGGGCAGATTACAATGATCTCAAATGAAAGAGAAAGTCTACCTCTTGCAATAGAGAATGAAAAGATTATCAAGATCAGAGATCCAAGATGAAACAATCAGTGAGATCACTGATGATGAGAATTACACTAAAGTGATTTCCTGGTATGGCTCTTAACTGTTTTTCTTGAAGAATTTCTTGATTCTTGAATTCTATTTTTTGGATTTCTGATGCTTGAATAAAGGTAGATCAATGAAAAATGATGCAGTCTATTAATGGATACTGGCACGACACATTCAGATCTGATGCTCCCTTTTTGATTTCTCAAATGATGAGAACACTCTGATGATAAATTGATACACAGATGATGAGAATACTCTTATGTGTATCAATAATCATATAATGATCTAATAGCGGTTAAGCTGAGGTTGTTTGCTCTGATACCATATTAAAATTCAAGAAATAATTTAGTGGGAGCAGAAGTTGTTGTGGAGAAGAGAATTGTTACTTTAGTCATGTATTTATATCAATAAATACATGACAGTTGGCAAAGTATAAGTGGCACATAGACCCACTTTAATAGATACATGCAAGAATTATAATTGTTACTTTCGGCACATGTGAAAATCACATGACATGTTCCAGGTATATATTATCTCGTTGACAGTCAATTAGCAGATTATTTGCTTATTTGCCACTAGTAGATAAATTCTGTATACCAAGAACAGAAATAAGATTGCTGCCTTCTGTAACACCTTGAATTTTCTGTGAATATTAAAATTAACAAATTTAAGAATACTTAATTGTTAAATTGGGAATTAACGGAAATGGTTTATGCCATTGCGTTCGTCTCGAAATTCTTCTTGGAATAGAGTCCAAGTTTTCGTAGATCGGACTTTGTATAAGGAAGTTATGGCCTTCGGAAGTTTCAGTAATTTTATATAAATAAAAAACAGTTCAAAATAATAAATTCGAAATTCGAAATTCAAAATTCAAATAGGGAAGCGGGCTGGGCGGGAATTCTCCCGTCCAAGGCCAGGTCGACCAAGGGGTCGACCTGGGGGTTGACATACCCTATACAGGTCGACCAGGGGGTCGACCTACCCCCCTCGGGCAGATCTGAAATGTGACAATTTCTGACTTTTTGCTGAGTCATTAGGACTGATGTGGCTGTTCTAGATAACTCTATCTAGTCTGGATGGTTGGGATTGCTCCTATGATAATCTAACGGCTTAGGTTGATTCAAACTTCTATAAAAGAGTGCCTAGACTCAAACCTAAACCTAAACAAAATTTGTGTCTTGGCCACCTTGCTGCTGTTAGGGTAGTTCTCCTTCCTAAAGCTTAGGGATTAGCAAGTCATAATTCTAATTCAAAAGATGAACAAATCATTCTCTTCTCTAACCTATCTTTGTGAGTACAATTTCTTTCACAACATAATTAATAAATTAATTGTGATGAGTTATAATTTGGATTTGGAGAACATGACTGTTGAATCATGTGATGTTATTTAACTTTGTTATCTTATGTTGGTGGATCTATTTCATATGTCCAATTAAACATGATTAACTTGATTCATCTTATGCAAGTCCGTTTTTACATATGCTAGTTTGTATGTGAATCTTATGCAAGTTTGAGATGTTAAATCATATGCTAATTCATATGTGAATTTTATGCAAGTTCGGGATGTTAAATCGTATGCTAGTTTGAATATGAATCTTATGCAAGTCTGTATGTGAATTGTACACAAGTTTATATGTGAATCAAGTATATACATATGCTAGTTTATATGCAAAAACATGAGATAAATTCATATGCAAGTTGTAGGAATCCACAAGCAAGTTTAGGTGAAAGACTGCCTTCACATTTTTAGGTGAAAATTATATTCACATATGCAAGTTTAAGTGAGATCCATAATTAATATATGCAAGTTCACAATTTCATGTTTAGATCTATATTTAGATTCATCGTAGTTTATGCAAATATATGATTTTTTATGTCCATTGTCCATGCAAATTATTGGCTATGCAAATTTATGTTATAATTTCTATTTGCAAGTTAGATTTATTTTATGTGTTATGCAAGTTGTGATGGTTCTTTTCTATTTTTTATAAGTTAGACTATTTGCGAGTCTAACATATTTCATATTAGAACGTACAAATAGCGTGGGGACAATGGGAAAATATTAATTATGTAAATTGTGAATTGGCATAAAAAGGCTTTAAAAGCATATAATTAAATTGAGACATTAATTGGTATAATTTATATACCTAAAAAGTATATACATAACTTTGGTGACAATTATGGACATAATTAATTTGGAAATTATTGATAATTTGAATAGGGATACTTAATTCATATTAGGGTGAAATAATTTGTAATAATAAACGCCTAAGACACGAGGTTAGACTCGTTCGTGGTGTAAGACTACTCGGACCCGCCCGGAAAATCCAGCAACCACAAACGGTAGTCTAATGTGAGAGGTCGAAGGCATAAATTAAATGCGTAATAATTGTAAAGACACGAGGTTAGACACGTTTGCAGTATAAGACTACCCGGACCTGCCCGTCAAATCCAGCAACCACAAACAGGAGTCTAATGTGGGAGGTCTTACAAGGTTACGATTATAATGAATTAAGCAACATTTAACCAAGATAAACATGTGGTGGGACATGAGGGTTAAGTGGGTGACATGTGAAATACAATTACAAACATTTAACCAAATTGAAACATTTAAGAAGACATGAATAAGAAGGGGGTTAAGTGGGAAATTCTAGTGGGGACCAAGCATAGGTGGAAAGCTTGTACCAAGCATGGGGGACCCTTTTCAAACCAGTAACCCATTAAGTATCTTTGTGAGCTCGAGTTAGATCGAGGACGGGACACGCTTACTGGGTTTGATTGTAAGAGGTCAAAACGGGTTAATGGTGGTAACGCAAGTCCAACGGGGTCATGTGCGTGCGTGGGCCCGGGCTGGTAGGTAAGACGTTGTTGCATCGTGTAGATATAAGTCATGCATCTTTAGTGGTATCGGATTGCCACTTTGGGGAGTGATACACCCCACTGTGGGACCACCACGGGTATCTACGAGTTAGAGAGCCGATCGCATTGGGGTAGTGGGTACAACTAGTGGAGATAGGGGAAGGCGGCACCTATGAAGACAGCTAGGGGTACACGAAACTACCATTATGATTATTATGTTCAGTAGTTGGGATCAACTCTTTGGGTAACTAGTAATGGTGTACTATAGTAATTATCCTATAATGATTAGGAGCGAGATTAATGCCAGAATATTCCTCTTGTTTGTTTTGTCTTGCCCACTTGTTTCACATTCATTCCTTGTTTTACCAGTTTATGCCTTATCCTAATTACTTTAATAATTATATTGTTAAATTTGTTGTACTTGCCAGACTTTATGTCTGACCCCTTCGTTTTCGCCTCTTTTCTTCCTCGCTCCCTCCCCAGGTTCTCAGGATGGGACTAGTAATAGTGGAGATTGATTTGGATCTTTCTTTCTCTTTTGGAAGTGCTTGGATTGCTGAACTGTTCAGCTCATCTCTTTTATGGCTACTTATGTTGGGGTTATGCTTTTTACTTTATGTACTCAGAAAACAATTTTTCAAGATGGTTACTAAGTGTACTTGGTTTATTGTTGGTTTATGATGTTGCTGTAATCAAGTAGTTCTCCGCTGCAATAAAAGTTGTTTTAAAATTTTCAAGTACCAATATATGAATCTGTCTTGTTATATTCTGTTCTGTTCACCAGTAATACTCCATGAAAGTTAATGCATTCCCTTTGAGAGTGACATTAATGGACATGGGGTGTTACACGTGGTATCAGAGCTGAAGGTTGACAGAACAGATAAGAGATTTTGAAAAACTGTTTTTTTTAAAGGCATTTTATAAAGAAATACTTTCAAAAAGTATGTTTTAAGGAGAGTATTTTCAAGAGAAAAATTTGTTTTAAAAACATAACCCCCAAGAGCCATATATCTTTCTTTCGAATTCTCCATTTTGAATCTCTTCATTTTCTTTTCAGCATCTCTGGGTTACCTGAGATACCTGAGGGAATACCGATACCAACCTGGTTCAGAAGGTATCTGGAGGCTAGGGCCACCGCTACAAGCCCAACGGACATCCCTCCTCCCCTAGCTGCAACCGCTCCTCCTCCTCGCCCTCCCCGTGTTGATACTTTTTCAAAGATATGCAAAGACTTTTGGGCAATGGGTGGAAAACCTTTTCACGGATCAGAGACGTTTGTTGAAACTTGAAATTGGCTTAAGGAGGTGGAAGATTTGTTTGGTATCTTCGAGATAGAAGATGGAAGTAAGGTCCAGTTGGCTGCTTGGTTAATGAAGGACAAAGCCTCGTTTTGGTGGGAGGTCATGAATGGAGAGCATCCAGTAGAGACATGGATGGATTTCAGACATAGGTTAGAGATGAAATTTCTCTCACAAGCTGAAGAAAATTTATACATGGAGAGGTTCTTGGCATTGAAGCAGGGGAATTTATCAGTAAAGGAGTACCTCAACAAGTTCAATCAATTGGCGAGATCTGGCTTAGACTTGGTGAACACACCAGAAAAGAAGGCCCTGAGATTCGTTGAAGGTCTGAACGAGACGTTACATAGGTTGGCTATGACCCACATTCCTATGAGGGCTACTTTGAGAGACTGGTTGACATGGCACTTATGCATGAAGAGGAGAAAGGCTCCAATGCTAATAAGGCACCAGAAAAGAAAGGGGATCAAAAGAATTCACAACAGCAACCTAAGAAAGGTAGTAAGGACAACAATAGCAAAGGAAATAAAAGATGCTTTAATTGTGGAACACCAGGCCATATGAGCAAGGAGTGTAGGAAGAAGAAGAAGACTGGCTGCTTCAACTGTGGTGAGGCAGGACATCTGATCAATGACTGCTCGAGAAGACTAGGGCAAGGGCAGTGTCAACTTCTGAAGGGCAGGCCCAGGCTCTCATGGCACCAAGGCAGGCAAGTGGGCAGGGTCATGCTCTCATGGCACCAGGACAGGAGAGAGGTAGAAACATTTCTGTTGAAATTTTGTTTTTTCTATTTGATCATCTTATTCGTACTTTGTTTGATTCTGGCGCTTCACACTCATTTGTGTCTGCTTCGTTAGTCGAAACACTGCACCTAAATACTAATCTAGTTACGGATCCCATAGTAGTCTCAGATCCTATTGGTTGTTCGGCTCATCTTTCAATGATTTGTCGGGATTTTAGAGTGTCTATCTTGAGCATTGAGTTTGAATGCAACGCCTTCGTTCTTGGCTTCATGGGCTATGGATTGATTCTAGGCATGGATTGGTTATCCAGTAATGGTGCCATTCTCAATTGTGAAAAGAGAGTGGTTAGACTTATGACTCGCCTTGGCAACACCCTCAAAATCTCTTGTAATCCCATACATTCTGTTATGCTTAGTTACCTAGAATCTCTTGATGCGTCTGTTGAAAACTTGCAGTCTGTTAGAGTAGTCCGTGAATACTCAGATGTATTTGAAGAGGTAAAGGGCTTACCTCCGAAGCGGGAGTCTAGTTATGGATCCCATAGTAGTCTCATATCCTATTGGTGGTTTGGCTCATCTTTCAATGATTTTTCGGGATTTGAGGGTGTCTATCTTGAGCATTGAGTTTGAATGCAACGCCTTCGTTCTTCGCTTCATGGGGTATGGATTGATTCTAGGCATGGATTGGTTACCCAATAATGGTGCCTTTCTCGATTGTGAAAAGAGAGTGGTTAGACTTATGACTCGCCTCGGAAACACTTTCGAAATCTCTTGTAATCCATACATTCTATTATGCTTAGTTACCTATAATCTCTTAATGCGTGTATTGAAAAACTTGCAGTCTGTTAGAGTAGTCCATGAATACTCAGATGTATTTGAAGAGGTAAAGGCTTACCTCCGAAGCAGGAGATAGACTTCCGCATATACCTAGTTGATAATGCAAAACCCGTAGCTCTACTCGTTAGACACATGGCTCCAATGGAGAGAAAAGAGCTCAGTAAGCAAGTCAAAGAGCTGCTCGAAAAGGGGTTTATAAGGAGGAGTATTTCTGAATGGGGTGCTCCAGTAGTACTCGCAGCCAAAGCGGATGGTTCACTTCGCCTATGCGTTGATTATAGGGAGCTAAACAAGCTGATCAAGAAGAATAAGCACCCACTTCCAAGAATAGGCACCCACTTCTAAGAATAGATGACTTGTTTGATCAGCTTGTAAGTGCGTCTGTTTTCTCCCAACTAGATTTGGCTAACGGGTTCCATCAGCTAAGAGTGGCTGAAGACAACATTGATAAGACCATGTTCAGAACCTCGGATGGTTTCTTCGAATGGCTTGGCATGCCTTTCGGCTTGACAAACGGACCCGCTTACTTTGTTGACCTGATGAGCAGGATGTTTAGAAAGTTCCTTAATAAGTTTGTGGTGGTCTTTGTAGATGACATTTTGATTTTCTCGAAGAATGTAGAAGAGCATGCTTTGCATTTAAGGGAAGTCATGGATACTCTTCGTGCACATCAGCTGAAAGCCTAATTCTCCAAATGGCATTTTTAGAGAGAAGAAGTGAGATTTCTTGGACATGTTGTGTCCAAAGAAGGGTTAGCTGTGGACCCCGCAAAAGTAGTTGTGGTGCAAGATTGGAAGGTCCCACGGAATGCAACCGAAGTTCGAAGCTTCCTTGGGCTAGCGGGATTTTATCGAAAATTCATTAAAGAATTTGCAAAAATCTCGTCCCCACTCACAAGATTGACAAAATTGGATTGCGATATTGCTTTCCAACATTTGAAAAGGGCTCTAACAACAGCCCCAGTTTTGACATTGCCGGATGGAAGCAAGATGCTTACCGTATACACGGATGCATGTGGTATAGGACTAGGTGTTGTCTTGATGCAAGAAGGGAAGGTAGTAGCTTAAGGAGGCAGACAGTTGAAAGTACATAAGAAAAACTACCCAACCCATGATCTAAAGTTGGCAGCCATCGTCTTTGCGCTTAAGTCTTGGCGCCATTATCTCCTAGGTGAGAAGTTTGAATTGTATATTGACCATAAATCGTTGAAGTACCTTTTATCGCATAAAGATCTTAACTTGAGGCAACAATGGTGGATGGAATTTCTGGCCTCATATGACTTTGAGATTTCCTATACCCCTGGCAAGGGCAATGAGGTAGCAGACGCCTTAAGTAAGAAGAAGCTGATCTTGAGTCCGCTCTTTGTAGAAATGTAAAACTTGGAGTACATAGCAAAGTTTAACTTTAGACCCTCCTCTGAAATTATGCCTGGTCTGTTAGCATCGCTAGAGGTGCGGCCTACTCTTTTGGACTCAATTGGAACCGCGCAATGAGAAGACCCTCAGCTAGTTGATGTGATGGATAAACTAGTTAGGGGTGAGACTTCTAGTCACCTCAATAGATACTCCATCGATGATAAGGGTTGGTTAAGACGGGATGAAAGGCTATGCGTCCCACAAGTAAGGGATTTAGTGAAGACGGTTCTTGAAGAAGCACATCATTCTAAGCTGACCATATACCCAGGCGTAGACAAGATGTATAAGGGTATAAAAAGGGTTTTCTTTTGGAATGGCATGAAGAGTGATGTAGCTGAGTTCGTCACTAAGTGTTTGATATATCAACAAATCAAAGCGGAGAAGAAGAAGCATGGTGGTCTGCTTCATCCTCTAGAGGTCCCATAGTGGAAGTGGGATAGCATTTTGATGGACTTTGTTGATGGGTTGCCTAGGTCAAGAAGGGGCAATACCAGTATTTGGGTAATATTGGACAGGCTCACTAAAAGCGCTCACTTTATACCCGTTAAAAGTAGAAGGACTGCCTCGTTCCTAGCATCCATTTATCTTAAAGAAATAGTTCGACTCCATGGGATACCCTCCAGCATAGTGAGTGATCGAGATCCTATCTTTACAAGCGAGTTTTGGAAGAGTTTGCAAGAGGCAGTAGGCACACAATTATGCTTAAGCACGGCCTATCATCCCCAAGCCGATGGTCAGACGGAAAGGGTGAACAGAGTATTGGAAGACCTCTTGACATTGTGCATTCTTCACTTTGGAGGGACATGGGAGGATCATCTTCCTTTGGTGGAATTCGCCTACAACAATAGCAACCAAGCCACCATAGACATGGCGCCCTTCGAAGCTTTATATGGAAGACCATGCCGTTCACCAACTTGTTAGTAGGAGTCTACAGACAAGCTTGTACTTGGGGCCAGACATGATTAGAGAGACCTCAGAAAAGGTGGACTTGATAAGAAGACGAATGAAGGCTGCACAAGATAGACAGAAGTCCTACGTAGACAAAAGAAGGACCAACCTTGAGTTTGAGGTTGGGGATAGGGTGTTCCTTAAAGTATCTCCTTTGAGGAATGTCATTCGCTTTGGGTCCGTAGGAAAGCTAGCACCAAGATTTGTAGGACCATTTCCTATCATTGAAAGGATTGGGACGATGGCTTACAGAGTAGAGCTACCCAAGAGACTGGCTGGAGTTCATAATGTTTTTCATGTTTCTCAACTACGAAAGTGCTTACATGAATATGCGAAAGTGGTGGAGCCAAGTATACTAGAGGAAGTAGAAGTGGAACGAGAAGCGACGGTGAGAAGAGTTCTAACTTGTATCTTGGGTACGGAAGTCAAAAAGCTATGCAACCATGAAGTCAAGCTTGTTAAAGTTTAATTGAGTGACGCTGAGGAAGACGCGGCTTGGGAAACTGAGATGAAAATACGCGCAGCCTACCCTCTTCTTTTTGTGGTTACCTCCTTGATCTCTTTTTCCATAAGTTTATTCGTGCTTATATCTATCTTTTAAGTATATCTCCTCAGTCTTACTCTTTATCCTTAAGTAGAACCCAATGGATGTAAACATGTATTTGAAACAAGTTATGATTGATGGTTGCAAGTGGTTGCTAGTGGTTGCTCGTGGATGCATGTACACACACATTAGGCACTAGATTGGCTCAATCACTTTTATATTGCATATAAATGTGTGTGCATATTTAAATTAATGGATGTATAATGGTTGTGTTATCATATGGGTGCTGCATTTTGATGAATGATTGTGCACACATGTAGAAGTAATATGTATCGTTAGGATTCTTTTGCACGCATAATGGACGCATGGCACTATCATGATTTGCATTAAGGAGGTCAACTGAATCAGTGGACCACCTGATTTTGCATTAGATAAGGAACATATACACACACTTTTGCATATGTTCATACGGCATTAGAAATCTTGTAAGGACAATGGATGCCTATGTTTGATGGTTGAGTAGATTGATGATTGGATGTTAGGAAATACGTTCTCCTTAACTTGGAGTTTTCGGGGGCGAAACCCTTTAAGGAGGGGAGAATGTAACACCCTGAATTTTCTTTGAATATTAAAATTAACAAATTTAAGAATACTTAATTGTTAAAGTGAGAATTAAGGGAAATGGGTTACTCCATTGCGTTCGTCTCAAAATTCTACTTGGAATAGAGTCCAAGTTTTTGTAAATCGGACTTCGGATGAGGAAGTTATGGCCTTCGGAAGTTTCAGTAATTTTATATAAATTAAAAACAGTTCAGAATAATAAATTCAAAATTCAAAATTCAAAATTCAAAATTCAAACAGGGAAGCGGGCTGGGTGGGAATTCTCCCACCCAAAGCCAGGTCGACCAAGGGGTCGACTTGGGGGTCGACCTACCCTATACTGGTCGACCAGGGGGTTGACCTGGGGGTCGACCTACCCCCCTCGAGCAAATCTAAAATGTGACGATTTCTGACTCTTTGCTGAGTCGTTAGGGCTGATGTGGATGTTCTGGATAACTCTATCTTGTCTGGATGGTTGGGATTGCTCCTATGATAATCTAACGGCTTAGGTTGATTCAAACTTCTCTAAAAGAGTGCCTAGACTCAAACCCTAAACCTAAACAAAATTTGTCTCTTGGCCACCATGCTGCTGCTAGGATAGTTCTCCTTCCTAAAGCTTAGGGATTAGCAAGTCAGAATTCTAATTCAAAAGACGAACAAATCATTCTCTTCTCTAACCTATCTTTGTGAGTACAATTTCTTTCACAACATAATTAATAAATTAATTGTGATGAGTATAATTTGGATTATGAGAACAAGACTATTGAATCATGTGATGTAACTTAACTTTGTTATCTTATGTTGGTAGATCTATTTCATATGTCCAATTGTACATGTTTAACTTGATTCATCTTATGCAAGTCCGTTTTTACATATGCTAATTTGTATGTGAATCTTATGCAAGTTTGAGATGTTAAATCATATGCTAATTCATATGTGAATTTTATGCAAGTTTGGGATGTTAAATCGTATGCTAGTTTGAATATGAATCTTATGCAAGTCTGTATGTGAATTATACACAAGTTTATATGTGAATCAAGTATATATATGCCAGTTTATATGCAAAAACATGTGATAAATTCATAGGCAAGTTGTAGGAATCCATATGCAGGTTTAGGTGAAAAACTGCCTTCACATTTTTTGCTGAAAATTATATTCACATATGCAAGTTTAAGTGAGATCCATAATTAATATATGCAAGTTCACAGTTTCATGTTTAGATCTATATTTAGATTCATCGTAGTTTATGCAAATATATGATTCTATATGTCCATTGTCTATGCAAATTATTGGCTATGCAAATTTATATTAAAATTCCTATTTGCAAGTTAGATCTATTTAATGTGTTATGCAAGTTGTGATGGTTCTTTTCTTTTTTTAATAAGTTAGACTATTTGCGATTCTAATTATTTCATATTAGAATGTACGATAGCGTGGGGACAATGGGAAAATATTAATTATGTAAATTGTGAATTGGCATAAAATGGCTTTAAAAGCATATAATTAAATTGAGACATTAATTGGTATAATTTATACACCTAAAAATTATGCACATGATTTTGGTGACAAATATGGACATAATTAATATGGAAATTATTGACAATTTGAATATGGATATTTAATTCATATTAGGGTGAAATAATTTGTAATAATAAATGCCTAAGACACGAGATTAGACTCATTTGTTGTGTAAGACTGCCTGGGCCCGCCCGACAAATCCAGCAACCACAAATGGTAGTCTAATGTGAGAGGTCAAAGGCATAAATTAAATGCGTAACAATTGTAAAGACACGAGGTTAGACACGTTTGCAGTATAAGACTGTCCGGACCCGCCCAACAAATCCAGCAACCGCAAACAGGAGTCTAGTGTGGGAGGTCTTACAAGGTTACGGTTATAATGAATTAAGCAACACCTAACCAAGATAAACATATGGTGGGACATAGGGGTTAAGTGGGTGACATGAATGACATGTGAAATACGATTAGAAACACTCAACCAAATTGAAAAATGTAAGAAGACATGAATAAAAAAGGGGTCAAGTGGGAAATTCTAGTGGGGACCAAGCATAGGTGGAAAGCTTGTGTCAAGCATGGGGGACCCTTTTCAAACCAGTAATCCATTAAGTATCTTTGTGAGCTCGAATTAGATCAAGGACGGGACACGCTTACTAGTTTGATTGTAAGAGGTCAAAACGGGTTAACGGTGGCAGCGCAGGTCCAATGGGGGTCATGTGCGTGCGTGGGCCCGGGCTGGTAGGTAAGACGTTGTTGCATCGTGTAGATATAAGCCGTGCATCTTTAGTGGTATCGGGTTGCCACTTTAGGGAGTGATACACCCCACCGTGGGACCAACACGGGTATCTACGAGTAAGGGAGCCGATCGCATGGGGGAAGTGGGTATAACTAGTGGAGATAGAGGCAGGCAGCACCTACAAAGACAGCTAGGGGTACAAGAAACTACCATTATGATTATTATGTTCAGTAGGCGGGATCAACTCTTAGGGTGACTAGTAATGTTGCAGTATAGTAATTATCCTATAGTGATTAGAAGCAAGATTAACGCCAGAATATTCCTCTTGTTTGTTTTGTCTTGCCCACTTGTTTCACAGTCATTCCTTGTTTACCAGTTTATGCCTTATCCTAATTACTTTAATAATTATATTGTTAAAGTTATTGTACTCGCCAGACTTTATGTCTGACCCCCTTTATTTTCTTCTCTTTTCTTTCTCCCCCCCCCCCCCCCCAGGTTCTTAAGGTGGGACTAGTACTAGTGGAGCTTGATTTGGATCTTTCTCTCTCTCTTTTGGGAGTGCTTGAATTGCTGAAAGTAAAGTTCAGCTCATCTCTTTTATGGCTACTTATGTTGGGGTTATGCTTTTTACTTTATGCACTCAAAAAACAATTTGTCAAGATGGTTACTAAGTGTACTTGGTTTTACTGTTGGTTTATGATGTTGTTATAATCAAACTATTTCTCCGCTGCAATAAAAGTTGTTTTAAAATTTTCAAGTACCAATATATGTATCTGTCTTGTTATATTCTGTTCTATTCACCAATAATACTCCATGAAAGTTAATGCATTCCCTTTGAGAGTGACATTAATGGACATGGGGTGTTACACCTTCATACCAGGGATCATACCATAAATGAGTATTTCTTCCATGAACTGTGTGTTTTCAGCACAATATTTTACAAGCTTCTCTATGCTTTAACATGGTCTTCTAAGTAAATGAAGCATTATTGTCAACGCTCATAATCCAAAAAAAAATCATAGTATTAGAGTATTTATTATGCATTCATCTAGCCTAAAAATAATTGCCCTATAATTAGAACCTTATTAATTTAATGACCATTATAGATTGCAGACTCCTAATATCTTTTAAGCCTACTCCACCATTTTTAATTGAGTCCAAGAAATATTACGATGTTTATTATTCCAATAGGATAAATAGTAGATTTAATAAGTTCAATTCTACCAGTAACGGATAAAAAATTATTGCTCCAACAATTAATTTTGTTTGATATAGTGTCTAATAAATGATGAGTACCTCTTCTACTCATCTTTTTATTAGAAAAGGGATGACCAAGATATTTAAAAGGGAACTCAGTCTCATTTAACATGAATAATCTAGTGACTTCATCTTTAGAATTGTTCCTTTTACTAAAATAAATTTAAGATTTGTCTTCATTTATGTTAAAACCCATAATTGTCATAAATTGAAGGACCCTACTAATAGCTTCCATGTTTTTTAATTACACTTAGAAAAGGTCAACAAGTCACCTTAATAAATAGAATGAGTGATTGTAGGAGTGATATTATAAATATGAGAAATGTAACCCTGTAGCAATTTAATATCTAGTAATATAGACACACACTCCATAGCAATAAAAAAAGGTAAGGAAAAATAGGGTCTCCTTGCCTAAGACCTCTATACTTGTAATAAACCCCATGGGAATGCTATTAACCATTATAGAAAAAGTAGGATAGGATATACAAGCATATATAAAATTTACAAATAAATCTCGAAAAATCATTTGTCTCATCACGTGAATAACGAATTCTCTGTTTATTCTATCATATGTTTTTTTTTGCAGATCAATTTTGATGCACATCCTACTAGCACCTCGTTTACTAAAGTTTCTGATCATCTCAAAGGCTAGGTTTTCAGCCATGTACCTCCCTGAAATAAAGGCATTTTGGTATTCATAAATGATATTAGGCATGATCCTTTTAAGTCTGTTACTCCATATAGTATTTAAAGTTTTATACAAAACATTGCAGTAAGAAATTGGTCTAAACTCATGGGGTTCAGTAGCATTTTGTTCCTTAGGCACTAAGGTTATGAAAGTATGATTGATCTCTTTGATAATTTTTCATTAACGAAAGCATCATTGAAAGCAGTAAAAAGATCATATTTAATATCATTCCAATGAATTATATAAAACTTGGCTTTGAATCCATCAGGTAAAACATGGCTTTGTATCCATCAGGTCAAGGACTGCTTTCATCTTTTATACTGAAAATAACATAATGTACCTTCTCCAAACTGAAATGTTTATGAACATCTCCTTACCAGACCTGAAATAATCATATTAAGGGTAAGGAAGGAAAGTTTTGACAACTAGCATTAGCATAAAATAGCTCTTAAAAATATTCAACTGCCTTAGAAGCAAAACTGGAGTTGTTAGTAATAGGCTTTCCACCAGTATCTAATACATAATTAATTTCTATTTTTCTTTCTTAGAGGACATCTGAGAGTAGAAAAACTTTAAAGGAATATCAACATCAATCAACCATCTTATCTTAAATTGCTTCTTGAGATTCATGCTTTGAGAAAATAATTTAATATTCATCTCATTTAAACTGTTTCTATAATTATGCAACAGTTCTTCATCATCTAGACTAAGGAGAAGCTTATTGTACAGTACATCATTATTCTCTCTCAGCTGTTTAACCTCTCTAGCAAGGCTAACCAGACTTTTATTCCATTTTAAAGTGAATTTTAATAAGCTTCAAATTCATAACAAAATTAAACATATAATTACCAAAGCCCTTACTTTTTAAAATAGGAGTGACAATATCTGCATATCCTCTGTAGTAGCACCAACTATTTTTATACCTAGAAGGATAATTTCTTTTTTCCTTGTCCTCAATTCATTCACAAGCCATATCTATCAACAATGGAGTATGATCGCTAGTAGAATGTCTGAGAACTTGAACAATTAGGGAAGAAAATAATGAAGCACAATTTTTATTGATAAAACTCTATCAATTCCGGAATGTGTACAAAAATTTGGCCTCCCCTCCATGTACAAAAATTCCCAATGCATTTAGGTTCCTGTTAGATCAAAATTTGGACCTAACACCCAAATTGTTCTGAATCTTATAGAGTTTCAACTGAAGAATGAGGAAAAAGAAAATAACACACAGAATTTATAGTGGTTCGGCGTTAACGAGCCTACGTCCACTTTATATATTATTGATTATACTTTGAAGGCTAATACAATCAATGATTTCTCTTAATACTCTAGTATTTTGACAATAATGGCGGATTCAGTACTCAATATTGCCAAAAAGATCCCAAAAAATGCCAAGCTCCGGGCTATTTATAGCTGATTTTGTCAGGCGGGTCGTGATAACACGTGGCACGAATCCCGAGAACATCGGATCGCATCGCTGCCGTTGAAGAAATAGTCAAATTAGCCGTTGCAAACAGGTGTCGCGATCCCCTGGAAAATCGGATCGTGCAGATGGGGAGAATTGGTCAAAATGACGGTTAGGGACACGTGTCGCTAGATCCGTGCGTCTCGGATCGTTGAAGACTAGCTCGTGTTTGAACGGGTCAGAGTCTCCGCCATGCATCAGGGGGGATCGGATCGGTCAATACTGGGCAATAACACATGCATGGATCGAGTCGCATAGCGGTGTCGTTTCGCTGATGAAATGGGGGCGATCCGATAAGGTGCGATCCGATATGGGGGTGTAACGACCCAGAAAATCTGAACCAATTTAAAAAATTTTAATTGGCTAAAATAATGGATTTTAAATATTTAAAATAAATATTTTGAATAATGGCGATGAAAACTGAGTTTGAATCGACAATTGAAAACGAATATAATTAATTATAATTATAAACAAGGCCTGAAAGGGCGTTGTAGTTTCAAAAATCGAATTCAAACTTTGTCGGACTATACCGGGTGCAAAACAAAACGAATTTTAGTGAAACCAAAAATATTTAAATCTGTTAGTGAATACCTTTCCAACGAATCTAAAAAATCGAAATTTGATAGCGGGAATCAAAAGATATGTCCAGTTGAAAATTCTGAATAGTTGCTATGGAATTCAGGCCCTTAAAAATGGAAATTTTGCAAACGACCTCGGATTTCGACGAAACCACTTTTGTCGGGTCCATGGTGTAAAGTTATTGCTAGGTTTCAAATTTCATAATTTTTCGATTCAATATGTGAGCGTGGAAAAGGAAAACGCGCTTGACCAGTTTCAGTTGATTTTAATCGACTGGAAATTGGCCATTTTTCCAACGGTCTCAGAATTCGACGAAACTAGTTTTGATAGGACCGTATCGTCAATACGAAGCTAGAAAATATTTTTCAGGAATTTTCAAGTTAGTATGTGACCCCGGTAAATTGAAATGCGCGTTCAAATTCAATATATAGAGTTAAATGTATATTTGAAGAAAACTGATTGTAACGATCGAATCAGCTTGCGATACATATCCCATTGTGTTCGGAATGGGGGTAAAACGCTAGGGACGACAGGCGGTGGGCCTCGTTTCGAGGTCATATGTAAAAGTCAACTTTTTGCAAAATAATTAATTAAATAAAAAAAAACTAAACTAACCCTCTCCTATACCTTGGCCCCCCCTGTAATTCATTACCGAAATCGATTTACCAGAAAAAAAAAGAAAAAAAAACCCTAACGCAACCATCGTCGCCTCCTGGAAACCCCTCCGACCGACGCACCTAGCTCCGCCCTCCGACGAGCTGCTCCTCTCTCCAGCCTCCTCCCTCTCTCCACCTCCATACACGAAGACCGAACCCGAGACCACCCACCTCCACGCAACCATCGTCGCCTCCTGGAAACCCCACCGACCTCCCCGACGCCGCCAAGCACAGCACCAGTCCCCCCTTTCCCAATTCAATACTGTAAGTTTTGTATTTTATTTTTATTCATTTTTATATAAAGTAATTGATTTTTTTTAGCATTAATTTAAAATCAGTTTTTATAAATATTATAGTATTAAAAAGCAATGATTTTTAAAAAAATAAAAAGTGAGGATTTTTATGTGATAAAATATACGATTTTAAAAACTGAAAATATAGGACTTTTATTCATGTAAAAATATAATTTTTAGCATAGGAAAAATATGATTTTTTTTATTTCGTTGAGACGACCCTTGTTTCCGTCAGAACGGGATTTCGGGTCGTCTCAACGAAATATAAAAATCATATTTTTCCTATGCTAAAAATTATATTTTTACATGAATAAAAGTCCTATATTTTCAGTTTTTAAAATCGTATATTTTATCATATAAAATCCCTCACTTTTTATTTTTTTTAAAATCATTGCTTTTTAATACTATAATATTTATAAAAACTGATTTTAAATTAATGCTAAAAAAAAATCAATTACTTTATATAAAAATGAATAAAAATAAAATACAAAACTTACAGTATTGAATTGGGAAAGGGGGACTGGTGCTGTGCTTGGCGACGTCGGGGAGGTCGGTGGGGTTTCCAGGAGGCGACGATGGTTGCGTGGAGGTGGGTGGTCTCGGGTTCGGTCTTCATGTATGGAGGTGGAGAGAGGGAGGAGGCTGGAGAGAGGAGCAGCTCGTCGGAGGGCGGAGCTAGGTGCGTCGGTCGGAGGGGTTTCCAGGTGGCGACGATGGTTGCGTTAGGTTTTTTTTCTGGTAAATCGATTTCGGTAATGAATTACAGGGGGGGCCAAGGTATAGGAGAGGGTTAGTTTAGTTTTTTTTTATTTAATTAATTATTTTGCAAAAAGTTGACTTTTACATACGACCTCGAAACGAGGCCCACCGCCTGTCGTCCCTAGCGTTTCACCCCCATTCCGAACACAATGGGATATGTATCGCAAGCTGATTCGATCGTTACAATCAGTTTTCTTCAAATATACATTTAACTCTATATATTGAATTTGAACGCGCATTTCAATTTACCGGGGTCACATACTAACTTGAAAATTCCTGAAAAATATTTTCTAGCTTCGTACTGACGATACGGTCCTATCAAAACTAGTTTCGTCGAATTCTGAGACCGTTGGAAAAATGGCCAATTTCCAGTCGATTAAAATCAACTGAAACTGGTCAAGCGCGTTTTCCTTTGCCACGCTCACATATTGGATCGAAAAATTATGAAATTTGAAACCTAGCAATAACTTTACAACATGGACCCAACAAAAGTGGTTTCGTCGAAATCCGAGGTCGTTTGCAAAATTTCCATTTTTAAGGGCCTGAATTCCATAGCGACTATTCAGAATTTTCAACTGGACATATCTTTTGATTCCCGCTATCAAATTTCGATTTTTTAGATTCGTTGGAAAGGTATTCACTAACAGATTTAAATATTTCTGGTTTCACTAAAATTCGTTTTGTTTTGCACCCGGTATAGTCCGACAAATTTTGAATTCGATTTTTGAAACTACAGCGCCCTTTCAGGCCTTGTTTATAATTATAATTAATTATATTCGTTTTCAATTGTCGATTCAAACTCAGTTTTCATCGCCATTATTCAAAATATTTATTTTAAATATTTAAAATCCATAATTTTAGCCAATTTAAAAAATTTTAATTGGTTCAGATTTTCTGGGTCGTTACAATCTCCCCCACTTAAAACTTTTCGTCCCCGAAAAGGAACAAAGTCGAAAGTGGTTTGATAAATCTACAATCACACAACACAACAACCAATCCAATTGTTTTTAACCTTCAAAAATATACTAATCAAATCCTATACCCTTTAAAAAATCATTCAGACTATATAATTAAAAGTGTACATCTATGAAAAGAAAATAACAATAGAGTAGAGAATTGAATGGTAGTGCAAAGTAGGGTAAATGTACCTTGCACCAGAGTCAATCAGAGATATCTACTCGGCATCTAGGATAAGCTTTCTGAATGCTCTCCTCAGTTTCCCAAGTACAATCTCGCGGATCTCCACTCCATTGCACTTTGACTAAGCGAACCTTCTTGTTCCTCAGCTCTTTGGTTTCTTTGCCTATTATCTTCAGCGGCTCTCTTCTCACAGCTAATTCTGGGGTTATTTCAATGTCATGTTGAGCTGCTTCTTCCACGATCAAGTCTGGATCGTGAACATGCTTTCGAAGTTGAGATATATGAAATACATCATGAACTCCAGGCAACCAATTAGGCAGATTGACCCTATAAGGGAGAGTTCCAATCCGTTCCAGAATAGGAAACGGACCAATAAATTTGGGTGCTAACTTTCCAGTTTTACCGAACCGGATAACTCCTCTCATCGGCGATACTTTCAAATATACATAGTCGCCAACTTCAAATGATATATCTCTTCTTCTTCTATCGGCATAGCTCTTTTGTCGGCTTTGAGCGGCGAGTAATCGCTTTTTAATAAAATCGACTTTGTCGGCAGCTTCTCGAATCATATCAGGACCCAACACAAGTCTATTACCCGGTTCGACCCAACAAGCAGGAGATCGGCACGGTCTACCATACAATGCTTCGAATGGCGACATTGTCAGACTCGCCTGGTAGCTGTTGTTATAAGAGAATTCAGACAAATGCAGATGGTCTTCCCATGATCCACCGAAATCTAGAACACAAGCCCGCAATAGATCTTCCAAAATACGATTCACCCTCTCAGTCTGACCGTCTGTCTGAGGATGATAAGCGGTGCTTAGGTTTAACTTCGTTCCGAGCTCGACTTGAAATGCTTCCCAGAATTTTCTAGTGAATATTGTATCTCTATCACTGACTATGCTGAGCGGCACTCCATGTAGTCTAACTATTTCCCTGAAGTATATCTGCGCCAGACTCTGAGCAGTTCTGTTTGATCTGACAGGTATGAAATGGGCGGTCTTCGTGAAACGATCTACGATCACCCAAATACTGTCATTTCCTTTTCTGGTTCTGGGCAGACCATCAATGAAATCCATAGAAATATGCTCCCACTTCCAACCAGGAACTTCCAGTGGTTGTAATAATCCAGCCAATTTCTGCTGGTCGCTTTTGACTAGCTGGCAAGTAGGGCATCGACTAACATATATCGAGATGTCTCTTTTTAACGACTTCCACCAGAATGTGTGTTTGATATCGTTATACATTTTATTCACACCTGGATGGATACTGAGCTTAGATTTGTGACATTCATCCAGTACATCCCTTCTGAGTTCAGGAATATCTGGAACGCAAATTCGCCCTTCTAACCTCAGAATCCCTTCGTTGTCTAGCTGAAAATCCGAAGCATTGCCTACACGAATTCGCTGACTCATTCCTTTGATAAATTGGTCGTCTTCTTGGAGAGCCGATATCTTATCAATCAACGAAGTCGCAATGATGAAACTGGCGATCATTTCTTTCTTTCGGCTTAACGCATCGGCCACGACATTGGCTTTCCCTGGAGTGTATAGAATTTCGAAATCATATGCTGCAAGAAACTCCAGCCAACGTTGCTGCCTCAGATTCAGGTCTTTCTGAGTGAACAGATACTTTAACGACTGGTGATCTGTAAACAGTTCAAATCTCTCGCCCAGAAGATAGTGCCTCCAGATTTTCAAAGCGAATACTATAGCCAATAACTCAAGATCGTGAGTTACATAGTTCTTCTCGTGTGGCTTCAGTTGACGGCTAGCATAAGCAATTACTTGGCCTCTTTGCATTAACACTGCGCCAAGGCCTTCTCTAGAAGCATCAGTCCAAAATTTTAAATCTTGGTTGCCATCGATGATGGTTAACACTGGAGCTGTTGTTAATCTTAACTTTAGCTCTTCGAAAGCCTCTTCACTTTCTGGAGTCCATTTGAATTTAGAATTCTTCTTTGTAAGCTTCGTTAAATGACCAGATATCTTCGAAAAGTTTTTAACGAACTTCCGGTAATAGCTAGCCAATCCGAGAAAACTGCGGACTTCAGTGGGGGTACTGGGCTGTTTCCAATTCTGAATAGCTGTGATTTTGCTTGGATCCACAGCAATTCCTTCTTTCGATACCACATGGCCTAGAAATTTCACTTCATCTTGCCAGAATATACATTTGGAAAACTTTGCTTTTAATACATTCCGCCTCAGAATTTCTAGAACCTGTTCCAGATGCTTTTCATGTTCGGCCTTTGATTTAGAGAAGATTAGAATATCGTCAATAAAAACCAGAACAAATTTATTCAATACTCCCCTAAATACTCTGTTCATCAGATCGACGAAGTAAGCTGGAGCGTTACATAAGCCGAACGGCATCACTAACCACTCGTAGAATAAGTCGGGGCCTCTGAACGCTGTCATTGGAACACACTCTTCGGCAATTCGAAGTTGATGGAAGCCTGTAGCTAGGTCCATTCGTGAAAATACTTGTGCTCCATTTAATCGATCCAACAAATCATCAATCCGCGGCAATGGATACTTGTTCTTTATTGTCTATTTGTTTAGATCACGATAATCCACACATAGTCATAGAGTACCATCAGATTTTGGGACAAACACCACTGCTGCACCCCAATCAGAGAAACTAGGCCGGATTTGACCTTTCCATACTAGCTGTCGTGTTTGATTGTCTAATTCCTCCTTCTCTTTCAAGGACATTCTTCGAATAACGTGAACTACTGGCCTTGCATTCGGAATTAAAGCAATTTTGAAATCTATTTCTCTCTACGGAGGTAAGCGAACAACTTCCTCGAACACATCCGCATAGTTCTTGACGATAGGAATATCTTTCACTAGGTCGGGAATATTCTCAGTAACTTCAGGGATATTCTCCATTTGAGCTGGAGAAACATTCAAAGCTGCCCAGAAGTCCTTTCTATTAGCCTTCTGACCTTCACACGGTATGGTTATATAACTCCCTGATTTAATCTTAGCTCTAACAACTCTCTCGGCGCATCTAACCTCTGCTTCATATTTGGTTAGCCAATCCAATCCCAGAATAAGATCGAATTCATCAAAGTTCATAACGATTGAGACAGTAGGGAATTTATAGCAGGAAAAAGAGACAGGTACTGCACAAATCCAACTGAGATCAATTGAACCCCCAACCGGATTCTGGACAGTCATTGGTTCTTTGAGCTTCTTTAATTTCAGATCCAATTTCTTGACTGCATTCTTTGCAATAATTCTTCGTGACGCACCCGTGTCAAACAGTATTTTGACTGTAATGTTTTTGACAGTAAGCGTTCCTTCTAAAACATCAGATCTTTCCGGACTATCTGAGGGTTCTGATGTTTCTGCCACTTCATTTACCCGAGCCTTTTGGGTCTTTTTCAACAGCCAGTAATCTTGCTTTACATGACCAGCCTGCTGGCATAGATTGCATTCCCTGCTTTCCTGAAGCTTTCCGCCGGATTTAAATCCATCATTCTTTCGTTTCTTCGAGGATTTACAATTCCCCTGCAAATGAACTTTCTTATGGCAGTTATTGCATATGGCAGTCGTTGCTGGTTCTTTTTCGGATCTGGCCCTTTTTCGATTTACTTCGGGCTCCTTACCGACTTCAGACATTGTACTGGCCTCAGGACGATCAGTTTCAGACTCAATTTTATTACTAGAGCTGACTTCCTCTTCATACTGTAGCATACCTTTCTTATCTAGATCTTCATATTGATAAGCCATATAAATCATTTCTGAAAAAGGAAGCTTCACATGCCCCAATACTTTATTCTGGTATTTCCTTTGAAGCCCATTGATAAATCTCAAATTCTTCCTCTTCAGATTTTGAATTAGATGAGGAGCAAAGTGAGAAAGTTCATTGAATTTCTTATGATATTCGGGAATGGTCATGTCTCCTTGTATCAGATAAGAAAATTCATCGCATAATCGCTCAGTTGCTTCGGGAGGAGTAAATCTTTCCAAGAAAATCACTTTGAATCTATCCCAGGTGATATCACCTTCTGGATTATCCTTAATAACTGAATCCCACCAGAACAAAGCTTCTTCTTTGAGCGCCCAGGAGGCCAGTAATCTTTTCTGGTCATCCCTCAGCTTTAATGCTTCAAAGATTTTCTCAGCCGAACGAATCCAAGCTTGTGTTTTCATAATTGCTTCTTCACCCGAAAAGGGTTTTCTACCCAGATTCCTATATTTCATGAATAGAGCTTCTATATCCGAGTTAGTATTACTTCTTCTATTTCTGGCACTCATTTTCTAGTTCTTCTGCAAATAGCAGATCAAGTGTCAGGTCAACAGAAAAGATATTTCAAAATATAGAGACAAATACTTGAATGTAAATGTGTCTATCGGTGTGTAATTTCATTCTGCTTTGCTCATACTAGGATATTGCTGATCCTATCTGTATAGAGTTACCCGTCCTAGAACACTACTGGTTCTATTTCTGACAAGTTCGTTAATATGTTATATTCCAGAACTAAGCTTAACCTAAGCTCTGATACCACGTTGAGATGACCCTTGTTTCCGTCAGAACGGGATTTCGGGTCGTCTCAGGGGGCGATCTGACGAGGGGCGAGTCAATGGCGCGATCCGTTCCTTTATGTACTCAAAGAATGTGGTTTCATGCTTTCTTCTTATGAATGAACCTGGGTGGCTTGGTCAAAAAGCTAGCCAACATTTTGCCCCCTCGAAGTATGTTTTATCGATGATGGAACATGCTTCGAAGCTATAGAACCGTCTTTTCGCATCGAGTCGCAAAACATTGAACGATTCCTTTTCTAGGACTTTTCAGAGTCTTCATCACTGAATCTGTTGGTGATTTTTCGATCCGTATCGCATATTCAAGTCGCGGTCCTTTAGCAAGCCATTCGAGCCGTTCGTCTCGTTCTTTGATGAGCGCTTGAGCTTCTTTACGGAACGGGACGAAATGGGCTTCTCTCCGAGACGTGGTGGGCTTTTGGTTCGCGGCCCGCCTATTTTCGCGGATCGAATAAAACAAAAAAGGGGAGACAAACGGTCGCCCTTTTGCCTATATAAGTCGACCCTCCTCTTCACTTTCTTCCTTCTTCCTTCTTTCGTATCGTATTGCCTGCGTCGCTGAGGAAACACCCGAGTTTTTCAAACCTCCAATAATCTGACCGTTCTCCCAATTTTTAGAAAGGTAATCCATCGAAAGAATTCTTATGCGATGTCGCTCTCAATTCTATGAGTTTTTTTCGACTGGTTTGAGGGAGAAACGATGGGATTTTGCGATTTTTTGAGGGAACCAGCGAGGCGCCATGGCTGATAGGTTCAGAGGTTGGAGTTCGGAAACGAGAAGGAGAGGAGGAAAATGGAGGAGGAAGGAGAAGAAGAAGGCCGGTTCGGATGGTGGGCAAGGAGAGGAAAGGAAGAAGATGAAGGCCAGTGGCGAGTCGGAGGGTCGTGGTGGTGGCAGTGGCGCGCTTCGCAGGGGACTGCAACGATCCAGCAAAGCCCCCGATCATTCAATTTCACGATTCGTGAGGGGGGCGATCCCTCTACCCTGCGATCCGAAGGAGGGCGATCCCTCTACCCTGCGATCCGAAGAAGGGCGAACTGTCATACACATCGCGGTCCGACTTGTAGTTCACGATCCAAACCCATTTTTGAACCTTAGACGATGCCTTGTCACCATAAAACTCTGAACAGTTAGGCTAGGGCCTTGATTTGGACTTTCTGGACTAAATGACCACATAACTTTAACTGCATATGACGACTAATACTTTGATGATCTTGATAGCTTTTACGCTTTATCTTTAATGCACGCACAAGCACACACACCGGCACTTGCACACACGGGGGACGGGTAGCTTTAATCTCACTTTTCATGTTTTCTCGCCTAGTAGTAATGTCGGATAATCAATCTTCTTCAAGATCCGCTACAGAAACGGAGTCTGAGGTTCCAGAGCAATACAATCCTGAGGTCCCTCCAATCAACCCAGGAGGTGAAGATTCTGGCTCCGAATACGAGGCAATGGAATCAAATCCGTCTGAAAGTACTTCATCTAGTGAAGAATCTGAGCTAGACAGGCGAGCTCCTGACGAGATTCCTGGCACGCTCGGAATAGATAAAATTTCTGATTCTTTAGCATCTAAGCTCGATGATATAAAGTTTAAAAGAATCTGCTTGAGACATGGGATTCCTTGGGATGATGTTTTGACACCTGGTAGCGAAGATAGACCCCACTTAGCTCCGGAAGGATATATGGCAATCAGTCGAACCATGTTCTTGGTAGGAGCTATTCCTCCGTTTCCTCCGATCGCCATCGAAACTTTAAAACGACTGGGTATCGCTCCGATGCAGCTTCATCCTAACGCCTACGCATCTCTATACACCCTATACGTTGCATACGCGGAGATCCTACATGCCGAACTTAAATTCAGAGATTTGACATTCTTCTTTCTTTTCAAGCATTGTTCCTCGGCAACCCCAAACTTCTCTTTCTTTGAATCGGTGGCGAATAGGAAAGTTCTGTATGACGGATATAGCAATATAGGGGATCCTAAATCTGATTGGTTCTATATAAAGAAACAGGCCAGATGCTCAAGAAGATGGCTTAAATCAAGTAAACCTCAAGCTTTTAACTGAATATCTTGTTCAAGAAGTTGAAGTATTAACATTCTTCCGCCTTTTTATTTGTCTTAAAGAGATCACGTCTTCCCGAAAACAGAGGGTTCGTTATACAACAATCGATTGTCTATTCTTCTTCAAAGCAGGTCCGACTTTCTAAGGATCAAAAAATGCATTACTGATGAGAATCTTCATAAGCATCATCTTCTGGATGTAAGATTTGGACTTGGCGCTGGCGGCAAACCCTATAAGTTCGTGCCCCCAACGGAGGGAGAGGAAACATCGCAAGCAATAGAAACAACTGTAACACCCCGAATTTCAATTAACACTAATGGTTAGAAATTAAAGTATAATTAATCTCAGATGGAAGAACCAGGGGAAACGGGCTGCGTCATTACGTTCGTCTCGGAAAAATACGCGAAATAGAGTCCGAGTTTTCGAGAATCGGAGTCCGTATGGCCCGGTTATGGCCCAAAGAAGTTTTAGGAAGTTTAAATTTAAAAAGCAGATTTGAAAAACAAGTTTGGAGCCAAAAGAGGAAAGGGGGGGAAAATTCCCGCCTAGCCCCATGTCGACAGCCATGTCGACAGGGGTGTCGACAGGGGTGTCGACAGCCCTGTCGACAGGGGTGTCGACACAGGGTGTCGGCCCTGCTGGTCTGGGTGCACCAGGTTTTGTCTTGGCTGAGTCTAGGGCTATGTTCTAGAGGGTTCCGAAATCTAAGGGTCCTAATCTAATCTAGGGTTAATCTAAGGGCCTAAAACACTTTCTAATCCTATAAATAAGACCCCAACCCTACCCTAATTCATTCATAATTAAACCTTGTAATTAAACTATGGCAAAATGCAACTTGATCATGGCCTCCACAAATCAATGAAGAGGGTTGCATGCTAATCACTCTCTAATCAACCTCTAATCTCTTCTTAGCATCTTAATCTTCTTCATTTGGTGTGCAAAATTGCTAGTAGTGAGTTTCTATCACTTTGATGATCTTTTGGTAAACTAATTAGATGAGATGTGATGGGATTTATGGTTTTGTATGTGGGTTAATGAGCTTTGAATCATATGATATGATGTTAGCATTAATCTTATGTTTATGCATGTTGAGTATGTAAGTTTATGCAAGTTTAATATGATGTATGTTATGTTTGCATGATGCTAAATATGCAAGTTGTGGGCTATGTAATCATATGCATGTTATGCAAGTTCATGGTGATATGCTATGCAAGTTACATGTATGTTAATATGCAAGATATGCTATGCAAGTTACATGTTTGTTAATATGCAAGTTACATGTATGTAAATATGCAAGTTACATGTTTGTCAATATGCAAGTTACATGTATGTAAATATGCAAGTTACATGTTTGTTAATATGCAAGTTACATGTTTGTTAATATGCAAGTTACATGTAGGTAAATATGCAAGTTACATGTTTGTAAATATGCAAGTTATATGTTTGTTAATATGCAAGTTCATGATGACACATTATGCAAGTCTATGAGTTAATATGCAAGTTTGTTATGCAAGTGAATATGTAAGTTATGTGACATATTATATGCAAGTTATGTGACATGTTATGCAAGTGCATGTGCAAGTTATGTGTTTGTTAATATGCAAGATGGCACCTTTGGAACATGTTCATTCATATGCAAGTTGACACCTTTTATATGTGTTATATCATGAGAACGAAATTACGTGGGAACGATGGGGTAATTAAATGCATAAGTTAATAAGATAGTGTGAAATTAATATAATTATGCATAACATAAAATAAAGGAACATAGTATGGGAATTTGCCTATTAAGTAAGGTGTACCCATACTATGTGTTGGGAATTTACCTATTGAGTTAGGTCTACCCCATGGGAATTTACCTATTGAGTTAGGTCTACCCATGTTATGAAAAGCTTGACATTAATTAGGGATAATTAATATGGGGGTGATTAATTAGGTGTAATTAATCGACTAAGACACGAGGTTGGACTCATTTGTAGTGTAAAACTGCCCGGACCCGACCGGCTTAACCAGTTGCTACAAATGTCAGCCCAATGTGAGAGGTCTTGGCCATAAATTAAATACGTGATTAAGGTAAAGACACGAGGTTAGACTCTGTTATGACGTAAGACTGCCCGGATTCTACCGGCTTAACCAGGCGGTCATAACAGTCAGTCTAATGTGGGAGGTCTTTACGGGAGATCACGGTCTTAATTAATTAAGAAACACTTAACCATTATAGCATGTAGTGGGACATGAGGGGTTAAGTGGGTGCCTTGGGTGGCATGTGGAATCTTAAGTGGGTTGCCTTGGGTGGCAATAGAAAATACGATTAGAATACTTAACCAAGAGAAACATGTAATTAAACATGATTAAAGGGTTAAGTGGGATACACTAGATATTTGACAAGCTTAAGTGGGTAGCTTGTGGGGGCCCATTTCAACCAATATCCCAAAACGTATCTTTGTGGGCTCGACCCATGTCGAGTAACGGGACACGCCTATTGGGCTTGATTATAAGAGGCCAAAACGGGTTAGCGGTGGCAACGCAAGTCCAACGGGCTTCATATGCGTGAGTGGGCCCGGGTTGGTAGATAAGCCGTTGTTGCATCGTGTAGATATAAGCCGTGCACCGTTAATTATACCGGGTTGCCACGTTGGGGGATGGTACACCCCAAGGTGGGGCCAGCACGGGTATCTACGTTAGGGAGCCGATCGAATGGGGAGTAGTGTGTACACCTGGTGGATTGTAGGGCCCTGTGGCGCCTACTTGGTCACCTAGGGGTACGCAAGTACTATTAAGTTAATTTTATAAGTCCAGGGGAGGGATCAACCTTTAAGTTAGGAACGACTGGTGTGGTGCAGTTTAGTAATTTACCTTAGGAAGGGTAGATGCGTCTTTATCTTTTATCTTAGTTTAGTTGACTGCTTAGTATAGCCGTTCATCCCTATATGTTACCGTATATCAAGTTATGTCTTCTCTGGTTACTTTAACGATTGTATTGTTAAAGTTATAGGACTCGCTCAGACTTATGTCTGACCCCGTTGTTTTTATCTTTTTCCCAACCCTCAGGTCCTACGGTGGATCCTAGCAGTAGTGGAGCTTGATCGGATTGCTGTTCCAGTCTTTAGGAGCTTGGATAGATGTAAAGCTCCAGTTATCCAGTTATCTTTTCTTTTGTTTTGGCTATTGTATGAGAGTGGGATTATGTACTTCTTTATTTTGATGGATATTGTACTTGACTTTTATTTTGGTTTTATGATGTAACCAGACATGTTTTACTTCCGCTGTTAGGAGTTGATGTTTTAAATTTCAAGTACTGTTTATATCTGTCTTGTTGTAATTTTTCTGTTCTATATTCACTAAAATACTCCACCGATGCTATGGCATTCCCTTAGTGAGTGACCATAGCGGGAGTGGGGTGTTACACGTGGTATCAGAGCCAGGTTACCAGAACAGATAATTTTTTTTAGAAAAACTATTTTCTAAGAGTATTTTCGAAGAAAGTATTTTCAAAAGCATGTCTTCTAAGAGAAAAAGTTTTTGAAAAAGAAAAGCATAATCCCCAATAGCCATATCTTTATCTTTCGGAATCTCCTTTTTGAATCTTTCCTCTTTCGTTTCAGCATGGCTGAAGATCTTAACATCCCGGAGGGTTTAGTTATACCACTATGGTATAGGAGGTTGCAAGAGGCTAGGGCCACGGCTACGGGTCCAGCCAATGCTACTACACCAGAGACAACCGCTCCTCCTCCTCAGCCTAGAGTGGATAATTTTGCTAAGGTTTGCAAGGAGTTCAAGGCTATAGGAGGAAAACCTTTTCTAGGTTCAGAGACTTTCGTAGAGGCTAGAGATTGGCTTAAGGAAGTGGAAGAGTTGCTAGATATCTTTGAAGTGGAAGAGGGAAAGAAAGTCAAGTTGGCGGCTTGGTTGATGAAGGGAGAGGCCTCATTCTGGTGGGAGGTCACTAACGGAGAACGCCCTGTTGACTCTTGGGCGGATTTTAAGCAAAGGTTTGGGGCTAAGTTTCTCTCAAGGGCGGAAGAGAATCTGTTTATGGAGAAGTTCTTGAATTTGAAGCAAGGGAATCTCACGGTGAAAGAATATGTCAACAAATTCAATCAATTAGCGAGGTTTGGCATAGAGTTGGTGAATACACCGGAGAAGAAGGCTTTGAGGTTCGTTAAAGGCTTGAACGAACCATTGCAAGGAATAGCTATGACTCACATTCCTATGGGGGCCACCTTTGAGAAGCTTGTCTACATGGCACTTATGCATGAGGATGATAAGAATTCTAAGGCACCAGAGAAAAAGGGGGATCAGAAGAAACCGCAACAACAACAAGGCAAGGGTGGAAAAGGCAATGGTGACAAGAAGAAGACAAAGAAGAAGTGCTTTAATTGTGGGACACCAGGGCACCTCAGTAAGGATTGTCGCAAAAAGAAGAAGACTGGTTGCTTTCATTGTGGTGAAACAGGGCATCTTGTGAAAAACTGCCCAAAGAAGGGACAGAAAACGGGGTCTACCTCAGGAGGTCAGGTGCAAGCTCTTATAGCACCACCTCAGTCAGGGGGGCAAGTTCAGGCTCTCTCAGTTCCACCGATTCAGCAGAGAGGTAGAACTATTTCCGTTGAAAGTCTGGTTTTTCTGTTTGATCATCCAGTACGTACTTTGTTTGACTCTGGCGCATCGCATTCTTTTATCTCATCATCGTTAGTTGAGTCACTGCACTTAGACACCAGTCTAGTTGATGATCCCTTGGTTGTTTCAAACCCAATTGGGGGCTCTATATATCTGTCCATGATATGTTTGGGTTTGAAGATTTCTATACTTAGCGTTAAGTTTAGATGTGATGCTTTTGTATTGGGCTTCACGGGCTATGGGTTGATTTTGGGCATGGACTGGTTATCCAGTAATGGTGCCGTTCTTGATTGTGAAAGGAGAGTTGTCAGGCTTATGACCCGCTTGGGTAATACTCTCGAGATCTCTTGTAATCCCATGGAATCTGTTTTGCTAAGTTATCTTGAATCGCTCGATGCTTCGGTCGAGAGTTTGCGTTCTGTCAAAGTGGTCCGGGAATATCCGGATGTGTTTGAAGAAGTGAAGGGTTTGCCTCCGAAGCGGGAGATAGATTTCCGAATTTATTTGGTGGATAATGCCAAACCAGTGTCTTTGCCAGTGCGTCACATGGCTCCTCGTGAGAGAAGAGAACTTCATAAGCAAGTAGGGGAGTTGCTTAAGAAGGGGTTCATAAGGCGAAGTATATCGGAGTGGGGAGCTCCAGTAGTGTTTGCCACGAAGGCGGATGGGTCCCTCAGACTTTGTGTGGATTATAGAGAACTTAATAAGCTCACGAAGAAGAATAGACACCCATTACCGAGAATAGATGATCTCTTTGATCAGTTGGTTGGCGCCTCAGTGTTTTCGCAAATGGACCTAGCTACAGGGTTTCATCAGTTGAGAGTGGCGGAGGACAGTATAGAGAAGACGGCTTTCCGGACTCCGGATGGTTTTTATGAGTGGCTAGTGATGCCATTTGGGTTGACAAACGCCCCGGCATACTTTGTTGATCTCATGAGTAGAGTGTTCAGAGAGTATCTGAATAAGTTTGTAGTGGTCTTTGTGGATGACATCTTGGTCTTTTCCAAGAGTGAAGAAGAGCATGCCTTACATCTCAGAGAAGTGTTGGAGACTCTTCGAGCACATAGTCTTAAAGCTAAATTCTCTAAATGTCATTTTTGGAGAAGAGAGGTGCGATTCTTAGGGCATGTGGTCTCTAAGGAAGGGATAGCTGTGGATCCCGCAAAGATAGTATCTATCCAGGATTGGAAAGTTCCTAAAAATGCTACCGAGGTAAGAAGTTTCTTGGGGTTGGCAGGATATTATAGGAAGTTCATTAAAGACTTCGCGAAGATATCAGCCCCATTAACCCGCTTGACGAAGAAGAATCTGGTTTTCTCATGGGACGTAGACTGTGATGATGCTTTCCGACGGTTAAAGAGAGCTTTGACCACCGCTCCAGTTTTAGTGCTCCCAGATGGGAGTAAGCCGTTTGTTGTTTATACCGATGCTTGTGGGACAGGATTAGGCGCAGTCTTGATGCAGGAGGGAAGGGTAATAGCCTATGGAGGGAGACAATTGAGAGTGCATGAGAAGAATTACCCTACCCATGATCTAGAGTTGGTCGCGATTGTTTTCGCACTTAAGTCTTGGCGCCATTATCTTCTTGGTGAGAGATTCGAGTTGTTCACCGACCATAAATCATTGAAGTACTTATTCTCTCAGAAGGATTTAAACTTAAGACAGCAAAGGTGGATGGAGTTCTTAGCATCCTATGATTTCGAGATAGCATATACTCCTGGCAAGGGTAACGTGGTGGCGGACGCCTTGAGTAGAAAAAGGCTATCTTTGAGTCCATTATTCGTGGAACGGCGAAGCTTGGAGTTTCTTTCTTTGTTTGACTTCAGACCTTCTGTTGATTTTGTACCTGGTTTGTTGGCATCCTTGGAGGTTAGACCTACTCTTTTGAGACGGATTGGCGAGGCTCAGCGAGACGACCCACAGTTGGTTGAGTTGATAGAGAAGCTTATGAGGGGGGAGTCGTCCAGCCATTTGGGTAGATACACCATAAATGATAAAGGATGGTTGCATAGAGACGGTAGACTTTGTGTACCGCAAGATGAGGGTTTGAAGAAGGCTATTTTGGATGATGCACATCGTTCAAGAATGACTATTCATCCCGGTGGAGACAAAATGTACCAAGACATGAAGAGAGTTTTCTTCTGGGCCGGTATGAAGAAAGATGTGGCCGAGTATGTGGCTAGATGCTTGGTATGCCAACAAGTTAAAGCGGAGCAAAGGAAACCCGGTGGGTTGCTACACCCATTGGAAGTTCCGCAATGGAAGTGGGATAGTGTCTCGATGGATTTCATCGATGGGTTACCGAGATCGAGGAAGGGCAATACGGGAATTTGGGTGGTGGTAGACAGACTTACCAAGAGTGCCCATTTTATACCCGTGAAGAGTAAGAGGACCGCTCCATGGCTTGCTTCAGTCTATGTTAGAGAGATTGTTAGATTGCATGGCGTACCATCCAGCATTGTGAGTGATCGAGATCCTATCTTCACTAGTGAGTTTTGGAGAAGTTTGCAAGAGGCGGTAGGGACTCAGTTGTGTTTGAGCACCGCATATCATCCTCAGACGGACGGTCAGACCGAGAGGGTGAACCGTATCTTAGAAGATCTCTTGAGGCTTTGTATCTTAGATTTTGGAGGTACATGGGAAGAACATCTTCCTTTGGTAGAGTTCGCATATAATAACAGCTTTCAGTCCAGTATTGGCATGGCACCTTTCGAAGCTCTTTATGGAAGGCCTTGTCGATCTCCTACATGTTGGTGGGAATCTACGGATAAGATCTTGCTTGGGCCAGATATGGTTAGAGAGACTTCAGAGAAGATTGATTTGATTCGTAGAAGGATGAAGGCAGCGCAGGATAGGCAAAAATCTTATGCGGATCGAAGAAGGACGGATCTTGAGTTTGAGGTTGGGGACATGGTTTTTGTCAAAGTATCTCCATTGAGAAATGTTGTTCGCTTTGGGTTCGTTGGGAAGTTAGCACCGAGATTCGTTGGGCCGTTTCCTATTAAGGAAAGGATTGGACGGATGGCATATAGGGTGGAGTTGCCCGACAGACTTGGTGGTGTTCACGATGTATTCCATGTATCACATTTGAGGAAGTGCTTACATGAGACCGCAGAGGTGGTAGAGCCGAGCTTGCTTAGAGATGTAGAGGTAGAGCGTGATGCGACGATTCGACGAGCTCCTACTCGCATCCTTGGGTCAGAAACTAGGAAGTTGAGGAATAGAGAAGTTCAGCTAGTGAAAGTGCAATGGGGAGATGACGAAAGCAATGCTACTTGGGAGACGGAAGCGAAGATGCGTTCTTTGTATCCATTTCTTTTTGAGAAGTATGTCTTTTAACTTCTCCTTTATCGCTTGTCTAGTACTTATCTTATCTTTAGTATATCCTCTCGCTAGTACCTATGACCTTTAGATAGGGTAAAACCTATGGTTGAAACATGTGTTTGAAACATGTTATGGTTGATGGATGCATGTGGATGCAATTGATTGCTAGTGGTTGCTCGTGGACGCATATACACACACATTAGGCACTAGATCGGCTCAGACCCTTCATGTTGCATATTGCATAAATGGATGTGGTAGATAAAATTCATGGATGTATCATGGCTGTGTTATCATATGGATGATGCATTTTTGTGTATGGTTGTGCACGCATGTAGAAATTTGTATGTGTCAATAGGGTTTCGCATACATATTGGATGCATGGCACTATCATGGTTTGCATTAAGGAGGTCGACTGAATCAGTAGACCGCCTGATTTTGCATTAGTATACGGACATATACACACACTTTATGCATATGTTCATACATCATTAGAAGTTTCTAAGGATAATGGTTGCTTGTGGTTGATGGTTTAGTAGATGGTTGTTTGGTTGGTAGGATACGTTCTTCTTAACTTAGAGATTTCGAGGGCGAAATCCTTTAAGTAGGGGAGAATGTAACACCCCGAATTTCAATTAACACTAATGGTTAGAAATTAAAGTATAATTAATCTCAGATGGAAGAACCAGGGGAAACGGGCTGCGTCATTACGTTCGTCTCGGAAAAATACGCGAAATAGAGTCCGAGTTTTCGAGAATCGGAGTCCGTATGGCCCGGTTATGGCCCAAAGAAGTTTTAGGAAGTTTAAATTTAAAAAGCAGATTTGAAAAACAAGTTTGGAGCCAAAAGAGGAAAGGGGGGAAAAATTCCCGCCTAGCCCCATGTCGACAGCCATGTCGACAGGGGTGTCGACAGGGGTGTCGACAGCCCTGTCGACAGGGGTGTCGACACAGGGTGTCGGCCCTGCTGGTCTGGGTGCACCAGGTTTGGTCTTGGCTGAGTCTAGGGCTATGTTCTAGAGGGTTCCGAAATCTAAGGGTCCTAATCTAATCTAGGGTTAATCTAAGGGCCTAAAACACTTTCTAATCCTATAAATAAGACCCCAACCCTACCCTAATTCATTCATAATTAAACCTTGTAATTAAACTATGGCAAAATGCAACTTGATCATGGCCTCCACAAATCAATGAAGAGGGTTGCATGCTAATCACTCTCTAATCAACCTCTAATCTCTTCTTAGCATCTTAATCTTCTTCATTTGGTGTGCAAAATTGCTAGTAGTGAGTTTCTATCACTTTGATGATCTTTTGGTAAACTAATTAGATGAGATGTGATGGGATTTATGGTTTTGTATGTGGGTTAATGAGCTTTGAATCATATGATATGATGTTAGCATTAATCTTATGTTTATGCATGTTGAGTATGTAAGTTTACGCAAGTTTAATATGATGTATGTTATGTTTGCATGATGCTAAATATGCAAGTTGTGGGCTATGTAATCATATGCATGTTATGCAAGTTCATGGTGATATGCTATGCAAGTTACATGTATGTTAATATGCAAGATATGCTATGCAAGTTACATGTTTGTTAATATGCAAGTTACATGTATGTAAATATGCAAGTTACATGTTTGTCAATATGCAAGTTACATGTATGTAAATATGCAAGTTACATGTTTGTTAATATGCAAGTTACATGTTTGTTAATATGCAAGTTACATGTAGGTAAATATGCAAGTTACATGTTTGTAAATATGCAAGTTATATGTTTGTTAATATGCAAGTTCATGATGACACATTATGCAAGTCTATGAGTTAATATGCAAGTTTGTTATGCAAGTGAATATGTAAGTTATGTGACATATTATATGCAAGTTATGTGACATGTTATGCAAGTGCATGTGCAAGTTATGTGTTTGTTAATATGCAAGATGGCACCTTTGGAACATGTTCATTCATATGCAAGTTGACACCTTTTATATGTGTTATATCATGAGAACGAAATTACGTGGGAACGATGGGGTAATTAAATGCATAAGTTAATAAGATAGTGTGAAATTAATATAATTATGCATAACATAAAATAAAGGAACATAGTATGGGAATTTGCCTATTAAGTTAGGTGTACCCATACTATGTGTTGGGAATTTACCTATTGAGTTAGGTCTACCCCATGGGAATTTACCTATTGAGTTAGGTCTACCCATGTTATGAAAAGCTTGACATTAATTAGGGATAATTAATATGGGGGTGATTAATTAGGTGTAATTAATCGACTAAGACACGAGGTTGGACTCATTTGTAGTGTAAAACTGCCCGGACCCGACCGGCTTAACCAGTTGCTACAAATGTCAGCCCAATGTGAGAGGTCTTGGCCATAAATTAAATACGTGATTAAGGTAAAGACACGAGGTTAGACTCTGTTATGACGTAAGACTGCCCGGATTCTACCGGCTTAACCAGGCGGTCATAACAGTCAGTCTAATGTGGGAGGTCTTTACGGGAGATCACGGTCTTAATTAATTAAGAAACACTTAACCATTATAGCATGTAGTGGGACATGAGGGGTTAAGTGGGTGCCTTGGGTGGCATGTGGAATCTTAAGTGGGTTGCCTTGGGTGGCAATAGAAAATACGATTAGAATACTTAACCAAGAGAAACATGTAATTAAACATGATTAAAGGGTTAAGTGGGATACACTAGATATTTGACAAGCTTAAGTGGGTAGCTTGTGGGGGCCCATTTCAACCAATATCCCAAAACGTATCTTTGTGGGCTCGACCCATGTCGAGTAATGGGACACGCCTATTGGGCTTGATTATAAGAGGCCAAAACGGGTTAGCGGTGGCAACGCAAGTCCAACGGGCTTCATATGCGTGAGTGGGCCCGGGTTGGTAGATAAGCCGTTGTTGCATCGTGTAGATATAAGCCGTGCACCGTTAATTATACCGGGTTGCCACGTTGGGGGATGGTACACCCCAAGGTGGGGCCAGCACGGGTATCTACGTTAGGGAGCCGATCGAATGGGGAGTAGTGTGTACACCTGGTGGATTGTAGGGCCCTGTGGCGCCTACTTGGTCACCTAGGGGTACGCAAGTACTATTAAGTTAATTTTATAAGTCCAGGGGAGGGATCAACCTTTAAGTTAGGAACGACTGGTGTGGTGCAGTTTAGTAATTTACCTTAGGAAGGGTAGATGCGTCTTTATCTTTTATCTTAGTTTAGTTGACTGCTTAGTATAGCCGTTCATCCCTATATGTTACCGTATATCAAGTTATGTCTTCTCTGGTTACTTTAACGATTGTATTGTTAAAGTTATAGGACTCGCTCAGACTTATGTCTGACCCCGTTGTTTTTATCTTTTTCCCAACCCTCAGGTCCTACGGTGGATCCTAGCAGTAGTGGAGCTTGATCGGATTGCTGTTCCAGTCTTTAGGAGCTTGGATAGATGTAAAGCTCCAGTTATCCAGTTATCTTTTCTTTTGTTTTGGCTATTGTATGAGAGTGGGATTATGTACTTCTTTATTTTGATGGATATTGTACTTGACTTTTATTTTGGTTTTATGATGTAACCAGACATGTTTTACTTCCGCTGTTAGGAGTTGATGTTTTAAATTTCAAGTACTGTTTATATCTGTCTTGTTGTAATTTTTCTGTTCTATATTCACTAAAATACTCCACCGATGCTATGGCATTCCCTTAGTGAGTGACCATAGCGGGAGTGGGGTGTTACAACAACTAAGTTCCGCAAGAGTCCTTCCCCTATAGTCATCCAAGACGATGAGGATCTGAATATATACAAAGGGGATGAGGCCCGTGGAGACAAGTCCAAGGAAATTCCAGTTTCTACTTCAATCGAATCCACTACTCCCGATGACTTGACAGACGAGCAGATATTCAAAGAACTGAGCAAGATTCCTCTGCCCGATGATGTATATACAGAGAAGGACTTTGAAGGGGGGCCATTCTTCCCTAATCTTGAGGAGGCCATCGCTCCAACTAGAGGACAAGAAACTAGTCAGATGAGCCTGTCTTCAGGCCCGGGTCTGTTAGGGGGAATTATATGGGATGCAAAAATCACACACACTATCTGACCCCGCTCTCTTATAGCGTCAGTATTCAAGGTTTTAACATGCTCTTTTCTTTATTGCAGGAAAGATGTCCCACAGGCGATCCTATTCTTATCGTTCCCTGCGTGAGGGCACACCCAGTCTTCATCCGGGTACTGAGCGTTCTCGCGGCCCTTCTCACAAGCCGACTTCCTCGCAACCCCGGTCTCCACCAAAATCGACCTCTGCCAAGCCTTCCAGTTATCCAGTAGTTCCTGCAGAGGGAAGAAACTTCCTAAAGAGTTAACTCCTCCAAAGAGTGCACCTTCCCACAGCAGGTCGTCAAAAAGGCATCACGAATCTAAAGATATGAGCAAAGATCCAATCAAAGAGTCTGAAAAGGAGAGGGGTGACGTCGTCCCCTCCAGCCAGCCAGAGTTGGCTGCCCCCGGGTCACGGGACTACATCCATGGTCCCGAGATTCAAGGTAGGCTGGAAAAGCTGAGGGAACAATTCCCAGACATATTCTTTGATAGGATGACGTTTGTTCCAGCCTTGGAACCCATCCCTAAGAACTGGGATTATGAAGTCGTCGGGCACATCCGTCATGTTGCCAGGCAGTATGAGATGATGAAAAAACATGCAGTTAACCTTTCAGAAGTCATCCGATCGCTTGAAATAGAAGCACACAGATCTAAGGCGAAACTTGAAAACAACGAAAGGGCCAGGACAAAGATGGAGAAGGACCTGGAAGATGTTCAATCCCAGCTTGCTTTAGCACGGAGGGACGTCGAGAATTATAAAACCGAATTGGAGAATGCTAAAAAAAGCTTTCATTCGGAACTTGACTCCAATAGCCAAGAGAAAATGGCCTTAAAGAAGGAGGTTGAAGATCTCAAAATGGCCAACATTGAGTTGAAAACAGCACAAGGCCATTTCGAATCTGAGAGAGCTGCTTGGGAAGCAGAAAGAGCAAGTTTGAAAGAAAGTTTGGCTTTGGTTAAAGAGGAAACGCTGACTTTGAATGATCAGGTCGCAGACGCAGAGAGACGGGCAGCTCTCGCCGAACAGAATGTTGATAGTGCCATCGAGATAGCTACTGCCTCAAACAACAAGCTCCTCGAGAGAGAGAAGGATATCGAGGGGTTTGAAGAGATGATTTTTGACTTCCTTGGCCAAGTCCTCAAAACCCGAAACATTTAGTGGATCCCTGATTACCATGTTACTTTAGCCAATTTATGGGATGCCATTGTTGAGGGTGAAAAGCAGAGATTGGGGGTCGAAGAAATTGATGAGGATGAGTTGATGAAGAGCATCTTGAGGGATAATGAGCCTGAGGACCTGGCAGAGGGCCGTCGTCTGATTCTAGCGGAGATGGAAAAGGAGAGGGCCCTGGCTAAAGGTAAAGGCAAAGCTGACGAGGGTTCGAGTTCAGCCGTGGAGCCTAAGACCTCCGAAGTTGAGGAATACCATCCCAATGATCCACTAATCCCTTTGGGCCTAACTCCCGTGGTTGTTGGAGCTCCTGCAGCTACTCAAGAAGGAGGATCTGCGGAAGGTATCTCCCTTTTTTCTTCACAATTCGCCAAAGCAATTGCGAATTGTCGTCGTTTGGTAGAACAACCAATTGAATTAGTAATGTGTGTTCCTCATGATACAGGTGGCGAGCCCGTCGACAAGGGTGCTGAAAAAGAAAAAGAAGTGGAGAAGGAGGCTGTCTCGCCAGATGCCGGTATTGATATATCAAAGCAGGCTGAGGTCACAACAGCAGAAAGAAGCATCCCGGTACCTAGTACTGATGTTCCCAAGGATGCTGAGACCATCGAGGCCTTGAAAGACACGGATGGGCGCCATGTAGAGGATGAGGAAGACATTATCGGCGCCAAAAAAGCCGACAACTTTGACGACGAAACCTTGGCCAGCCGAAAGGCTAGGCAGGAGAAAGAGATGGCTTCGAAGAAGGTGGCAGATGAGGCTTTGGACGTAGTCCCTCTTGCAGAATTTGATCCCAAAACTGGGATGATTGTGAAAATCCAGCCCAAATCCATCAGCCGACAGCTTCATTTTGCAAATCCCGATGACTTCCCGGCTTCCCTTTCTGATAGAAGGAAGAGAAAAGAGGTGGAAGAGGAATCTTCAGAAGAGTCGAATGTTCCTCTCATAGACAAAAGGAAGAGGAAGAAAGGGGATCAGTCCGATGCCGACAAGGCGAAGCTGGAGAGACAGAAGCAGGAGAAGAGGCCAAAGCGTAAATAGGATATTGTTGCTTGTTGATATTTTTTCTTTAGGTTTTCCACTGGCCAGGAAGTGTAATTGTGAGACTGGCCCTCACTTTCCTTTCTAGGCTGTTTTTCACTTTGTTGGTTCGCAGTATATAAATGAAAGTTTATCTCTTTTTACATCATTGTGTACCTGCATTCAAATAAACTTTCCATGTTTAGTCATAGGCCATCTAGTAATAACTACAAATCAGTCAAACAACAGAAAGAAAAATTTCCGTGCTGCGTTGCTGTATTAAAGTTCAGTATATGTATATGAGTATATGTGCCCCCAATCAGTTGTTATCATAGCGCCTGACTGGGGTTTACTAAGGATTGGTTAGTATTGTCGGCAGGTTGCCCCTATTTCTGAATATGGGGGACTTAGAAGATTTCATAGGATAATTGTTCTTATGGTACCGAATTTCTGGCACCTTTCTCAGTGCTTAATCATAGATTTCTTTATACTCTCCTGACGGTTGCCAAGGTTAGAGTTTGAATTCAGTAGTTCAGTCGATCCCCGATCCTTTAGCAGGGAAGAAGTTCTTTCTCAACGCTCAATCGGAGACGCTTTTATACTCTCTCTCTCCGGAGAGTTAGAGTTTGAGCTCAGCAATTCATTTGCTCCTCGATCCTTCAACGGGGAAGGAGCTCTTTCTCAGCGCTCAATCGGAGATGCTTTTATACTCTCTCTCTCTCTCTCTCTCTGGAGGGTTAGAGTTCGAGCTCAGCGATTCATTCGCTCCCCGATCCTTCAGCGGGGAAGGAGCTCTTTCGCAGTGCTCAATCGGAGACGCTTTTATACTCTCTCTCTCTCTGGAGAGTTAGAGTTCGAGCTCAGCGATTCATTCGCTCCCCGATCCTTCAGCGGGGAAGGAGCTCTTTCTCAGCGCTCAATCGGAGACGCTTTTATACTCTCTCTCTCTCTCTCTGAAGAGTTAGAGTCACGGATCAAGCAATCTGCAATCGTGCATGCTCATCAAACTCGTCCTAGGTTTACATTTTAATCCAAGCTCCGAGGAGCTTGGATTAAAAACCAGTCGGGCAAGCAGTTGGAGCATTTGCCAAGGCTTTGAGTTCCTCCGAACAGTCTACGGGAGGAATGGTTGGCACCAGACTTCGGGTACCTGCATTATTCACGCCGATTTCCAAAAAATAAACAGGCAGATAAATAAGGATGCAATAAAAGTAAATGACACACAATATTTTTATAGTGGTTCGGTCGAATCATGACCTACGTCCACTTTATAATTTTTTTCTTCAAGGAATCAAACTATTCTAGGCAAGTCGTGCCTTATACATGGTTTTCAACAAAGCAAAAGAATAGATTTGAAACTTTTATGTTAAGTATGGCCGTAAATGTTGGGAATTCCACACTCTGGGGATTTCCTTTCCATCTACGGTTGCCAGCTTGAAGGTTCCATTATCAAGCTTGCTCAGAATGGAGTACGGTCCTTCCCACTTCGCTCCCATATGAGTTGGGGGTGGAAAGACACGTTTCAGAACCAAGTCTCCGGGTTGCTAGGTTCGGGCTCGAACCTTTTTGATGTAATATCGAGCGACCTGTTGTTTGCATCTCAAGGCACGCAGGTCTGCTTCATCCCTCTTTTCTTCGATCATATCTAGGTACTCAAGGAGCAATTCATTATTGGTCATCGGATCATAATAAGTCACCCGGTGAGAAGGTACCTTTATCTCAACCGGGATGACTGCTTCCGTTCCAAAAGCAAGGGAGAACGGGGTATGTCATGTTGCCAATTTATATGTTGTCCTGTAGGCCCATAGTGCCAAGGGTAATTCATCAGCCCACATGGCTCTAGCCCGCTTCAGTCTTCTTTTCAGAATGGACTTAATCACTTTATTCGCCGCTTCGACTTGCCCGTTCGATTGCGGGTGCGCCACAGAGGTATACCGATTCTCAATGTGGTATTTTTGGCAGAAATTTCTGAATTCAACGCTATCGAACTGAGTTCCGTTATCCGTTATTACAATCTTTGGAATCCCAAATCAACAGATGATGTTTCTCACGATAAAGTTGATCACTCGTTTGGTTGTGATCGTAGTTAGTGGTTCAGCCTCGACCCACTTAGTGAAATAATCCATGGCCACAATAGCGAACTTTGCTCCGCCCCTTGCTATGGGAAGACTTCCAATGATATCAATTCCCCACATAGCGAAAGGCCATGGGCTCATCATTGTTTTTAACTGATTAGGAGGTGCTCTAGGTATCTTCGAAAATCTCTGGCACGCATCACACCGTCGTGCGTATCTTGTTGCATCCTTGTTTATGGTAGGCCAGAAATAACCATGCCGCAACACCTATTTTGCCAAGGTTTGCCCTCCAGTGTGGTCGCCACATTCGCCTTCGTGGACCTCTTGCAGCACACGTTTGATGTCAACGTGGGCTATACACCGAAGGAGGGGCATTGAAAACCCTTGTCTGTAAAGAACTCCGCCTTGCAGAACGTATCGGGCGGCTTTACGAATTACTTTACGCCTCTCGCTTTTCTTGGTCGGAAGCGTTCCATTCATCAGGAAATTCTTTAGAGAGGTCATCCAGGACTCCCTTTCTGGTTCCGTCTCTAGTATTAGGTCGATTTCCATTTGATCTATGCTAGGGGACCGAAGTACTTCAACGGGGGCTAGCCCAGTCACTTCAGGATCGTCGGAACTAGCCATCTTTGCCAACTTATCCGCCTCTTGATTCTCTGACCGCGGAATATGAGATATGCTGTAGTGATCAAAATCGTTCAGCAACTCTTTCATTTTATTTAAGTATAAAATCAATCTTGCACTTTTAGCTTGGAATTTTCCAGTAACTTGGTTCACAACTAACTTGGAGTCGCAGAAGATGTTCAGCTTTGTGACTTCTAATTCCTTTGCAATCCTTAATCCGGCTATCAGGGCTTCGTATTCGGAATCGTTGTTAGTGGCGTAAAACTCCATCCGGATAGCATAGGATATCAATCGTTTCTCTGGAGTTTAAAGCACTATTCCAGCGCCGGATCTTTCGTCATTCCTAGCGCCATCAGTATACAATCCCCAGGCATTGGGATCGAGAAGTAACTTTGAAGGATCAACTTCTTCGTTTGCTATATCTTCCTCAGGGACAGTGAACTCTGCTATGAAGTCGGCTATCACTTGCCCCCGAATTGACCGTCTGGGCTGAAAGTTCAAATCAAATTGACTTAACTCAATATTCCATTTGAGTAACCTTCCAGATGCCTCTGGTCTCTGTAAAACTTGCTTGAGTGGGTGATCGGTGTATACGGTAATGGGATGCGCCTGAAAGTAATGTCGAAGCTTTCTACAGGCGATCAGTAAACTATACGCCAACTTTTCTATCCTTGGATAATTACGCTCTGCTGCCGTTAATTTTTTGCTCACGTAATAAACAGGTCTTTGGACCTTATCCTCTTCTCTTACCAATGCTGAGCTGATCGCATGGGATGACACTGCCAGATACACGAATAAGTCCTCGTGATCGATTGGCTTAGATAATATCGGAGGTTTCTCCAGGTGCCTGAGTAAATTATGAAAAGCTTCTACGCAGTCGGGCGTCCATTTGAAGTGGCGTTTCCCCCGCTTTATTAATTCGAAGAATGGGATGCACTTATCCGTAGCCCTGGAGATAAATCTGCTTAGTGCGGCCTCTTTTCCTGCAAGGCTTTGCACATCCCTAATTTGCCTAGGTTCCTGAATGTCTTTGATTGCCGCGATCTGGTCTGGATTAATCTCAATCCCACGGGAACTGACGATTAATCCCAAGAATTTTCCGGAAGCAACACCGAATGAACATTTGGTTGGGTTGAGTTTCATTCCGTACTTTCGAAGAATGCCGAACATCTCTGCCAAGTCAGTAGTGTGTTGAGAAGATTGCTTGGACTTAACCAACATATCGTCGACGTATACTTCCATTGTTTTCCCGATCTGGTTATAAAACATTTTGTTGACTAAACGTTGATATGTAGCGCCCGCATTCTTCAAGCCAAAGGGCATCACCACATAACAATATAATCCCAGATCCGTGATAAAACTAGTGTGTTCTTGATCTGGAACATGCATCGGAATCTGGTTATATCCTGAATAAGCATCCATGAATGAGAGAAGCTCATGACCCGCCGTCGAGTCTACCAACTGGTCAATCCGGGGTAACGGGAAACTATCTTTTGGACAGGCTTTGTTCAAATCCGAGAAGTCGATACACGTTCGCCACTTCCCGTTGGCCTTCTTTACCAGGACTGGATTCGAAATCCAGTCTGTGTAGGTCGAGTCTCTGATAAATCCATTACTCTTTAGCTTTCCAACTTCTTCTTTCAAGGCAGCGGACCTCTCTGGGCCCAACATTCGCCTTTTTTGCTTTACCGGAGGATGTTTAGGGTCAATGCTTAATGAATGGCTCATGATTGATGGGGATATCCCACACATGTCCGCGTGGGTCCAAGCAAATACATCCAAGTTGTTTTTTAAGAAATCTGTCAATTCTTTAGCGGGATTCGGGTTTAACTGGGATCCAATCTTAAGGACCTTCTCCGGGTCACTGTCATCGATCGGTACATCCCCAGTTGACTCATTGGGAGTCGCCATTCTGCCCCCGGGTTCTTGATCCTCTCTGGGATCTATATCCTCGGGCAACTCTCTCGGCGACTCTCCAACGACTATCCTCTTTAGTTGCTATAAGGTCTCTGCCCCCGTAGGGGGAGAAGCGCCTTTAGTTTCAATGTCCCCTCCATTACGAAGTAACTTTAGTTCGGCAACATAACATGCTCGCGCAGCAACCTGATCTCCTCTGACGATACCAATGCCAGCTTCTGTGGGGAATTTCAATAACAAGCACCAGGGGGCTATACAGGCTCTAAACTTTGCGAGGGCCGGTCGGCCCAAGAAGGCATTGTAGGGTGATTCAACATCCAAAACTACGAAGGGAAGGATTCTCACTCTCTGGTGTTCTCCTTCCCCAAGCGTAACCGGTAACTCTACATAACCCATTGGAGCGGTAGATGCTCCGTTGAATCCACGGATCCATCCTTGACAGGGCTTCAAGTCTTTTATTTCGAGGTTCATCTGGTCAAATGTCCTTTTGAAAAGAATGTTGGCGGAACTCCCGTTGTCCACTAAAACCTTATGAGCAGTGGCTGGTCCAATAGGTACTGTAATTACAAATGGATCATCAGTCGGAGCATGGACTCCAATGCTTTCTTGTTCTCGGAAAAAGACATCGTCGGTCATCATCTTTTGTTGCTTCACCGGGATATTGTACTCGGGGTTGCTACACTCCCCTACCTCGAGGTGTTATTTGGCTGCATTGACGTATTGATCCAATGCCTTGGAGCTATGCCCGACGAGATAAAGTCCTCCGATTACGGTTTTGATAACAATGTTCTTTCCCTTTTGCTGGGCAGTCGGCCTAGCAGCAAGTTGATTCTGGTTCTGATTTGGGGCCTGTACTGCTTGCCCCTGTCTCTAGGCGTTACTCTGTATTCATCTAACTTTCCTTCTCGAAGCAGTCTTTCGACTACATCTCTTAGGTGACGGCATTCATTTGTCGAATGGCCGTGAATCTGATGAAAGAGACAAAACTTCCCCGTTTCACGTTCTTTCTCCGTCGACTCTCTGGGAGGTGGCCTCTTATTCTGGAGGACGTTGTAAGAATCCATGAAGATGTTTTCCAGAGTATCATTTAGTGGCGTATAACTCTCAAAGGCCCTGGGACGAGTCCTTCTCTGGGAGTCGTTCCCTCGGTTCCTCTTCCGGTTGTTGCCATTACTATTATTATCATTGTTCCCTGACTGACGACCACCCTGATTTCGATTTCCAACATTAACTTCGACCTTCCCCGAGCTGTCTCCTGTCTGCTTAATGGCGACATTGCTCTGGATTTCCTCTTTATCGGCCGTTTTTGCCTTTCGGTTAGCATATACTTCTTCCCGGCGCAAGTGTACGTTGGCTTTTTCGTAGAATAATTCTCTAGTATGGGGTGGCTTGCCTGCCAGGTATCTCCCGAATTCAGTGTCTTTATCTACTCCGCCAATCAGTGCTGCGACAACGGTTGGTTCATGGGGATCTTTAACTTCAGTAGCGGCCAAATTGAAACGGTCTAGGTACACCCTCAAACTCTCGCCTGGTCGCTGCTTGACAAGGAACAAGTCAATCACACTTTTTGTTTTTTGTGCATAGATACGGAATTGTTCTACGAACTTCTCACTCAACTCCCTGAAGCTAGAAATCGATCTTGCTGGCAAGCGAGTAAACCATAAAAATGCTACATCCTCCAAGAATATGGGAAATGCTTTGCACTTGACAGCGTCAGAAGCTGCGGCAGCGGTCATTGACCAAGAATATCTCATCAGATGCTGGACGGGATCAGACCTGCCCGCGTATCGATTCATCTGTGGCATGTTGAAACGCCTTGGGAAAGTCGCATCCAAAATATCATTAGTGAAAGGGGTGTGACTGCGGTCGATTCCCCAATCTTCGTTCCGTTGTCCACGGCTATCTGCCAGAATCTGATGGATCATGGCTGCAACATTTGCACTGGTCAGCGGAGGTTCAGGGTCAGTGCCTATGGCTCAGCGGGGTTCTCTAATCTCTCTTTCGGGAGCAGTCACAAAATCCAGGGCTCGGATAGGGCTTCGTTGCCCCCTGTTACCATGAGCATGTGCGCGGCGACGGGGCTGAGGTAGTTTGTTGTGCACAGGACTGTCCACATCTCGAGTCCTGGGAGTTGCGGCTTGATCGTTCACATTACGGTTTGAGGGACCCGCCTTCAGTGCTTCTTCTTCCCGTGATGGCAGGGTTCCGAACCGAAGCTGCTCTATGTTTTCGGCTCTCTCATACGGTCGCCGCGGAGGTCTCGGCGATTCCTCAGACGAAGAAGAATATCCTGGAGTGAGTGGACGAACCGGCGGCGTCCTTTGCCTTGCGAGCTCATCAAGCCTTCTATCCATAGTAGTCAAATTTTGTCGCAGGACGGAACTTTCCTGCCTTTGGGCAGCCAATTCATCAAACAGTCTCTCCCACATTTCGAAAAAGCGAGAGAGATCCCCCTCAGTAACGGGAGCAGCAGGATCATATTGGTCATCATCACTTTCTCTTATGCGCAAAGAGCTTGAGCCAGGTCGAGCGGAGGGGCCAGGACGGTAGGAGTGAGTCATGGGCTCCTTTCCAGGTCGAGTTGTAGTCTGATCATCAATTCGAATCGCTGTGGTTCGAGGATGGCGGCTCGCAACGCCCCCTGAGATCGATTCGCAGTCGCGGTGCGCGGAGGATTCGAGACGTTACCTCGGGATCGAGTAACAACCCCTTCAGCAGTCCGGATCGCCTCGTTCTCGTCGACTCGGAGCGTGGCGTCTTCATCGGATCGGTTCGCCCCCTGCGCTCCGCGATCCAGAGTCTCCTCATTGCCTAGCTCGTACACACTTTCTTCGATTGTTTCATTGGTTTGTGAAGCTCGTGCTTCCTTAGATCTCTTTCCAGCCATGATATCCGAATCGCTGGAATCTTCAAAGAACTGAATAGTGAAACTTTAGGACTGTTCAATTCTCAGTGAAAGCACCAAAATGTTAGATCAAAATTTGGACCTAACACCCAAATTGTTCTGAATCTTATAGAGTTTCAACTGAAGAATGAGGAAAAAGAAAATAACACACAGAATTTATAGTGGTTCGGCGTTAACGAGCCTACGTCCACTTTATATATTATTGATTATACTTTGAAGGCTAATACAATCAATGATTTCTCTTAATACTCTAGTAGTTTGACAATAATGGCGGATTCAGTACTCAATATTGCCAAAAAGATCCCAAAAAATGCCAAGCTCCAGGCTATTTATAGCTGATTTTGTCAGGCGGGTCGTGATAACACGTGGCACGAATCCCGAGAACATCGGATCGCATCGCTGCCGTTGAAGAAATAGTCAAATTAGCCGTTGCAGACAGGTGTCGCGATCCCCTGGAAAATCGGATCGTGCAGATGGGGAGAATTGGTCAAAATGACGGTTAGGGACACGTGTCGCTAGATCCGTGCATCTCGGATCGCTGAAGACTAGCTCGTGTTTGAACGGGTCAGAGTCTCCGCCATGCATCAGGGGGATCGGATCGGTCAATACTGGGCAATAACACATGCATGGATCGAGTCGCATAGCAGTGTCGTTTCGCTGATGAAATGGGGGCGATCCGATAAGGTGCGATCCGATATGGGGGCGATCCGATGAGGGGCGAGTCAATGGCGCGATCCATTCCTTCATGTACTCAGAGAATGTGGTTTCATGCTTTCTTCTTATGAATGAACCTGGGTGGCTTGGTCAAAAAGCTAGCCAACAGTTCCATACAATGAGAGAGGCAATACACTGTAATAATTCTTGACTAGGCATAGAAGCATTGTTGATGAGATTAATTATATTATTAGAATATAAAATATCATTAAAGTCACTAGCTATAAGCCATCACAATCATCATCAAGTCTAACTTCCAGTTGATGTTTCCATAAATTGTTCCTCCGCATTAACACATTAGATCCATAAACAGAAGATATAGTAATTTGAAATCCCCCTTTATTAATGTATTTACAAGTAATACATTGAGAGTCCGTTTTAGTCACACTATGAGTCCAGTAATTCCTTTCATATCTAATAAGAATTCTTCCATTTGAGGTAGAAGAAGAATTATTATATACAAATTTCTAATTCTTAAACTTTAACACATAGTTGGCTATAGAATAGTGAGACAGTTTCAACTACAGTCATCCAGTTAACATTCCTACAATGAATAATATCCAATAAATCTTTTTGCCTTGTAATTGAATTAAGACCCCTTACATTCCTAAATAGGTGTTGGGGAAATCTCGGTCTTTCCCACTTCGTGAAGTTAAGGTAGACACTTTAAGATTAAAAGAAGCAACGAAAGCAAAAGAGTTTGTAATTCTCGAATATGGAGATACTTCCACTATACAAAAGAATAGTAGGCTTATAAGAATATGATTTACAAAAGTAACTCACACTCGGTGGCTCACTCAAGCTTGAGGATAAAGACTTCCCAAGCTATCTCTATTTTCTCTCAAAGAGGCTCTCCCTAGCTCTTTAGTTTTCCTCACTTTAAGAAGTGGCTTCTCTCTTTTTGATTCTTGGATTACAAAAGTAACTCACACTCCGTGACTCTCTCAAGCTTGAGGATAAAGACTTCCCAAGCTATCTCTCTTTTCACTTAAAGAGGCTCGCTAACTCTTTGGTTATTCTCACTCTAAGGAATGGCTTCTTTCTTTGATTCTTGGATGGATAGTAATAGGTCTCCTTCTCCTATTTATACTAATTAACCTCCATGATGAATGATGGAGATTACTTGCACTCAAGGGTGGAGATTGATTCTCTAGAATGCTTCATACTCTCTAGGAATCTCTACACTCTTCCATTACCTTGTGCCGGATCACTATCTAAGGCCCCTAAATGACCGCTCAGTGATAAAGGAGGTAAGGGTGCAGAGACAGCCAGGAGGTTTGGCTAGAAGCAGCCACCCTTGAAAGAGTGCGTAATGGCTCACTGATCGAGTTCCACACATCTCAAGAATATTCCAGAGGGTTCCACACTCTTCCACAAGCTTCTAGAGGGTTCTACACTTCTCTAGAGTTCTCTGGTCATACTCTTCCATAAGGTTCCACACATCTCCAGAATATTCCAGAGGGTTCCACACTCTTCCACAAGCTTCTAGAGGGTTCTACACTTCTCCAGAGTTCTCCGGTACATTCTAGAAAATTCTATATTTCTCTAGAAATATCTAGAATTTTCTAGAAACTCTCCAATTAAGGAGGGATCCCAACAAAACTCCCCCTCCCGACTTAATTGGGGGGTAATAGTACACCGGCACCTTGACAACAATCTTCAGACTTCTTTATTGGTACTATCTTGGTCATCATGTCAGACCAGTTCTCATCTGTGTGAACCTTGTCAAGATGTATTTTCTTTTCCTCGAGGACTCCTCGGATCCAATGATATCTTGTATCAATGTACTTTGTGCGGGAATGAAATGTTGAATTCTTTGCCAAGTAAATTGCACTTTGATTGCCACACTTCAAGACATACTTTTTTTGATCCACTCCTAATTCATGCAACAAGTTCTTCACCCACAACATCTCCTTGCAAGCTTTAGTAGCTATGATATACTCTGCCTCTTTAGTGGATAATGCAATACACTTTTATGACAACTTTACCATGGAAGAGAATATCTCTTCAAATTCAGTACCTTTTTCTTGTCTGAATCCTTTAACGACTAACCGAGCTTTGTAGCGAGGCTTTGAACAATTCTCTTCGGTCTTGAATCTATACACCTACTTATTCTTTAAAGCTCTTCTCCCTTTTGGTAGCTCCACTAGTTTATATGTGTTATTCTTTTGCAAGGATTGCATTTCTTCTTGCATGGCCATTCTCCACTCTTCTTTATGACAATCACTCATTGCCTCTTTATAGCTTTGAGGCTCCCCATCATCAGTGAGCGTCATTATCCTCCATCTTCAACTTACACAAGCTTTATTACGACTACGAATGAACCTGGCTCTGATACCACTGTTGGGGAAATCTTGGTCTTTCCCACTTCGTGAAGTTAAGATAGGCACTTTAAGATTAAAAATAGCATTGGAAGCACAAGAGTTTATAATTCTCCAATATGAAGATACTTCCACTATACAAAAGAATAGTAGGATTACAAGAATATGATTTACAAAAGTAACTCACACTTGGTGGCTCACTCAAGCTTGAGGACAAAGACTTCCCAAGCTATCTCTCTTTTCTCTCAAAGAGGCTCTCTCTAACTCTCAAGTATTTCTCACTTTAAGAAGTGGCTTCTCTCTTGATTCTTGGATTCTTGGATTACAAAAGTAACTCACACTCGATGACTCTCCTAAGCTTGAGGATAAAGACATCCCAAGCTATCTCTCTTTTCACTCAAAGAGGCTCGCTAACTCTTAGGTTATTCTCATTCTAAGGAGTGACTTCTTTCTTTGATTCTTGGATTCTTGGATTGATAGTAATAGGGCTCCTTCTCCTATTTATACCACTCAACCTCTATGATGAATGGTGGAGATTATTTGCATTCCCTTATGCATCCTTCCATACTCTTCTGTAAGGTTCCGGAAGGTTCCATACATCTCCAGAATATTACATAGGGTTCCACACTCTTTCACAAGCTTCTAAAGGGTTATACACTTCTCTAGAGTTCTCTGGTACATTCTAGAAAATTTTATATTTCTTTAGAAAGATATAGAATTTTCTAGAAATTCTCCAATTAAGAAGGGATCCCAACAATAGGAGAGCCATAAGGAAATTTATTAATTTTTAGATATTCCCCTGGTATTCACACTACCAGGGAGGATGTCGTCTTCCTTGTTTTTCTTTACTTTTTACCTTGTTTTTATATGATTTACCAAATTATTCCATTTAAGATTTGATTCAATGAAAGGCTCAACGTCAATCATGATCTTCACTCCATTAAATTGTTGAGGTTCAGCTTCATTTTCTTCTTTTCTGTGCTGGATGTAAGAGACTCACTTTAAGATTCCTCCAGATTCATCTCATCAAAATTGTTTAAGTTATCATCTGCATTTGTGACCGTTACATCCATCACAAAATTGGCAGATTCAGTTTTTTTTTCTAAAATCTTTTTATTCTTAGTGTTATGATTATCCACATCAATCAACATGTTATCTAGAGCAGCATGATGAAAAGGCCTTTCTTCATTCATTAAGTTACAACTAATGTCCATTTTTGAAGTGGATAATTTTTCAAATTCATTTCCAGCAACTATATTATTCAAGGACGGAGCCTAATATACTTCTTGATCAGAATTAAGGAGCTTGTTACGGTCTTTGGACTTGTAATTTGCAAGGGGGACACTATCAACACCTGAATCTGTCATGCCTTCATTTGTCTTGTTCAAAATTTGCAGCTTCACCCTTTGGACTTTCAATAGATAATTTATTATTTGCTCCTTCAAGGGTAGCAGTATTAGAGTTATTTACTTCCATTTGATCTTCTTTGGTTTGATTTTCTTTTTGAACTCACATCTTCTTTTCCATGCATGAAATATAAGAATGACAAAAAATTCTTCAATTTGAGCACATAGGGGGATACCATTCGTAAATTACCTTTTGAACAAAAACTGAACCATTAAAACTTTAAATTGAATTCTTTTGGAAAAGAAAAACCAGTATCTATTTCAATTTATACTCTAGCATAGGAAATTTTTATGATGTCTTCTGTAAATTGATCCATCTTAATAGGTTTTCCCAATGCGTTAAACATTTCTGCTAATTGCCTCAATCGACCAAAATTCTAGTTCAAGATTGCGGAATAGAATCCATATAGGCATGGTATTGAGAAACGAAGTCCATGTCTCCATCTCTTCATAATTAAAGATCAACCTTTTGGTATAGTAATAAGTTCCACAAGCAAGAACATTTTTCAGTCTTAATTGTTATCCAATTTGATTACAAAAAACGTTTTCTCTTGTAAATAATTGATACTTTCCTTTAATTTGACAAGATCTATCAATGTATTCTTTTAAAAGTTTGTAATAAGGTTTATTACCATAAACATAGAATGCAATAGTATTTTTTCATTTCTCTCTTTCCATATTAATTGCATTTTCATCAATAAAAGCATATTTAACATTGTCTTTTACCATCGTCTTGTGATACTGCAATTGTATGAATTTGTTGTGATAATTATTAGCATTGATTACTTCAGTCCAAGATTTGGAGAAACCGTTATTCACATTACCAGCATTGCCATTTTAAAATACACCCGATGTAGGAAATTTGGTCAGAGAACTAATGTTAGGGTTAGGTTGATTCCTTTTAATTGCCTTATTTAGTTGTTGCCTTGATATCTCACTTCGATTTTCCCATTGATGTCCAGTTCGAGAATGATTCTCTCGTGAATCGGGCGGATGAACAACATGCACATGGGATGGAGAAGAATTAGTGATGAGAGAGGACGTCGTTGCTACTTCCATAAAACCTTTTTTAATTGTTAAATATCTGACTTAGGATTTCCATCATTAAAGTAAATAAATAAGAAGAAATCAGATCTCCCTACTTGGGGCCATTCATACCTTTAAAATATCGCATAGAGTAGGTGTTATATACTATGGAATATCTACAAGTTGAAATGCATTGAAAGATCCAGTTTGAATATTTGGAAGGAAGAGGGTTGCTGTAATAACTGAAAATGGTAAGTTTATGCAGATCAGGATTTCAAAGATGCAATCCAGCAGGGTTAAATAAACCCAATGGCCTTTGTTTCATCTGCATAAAATGACTTATCCAGTTTTGGGTAATCTCGCTATATTTTGTTTACTTCATAATGAGCATCAAAGCATCCTATTTCACTAAGTCAAATGCTTTCTTAATCTCAATCTTCATCATAGCTCCATGGGAATATTTTTATTAAAGTAACAATTAAGTAAATCATGAGACAGGAGAACATTATCTAGAATATTTCTTCCCAGACGAAAGGTGAAAGATTTTGAGTAATAATTGAATTTGCTGAAGAATAAATGTTTTTGTATCGAAGTGAAGATAATGATCTCGTATTGTAAGCACCCATAACTTCCCTGTGAAGGAAAGAGCGGATACTTTGAGGACAAGACAGATCAGAACACAAACAGAAGAACATTTCATTGTATATTACAACAATTCCATCAGAATACAAGAATATACAGAGTATGAATAAATATTATACATCAGAGAAATATCAGAGATTTAAATACATTACTGCAGCGGAAAAATAATACAATACACAATTGAAAGAGATATACGGATACAGAGCTTTCCGGATATCATTCCAGCTGTAAACCAGGTTCCTGTGAACATAAATCTGCAAAGCCAAAACAACTAGCTGCCCGTGTGGAAAATAGGGGCACCCAGAGTTTAGGTTAAAACAATAAACTCCAGGTCAGTCATGTGACTGGTGTGAGAACTAAAACAATTATTAATCTTTATTTTAAAGTTAGGTAAATCAAGGGACCATGTCACATAATACGGAACAGGTTTCCTCCCAAGAATACCAGTGCATAAAACAACAGCACAATGCTAAATAAAGAACAATGAACTTCTTATAAGACCCAGGTCCTATCACACAACGCAACACACGCCGGAGGATAGGGTTTTACCTTATAATAGCCAAAGAATGCTTGATACGCTAAATTTCATCTTTTATTATTACTATAAGTGTATAGGGTCAAAACAATTTCAATCATAAGTATCAATCATAGACGGCATAAGTGCCCCATACCACTATGTCGCCATACTAAGCTCTACAATCAAAACTGCAAAGTCACGTATTGGAAGTTGGATTTCCATCTGTGAACCGAGGCAAGGGATCGTCCTCACCGCTTCGAGACAATCTAGCCCATGTCTCAGGATCAGAACACATCGACCCTTGGAGCGACAGGGCTAGTCCACCGATGTGGATTAAAATGCCTGAACACTGCGTTTCCCCGCCCTTTGGGGCGTAAATGAGCCAAATGACTCCATCGGCTCCCCATAGTCACCGATATATCCGAGGCGCCTCGCAACCCAACAACCACATAAGTCAAACTCGTCAGGGCGTGTCAAACCACTGACGCCACTTCTAGCTAGAAGGAAACGCATGCCCTCCCTGAGGTCCTCTCCCGTTTCTGGTTCACAACCTGGGTGTGAGGCTCGCGAATTAACGCTACACAAAGTTGTGCCACACAGGCCGTGCTTTGATCAACAACCACAAGACTCTGCTTTTCAATAGAAACCTTGATCATTTGCATCTTAGCATGCTGCACAGGCAAACCACTCCATGCAACCGATATCCATCAATCACACAGAATGATATCCAATGTCAGACACACGGTCCATTTACAAGTCCGTTCTGGGTCTGAACGAAACCAGAGGCACCTTGTACCTCGCATATCCATCGATCTCCAAGTACATCTGGATGACCACTAACTGATTCCCTCCTCTTGGGTGTACAGCCCAATCAAGATCATCAGTAATCACCCAAACGATGTGAAGACCTCCGGTCTTCGACCACCGTCTTCATCCTCGACACATCGTCGAATCAGTTATTCAGAATGGGATAAACCCAATCTTTCTGAATAACCCGCATATATAATAAATAAGTGTTACACAAACACAACATACTCCTCATTCCAATTCAGAATATTCTTTTATTCAAATATTCTTATACTTTGGGAAAGGTTCCCATTAATTTTGTCAAAGATAAATTCTTTAAATTTATTCTTTAATCTCCTTTTGAATATCAATTCAAATTAGTCGGGATTAGCGAACCACACCGAAGTAATCATTTATTTTATTTCCCAATCCCAACCTATTCATCCCATGAAGTAAAACTGGTAATACTTCATATCTAACACCATGGTATTATCGGTAAATTCAATTACCATTTCACGTTCAAATCTAATTAAAGATTTAACTATCGCCTGGAGCAAAAATGGTGATACCTCATTCTCGATTATTTCAATCTAATTAAAGATTCATTAAAACTCCACTTGGTTTTAATCTTCCCAATAATCGCTATCAATGAATATTTAATTTGGGAAATCACATCCTGTCTTTAACTGGGTTAAAGAACCGATGTCATTTAAAACACGGTTCACGATAAACCCAAAATCACATTCTATTCAATTCCAATTAAATACCATTTAATTGGTATACTTCATTAAATCTAAATAAAAAGATTTAATCTTTTTCTCAACTGGGTTTAATAACAGTGTTAATGAAGACACCATTCACGACAAACTCAAATACCATTTGATATTAAATACAAGGCTCTGAATAGAAAATATATCGGCTTATATTCAATATCAAATTCTACGACCAACAAATATCGCATTGGAAATAATAATATAAATATATCTTTCAAATTTCCATAACAATATCTATATAATCACTGTAACACCCCACTCCCGCTATGATCACTCACTAAGGGAATGCCATAGCATCGGTGGAGTATTTTAGTGAATATAGAACAGAAAAATTACAACAAGACAGATATAAATAGTACTTGAAATTTAAAACATCATCTCATAACAGCGGAAGTAAAACATGTCTGGTTACATCATAAAACCACAATAAAAGTCAAGTACAATATCCATCAAAATAAAGAAGTACATAATCCCACTACATAACCAAATAGCCATAATAGAAAAGATAAACTGAGCTTTACATCCACGGTCCAAGCTCCAAAAGATAGATAAAGCAGTCTGATCAAAGCCCAGTAGTGCTAGGCCCACTCTGAAAACCTGAGGGTTGGGAAAAAGATAAAGAAACAACGGGGTCAGACATAAGTCTGAGTGAGTCCTATAACCCTAACAATACAATCATTAAAGTAATTAGGGTATGATATAAACAAGGTACGGTACCTCTGGGGATAATGACTACATTAAGTAGCCAACTAAACACAGGATGTACTAAGATAACAGAAAAGACGCATTTATCCACCCAAGGATAATTACTGGATTACACCACCCCAGGTCTACACACCCAAGGGTAATTCCTACACTGCACCACACCAGTCATTCCTAACTTAAAGGTTGATCCCACCCATGGACTTATAAAATTAACTTAATAGTTCTCGCGTACCCCTAGGTGACTAAGTAGACGCCACGGGGCCCTATAATCCACTAGGTGTACACACTACTCCCCATTCGATCGGCTCCCTAACGTAGATACCCGTGCTGGCCCCACCGTGGGGTGTACCATTCCCCAACGTGGCAACCTGATAAAACTAACGGTGCACGGCTTATATCTACACGATGCAACAACGTCTTATTTACCAGCCCGGGTCCACACACGCATATGAAACCCGTTGGTCTTGCGTTGCCACCGCTAACCCATTTTGGCCTCTTATAGTCAAGCCCAATATGCGTGTCCCGTCACTCGACTAGAGTCGAGCCCACTAAGATACGTTTGGGATATTGGTTGAAATGGGCCCCCACAAGCTACCACCTAAGCTTGTTATTTTATTTAGTGTATCCCACTTAACCCCTTATATAATCATGCCCACCTACATGTTAAGGTTTGGTTAAGTCATCTAATCATATATCAATTGCCACTTAAGGCACCCACTAGATTTCCACATGCCACCCAAAGCACTTACTTAACCCTTTACCCATGTTTAATTACATGTTCCTCTTTGGTTAAGTATTCTAATCGTATTTTCTATTGCCACCCAAGGCAACCCACTAGATTTCCACATGCCACCCAAGGCACCCACTTAACCCCTCATGTCCCTCTACATGCTAATATGGTTAAGTGTTTCTTAATTAATTAAGATCATGACCTCATAAAGACCTCTCACATTAGACCATCTTTTATGACTGCTGGATATGCCGGTTGGTTCCGGGCAGACTTCTGTCATAAAAAGGTCTAACCTCGTGTCTTTACTTTAATCACGTATTTAATTTATGACTAAGACCTCTCACATTGGGCCAATCATTTGTAGCTGCTGGATGGCCGGTCGGTTCCGGGCAGACTTCCGCTACAAAAGGGTCCAACCTCGTGTCTTAGTGGATTAATTACACCTAATTAATCACCCCCATAATTTGAATTAATTATTCCTAATTAATTACACATTTTTAAGAATATGGGTAGACCTAACTCAATAGGTAAATTCCCAATTCCATAGTATGGGTAGACCTAACTTAATAGGTAAATTCCCAACTCCATAATATGGGTAGACCTAACTTAATAGGTAAATTCCCAATTATGTCCATTTAATTTGTGGTATGATTAATCATACCCATTTCACATCATTTTTTTTTAACATGCATATTAACCCCATCGTTCCCCACGTAGTTCGTTCTCATAACACGACATAATAAAGGGAAGATTCATCACAAAGGTCATGGGTTTAGCCAACATAGCATGTAACTTTATCATGGGTTCAAAAGGTGTCAACTTGCATATATGAACATACATTAAACCCAACTAATATTTAACCCAAACTTGCATTATGCATATCATAAAAGAGACAACTTGCATATGAACTTACACATAAACTTGCATATGAACTTGCATCATAACTTGCGTATGAACTTGCATCATAACTTGCATATGAACATGTATCATAACTTGCATATGAACTTGCATCATAACTTGCATATGAACTTGCATCATAACTTGCATATGAACATGTATCATAACTTGCATATGAACTTGCATCATAACTTGCATATGAATATGTATCATAACTTGCATATGAACTTGCATAACATGCCATACTTAGAGACAAACTTGCATATATTATGCATATCATAAAAGAGACAACTTGCATAAAACCAAACACTTAGCGTGCATAAAACCAAATACTTAGCATGCATAAAACCAAATACTTAGCATGCATAAAACCACATACATAGCATGCATAAAACCAAATACTTAGCATGCATAAAACCAAATACATAACTTGCATAACATGTTACATATAGACTTGCATATAATCTCCCATATAGCTTGCATAACATGTTACATATGAATCAATGTTCAACATAGTGTTTTGCATCATAAAACATAGCATTAACTTGCATATAGCACACAACATACACTATACTAAACTTGCATAAACACATTGATTCCACAAACATAGCCATATCTTATCATATCCTATCATAATCAATTTAACAATTGATTGTTAAGTCTATAGAAACTCACCACTAAACTCCAATAAGCAAACCCTTGCCACAAATCACCCAAAAACTCTAGCCTTGAACATAAAGCTTGCAACTTGAAGATGAATGCAAGCCAATGATCACTCATACAACTCAAAGATGCTTGTATGCACATGAAAGCCTTCATAGAAATAGTTTGGAAATAGGATGGAGGCTAGGGTTTTGAGTGGAGGCCATGATCATAGAAAATTTTGGCACAGTTTAGTTAGGAGATAGGATTATGACCATTTAGGGCTAGCTTAGGGTCTTATTTATAGGATTAGGCAAGTGTTTTAGGCCATTAGATTAACCCTAAATTAGATTAGGACCCTTAGATTTCGGAACCTTCCAGAAACCAGCCCTAAGACCAAGCCCAAACCCCAAACTGGTGCACCCAACCACAGAACTCTCTAGAAACTGTGCAGGTTTCCTGTCCCGACACGGGCGCACTTCTCAAGTGCGCCAGTGTAAAAATGTGTTGGCGCACTTCACAAGTGCGCCAATGCATTTTTGTGTTGGCGCACTTCACAAGTGCACCAGTGCATTCTTGCTTGTTTTCGGTTTTTCTGCCTAACTTCGTTCGTCCATATCTTCTTCATACGGACTCCGATTTTCGAAAACTCAGAATCTATTTTGCGTATTTTTCCGAGACGAACGCAATGACGCAGCCCGTTTCCCCTGATTCTCACATCTGAGATTAATTATACTTTAATTACTAACCATTAGTGTTAATTGAAATTCGGGGTGTTACATTCTCCCCCACTTAAAGGATTTCGTCCTCGAAATCTCTAAGTCAAGAAGAACGTATCCTACCAACCGAACAACCATCTACTAAACCATCAACCACAAGCAACCATTATCCTTAGAAACTTCTAATGATGTATGAACATATGCAGAAAGTGTGTGTATATGTCCGTATACTAATGCAAAATCAGGCGGTCTACTGATTCAGTCGACCTCCTTAATGCAAACCATGATAGTGCCATGCATCCAATATGTATGCGAAACCCTATTGACACATACAATTTCTATATGCGTGCACAACCATACACAAAAATGCATCATCCACATGATAACACAGCCATGATACATCCATCAATCTAACTACCACATCCATTTATGCGATATGCAACATGAAGTGACTGAGCCGATCTAGTGCCTAATGTGTGTGTATATGCATCCACGAGCAACCACTAGCAAACAATTGCATCCACATGCATCCATCAACCATAACATGTTTCAAACACATGTTTCAACCATAGGTTTTACCCTATCTAAAGGTCATAGGTACTAGCGAGAGGATATACTAAAGATAAGATAAGTACTAGACAAGCGATAAAGGAGAAGTTAAAAGACATACTCTCAAAAAGAAATGGGTACAAAGAACGCATCTTCGCTTCCGTCTCCCAAGTAGCATTGCTTTCGTCATCTCCCCATTGCACTTTAACTAGCTGAACTTTTCTGTTCCTCAACTACCTAGTTTCTGACCCAAGGATGCGAGTAGGAGCTCGTCGAATCGTCGCATCACGCTCTACCTCTACATCTCTAAGCAAGCTCGGCTCTACCACCTCTGCGGTCTCATGTAAGCACTTCCTCAAATGTGATACATGGAATACATCATGAACACCACTAAGTCTGTCGGGCAACTCCACCCTATATGCCATCCGTCCAATCCTTTCCTTAATAGGAAACGGCCCAACAAACCTCGGTGCTAACTTCCCAACGGACCCAAAGCGAACAACATTTCTCAACGGAGATACTTTGACAAAAACCATGTCCCCAACCTCAAACTCAAGGTCCGTCCTTCTCCGATCCGCATAAGATTTCTGTCTATCTTGCGCTGCCTTCATCCTTCTTCGAATCAAATCAATCTTCTCTGAAGTCTCTCTAACCATATCTGGCCCAAGCAAGATCTTATCCGTAGATTCCCACCAACATGTAGGAGATCGACAAGGCCTTCCATAAAGAGCTTCGAAAGGTGCCATGCCAATACTAGACTGAAAGCTGTTATTGTATGCGAACTCCACCAAAGGAAGATGTTCTTCCCATGTACCTCCAAAATCCAAGATACAAAGCCTCAAAAGATCTTCTAAGATACGGTTCACCCTCTCGGTTTGACCGTCCGTCTGAGGATGATATGCGGTGCTCAAACACAACTGAGTCCCTACCGCCTCTTGCAAACTTCTCCAAAACTCACTAGTGAAGATAGGATCTCGATCACTCACAATGCTGGATGGTACGCCATGCAATCTAACAATCTCTCTAACATAGACTGAAGCAAGCCATGGAGCGGTCCTCTTACTCTTCACGGGTATAAAATGGGCATTCTTGGTAAGTCTGTCTACCACAACCCAAATTCCCGTATTGCCCTTCCTCGATCTCGGTAACCCATCGATGAAATCCATCGAGACACTATCCCACTTCCATTGCGGAACTTCCAATGGGTGTAGCAACCCACCGGGTTTCCTTTGCTCCGCTTTAACTTGTTGGCACACTAAGCATCTAGCCACATACTCGGCCACATCTTTCTTCATACCGGCCCAGAAGAAAACTCTCTTCATGTCTTGGTACATCTTGTCCCTACCAGGATGAATGGTCATCTTTGACCGATGTGCATCAAGTATAGCCTTCCTCAGACCCTCGTCTTGCGGTACACAAAGTCTACCGTCTCTACGCAACCACCCCTTACCATCTAGGGTGTACCTACTCAAATGGCTGGACGACTCCCCCCTTATGAGCTTCTCTACTAACTCAACCAACTGTGGGTCGTCTCGCTGAGCCTTGCCAATCCGCCCCAAAAGAGTAGGCCTAACCTCCAAGGAGGCTAGCAAACCGGGTACAAAGTCAACGGAAGGTCTAAAGTCAAACAAAGAATTAAACTCCAAGCTTCGCCATTCCACGAACAATGGACTCAAAGACAGCCTTTTTCTGCTCAAGGCGTCTGCCACCACGTTACCCTTGCCAGGGGTATACGCTATCTCAAACTCATAGGATGCTAAGAATTCCATCCACCTTTGTTGTCTTAAGACAATGCGCTCAAAGAGTCTCCAACACTTCCCTAAGATGTAGGGCATGCTTTTCTCCACTTCTAGAGAAAATCAGGATATTCTCCCATGCAAAATCGTCACAACTATCCATCTCTCACGCAGACCACCTTAGTCGAACTCGACATCCCCCAAATGCAAGCCCCAAAGGCCTAAACCAATATCAGACAAACACCCAAGGGATACCTCCTTCGAATTCAGACGACCTACGTGAGATGATACTAGTAAAAACGGCTAAATAATCAAGCCCTTGTCCAACTCTGGATGTCCTTGCCAGTCTCGCTCCAAAACCACCGTTTATCCCATAACGGGCTTTGCTCAACCTATTGAGCACATACGAAAACTTATTTCGCTCCTAGAAAAGACCAAGATGTCATCCACCAAGATCATCACGAACTTATTTAGGTACTCCCTGAACACCATTTTCATCAAATCAACAAAGTATGCGGAGGCGTTCGTCTAACCAAATGGCATCACCAGCCACTCATAAAACCATCCGGAGTCCTAAAGGCAATCTTCTCTATACTATCCTCAGTCACTCTCAACTGACGAAACCCCGTGGCTGAGTCCAACTTGCGAAAATACTGAGGCGCCAACCAATTGATCAAAGAGATCATCAATCCTCGGCAATGGGTGTCTATTCTTCTTTGTGAGTTTATTTAGTTCTCCTTAGCCTACACAAAGTCTGAGGGACCCATCCGCCTTCGTAGCAAAAACTACTGGAGCACCCCACTCCGATATACTTTGTCTTATGGACCCCTTCTCAAGCAACTCCCCTACTTGCTTATGGAGTTCCCTCCTCTCGCGAGGAGCCATGTGGCGCACTAGTAAAGATACAGGTTTAGCATTGTCTACCAGATATATTCGGAAGTCAATCTCCCGCTCCGGAGGTAAGCCCTTCACCTCCTCAAACACATCCGAGTATTCCCGGACCACTCTAACAGATCGCAAACTCTCGACCGACGTGTCAAGCGATTCTAGATAACTTAGCATAACAGATTCCATGGGATTACAAGAGATCTCGAGAGTGTTACCCAAGCGGGTCATAAGCCTAACAACTCTCCCTTCAAAATCAAGAACGGCACCCCTACTGGATAACCAGTCCATGCCCAAAACTAACCCATAGCTCGTGAAGCCCAAAAAGCATCACATCTACTCTCAACGCTAAGTATAGCAACTTTCAAACCCAAACACTTCATGGAGCCCCAATTGGGTTTGAAACAACTAAGGGATCATCTACTAACTGGTGTCTAAGTGCAGTGACTCAACTAACAATGATGAGATAAACGAACTCGATGCGTCAGAATTAAATAAAGTTCGAATCGGATAATAAAGAAATCCAAATTCCAACCTAGACGGTCTATCCCCATTTGGTACCCTAGTCGTGAGGGAATACAACTACCCTCTAGGAGATTCCGTACCTTGCCCATGCCCCTTTGGACAATCCTAATACGGTGTCCCATTCCTCCAAAAGGATAACTACTCGCCTTCTTCTTCCCATTCTCCACTCGTAACCTCCCACCAATGGGGTTTCATCCTTCATTAACCAAACAACTATTTGAGCCTTCCTCCCATCGTCTATCCAATAGATACCTACCAGTCCTCCTCCTTCTTGAACCAACTTCTAATCCGACTAACGTCTAAGTCCCTTGAAGTGGTTTTCCATTCTTATCTATCTTAGAAAGGTCATCTATACGCGGAGGGGAAACTCAAAACGAGAGAGGAAGAGATTCAAAACGGAGAATTCGAAAGATATAGATATGGCTATTGGGGATTATGCTTTTCTTTCAAAAACTTTTCTTTTAAAAGACATGTTTTTGAAAATACTCCTTTCAAAAATATTCTTAGAAAATAGTTTTTCTAAAAATTTTATCTGTTCTGGTAACCTTAAGCTCTGATACCACGTGTAACACCCCACTCCCGCTATGATCACTCACTAAGGGAATGCCATAACATCGGTGGAGTATTTTAGTGAATATAGAACAGAAATATTACAACAAGACAGATATAAATAGTACTTGAAATTTAAAACATCATCTCATAACAGCGGAAGTAAAACATGTCTGGTTACATCATAAAACCACAATAAAAGTCAAGTACAATATCCATCAAAATAAAGAAGTACATAATCCCACTACATAACCAAATAGCCATAATAGAAAAGATAAACTGAGCTTTACATCCACGGTCCAAGCTCCAAAAGATAGATAAAGCAGTCTGATCAAAGCCCACTAGTGCTAGGCCCACTCTGAAAACCTGAGGGTTGGGAAAAAGATAAAGAAACAACGGGGTCAGACATAAGTCTGAGTGAGTCCTATAACCCTAACAATACAATCATTAAAGTAATTATGGTATGATATAAACAAGGTACGGTACCTCTAGGGATAATGACTACATTAGGTAGCCAACTAAACACAGGATGTACTAAGATAACAGAAAAGACGCATTTATCCACCCAAGGATAATTACTGGATTACACCACCCCAGGTCTACCCACCCAAGGGTAATTCCTACACTGCACCACACCAGTCATTCCTAACTTAAAGGTTGATCCCACCCATGGACTTATAAAATTAACTTAATAGTTCTCGCGTACCCCTAGGTGACTAAGTAGACACCACGGGGCCCTACAATCCACTAGGTGTACACACTACTCCCCATTCGATCGGCTCCCTAACGTAGATACCCGTGCTGGCCCCACCGTGGGGTGTACCATTCCCCAACGTGGCAACCTGATAAAACTAACGGTGCACGGCTTATATCTACACGATGCAACAACGTCTTATTTACCAGCCTGGGTCCACACACGCATATGAAACCCGTTGGTCATGCGTTGCCACCGCTAACCCATTTTGGCCTCTTATAGTCAAGCCCAATATGCGTGTCCCGTCACTCGACTAGAGTCGAGCCCACTAAGATACGTTTGGGATATTGGTTGAAATGGGCCCCCACAAGCTACCACCTAAGCTTGTTATTTTATTTAGTGTATCCCACTTAACCCCTTTTATAATCATGCCCACCTACATGTTAAGGTTTGGTTAAGTCATCTAATCATATATCAATTGCCACTTAAGGCACCCACTAGATTTCCACATGCCACCCAAAGCACTTACTTAACCCTTTACCCATGTTTAATTACATGTTCCTCTTTGGTTAAGTATTCTAATCGTATTTTCTATTGCCACCCAAGGCAACCCACTAGATTTCCACATGCCACCCAAGGCACCCACTTAACCCCTCATGTCCCTCTACATGCTAATATGGTTAAGTGTTTCTTAATTAATTAAGATCATGACCTCATAAAGACCTCTCACATTAGACCATCTTTTATGACTGCTGGATATGCCGGTTGGTTCCGGGCAGACTTCTGTCATGAAAAGGTCTAACCTCGTGTCTTTACTTTAATCACGTATTTAATTTATGACTAAGACCTCTCACATTAGGCCAATCATTTGTAGCTGCTGGATGGCCGGTCGGTTCCGGGCAGACTTCCGCTACATAAGGGTCCAACCTCGTGTCTTAGTTGATTAATTACACCTAATTAATCACCCCCATAATTTGAATTAATTATGCCTAATTAATTACACATTTTTAAGAATATGGGTAGACCTAACTCAATAGGTAAATTCCCAATTCCATAGTATGGGTAGACCTAACTTAATAGGTAAATTCCCAACTCCATAATATGGGTAGACCTAACTTAATAGGTAAATTCCCAATTATGTCCATTTAATTTGTGGTATGATTAATCATACCCATTTCACATCATTTTTTTTTAACATGCATATTAACCCCATCGTTCCCCACGTAGTTTATTCTCATAACACGACATAATAAAGGGAAGATTCATCACAAAGGTCATGGGTTTAGCCAACATAGCATGTAACTTTATCATGGGTTCAAAAGGTGTCAACTTGGATATATGAACATACATTAAACCCAACTAATATTTAACCCAAACTTGCATTATGCATATCATAAAAGAGACAACTTGCATATGAACTTGCACATAAACTTGCATATGAACTTGCATATGAACTTGCATCATAACTTGCATATGAACTTGCATCATAACTTGCATATGAACTTGCATCATAACTTGCATATGAACTTGCATCATAACTTGCATATGAACATGTATCATAACTTGCATATGAACTTGCATCATAACTTGCATATGAATATGTATCATAACTTGCATATGAACTTGCATAACATGCCATACTTAGAGACAAACTTGCATATATTATGCATATCATAAAAGAGACAACTTGCATAAAACCAAACACTTAGCGTGCATAAAACCAAATACTTAGCGTGCATAAAACCAAATACTTAGCATGCATAAAACCACATACATAGCATGCATAAAACCAAATACTTAGCATGCATAAAACCAAATACATAACTTGCATAACATGTTACATATAGACTTGCATATAATCTCCCATATAGCTTGCATAACATGTTACATATGAATCAATGTTCAACATAGTGTTTTGCATCATAAAACATAGCATTAAACTTGCATATAGCACACAACATACACTATACTAAACTTGCATAAACACATTGATTCCACAAACATAGCCATATCTTATCATATCCTATCATAATCAATTTAACAATTGATTGTTAAGTCTATAGAAACTCACCACTAAACTCCAATAAGCAAACCCTTGCCACAAATCACCAAAAAACTCTAGCCTTGAACATAAAGCTTGCAACTTGATGATGAATGCAAGCCAATGATCACTCATACAACTCAAAGATGCTTGTATGCACATGAAAGCCTTCATAGAAATAGTTTAGAAATAGGATGGAGGCTAGGGTTTTGAGTGGAGGCCATGATCATAGAAAATTTTGGCATAGTTTAGTTAGGAGATAGGATTATGACCATTTAGGGCTAGCTTAGGGTCTTATTTATAGGATTAGGCAAGTGTTTTAGGCATTAGATTAACCCTAAATTAGATTAGGACCCTTAGATTTCGGAACCTTCCAGAAACCAGCCCTAAGACCAAGCCCAAACCCCAAACTGGTGCACCCAACCACAGAACTCTCTAGAAACTGTGCAGGTTTCCTGTCCCGACACGGGCGCACTTCCCAAGTGCGCCAGTGTAAAAATGTGTTGGCGCACTTCACAAGTGCGCCAGTGCATTTTTGTGTTGGCGCACTTCACAAGTGCGCCAGTGCATTCTTGCTTGTTTTCGGTTTTTCTGCCTAACTTCGTTCGTCCATATCTTCTTCATACGGACTCCGATTTTCGAAAACTCAGACTCTATTTTGCGTATTTTTCCGAGACGAACGCAATGACGCAGCCCGTTTCCCCTGATTCTCACATCTGAGATTAATTATACTTTAATTACTAACCATTAGTGTTAATTGAAATTCGGGGTGTTACAATCACGAAATCCAACATTGAAATATTCCAAAGACAATTTCGATTCAAATTTATTTCCACTTTATATATTGGAAATTTTGATTACTTTCAAAACCATTTCAAATCCACTTTATTTATTTTAAAAATAAATGGGATTATAATTCTAGTTCAAAACTATTTCATTTCGACAAAAATCTATTTTTATCTTTTCAAATTTGGAATTTTTCATGTCAATTCTTCACAAATCATTTCTTATGATTTTACACAAATTATTACTATTTTTAATAATTTTATCAAGGCCCGTACAGTCAAATTCCATCAACAGCCATCGAACTGCACTGACAGCGACCTTTTCCAAATTTGATTTGGACATAATTCCAAATCCAACCATTATATTTCAAATCTCTAATATTCTTTAGAAAGCTCTTTTCGATACGAACCCAACGGTTCCCGTTTTAGGAGAATCCAACGGTCGGATCTCCCGTGATATCCATTCGAAGTCAATGGTCGAAATTCGCGAACGGCCGTGGCGCGGCGCATTCTATTCAGGCCACAATATATAATATATATTATATATATTTCGTCGATTTCCTTTTAAAACGTATTTGACAAATCGTTTAAATTCGTTTTCGAAACGATTTCAACTTCATATTCAATTTCAAATCAAAATTGAATATTCCATATCATCGATATATAAATGATAATATTTTCAAAACATTATATTTTGAAATCAATTCTTATTCAATATTCATTATAAAAATGAATAAAATCGATATAAATATCGTTCGCGTCAAAATGGCGCATATCTAACCAAAGCGACTTTATATATTTCAATAACTTCGTTATTCTATTCAACAAATGAATATTTTCTTCAACACATGAATATATAATTTTATTCAACACATGAATATATATTTTATTCAACACATGAACTTATTCTATTCAACACATGAATTTTTATTCTATTCAACACATGAATTTTTATTCTATTCAACACATGAATTTTCTATTATAATGTTCCTTATTTTCCAAATTGGAATGAGGCCCAATCAATTACCATATTATGTTAATTATATGGATTTTCTACAACATATGTATATAACAGCAACGATAAATCATCAACCATCATCCAGAGTGCACCACACAACTGCATAAGCATTAAATATAAATAATTAACGCTTACACAGTCTGTCAACCCATCGATTGATATACAACTAAACAATCAGGATTAGTGTACGTCAAATATCATCCCAATACCCGTGTGGGGTTTCAAATCAACAAACACAGATTTTTATTTATGCAGTTGGGCGATGTGTAAAATTTATCGTCCCAATCAGTATCAATCAAATGGGTGTACATGAACAAATCATTCGATTTGTAAATGAATAATTATTTTATATACACGTTAAAAATTATATTTTTAACTATAAAATATTTATTACAATAAAATATTTTATTTCATTCCACATCACACAATAAAATTTTCACAACACAACAAAATCAAACAAGTTGTCCATGGTCTGTGGACGACGGGTGTCGGATGCTGCTAAGCACCTTCTGCATCCTAGTATATAATTTTAACTAGAAAACAAGAATTAAAGTGAGTTCTCACCAAGAAGCTAAACCAAACGTCGCGACTCTTCATATGTAGGAAATCTTCGCTATGTTCCCAACAAGATCTGTTTCACGCGGTATATGTTAAAAATCATATTTTTAACAACGCTACCTTCTATATAAAGATTATATCTTTATAACGTTACTATACAGATAAAAATTACATTTTTATTTCGATATTTACATTATAAAGGTCACATTTTTATATGGTGTTCATATAAATAAAAAACCAATTTTTATTCTTGGTAGTGTTAAAAATATAACCTTTTCCTATATAAAAATCTTATCTTTTTACATGATAAAAATATAATCTTTTGTATATTAAAAATATAATCTTTTATATATTAGAAAATCTCGCCTTTTCAAGGTTAAAAATCTGATCTTTCATAGATTAAAAATCATATATTTCATAGATCAAAGAAATCCTATTTTCTCTAATCAAAAATCAAACCCTTTTGTATTTATAAATCTAAACTTTTTGTTTTATCAAAATCAGATTTCATACATGTTTTCAAATTAAACAAAACTGATTTTAAGTTAAAAACTGATTTAATATATGTTAAAAATACACCTTTCACCATCGATTTCGCTGGAGGAGGATTGCTGGAGCACAACAGGCGGCGCAGGGGGTTCCGACAATCGAGGGAGGCGGGGGATCACCGGTGGCGGGGTTCCTGGGCTCGCGCGGGGGCCTGCAGCAGGTTTGGGTGGGTTTGGTTCGAGGAGGTTTCAAATCAAAAGAGGAGAGAGATCGGAAGGGGGGTTCACCTGAGAGGCGGCGCCGGAGGCGCGGCGCCCTCCTTGGGGATCGCAGCGGCGACGATACCCCGCGTTCCCTTTTTATTCTTTCTATAATCGGGATATACTGAAGAAGACAAAGAAAAGTGGGGGCGTTAAGGTAAAAGATTTATATATAATGTTGTATTTTATTTCATTCCCTATAAAGTTGATTTTCTATTCGACCTCCAAACGAGACCCACCGCCTGTCGTCCATAACTAATTACCCCAATTATGAACACAATGGGATATGTATCGTAAGCTGATTCAACCGTTTCGATCAGTTTCCATCAAAATCAAAATATAAATCAATATATTGAATTTGAATGCACATTTCAATTTACCGGGGCCACATACGGACTCTAAAAATTCCCGAAAAATATTTTCTAGCTTCGTATCGACGATACGGTCCTAGCAAAACTAATTTCATCGAATTCTGAGACCGGTTGAAAAATGGCCATTTTCCAGCCGATTAAATTCAAATGAAATGGTCAAAACACGTTTAAGTGCACCACGCTCACATATTGATTCGAAAAATTACGATTTTTAGAATCTAGCAATAATCTGCCATCCCGGATCCAACAAAAGTGGTTTCGTCGAAAACGAAGGTCATTTGCAAAATTTCCATTTTTAGGCCAAAATTCCATAACGACTTTTCTGAATTTTCAATTGGGCATAACTTTTTATTCCCGCTATGAAATTTCAATTTTTCGGATTCGTTGGAAAGATATTCTCAAATAGATTCAAATATTTTTAGTTTCGCTAAAATCCGGTTTATTTTGAATCCTGTACATTCATTTGAAATTTGAAATCGAATTTTCAAACTACCCCGACATTTTCAATTCCTTTTATAATTAAAAATAAATATTTATACTCTAACGTCGATTCAAATTAATATATACATTCTATTTCTATTCAAAATAAATTTCTCGTTGTTATTATTTAAAATAATTCATTTTAAATATTCAAAGTTCATCAAAATTTCCAAAATAAATTTTTTAATTGGCTCAGATTTCTGGGTTATTACAATCTCCCCTACTTAAAACTTTTCGTCCCCGAAAAGGAACGAAGTTGAAAGTTGTTTAACTAATCAACTCAACTTTCATTATTTTCATTACGACTTAAGTTCTTCAACTTTTCAGTTTCTAAGAACTTTTCAAAATTTTCAAAAATTTAGCTAACACCCTAAATTTTCGAAAAATTTCGCCATAACCTGCCCTACACCGGGAGCTTCGGGATATTTCAAATAGCCTCCCATAGCCCTAATCAATCCAAAAAGAAAAAGAAACAGCCAAGGGGCTAGCCAATCGGCCCATAAAATCATCAAAGACCCAAGAAATACAATAAACATGTACCTATTTGTTGGGCAAACAATTTTATTCCTCTTCTCTAGCCTCCTTGCTACGATGTGTTCAATGTAAGTACATGTATATGCATGCAAATGCGACTAATTTTCAATACAACTCAATATTTGATCAATTTGGCTAAATGGTCCAAATTTTAATTAATCAACCAATAATCAAACAACACAATCAGCAATCAATTAGTTGATTATCATTTCAAACACATAATTTTGATACATATACAGAAAATCATGTTTTTGATGCCAATTCACAACAATAAGCCCTACCTAGTTTTAGTTCTCACACCAATCAATAGGAAATTTACAGACATCCCACCTTCGAAACTCGAACGTGAATACTGATGATGTGACCGCTATAGCGATCATCAGAACCATCTTCGGGCGACTAGAGTGTGATTCTATATCTATCCAGTATATTAAGACTTCGTATACACATAGATCAGACGTATATTAAAAAACTCTATATACTCGATTGTCCAAATCAATTTAAAATAAATATTCAAATACGAATAATAAAGTTTAAATTTTCAAAACAAAATTTGTTTTCAATTTTATTTTAAAAACATCACTCTTCACACTCATTCTAGGATACTACTGATCCCATCTCTAATGAGTCATTCTCATCGGACATTACTAATCCAATCTCTAATGAATTCTTTCATTCAGTTCTAATATGTCTTGTTCTCGAGCTCTGTAAACCAAAGCTCTGATACCAAATGTAAGCACCCGTAGCTTCCCCGTGAAGGAAAGAGCGAATACTTTGAGGACAAGATAGATCAGAACACAAACAGAAGAACATTTCATTGTATATTACAACAATTCCATCAGAATACAAGAATATACAGACTATGAATAAATATTATACATCAGAGAAATATTAGAGATTTAAATACATTATTGCAGCGGAAAAATAATACTATACACAACTGAAAGAGATATACGGATACAGAGCTTTTTGGATATCATTCCAGCTGTAAACCAGGTTCCTGTGAATATAAATCTGCAAAACCAAAACTACTAGCTGCTCATGTGGAAAATAGGGGCACCCAGAGTTTAGGTTAAAACAATAAACTCCAGGTCAGTCAATTGACTGGTGTGAGAACTAAAACAGTTACTAATCTTTATTTTAAAGTTAGGTAAATCAAGGGACCACGCCGTATAACACGGAACGGGTTTCCTCCCAAGAATACCAGTGCATAAAACAACAGCGTAATGCTAAATAAAGAACAATGAAGCCATTATAAGACCCAGGTCCCATCACACAATGCAACACAAGCCGGAGGATAGGTGTAACAACCCAGAAAATCTAAACCAAGCTAAAAATTTTAAATTGGCTATTTTATTGGATTTTAAATATTTAAAATAAATATTTTAAATAATAACGACGAAAGTATGTTTGAATCGACGTTTGAAAATAAATATAATTAATTTTAATCATAAACAAGGCCTGAAATGGCGCGGTAGTTTCAAAATTTGAATTCAAACTTTGACTGATTGTACCGGGTGCAAAATAAAACGGATTTTAGTGAAACCAAAAATATTTAAATCTGTTAGTGAATATCTTTCTAACGAATCTGAAAAATAGAAGTTTCATAGCGGGAAGCAAAAGTTATAGCCAAATTAATTTTCTGAAAGGTCGCCATAAAGTTTATATAGCTCGTGAAAATAGCTATTTTGCAAACGACCTCAGAATTCGACGAAACCACTTTTGTTGGATTCAGGATGTCAAATTATTGCTAGGTTTCAAATTTCATAATTTTTTAGGCTAGTATGTGAGCGTGGCAAAGGAAACTGTGTTTTGGCCAATTACTATTCAATTGGATCGACCAGAAAATGGAATTTTTTCAAACGATCTTAGAACTCGACGAAACTAGTTTTGTTGGGACCGTATCGTCAAAACATAGCTAGATTTATTTTTCGGGAATTTTTAGAATCAATATGTGGCCCTGGCAAATTGAAATGTACGTTTAAATTAAATATTGAATGTTTTATATTTTAATTTGAAGGAAAACTGACTGAAACAGTCGAATGGGCCTACGAAACATATCCCATTGTGTTCGGAATGGGGGTATTTAGCTACGAACGACAGTCGTTGAGTTTGGATTGGAGTTAGTATGAGATTTGGGGTATTTTTGGATTTTTAAAATTTATAAATATAAAAAAAACCTATTGGTCAATGCACACTCTGTCTCCCCGCTTTCTCTCTCTCCCTCACCCGAACGCACGATGGAAAACATTCAAAGCTTCCCCCTCCGATTTCTCCTTCTACATGCATCAAAACTAGGTGCTCCTTTGGAGAATTCTGTCGTGCTCTCCACCACCTCCAAATCCATATAAGGTTCACCCTCCATCGTCGTGTTACGCTCGAGTTTTGTGCTTCTAAAGACCGCCGGCGTCGAACCCGATTTCTCCTCCCCTGCCATGTCGAGTTGACCACTAGTGGTGGCGTTGGGTGCGCCTCTCGGAGCGCTAGGGTGTGGTGAAGGCCGATCGTTACATCGCTACACGGATTTGCATGAAAATCCATACCTAGTTTTGAATCAAAATAGAAAGGTACGACCTTTATTTTATTTAACTGATTCTATAACACTTTAAAGCTCTATGGTTTTTGATTTCACTGTAAAAAACATATCTTTTTCGTTTCTTGACAAAATTCAGTGAAATAAGAGATAGTGGACTCGTGTGGACGTCTTCTACATTCTAGAAGAGACCGGATATTTTTCTGAGCCTTCTGCTATTTTTGGTGGATTGGAACCCAATGTGAGATTTCTGAATTATAAATGATATGGAAAACGACGATGTATAAATTATATAGTCGATGTATGAGTTATATAAGCATTGTACAC